>OY728157.1:1957758783-1959008783 GCA_963277665.1 Viscum album
GTAGGTAATATCATATATTTATATAATGATAATAATAACATAAATACCATATTATTTAATTATATATACTTATAAATATATTCTCTTTTGGCGTGGTGATGAAAAGATAGTCAAATCTCTTGATAAAGGCAACAGTTCAAACATCCACAAATGACGTTATCATCTTTTAGTGTGGGAAAAGTTAATAAGAAAAATCCTAATATATATTTTCAAAATGATTAATATATTATAAATATCTTACTTTTTTCATGTATAAAACATATAATTATCGTTATTATCTTCTATGCATTGATTTACTGAAAAATGAATCACATCGCTTTGCGAGGTAGTAGTCTGCTTTACACACGAATGAAATTATCATAATCAACATCAGTTCCCAAGGTGGTCGTCCTCCGTAGACATAAATGATGATTTCGTAACACATTAAATGAAAGTGGGTGTGGTTTTAGGTCATTATATCAACATAAAGAAATAAAATTATATTTAAGAAAATTATTAATTTTATAAAAATGTTTTAAGAAGAATTTACGGAGTTCAGCGATTAAATAAAGGTAAAATAATTATTGAAGAACGATTATTTTTCTTCAAGTATCCTCTATTGGTTATCCCTAAATACCTTCCAAAGATGAAATTAATCCAAAAATAAGGATTATAAGAGGATATGATGGAAATTTTTAAGTGGTTGGGAATGATATTTCCAAACCCGGAGTGTTTTACTGTATTAATAAAAGAGAAGAGTGTGTTGCCTTTTATGAGTGTGGTGACTGGCACACATGTAATTTCCTCAAATGAAAATGGTGTAAAAACAATTTTATCATTCCAAAAGTATAAAAATATAATAATATCAATAATTAGACATTATAAAGAATAAATATTCCCATAAAATTTATTTTAGATAACTTTTTAGGTATTTTTATCCCATATACTTTTAGTTTAACCCCAAATAAACCCATTTTTACATTTACCAGGGTAAATAGACCCTACAATTTTAACTCTTCATTTTGATTAAAAAATAAAGTTGAAGTTATCAGATATAATAACATATTTTTATTACAAATATTGAATCCATTTTTCTATATCTCATTCAATGAAGTGGAAAAATTATATTTAAAATTAATCTTACTAACCCGAGAAGAATGCGAGTTTGCAAAGATAAAATGTTCAAATATTTACCTAAATTTAATATAAAAAATAAATTTGAAAATGAAAAAATTGAACTAATATATATACACTTTAAATAATTTTACATTAAAACAGAATTAAAATCTAATCTGACAATAATAATAATTTAAATTAAATTGTAGTTTTAAATTAATATTAAGTATTGTCACTATTCATCTAACAAGTAATATATTCAATGAATTCTAAAAAATGTCTCCCAAGAAAATTTGACATTCTGATGAATAAAAATAAAATTATTTTTATAATAAAATTTCAAAAATATTCCTAATTTGTAAAATTAGTGCACCAAAATTGGATAAAACTAGTTGTAGAATAAAATAATTATTTAAGGGTAAAATAGAATTTATTTTTTTCTATTTAGTATAAAAATGAGACGATTAATGTTAAATAGGTTATTGGATATATTTTTTTACATTTAATTAAAATAATTCACCCACATATCTATGTTTACATTATTGAGATAAAATGTGTGTTTTACATTAAAAATGTTTACAGAATAAGAATTTATTTATTTTAAGATAGATATTATTTAAATTTATAATTAATTGGTCACCAAAAGAATTAGTTTTATATACATTTATAATTTTTTTATAATTTATTTAATTCAAATCATAACCTCGAATCTAATAAACATGGTATACTAGCCATTTTAAATAATAATATTTTAATTTTATGTCACATTTCGTTTAAAACCACTATTTTTTTCAAAACAATATAAATTATGTGTTTCATGTAACCCTAGATAATCATGGAGTTTAGTTAAATGAATCAAATAAAAACTATTATTTTTTTCCAATATTTAAAAAAATCTCAAGGTGTTACATACATTCCATGAGAAAATAAATATAATATTACATGGAATGGGTTTATATATGGTGTAATATACTAATCAATGTACATTAAAGAAATAAATATAAATTTTACCCATAGCCTATCTCTTTAAAAATTGGAATATGTATATTATATAGAGTTTGATCGAAATTTTAATTTTTCGTGCACAATGATATCTTGAGATCTCTCTCATGATTGAAGAATTCCATTGAGAATCTCCTTCCACCTTTGTCATCTCAATTGTAAAAGTATAAGAATGGATCATTAATCCTAAAGAAAAAACCATAAGGATTAAGATAAAAAAATAAAAGACCATAAATTGACCATGCCTATACTCAAAAGTCCATAAGTGTTGTTCAGGATATTAATAATATTTTTAGAACACAAATAATGTGATTATATAATTATATCACACAAGATAAAAAATAGTTAATTGAATAGGTTTATATATGATCAATATCTTCAGAGAAAAAAGGTTGAAAAATGAGGTCGTATTTCATAAAAAATATTTAAATTATTTATAAATTCTACATGATAATATTTTTGCTTGGTTTTTCCAAGACAAATTGAACATATTCTTTTAAAAAAATTGTTCATTATATTAACATCTTGAAAAATATGAAAATAATCTATCAAATATGATATCTAATGATTTGGGATCTTCTCTAACATGTTTTTCTGATATACCAAAAAAAATGAACCAGTAACATAGGTTTCAAATTCCAATTTATAATAATTAATTTTATTTTCTATATTTATATATTTAAAAGTGTAATATTATTTGAACATTAAATCATTATTTATCCAATCTTCGATATAAATTCATCCTCCTATTTATTTCTCAATAAATCTATCATTATATGACCTCATGATCTCATCATTTATTATTTAATTTTTGTTTTCATCATGATTGAATTTATGGAATAATTTTAATAATCACATGAATAAATTCATTGATATGTAAACATAGAATTAAAAAAATTATATTATGCATAAATAATTTTTCGTAACAATGCTAATGTCTGATGTAAAATATACCTAATATTTTCCGGCCATGTAATTGATAAAATATGTAGTCTTTAAGAATAATAATATAAATCCCTCAAAATAATATCATTTCACACAAATTTTCCATTATTTGATTATGAATTAAACCATATAACTACGTGTTTGATAGAAATTTTTTGGGACACATATATTTATTGGTGAGTTATAATGACTATTTTTGATAGACCTAATTTTTTTACATAAATACAAGTAGCCTATGAAATACATTATGTAACATCGAGGAAATTAATAAATAAATCCATGAGAGGGTTCCCAGATTGGGTTGTCAACTCAATTGATAATGGATCTTCAAGATAGTAGTTGGAAACAACATCACTCCATAAATATCATCACATAATTGATAGATCACCTTGTTAGGTTATGAGAGATGGAATATGGATCCATTATAGTATATTGTTCAAGAAACAACACATTTCATGTCCAATGGTTTGGGGTATTGGGTTTTGAAAAATCGATGGGAGATTTAATAAAATTAAAAATTATTTTTATATCTCACATAAATTATAATAAAGTGAATTACTAATAAAATTTTATTATGAATGTGTAGAATAATGAAATTATATCCAACCACATTATCAATATGAATAATTGTAGTGTATTACCATATCCAAACTAGAATTATCTTCATGAAATGGTATAGACACATACTAGTAGTGTTGTTCTAAGAATGGAATTCTAGACTGCAAGAACCCTAAATGAATCATCTTCATATTAAGGAGGAAATGGATGATGAGGTCATTTTCTATTATAAATACCTTAGATTCATAGGTTTTTTTCAATAATCAATGCTTTTATCGATGACTAATTAACTCATTATGTCTCATTAAGACAAGGATTCCTATAGTGTGTTCCAGTATAACAAGGGAATTTTCTAGAGGGAGAATCCCTTGACCGAATTTAGATATCAATGTTATAATTTAGAAAACAACATACAGAGTGTTCCCTAGAAGAGAATCATGCATTCAAACTCAATGAATACATTAGTAACTATTGGTTCTAGATTATATATTTCGCAAGGAAATATAAAGCGATCTAATTCTTTCCTTGCTCCAATAGATATTCTCTAGTTTTACTTTCAATTTAAATATAAATAGCATAGACATGTCTCTCCATAAATTTGTCACTCTTCATTTCCATGTTGACATGGATATGAAGAGATACAGTTTATTTGTCTTGTGGTTAGGAAAATTAATGTATAGGTGAATATATTAAAGTAAAAGAAACCTTTTATGGTGTCCTTTGATGAAAGTAATGATCAGGGGACAATAAATGAAACATGATGTTATCTAATTTTAATTTTGAAAAAATGGAAACGAGAAGAAAAATTGTACATAGGAAAATAAGTGAGTAATATATTCTAGATCATTTTTTTGAGTTCAATTTATCTGTCTCTAAAAATTGGGTGTTTGATACAATATGTGGTGTTGACAGATGAGTTAAAATATAGGAACCAGGTATATTTTGGACTATTTCCTAAGGTTAGGTAGATCTATGAGTATCCAACATCAATAGAATACTTCTATATATATTGGTGATTACCACCTAATTATATTTATAGAAATGATATAGAGTTTGTAATATTTTTATTGTGTTCCTAAAATCACATTAAACGTTATATTTTATTATATGATTGATAAAAATGGTTTAAAAAAATTGGAATAAAACATGCCTATTTCATAAAGAAATCATATGTTCTGGTATGAAATATTTTATTAATGGACTTTATGTGTTTGATTATGTGAAATAAGTAATTTAAATAGAAAAATGAATGGTTCACATGACTCATAAAAATCCCAAATATGGAGTCAATAGAGAGGTCATGTAAATCAATATATCTTGACCAAATTGAACCAAGAGGGATATTTTGATTCAATTTAACTAAAACCACTTGGCATATGTAAAAAATTTCTATATTAAAAAAATTATTAAATATCTATTTTATGGGAATGGTGGAAGGGAAAAAGAGGTTATTGAATATGATTAATACTGATATGTGTGGACCCTTTATATTTAAACTAAGGGGTGTGTTTTCATACATCATTATTTTTAATGATGATTTTAGTATATTTTGATATGTCTAATTAGTGAGTTATAATTTAAATTGATTTTATAAATTCAACTAAAACTTTAAAAAAGATGATAACCATTTTGGTTTGAATATTTATAAACTCCACTAAGACCATGATAAAGAATATCATAATTAAAATTTCATTTAATTTTTACTAGTTTTTGGGATTCTAGCCAAACATACTCCTCCTTATAGACCTCATTGAAATGATTTATGTTAAATGAGAACCACACATCGTTAGATATCATGAAACTGATAACGATTCATGTGATTCTCTTTTACCATTTTGGGGGAACACTGTATTTAATGTAAAAAATATACTATTACGATTGCTAACTAAAGAAACAAATAGTAATCCATGTGAAATTTTCTTTGAATTGTAATCTATGTTTTGAAATTATTATGTTTTGTGTTTCTTATAATATTTATGCCACACTATATAATAAATATCCCACTAGATGCATAATGTGTTCATTTATCTGATATAAAAAGGTAATATGGGGATATTACTTATATTACACCTCAATAAAAAATGTATTTTTGGAAATTAATTCTATTTACATGAGAGGGAGAAAATATATAAACAAGATAGTAGGAGTGAGATAGACTTTGATAATGTCCATGATCAAGGTACACATGATATGGTCCATAAATATATTTTAAAAATCTCCTTTGAAGTTGATGGTTTAGAGAGACATGTATTATATAGTGGTAATGTAGAGGATAGAGAGAATAAAAAGATATGGTATTATATAAATAGAAGAATATGTCTCATTATTAGTTGATTATAATGATCTTGTAACCTACAAAGAAGTAGACAGTGGAATAAAAATCAAAAAATAGAAAAAATTTATAAATTTTATACTGAATTCCTTTTATAAGAAACATGTTTGAATTTTGGAATATCATCTAGGGGATGTAAAGACCATTTTTTGAATGGATATTCAATAATAAACTAGAAATGAAAGGATATGTTTGTACATAAAAAGAATGAATGGTTTTAAAAGGGTTCAAACAACATCAATGAATATACCATGATGAAACATTTTCACTAGTTTCGTTGTCAAAATCAATGAAAATTATAATTTCTATTACAGATTACCAAGACTATGATATTTGGGAGATAGATCCCAAAACAAAAATACATTTTTGGGACATTTAGCAATATTTCTATAGGACAAAACCCAAAGTGTTTGTGACTCCAAGGTATCCAAATAATGTTTAAGTACTAAAAAAATCATTTAGGGAATAAATAAAGCATATGGTTCTTCGAACAGTTAATCTGATAAACCTATAATGGAATTTGGTTTCATAAATAGAAAATGTGAGGATTATACCAATAAATGGTTTAATTGGATAGAAGTCATTTTCAGGATAGTTATTTTTAATGAAATTCTAATTATTTTAAATTAAATACCAGTCTTACTTTCTATTAAATCATGGTTGACCAATGGCTTCTATATGATGGAAATAAGAGAAGAAACATATATAATTTGAATCAATATAGATTTTGATAGATCCCAGATATTTTTGGTCAAATTAAAAGAACATATATTGAAAAAATATTAAAAAAAATTAGTATATAACAATCAAAGTGGGGATCTTTTCTTTTATAACATGACACTCATCATTCTAAAAAATGTGTAATCAGACACATGAGGAGAGACATGAGATGGAAAGGATTCCATTTATATTATATTTTTTCTTAGTATTTTATGTTATTATATGCAATAAGAATGATGTCATCTATTCCATAAGCCTGATAGGTAGATATATTGAAAACTAAAGTGACAAACATTGGGCATAATTTTAAACTATACTTAACTATCTGACTTAAACTAATGATATATTCTATGTCTACGAAGGATATGAAGAGCTAGTCATCCGAGGATATGTGTATTCCAGTTTAAAAATAAATAAATACAATATAAAATCACATTTTGGATAAAGATTCACCCCCAATAGAAGTTCTATGAGAAAAAATAAAATAAAATAATGTTATGGTCAAATATTATACATAAGAGTCCTATTATACGATTACTTCATAGGAATCTAAATAGTGTATTTTTATGTGAATCTTATTTCAAGATTTAGATGTGGTTATTTGTAATAAAATTCCCATGACACTCAATTTTGATAATATTATAATAGATTCACTTATAATAGATCCAATAAAACATCAAGAGATAAAAAACATACTTTTTAAAAATCATCTCTTGAGGGATTTTTATCAGAGGGGTGAAGTAACAGTGATAGGAGTATCATTTGAATAATATATTGTATACCTCCTGAATAAACCCTTATCTTAAAAGAAACCTGATCATCATGTGAGTTACAGTGTACTAAAATTCATTTTTAGATTAATCAATTCCAAGTGGGAGTTTGTTTGAGGTTTTTTCCTCATACTAACTATGTTTAATTTGGATTTCATATATATATATATATATTAAATGAAGATAATATTAACAAAAAAACATATTTATTATTTTTCAATGTTCTGAATGACTTTAACATAACAATGTTGAAGAGTATATATTGCATTTAAATGGTCTTAATAGTTTCCCAATATGATGAAAACGTTAAATTCCATGATAATATTCATCAATATAATTTTATGATCAAATATAATTCTCTGATGGGACACATATAATGTTGAGTGTTTTGTTCTATTACCCATAATATGAAGAAAATTTATCTCATGATGTTCATTGTTGGTAGTATAAAATTTGAGAGAGTATGAAATCAATCTAATCAACAATAATTCGACATGTTTTTGTATCATTGGAATTTATTATCTAACAGCATGTGTGATAATCTGTAGATTTTAAAAATATTATTAATGAATTCCATGACTCATGTACTTTGTTTTAATAACCAAAAATCATGATTCCATTTATTTTTTGGATGTATGGTGTGTTGGTTGGATCAAGACTAACATATTATTATAGAGAATGTTGTGGAATTATTAGTATCTTCTTTATTTAGGGAAGTTAATATATACATCCTTTGATTGAAACAATACTACTAAATTAAATTCCATGTACATGATGAAATGATGATATTATTTCATATCATTATGTAAATATTTATCAATCATATATGTTGAGGGCATGAGTCTGAGAATATAATTACATCACCTTGATGTGGTAGTAATCTCTACATAAGAACATATGATGATTCCATTTCTATATGAATGCACATAAATGAATATAAACAATAATTTATATTCCTAGAACTATAATTATTTATTTAATATAATATATATTTATTTAATAAATCATTATACCTACTCTTGTGAGGTAGTTTGGAGAAATAAAACATGTTTGTTCATGGAAATGGTAATTCATACATTAGCATGGGACACACAATAAATAATCCCACCGGTAGAAATGAGATAGAAATTAGTTGTTTCATTAATATAAATTAAATTTTGTATTGTAATTATATTTATTACTTTAAATTTATGTGGTTATATAATACTAATTGGTGGTTTAAGAACAATGGAACTTGAATAATTCAGATAAGATTATATACAACTTCCTTGGCTTCTCTCTATTGAAAAACATATTAAGTATTATTGGATGGGTTTTCTAGAATAAAACAAATATCGGGTATAAAGGAGGATATTTTGGAATATATTCTTGAATGAATTGGATAATATAGAGTGATCAATGTGTGTGAAGTATTAAGGTGATGAGGTTCCATTATTTAATTTTGGGGATTGGCACTATTATAAATTTTCAATGTCTGAAAATATTGTAAAATATTTTTCTTATGAATGATGAACCAAATGGAAAAATGGTTCAATTATATGATATATTATGGTTACAATATCCTCAATCAATTATTCTTAAATGTGTTCTTGTGAAATCCTAATCATTTTCTTTTTGATTAACCACCCTATTAACCTTTTAATCCATTTCCAAGGTGAAAAGATTGGTTACCTAAATAATATTAATTATTTCTATAAAATTAAGTTGAAATATTCCTTAATATATATATTTTTTTAAAATTTATAATAAATTTTCCAGATTATTTTATTAGAGAAGGAAAAATGTAATCTAATATTCACATACAAAAGACAGAAGAAACATTTTTTGAAAAAGTGTTAAAAACATAAAAAATTATCATCATTTTTTTAATATTAAAAGCCATTACAAGAATTTAAATTAATTTTACTTCATATATTATAGAACAATATCCTTAATATAATTCACAAATAATTATTAATTTAATTATTCCATAAAATAATAAATCTTGAATAAATTAGTATTATGAAAAATATTACTTTTTTACAATGTTTCTTTTTATATTTATTTATAAAAGTTGGAAAATAATTTTATGATTGATAAAAAATTTCATCCAAGTAAAAAACTAATTTTTTTAGTTTTATAATCAAAATAAAATATATTAGATTTTAAATAAAATAGCTTTAATTAAAATAATTTTTTAAACAAAACATTTTTATGTTTCCAAGAATAACCTGTCTAAAATTTAATGTTACATTTTTAATATTTTATGAATATAATTACATGATTTTTAGTTGAATTGTTTCAATCCATTTTAAATATCTATTATGTTAATTCGACATTATTCAATTATGTTCAGTGTTTCATGTGTTATAATCTATCAGAAACATCTAATACAATAAAGAAAAATATGTTCAAAAATGAATAACTTTTTAATTTTAACACATTTAAATAATTTCCCCATGAAATTATATAACTCAAAAAAAGTAATTGATTATATCTATTACTCATTACCTCTCTGGGATTCTATTTTTCTTCATCAAATTTATTATTTCACTATTAAATATCAAATGGGTGTGTAGTCTTGTTTCACAACACATTATTAGATTGATACTAATTTTGTAATGGCGTTTCTTCAGAAAAAATAACACTCTCCAAATGTACAACCTATATGTTCTTGTGATTTCTTAGTTATGTACTTCCTTTGAATATATATATATATATATATATAACACATCAAGAATTGTTTAGTGGTTTAATGGAAGTTCCATGTGATTCTATACCATCCTGATATGAATGATAATCTCATAGGGTTTAATATTTGTGGGTATAAACATCAAATTTCTTACAAATATCCCAATATTCATATAATTGGTTATTCACATGAATACCCTATAACCCATTTCGAACTCTTGATCTCACTGTTTATTGTATGCATAAATTTTCCTTCATCTTTGAGCTTCCCAAATGTACTGTCGATTGACTCAAAATTTTTCTACCATTCCCTTTGTTAGTTAGAGTTCTCATAGATTATATTTTCTAACTTCAACATTGTATAATAGTGTTTTGAATTTATTTCCATATCGGGATTCATATAAAGTAATTTTAATTCTCGAGTGGAATATATTTTTGTGAGAAATTTCAAAAAGAGGATAGTGTGGATCAAGAACGTTTTTAAAATACATCGATCATGCACTCAACATATCATCTAAGGTTTTTATAGTCCTCCAAATCTTATCATCTCTTTGACGATAACATATTATATGTTAAAGATCAAATCTATATCTAATTAGTTTTGAATACAAATCCAGAACATCGATGTAAACCACATAAATAGATCAAATACAATTGAGAGTGGTATACTATATATCCTTACACCTTCTTTAATACATTTAATTTTAATTATGATTAAGTGAGTTATATTATCAGATAATAAAAAAATTCACTATCATTAAATAATTATTCACTACATAACAAATTTTGTTATGGAATTTATATATTTTTTGGAATCCTATAATTAAATCCAGAGGTATGTTTTTCATTTCCATACATGTATTTTAAATGGTTTCCCCATATATTTATAATTCGTAAATTCGTCATTCTCATGCTGAAATACCTGTAATTAAGATTCATAATTTGATATATGTCTCATCATGTTTTACCATTTGAAATGGAAATTGAGATCTATATACATACTTTTCCTCTCAAGATGTATATATAATGATGACTTATATGATTCTTTAAACAACTAATTATTTAATTAATCTATCGTTCTTCCAAACAATATTTTCATGAACCCAATAATTTCTTCATAATAATATTTTAGTTAATACACATTCATTAGCTTCTTATGAAGTCCTAAAACCTCCTTCCAAGACACATTAATGTGTATATACATTTATATATTAAAATTTATTTAAAAACAATATGATTTATCTCATTCCATCATTATTACAATATCCATACTCTATAAGTACATAAATATTATATATTTTTCGATATTTATAAGGGATATGTAATTGTTTACCTTATAACTCAAATAATCAACCACCTTGTTTTACATTCTTTGATGGTATTGTTTTTAGTAGAAATAATCTTTAATCAAAACTAACCATATCCATTATCAAAAATTTGAATCCTTCTATATTAATATATGCATCATGATTTAATGATCTAAAAATATATCACACATTTCCCCAAAAATATAATTCCACAATATTATTAGTCTAAAAATTACTACTTTTGGCTCCAATTATGTTTTAGGAAATTTTTATCATGTATTATCAATATATTTGATGCATACACTACTTGCATACCATTTTTAATGAGAAAAATCTTGATCTATTCTTTTATGATTCACTTTAGAAAAAAACCATATCCATTGCAAGGTATTGGGATAAAAAATGCCCTAACAAACATTCACATTATTTAGTTGAAATCATCTTCAAATTCAATTGATCAAATGAACATGATTATCATCCATGTAATCATGTGTAATCAATTATATATTAATGAGAAATATCTTACAAGAATTTTAAAGTATCCCTATAATCTATGGAAACCATATATCTCAGTCACTATGGTTAGTCTAGGAAAATGTTCAATAAATTCGTTTTATAAAAGATCCACTGATCTTACCTATGATGTAATTGTATAAACCAAGGATACTAATTTCAATTTCTAATTTTCACACCTAAAAATATAAAATACAACTTCTCCACTCACCAGATCATCCCCATAGTCTAAAAATTATATTAATGATATTTCATGATCGTGGAATTTTTTAGAATTTCATATATAATGACTACCATTAATTGATCAATGTAATATCTAAATACTCTATTCATTCAATCCATGATGACAACAAGGAAATTGGTATGATAAAATGATGTCAATATAAATCCATCTAGTAATTTCCTCATAGAGACGGTTGTATTTGACAAGTACACTCATTTGAACATGAAATGATAACATCAAAATTTATGATCAATGTAAGAAATTTATTGATCTCCTCACAGATGATCAATAGATCCATTTATATGTGGTAGAGGATAAATATTCTGGAATGCGGTCTTACTATGTTCATGATAGTCAATTCGGTGATGAATTGGATTATATTTTATGATAACAAAAAGAATAGGTGCAACCCAAGATGAAGTACTTGGTTGAATGAATACCTTATCTAGATTCTCATAGAGTTTCATCCCTAGTTATTAAAAATAAATCAAGGAAATTATATATTGAGTGTTTAAAATATTTATATTATGAATTACGATTTCTCTTTAAAACATAACATTATAATTAAGATGAAGACTAAGAACCCCTTTATTGGAGTTTCTCTGTATCCATTTGCGGTAAATACCCCTCATGAATATGTGGTAAGACACATATAATAGAATTAATTTTCCGGTAAATTCATATTTATCCTATCATATATATATATATGACTATAGGTTCACTTGAAATATTAAATATGAAATACCTTCCATAGAAATTCACATGGGTTGTATAATGAGAGAGAATAACAAAATTTATAGGAGGGGTAAACAAATTTTTATAAAACACATTCCTAAAAACAATTCTCGTTGGTAGAAATGAACATGATGTGAGATTATCATACCATTAGTATTTATCCCTAATAATTAAATATCTAACTATTGATGTGGTGATGTGTAAATCTGAACTATTTTTTAGTAATAAAATGGTGGGAAGACCCTAAATTAAATAATAAATTTATAGATATAGAGTAGAAGATAAGTGAACCTTTCACAAATTTGTACTCATTTCCCACAATGGCAGTCAGGTTGTCATGTTAATTCCATATATATCATAACTAATGTGGGTTTAGAAGTTAATCGGTATCAATTGAACTTGTATTGACATAATGGTTATCTTAATTTAAATAAACATTATCACTTAAGAATTGTAGTGTGGGTGGTGAATTCAGTTGAGATTTTTATTGTTTCATTTCATTGACAAACCTCCTCATATCCCTCTAGTATTCATCTAATTGATTATGTTATTTTACACACATAAAAATTTTAATATCCCTATTAAGGAATCGTATCCCATTATTCTTTACAGAATTTTTGCTAGAATGGATATTAGTTTTTTTCATTCATGGGATTTATTATTATAATTTACTCAAGACTAAATCTTTCATTTCATGTTTCCAAAACCATGAGAGTAATGTGAGTCTCCCATATCAATTTATACATTGAGATAATATCAAACTATTTCATCATTGTTATCAATGTCCATGATGGATATCACCTTTTAGGTATATGGGTTTTGAATATAAACTATTAGATTTATATCTCTTTTAGGGATGTTTTTTAAAATAGAAGTGTAACAAAAATTTATTATAAAACATTACTCATATTTACCTAATTATTAATCATCATTCAGATTTACCTGAAGGAATTACCTATTAATTTTTGTGAGATGATTTCAGAGAATATAATTTCTCATGAAGCATCTCAAATAACCTTGTAACCTGAAACAGAATCCAATCTCGACATGAAAAAAGGTAATTCTTGATCCCCATGGTTTTTGAAAATAACACCTATCATCATGAATGATAATGGAGGGAACAATTATGAAACATAAAAAGACGAAGTAATAGTTATGGGTCAGTTTGAAAAAGAGACAAATCCACTGGGATAATAGAACCTAATGTCAAATAGGTATAAACAACACAAAAATACCACCGCAATTCATGAGAAAATAGGATGATGACAACCCATGTCCCAACAGACATGCCTTTCTATGAACTAAAGATCAACAATAAGAAACACATCCATGTGGTTATTTATCGTTTCTCGAACTAGGAAAAGGATAATATGAAAACACCAGATGGAAAGGGTAGGGATTGATCTAAAATCCCAATATGGTCTCACTAAGGATTCCAAAAGAAGATGAAACCTTAATTAAGAAAATAAGTCTTGAAATTGTAAATAAATAGGCATGGAAGTACAAAATTATATTTAAAACAAATTTTTCTTTTATATTCAGTTGATGGAAAATATTTTTAAACAATTAATTAATAAACATTTTATAAAAAACATTTTATTTAAATTAAAAAGGAATATATAAATTTTTTTACAAACAATGGAATATATTATAAATGAATCACAATGAAGAAACATGGTTATAATTCAAGAGGTGATATTTCTCCAAGTTATGTAACCCTAAGACACTAATATGATATTAATGGAAATTTGCACACACACACCTCTCTGAAATTGGACAAAGAAGATTAACCAATATGCCACCTGGGAAACATATTCCAATAAGATTCTATTAGAGTTTTAATGAAAAAAATTCATTACTATATAATTACCATACCAACATGTTTGTCTCTAATAACCAACTCACTACTAGGTCTTTAATGTTCTCAAACAATAATAATTAATGGGAAATTCATATCAAAAAATCTTAAAATACAATTAACCAATATCCCATTTAAATATTTCAATTTCTATTTAAAAGTCCAAAACATGTTTTTAATCAATTCATGCCTTTTTCATGGATATAAATAATGGTATATAATAAAAACAATTTATTCCATTTTTATCAATTTAAATTTTGAAATCAATTTCATAATTTTAATAAAATTTTTCAGTAACACCCTATTTATAAAAGAATTGGGTGGTTTCCCCAATTTTCAGGCCAATGGAAATACAAGGAAAAATATGAACTGAATTGGATTCTAAAAACATCATTTAATGAAAAATAGCCAAAATCAATAAATTTAAGGTTATATAAATTGTAAAACCTCATATATAACTGCCTTCATTTTTCAAGGAAACACAACTACCACAACAGAACCCACCAATAAGAACAAAGGTGATGATGATCAAGAAACTCCAAATAGAAACAAGAATAAAAAATCATGGATCTTTGATACATTAATTCCAGAATGATATATCAAACTCAAATGAAAGAAAGATAAATAGATGGGAAGATATGGAGGCTTCATACTCGAGGAGTCACACTGCAACTACAACAACGATCAATCAATGAAAAAATGATCTAGAAGGGGTTAAAGGGCCCTAAAATCTCCAATGTATGGATATAAGTTGATATAATAGAAACATGGGGGAATTGGAATAAAAATTTAAACTGATCTACCTAGATAAAAATGACCCTTGGGACATTACACCATGTGTAACCCAATTACATATCATGTATTTAAAAATTCACATATATAATGAACACCCGCCTCATTTTATTGAAAAAAGATATATTATAAGTTTATAATTTATAGATCAACTTATAATATTACACAAAATTTAAATCCCTAGAAGGATATACGACTAGTAGGTTTTAATCTGAAAATTCCAATAAATCACTGACATCCCAATTTAAATTTTCCTACCAACCCATTCTCTCCCCAATCTAGACAATGAAAAAGAAAAATCATTACAATGTATAATACATACCCGAAAAAAAATTTGATAGGCTATTAAAACCTCCCCACCAAAAAAAATTATCTACCCAAAAAATCTTGTCAAGTATCTTCGATATCAAAAAATTGAGGCCACTACTCTCTCATTAGTGCCCCACGCTCCCATATTCCATGAGAATTTGAACCTTGTATCCATATCACTCATTCCAAAGGTATGTATTTTTAATCAAATATATAGATTGGAAAATCATTTAGGTAAAAATATGTCTCAATAATGAAATCCCACAAGCTTCGAACAAGGGAAAAATCAAATAAATATTTATGTAGATGACATACATGAATCAGATTATGTAGCGATGTCAACTGTGGAAGAAGTTCTAAATGGTATTCCTCTTTCACCACCTTATCAACAACCACAAAACGTTCCACAAAAATAAAGAGAATGTTTTCCTAACATCCTATGTCATTAGTGACCTAAAAAGGTGAAACATCGAAGAACACTTGATCACTAGATGAAAGTTCCAAATTTCTATATCAATGATTAAAATAAGACTTTTACCCGCTATGTGTCACAAAATTTATCGAATGAATCAACTAAATCATTTATTTCATATCTTGAACCAATCTCGATACAACTATGGAACATTGATCATTCTATAACTAACAATATATAGATATATATGGATATCAATACATGACCTCAAAAGGATTCATCCTGGTCATGAAATTGTAACGATTTTTTCAAGAAAACTCAACCATTTCCATATGGTCACCTCAAGACCCACCAAAGGCGAGAACATAGATGCAGATAATATCCTCAATTATTTTTATAGTTATTTTGGTTTATCCATCCGTATGTGGATGGTATGTTGTACTGATACAAACCTATGATCCTGGTGAATCATGAAGGCTCCTTCAAAAGTGATATGTAAAATGAGGATCTCTATTAGAGAGTATAGCATGTAGAACATTGTGAAAATTAACAATCTATCTCAAATATAGTTTTCCCATATCCTAAAATTTGGGTGCATTAATAATGGGTATAATGTGAGCTTATTTAGTCATTCGATAGATCAAAAACCAGATAAAAATCTTTATTCTATTGATATAAGGTAAACCAAAAAAATATGATGGAGATATCAACACACTTCCATGTCGGCACCAGAAGTGTTTGAAGGATTACTAAAGGTATCTGGTAATCGAACATGACCTGCAATGAAGTATAAAAATGAGGGAAAATAATTCCCTATATCATACATGGCCACAATAATAATGCCCTCAAGTTATAGAACATGTTAGTGCTTCTTTGGTTCATAGACCATAAATAATTATAGAAACCCCTGTTATATATTCCTGATATGATAATTGTACAAAAAAAACATTTCCAATAACTTCTAATTCCCTCCATGGAGAATGAACAGTCAGGAGAGGTCTATGCACCATAAATAGATCCTCAATTCCTCAAAAATCATCATCATGTTGTTCTTGAAGAATCATCTAGACAAGCGAGTAGGAAAATCGACCACTGTCCAAAACATCCTTGACCCCAGATTCACAAAATCTAACATGCAACAACGAAAAAATAGTCATCAATTTTTTATACATAGGATAATTTTTTCATGGAATAGGTTCGATGATTCCAACTCAAAGCATCTATGAAAAAATTTAATTTCCCCTGGGTATAGGCGATTTCAAATTCAAATGATTTATGGTATTCTTCCTAATGCCTCCGAAGGGGATTCAAATATTTTTTAGGGAATATATATCTACAACTCTTATGGTAAGAATACATTTTAAAACATTCTAAAATAAAGTATTTCCACAAAATCATATGATTATGAGTTAAATATATAAGCATAAGGTCATGGGTATGGTAATTCATCCCACATGGCCTATGCTACTAAGATCCATAAGAAACAACATTATCAGCCTACCTAAGGCCACATCCCAAACCTAAAATTGATTTCTCTCAAAAGACCACTTAGACATGTCTGACAATTGTTAGAGTGAACACCAATGAAATACTAAAAAAAATAAACATAGCAAAATAATTCTACAAATTTTAATCCCAGGAAATCATTAATCCTTTCTTACTTAAAGAGGTCATTAGAGAATCCAACATTCAAAATTACTTTAAAACTTGTGCTAATACCCAATTAACCCCAAGAATTATTTAATCACAAAAATATGTCATAGTTATTCCTTATTTAAAACAACATTAATCATCTTAGGATCAAATGATATACCATGTTCAGACACCATGTTTCCAATGAATTTCAATTCCCGAATCCATATATTATATGTTGATAACTTGGAATAAATTCAGTGATTTCTCAACAATCCCAATTTTTCGTTGAAATGATTCACATGATCGTCCTCAGACATATAGTAAACAAGGATTTCATCCAAAAAGATAACCATGAACATATCAATATACTCAAGGAAAATAATGTTTATTAATGCCAAAAATACTATAGGAGCATTGGATAGATCATATAGTATAAAAAGGTACTCATAATGGTCGTACCTACCTCGAAATGTTGTTTATTGAATGTCAGATTCCTTAATTCTCATAAATTGTTTATTAGATCAAAGAGAAATATTCAAGAACCAATTAACCCATTTAATCTAGAAAAAAATCATTAATCCATGATGATGGATATTTGTTCATTACCATAACTCAATTATGTTTTTGATAATCCAAACAAAGGAAAAGTAACCCATCATCTTTCTTCACAAATAGAACATTCACCGCCCAAGGAGAGAAACATGGGGGTATAAAGACAATATATAAAAGAAAATCCAAGTGGGTCTTCAACTATTTTATTTAAGCTACTTACATTCTTTAGGAAGGAACAAACACTTGTTGGGTATGACGCACTGAATCAAAATAATACTCTATATCCATTTCCTGTAAAAAACTGGAGAGAAAAAACACAAATTTCAGTAGACTTGAGGAAAACTGGAGGGAGATTTTTGATGAAGGATTATCAATCCATTGCAGAAGAGGAAACTAATATCAATTTCCTAAACATTGTATAAAAATATATGGATCTACTCAACCACGTGTCCCATTCACCTTGAATGTTTTTGCACATGCTATCTAGTTCATTAAATGAGATGTAGATAATATAAAAATTAATCTAGGATTTATTGGGAATGATATAATCCATACCAAAAATGACTTCACATGGTTTCATGTTGATAACTAGAATATCCAAGGTAAGCTCGATATCTATTAACTAGAAAACACAACTATGGAAATAAAGACCATAATATCTCTTCATTCTGAGAGGCGTTGTAATATCCATCTCTTATGGTAAAATAATCATAATATCATTTACTATACTCAGAATAGAAGTTGAAATAAATGAAAGAGATGCACCGTTATCATGTAATTAAGTCAATAATGATGAAGTTATTGTAATGGTACATCTCACAGTCAGTAGACTAGTATCTGAATCCTCCAGACACTCTTCACCTATGTGAAGAATCTTTATTCTTGAGACACATTCCTAGAATAAATTTTTTCCTGATTAATATGATTGCACCATAATATTATTAGGCACTAATGATCTAGTTCCACTTTTTAGAGTAAACAATATATGGTATATCTTCAAAAAGTGACTCGATAGTCCGTGGGAACAACATACATTGGGTACCAATGTTAAAACCATTTTTGAGAGCCATATATTTCCACATATTTAACTAATCAAATGGCCTATACAATGTATTATAAGAGGTCTCGAAAATTCATTCATTCAATAACCATAATGAGATTAATCATGCTTCCACTTCTATTTATGGGAACTTAGAGAACTACCACTAAGAGTAAAATAATCTCCCACGAACTCTGCCTTACCAGTCTAGTCTATCTTGTAAATCAACACTCTATCCCGAACATAAGAATAATAAAAAATAATATGAATGAAAAATAGATAATCAATATCAAATAAATTTTCCATCTTGAACTGTTTATTCTTTATCTTTTCATTTGATACAATATTCGGTGAAAACAACACATGCTAAGTAATGTTATTTTCAAATTATGTCACCTTTCATCCAACATGTATGAGTTTGAAAAAATCTAAATACATAGACATCATGATCAACACTAATTAGAATCGATCAAGGAAAATATATTTATTTTCCTTCCTCTTTAAGACATTCCTCTTTATGACCTCACTATTTTTCATTGTCACCACTCTGTCCCACCATCTACTTATTGATCCCTCTTTAGAAAATTTTTCACATTAAACCCTAATTTCAAATGGAGTTTCCAAGAACACGAAAACAATCCCTATATTTATCAACCAATACTCAACCAGTTTATGTTCATTAGAGCCTTTAAATTCTGGTAGATTTTGGAAAAGGAACAACATAGCATGATTCCATAAAACATCCGATTAAGGTTCCAAAATAGGATACTGAATGGGAAGAGGTAAAGGTGATTTTCCTAGAGCGTGGATAACATGCATAATATCCTCAAACCGGTTCTATCCAATAAGAGGAGTTACTTTCTATGGTTCATCATCCACTTATTCTGGGATCCAATTTGGACGTCTTCTCAGAATAATGATTCAACCCAACATCAGAAAAAACATTGAAGACATCATATTAACACTCAAATAGATCAACAAGGGAAATTAATAACATTATTTATGAATAAAAGACTTTGATTTCAACCTATCCAAATAATAAAAGGGAAAAGTGTAGTACGAATATTCAAGAGATATTTACCATACCACCCATGGTGACATATGGGTTAATAATATGAGATATTTCCTATCACTAACTTCATAACTACCTCTCAAGTCTTGAAAATAGTAATAAAACCACATACCTAAAACAAGGAAAGATGAAAAACTAGAAACTTTGACACAAATTTGTCTTGATGCATCATAGATACCCTTGTTCCTTGATAACCAGGCCAGTCCAAACATGTCCAGAAGGGTGTTCTCGATCCCCACAGATTAGAGACTAGCAACTGACATCATGAAAGAAAATGTTGGGAATTGTTTTTCCACATAAATAGTGGTAGAAAAAGTTACAAGTCAGTATTCCCAAAAGAAAAATCAACATAAAAAACATTACTAGCAGACACGTAGGTATAAACAACCCAAATTACAACTAAAAAGTATTTAAAAATGGGAAGATAACATCCCATATCGCTACAATAACATCTCCCCAATAACTAGGGATTAACAAAAAAAGATCCTCCAAGAGGAACTTTACCCTTTTCTTAATATGGAAGAATATTATCTACAAACACCCGAAGGTAGAGGTAGGTTGTGAGATAAAAACCATGGAGATTCACACAAAGGATTCCAATGGAATATGAGAAATTATTTATACAAATAATGCCTTAAATTTTAAATAAATAGGAATGGTGGTATAAAAGTATATTTAAAACAAATCAAGGTTTACAATAGAATTGATTGAAAAAATTTCTAATCAATTGATTAAAAAACATTCTACATAAAAAAATTATATAAATTCATAAGAAATGTGTATAATAGTTTACAAATAATGGAATATATATTGAAATAATCACAAAGGAGGAACGTTGTTATTTTCTAAGAATTATGAGTGTTACAGTTTAATGGATCATCACACACTTATATTATGATAAAAAATTAATGCACACATGTCTCTATGACACGGGACAGATAAGACTAACCTATATCTCCCATGAATTAAGATCTTCATGTAGGTTTATACTAGATTTGTAAAGCATAAATCTATTTCTAGGGGATTCCCATCTTGGTGTGTTTTTCCCTAATAACTCACTATCTACATTGTATTATATGTGCTCAAACAACAAAAAAATAATGGGATATTTATTTCAAAAATGTTTAAAATAAGATTAAACCAATTCTTATTTGAATTTGACAATTTCCATGTAAACCCCAAAATTGTTTGTGAATAAATTCATTCTTTTCTAGAGGATAAAACTATAGTGTTCATATCAAAAAAATTTAATCTATTTTTTTAATGAAAATTTTGAAATCAATTTCACAAGTTCCATAAAATTCCACAATCACACCCCAATTCCCTAGAATTTAGGGTTTTACCTAATTTTCAAGCCTTTGAAAATCCAAACCACAATTCATAATGAATTTGGTATCACAATTTAATTCATTGAAATTTAATTTAATTCAAGAAATTTATGGATAAATAAATTTATTAATCTCAAACATAAGAACATTATCATTTCATAGAAACACATCACTCGCAACAAAACCCACAAAAATGTATGAAATTAGATAACATATAGGAACATATCCTAGAAATTTTATTCAACCACACAGACCATAGATACTTTAATAAAAATATGATCTATGAAACTCTTACGATGGAAATATAATGAGATAGAGACATAGGGAGGCCTCTTTCCCATAGAGTCACACTGAAACCTCAATAAAGATCAATTATTGAATGAAATGACCCAGAGTGGTTGTAGGGATCCAAAATTTCAAGGGGATTGATCTAGGTGGAGAGAACATAAACCTAGAGGAATTATAATTGAAATTTCATCCATTCTTCAGGCTTAAATCTGACAATTGTGTCTTTACATAATTTTTAGCCCAATTTCAAGACATATAATTGATAATCCTTATATATACTACAAAAAACGTAAGCATTTATTAAAACATGTTCAATAATATTTTAGAATTTACACACATTGTGACCATATTACACATCATGTAGATCCCCATCAATCTATAGAAACATTAGGTTTTATGCTAATAATTCAACCAATACCTGATTTAACCACTACAGGTATCCTCCATATGCATTATACCTACCCATAGAGTAAAAAATTAAATCCAAAACAAGTCTTAAAATATAAAAAACTGAAATGGAATGATATGTTATATTCTAACTAAAAAATTACCACTTAAACTCTTCCCATTATATGAATTAATTTCATTCTATTATATCGTATTCTCAAAAAGTTTCCACCATTTATCTGTATCACAATACAATTGATAAAAGGCCAACACAACATTATCAATCACCGAGAACTAGAGGAATAAAATTATTTTCAGTTGTACAAATCCATTACATAGAAAATAGTGGATCAGATGACCCGCTAAATAAAATTAGATAATTACATATGAATAACTCATTCATATGTTTCACATTCCTTTGATCATTTGAAATCTCATCCTGGTTAAAATATTAAGATATCTGTGTTAAAATTCCAATAGAATATTTAATTCTATCCCACATGATCTTAGGATGATCATGGGGAAAATCGTTACCTTTTCCACCCCATACATTGTTGACACTATTCCTCCCAGTTCATTACAAAGAGTAAAAAATAGAAGTCTGAGAATCAAGCATTATTAATCTAAGTGTGTTATCATATAATCATGTATATCATTCATATGATATCCTACATTACAAATCCTTCTTATCATCCTTTTTGAATTTAGTTTCAACCTATACCTCTTGCAGTTTTTCATTTTTCATTATAGATAACAATGATTACATATCCATTTAATTGATATTATATTCAATAACTTGTGTCACATGCAATACAGAGTAAAAATTAATTCATGGTATCTTTATACCATTAAAACATAGTCGTTTAATTAGATGGTATCAATATGAGTAACTGAATTATGATTTATATATATATATATATATAATGTTTAGCTTATGAAATTTCACTTACTTAATTATTATGTTTAAGAATATATCATTTAAAAACATGTACTTTTTATTAATAAAAAAATATTTTTTTATAAAATAATGATTTAAAAAGTATATAATATTTATTTATAAATCATAGGTTTAGTAGTGTTACATAGAAATTAATAACAAGAATAACAAATATTTTAAATTTTAATATTCCAATAAAAATTTGTTCTCTTAATATTTCTTTATTTTAATTAATATATGTAATAGAATATTTTATAAATTTATTTTTAATGAAATAGTCATATTATATTATTTTGAATGTAAATTTTTTTAACAAAAAATTTGTGGTTAATTATAAGAAGAATTTTTTTTTTGAATTGTGAACAATAAAATATTTATAAACACTATTACTTTTTTAAAATTAATAATACGTGTTTGAATTTTTAAATCATGGAACCATTTTACAAGAACACATATATATTTTATAAGGGAAATTAGGATTTTTAAAATTTGGTTATAATTTAATAATGAATATTTTAAATTTTAGAACATAGGTTATATTTTTTAAAAAAAATTAATACCTATAGTATTTCCAAAACTAATTTTATAAATTTTATATGTTGAATATGATAAAATAGACAAAAAATTTCAATTAATTATATTAGAATAATAATGTTATTGTTTTTTGTTATTTTTGTTAAATAATTGATTTTTAGATGAGTAATGATTAATACAGATTTTTTTCCTAAATGGTGACTTTTATGACATTTGCGGAATATAAGTATTTCTTAGAGTTAAAAAATAATAATTTTTAAAATATGAATGTAATGATTCATATTTATTCATGTTGACGATATTTTTGAACAAGTAATTTTAACAATATAAAATACATGTAAAATTTTATTTCTAAAGAACTGTTTTAGCGTTTCAATTTAGTTAAACATTATTTAAAAAAATAGGTTTTGACTATAACTGAAAGAAAAATATCATTTTATTGTTTTATAAAAAAACATGTTATGGATTGAAAATAAAATTTAATGATAATGTTACCCTACAATTAAATTTTAATCATTAAAAGCACTTTTTCTAAAAAACTGTTTTTACGAATTATGCATGCTTATAGTAAAATTATTTTTTCTAAATATTTAAAATTTTATTTTGTAAAATTATTCACATATTTAATGTCATCATATTAATATTATTAAATGATTTAAATTTTAATTTTTTTCATTATTAATTGTATCAGAGGGTGGATGTTGAGTTCATATAGTAAGGTTAAATCATTGTAGTAATGTTTTAAACCCTATAAAACGTTATAAAACATGTAAAAAAGTAAAATATTGAATGGATGATTGTATATAAGATTTTTCACCCTCCCAAAACCATTATTTCTCATTTTTGAGTCTTTTACCTTGAATAATCGAGTGATATCATTGAGAAGAAATGAGTTTTTTCAAAAGTACCATTTTACTAATATATAAATACAGGACACCTCCTCCCCATTTCACTAAAACTTAAATATAATTTAATATAGTAAAACATTACCTATGTCTCTTTGAAACACTCTACCCTTGCCTTTTTTATTTATCCCCATCAAAAGACCATGATAAATTATTTTAAAATGTTACCCAAGGAGAAATTCCAACGGAATGATGATAATCATAGACCAAATTTTCTAATTTCATTTCATGTCTCAAAATACTCAAGTAGTATTTACCTACAATGATTTGATATCTAAAGGAGTGTTAACATTATGAAATTTTATTATTCTGCTATAATATCTATATTATACTTTGGTCTAAAAAAATTAATAAATAGGGAAATGTCATCACATGTGTGTGGGGAAAACCATCTCCCTGAATTGATGTTTTCAAATTTCCCTAACCACCTTCAATGGTAGGTGAGAAAAATTTAATTAACTTATATTATATTCATGGTTCCATTATTATTATGATAAAAACATTATTGGGCATTTTATAGGTGTGATTCACAGTAAATGATTATTATATCTTTAACCACATTAAATTGGATTGTCAAGGAACTTTTTTTAAGATGGAACTTTTAATAATAAACATTTCTAATTTATAGGATTATTCCAAATGGAATAGTAATGGGAATAAAAAAAAAACTGGAGAAAAGGAAGTTATATTAAAGAAACTTTTTCAATGACCTTGAAATTTGAATGTGTAACAAAAAAATCACCAAAAAACGCTGAGTAATAGATGTAAGTAAAAACAATATTAAAAATAAGTAAATAAGATAATTTATAGACCCTATCAGATTATGTATATATAAATAATATTATAGAGTGTATATTTAATGATCTTATGTTTTTTATTTTTGAAGTTAAGTTCTAGCGCAGAACGCATTTAGATATGAGGTAAGGGTTTTGGTCTAAATTCATATAGTGCATGTATGAACCATGAATTTATATTATACTAATAAATGGTTCAATACACAGGATTTACAAAACAGTATGATTTTCAATATTACATTGACTTTTTGATTAAAATTTTAATAAATTCAAAAGGGTTTTGTCTCAACATTTCCTTCATTAAGACATGTTTTCTTTTATACATGTGTTTCCATTTATATGTTGTATATACTAACAATTGTATTTAATGTAGAATTAATCATACATATTTTTGGTATTTTAACTTAAACTTCATTATTTATCTATTTCAAAATGTTTTTAACAAAAAAATTTATAATACACAATGGTTCCATCTCAATAACCCTTTATTGAGTAATACATTGATATTATAAAAAAGTACATTATTATGGGGTATTTAATGACACTTGACATAATTTCATGACATATTTTTAAACATTTAACAATTCAATTACATTAATGTTCTTCCATGTTTTTATAAACGATTGACATGTTCCCTAAAATATAATGGATTTTCACAATTCATTCGGATTTCTTAGGTTTTAATATTTATAATTTAATTTCATCTATCATTTTATCTGGTAGAACCTATTTTTATCTCTAGAGATAAATTTTTATTCATTAATTAGATACTGGTGTGCTATAATAATTTATGAAAATTATACTATGTTAAAAATAATTCTCATCTATTTAAATTAAAATTTTCCCTTTCTGTCCTCAATTTCCATTCCAAAAAATGTTCCCCATTTTCATTGGACACATTAGTAAGATTTATCTTATGATTAAGTCTTATATAATTTATCATTTTTTCTATATAATGTTTTATTATATAATTTTATGACGTGTGATTTCAAAAAAAAGTGTTTAAAACACAACAAAGATCCTCCAAAAATTGTTTGTGACATTCTTGTAATATATTACATTTCTTTATGATAAATTGTACTCTCTAATATTCTCATGTACATATTTTTTATATATATCGTAAATATATACCTAGTGGAATATATTATTTATTTTTGGAGTTTATTTTATTTTTCTATTCTCTTTATAATTTCCACTTTTAACTAAACTCGATTTAAGGAAATATTCTAATTTCTTATCTCATGTAAAGAATCATCCCATTAAATTATTTTAACCTTGAATAGATTCAAAAAACCATCATTATTTTATGAAAATATTTATTGGTTTAATTATAGTTTCATGGAAAGTGTTATTTTATTTTTTTATTGAAGATATACAACCCTTATTTCCTAAGGTTATTTCCATGTTTTTCACTTTCATTCTATTTTCACATGGTTTTTATAATGAATTATCATTATAAGAACACAATGATTAAGAATAAAATTTCATTTTTCTATTATGAATGTTAAAAATGATTCAATTACTTATTATATTGGAAATAAATTTTATATATCCATTGGTTATGGTATAAGAAAGAATTGTGAAACCCATATAATAATTCTATGTTATATCATGCTTAAGATGAATATATGGTTTCATCATTACTTCAATTGAACACAGATACTTATATATATTTGGTTGGTTCTTATAGTTAGTTATGATTTTCAGGTCTTTCATATCCAAGTAATGCATTGTGTAATGCCAATTTCTCTTGAGATAACATATATAGTGTACGAGTTGTTAGCCTAAGCACACATTGAATTATGCTCAAGTGGTCAACCAAAGCATGATTTTACATGATGGAAGTTTGTAGGGGAATATATTGATTATGATGTAATTTTTCAAATATTATGTTTTCTTGGTGGTTATCCTTGAAAACACTATATGATGTCATGATTTTCAATGTTTTGACATGATAACGATTCTATGATCTTTTTTATTTATTTCCATAGGCCTTGTTTTCAGGCCTATTACTAGTATCTTTAAGATATCATGTTATTCCTCTTGACCCAATAAATATTTCATTTTTATGATTAAGATGTATTAATTATGTATATAATATTCAAAAAAGAAATTTTCTTCTATATCCTTATCATTTGTAGTTGGGAATGACATTTATAATTAATGAATTAAGGTGTTCATATGGATTTGACATCAATAGTAACTATCATAGAATATTCTAGTTATTCATTGATGTTTGGATTTGAGAACATTTGTAAAAACCCTTGGTAAAATAATAACAAATAGCCTTGGAAAAATATAAATTCATGATGATTTAGAAAGGTATGGTTTTTTCAGTATTTCTAAAAAATTAAATTGTGTCTGTATATTCGACTATGGATGTAGGATTTTGAAAAGGCATACCTTAGGGTAATAACATTGACGAGGTTCGATTGGATATCAAATACACCATGAACTAGGTATTTAAAATTATAATATTTTTACATATGGATAAACACACTTGGGGGATAGGATTGGGTATATTTCTTTCTCTATAGGAATAATTATAATGGATTTATTTCTTAATTACCATATATTAGTAGGTTATGAAATATGATGGAATAAAATTAATTTATGATAGGCAGAACCAAGAGTGTTTTGGAATTAACTTAGAATGTCATAGGTGAAGTAAAGATATCATTAGATGAAATGAATGTGTCATTGGAGTATAAATTTCTGGATTTTAATTTTATTTTGATATACTATAATTATTTTGGATATTATGAAAAAAAAATTTAGTGTATGTCTAAAATAAGATCATGAGGATAAATTTGAGAAATATATATACCCAGAAAATCTCTATGTCTTAGTAATAAATATGGGAATTACATAATTTTTTTAGTTAATTGTATATTCTTATGATGGTATAAAATTTTATTTTACTAGTCTTACCTAAGTTAGTGAGGTAGATACCTTAATAAAAATTAATTTTTGATAAAATAAACTATTTCCATTTTTCGGTGATACATATCTATTTTATTTTTGTATATTCTAAAAGTAATAAGGGTTACATGAAACAGATAATGATAGTTCTTATGTAGTTATACTTTAATGGTTTCGAATCATATATTAAATTGAATCAATAACTATGACAATTTAATTTATAAAAAGGTTATATTTTATATGGATAATTATTTTAAAAATAAATTTTTTAGTTTTGGATAACTCATATAATATATATAATATGGATGTTTATGTAATATAGTGTTCATTAATTATGTGAATATTATGTTAGAGTGTATTGATATCAATGTAATATATTATTTTAAATGGTGATCCATTATTTTTTGTTGAAGCTTAGTTAATTTTTTGGATTATGATATAAATAAATTATTTAGTGATATTATAAAATAATGGTTAATATCATTGGTGGATTAATGATGAAAATATGTTTTTATAATAATCACATGATTTTAATGTGGTTTATGATTGTATAATTTAATCGTTTTGGAAATGGTATACATGGGAGAATATGTAATTTTTGTATAAAAATAAATATTGTTTGAGGAATGATATGTATGATTGTAATATAGATTACACATTTTTAGTTATACATAAGGCAATTAATGTATTAATAATTGCCTCTCTTAGTTTCATCAATGGGTGAGAATTAAAATTTTGAGGAAAAATTTAAGTAAAGGGGGGTAGAATGTAACAACCAAATATTATGAATCTATTCAATTAATGTTATCTAATATACCTTGTGGTAGACAAAAAAACAGGACAAAAAATATGATATATTTATACCATTAAATCATTAGAATTCAATTAGTGTGTATGAATATGAGTAACTCAATTATGAAATATTGAATTCAATATAAGTATTTTGTTATAATTTTAATTAATTTATTATTTGGTCTAGGAATATGTCAGTTTATGCTTTGAACTTTTTATTGAATAGAACATAGTATATTATTGTTATATGATTATTTTAATAAAATATAATATTTTTTTATTAATGATAGTTTTATTAGTGATTTATTGAAATTAAAAATATAAACACATAGTATTTTAAAAATTTATTTTCATATAAAAATAGTTTTCAATTATATTTATTTATATTAATTAAAATATGATATAAAAAATTATAAAAACATAATTTAAAAAAATAAAATTTACTTTTTTATTTGAAATTTCAATATTAGTTTAGTATGATATTGTTATTTTATATGAATAGATTGATTTTCATGTGAATAATGAAAAATATATTTTTTAAATTAATATTACATTCATGAAGTTATTGATGTAAAATTATCAATTTAAAATCCATGACTCCTTTTTCTAATAAAAAATACATATCATATAATGTAATTTATTATTTTAAAAATTATATTTTAAATTTTCAAACCATATATGATATTTTATAACTAAAGTACATTTTTCAAAAACTATAATTTAATATGTCAAACAAATAATATTTTAAAATTGATTTATATCACTGATATTAGTTGATTATAATAAAATAAATCTTATTTTTTGGATTCAACATCTGAAAATAAGATAAAGGAAGTTTTTTTATTTTTCTAAAATAATTGATTTTTTTATTAATATTGAAAAATACTAATTTGTGAAATTGTTGAGTTTTTCTACATTATAAACATATATGAAAAAAATAATATATTATAAACCATTTTGATTTATAGAAAATTTTATGGAATAATCTTATTTAGGTTAATTATTTTTTCAATACAAATGTTTTAGAATATAAATTAAAATCATTATTTTATTTCTAAAAAGAAATGATTTTTTTACTTTTAATGAAATTACAAATTATTTTGGAATAATTGGTTTTTTAATTTATTTTAAATACACAAAAAATTTAATTGTTTGACAATATTCCCAAATATTCCTTTAAAATAATAAATATTGATAGTGTTGTTCTTGACAAAACTTTTAAGCTTAAAATGAATTTTTTTCTACAATTTTTCTCTATTATATACCCTAACAGTAATGTTTTTATTTTTTAAAAAATTGTAAATTTTATTTAATTAATGTTTTAACATATTTAATATCATAATTCATAAATTATTAAATAACATCGATTTAAAAAAGTTTGATTGAAATTAGTTTCTAATGATGATTGGCATGTTACATAAGTAAGGGTAAATTACGGTAGAAATTGTTTCAACCTTTGGAATGTGTATATAACATTTTAAAAAATATATTATATTGTATTTTTGATGGATTATTGGCCATATATATATCAAAAAACCATTGTTGTATTTTTTTGGAACCTTTTACATTTGTATAATGGATTGATACCTTCGAAAAAATGTTTTTTTAAAAATATTTATTTTTTTCAAATTAAAAGGTGGAAACATCCTCCCTATTTATCCAACCATTAAAATAATTTTTTTAATAAAATACTCTTTAATATTCACTCCTTGACACCATTCACATGATGTTGGCTCTTTGATCCCATGAAAAATCCAACCAAAATTGTCTGAATGAGTTTATCATGGGAGAATTCCAGGGGAATAATAGTACTCTCAACCCATATTTTAGATAATAATTTATTCTTATAACCCTTTAAATTCCCTTTAATACATTAAGGTATGATAACAACTGAAATTTTAATATGATTAAATTTATTATACTAATTTATTATCAATTTTATACTATTCTCTCATGTCATTAAGAAAGAGGAAAAATATTTCTTGTGTGTGTGGGATACCACGTCTATAAATTACATGTTCAATTCGTATATTACCACATTAAATGGTAAGTAAAAAAATTATTTAATTAAAAAAGATGAAAATTTTCACATAATTAATATTCTAAAAGAATAATATTTGGAATTATATATGTGTTATTACTAAGAAAAAATAATTTTATCTTTAAACAACAAAAAAAGAATTATGAGGAGACCATTATTTATTTGGATATTTTTGGGATGACCATTGAAAAAATATTTGTATTGTACTAATGTTATAATAAATAACATATAGCTATAATATATAGATGATCATGAAGTTATTTATTGTCGAATTTCACCATAGTCCTCAAATTGTATTTGTAATGTTGAAATTAAACAAATAACCTCAACTAATTGACGTAAGTGAAGACTATAATAAAATAAGAACTGAAAGATAATTTATTAACCAGATATAATCAAATGTATATGGATAGGGTTAATGGGTATATATGAAATTAACTTAATTTATTAATTTAGGAAGTTAACTATAAGTGAGGAATGAATTCGGACATGTTGTATGAGTTTCTGAATAAATTTCACTTCATTGAGACATGACTTTATCATATGCACCAATTTAATATTTCGATAGATTTTATACTTACAAATAATAAATTAGTTAGTAAAAAATTATTTTATTAATCTTATCTATATAACTATATAATTTTCAATTATTCCATGACTTTTGATTAAAAAATTACTAAACCTGTAAAGGTTTTGTTACAAAATTTTCTTCGTTGAGACTTATTTTTAAGCACATATCTTCATATTAAGGTTATATATAATACAAATGAGTTTATAAAATAAAAAATTATCTTCATTCGTGGTATTTGAATTTGAGTTACATTATCTATCACTATTAAAGGGTTTTTATCAAATTTTTTCGTAATGTATAAGGGTTACATCTCTATCACCCTTCATTGAGGCATGATTTTATATTATGAAAAAAATACTTATTTATGGTTTATATTCTACCCCAATAACATATAATATCTAAAATATTTTCAACTTGAGAAAATTATATTCCATTCATGTTGTTCCATATTTATCTATATAAATGATGTCTTCCCAAAAATAGGAGGGTCGTTCATAACTCGATCTGATTTGATGAGTTATATTGTTTTATATTGAATTTCATATTTCATTTCACATAGTATAACATATTTAATTCTTGTTATAATTTTTTTAATAATTTCATAATTATTGGTGAGTTCCAATACTTCAAGAAAATAGAACCATTTAATTAATAATTTACATCTATTTAATGGATGGATTCCCATATATTTCCATAACATCCCATACCATAAATTATATAATATATAATTGGAAACCTTATTAAGTGTTATTTTGAATTTAACAACATTTATACCACATCCTATTTTGAAAATGATGTTTTACTATCTTATTTTATGTTATGAGATTTCAAAAAAAGTGTTTAAAACATAAAATCAGATATTACATATATCATTTATGAACATCTAATTAAAAATTATCATTAATTTCCCCGTTTTTTATATTATTCTCATAAATATATTATTTTTTGAATATATTTACCTTAAATATAATCATTTTTTAATATATTCTTCCTTGTCAGTGTTATATTAGTTTTCAGTTCCCTATGAGATTTCCACTTTTACATAAACAATATTTATGGGTACTTTCATATTTCTGATCTCATGTAATACATCGCACCCATAATAATTTTACAAACCAATAATATATTATAAAAATCTAATAATCTTATAGATAATAATCTTGGTTAAATTATTATTTCATAAAAAATAATAAGACCATTCCTTCTTTAAAAACATCCTTTACTTATTTCACGTAATTTCTCCCAAGTGCTTTACATTGTTTTATATTTACCATATCATTATAAAAAATCTTATATATTAGAACTCTATATTAATGGAATAATATATTTTAAAAAGTATTAATGTTGAAAATAATTTAATTCATTCTTATTTTGGTAATCTATAAGATATAGTCTTCATTAATCTCTTAATAAATGATTGTGAAACCCGCCTCCTTATACTAGGTTATATCATTCTTATGATTTATTCAGGGTTTCTTTTTCACTTTTGGTTCACAAATATTATTACTCAAATTCATATATAGTTTTTCCTATTTTATGCTTGATTGATACCTTATAGACCTCTAATGAACTATGTAATTTTAATATCTCCTGAGATTCCATTTATAGTGCACGAGTATTTACCAAAAGAACAATATATGTGGTGCACGTGTGGTTAGCCAAATGACAGAATGTTATGGTAGTGGTTATCTAGATAATTAGTTTTTTATTATTTTATTCAGATAATATTATGTTTTACTTATGTATAGACCTGATATATTTTTATTATTTTTCCCTTCAGGATTTTTCAACATGCTTATTATTCAATGATCTAATGATTTTTTCCCAATTACAAATTTTGATGCTCCTGACTAGTTTCTTTAAGATTTTATATTAATTATCTTGACTTTAATTTTATGATTTATTTTCATTTTTATTACATTTATAGGATGTCTAAATTACCTTTCTCTATATTCATTTTTTCTTATGGTATCTTATACATTGTCATAAGATCTATGGGACGTGTGAGCACTGTATTGTGTTTAAAATAAAAGGTATTGGTTTTTAAATTTATGATGATTTATTTATGTGTATAATATTAAAAAAAATATCTTATATATTATCATCTAATATTATTGGGAAATTATGTTTTCAATTATGAATTAATAAATGTTTATGTTTACTGTCCCCAAAATAGTCTTAGTTTCATCCATTATATTCATCATAACATAATGTAAAAAAATTACTAAACCATTTTCTAATAACAATATTGGTTACCGATGTATTTAATAAATAAATATTACATACTTTTATATAAATAATCAATTAACCTCAAACCAATAATCTCATACTAATTGTAAATGTTTAGTATATTTGGAGACTAGATTCTGAATAAACTCTTTTCATGAAATATCTTCATCAAACCCCAGAAAAATCTACCCAGACTATACCATTATTATAACTATCTAACATAATAACATTAATCACAACTAAATGATATGGAAACATAGGAATGAGTAATCTTAGATGCTCTGAAAGGGTAGATAAGGAATATATCTATCAAAGATAAAAATATTATGATATGGTTTTGAAAATATAATATACTATAAAACATAATAGAATTATACCTTGGAGAATATACCTCAATAAAAAATTGTCATAATATAAATATCTTAATAACCTGAATCATGGTTGTCAAATGTAAAAATCACAAAGGTTGAAAAATATATCATAGCCACAAGACGTAACAAATGAATAGAGATTAAAAATTAGAATATGATGTCATAGAATATTGGATCAAACATCACTACCAGAAACCCTTAACAAAATGTATCATGATTCAACTCTAGAATACCATATAAACATGTATCAAGTTGTATCACCATAATTCAATATTATAGTGAACTATAAATTATAACCACCATCCTACAGAATATTGGATGATGAATTGTTACCAACACCCCTTAATATTTTGGAACATGCATTTTTACCAAAATCATTTATTAATATCATGATATATAACTCCTTTACACAATACATTAGAGGGTTATAAAACCCTCAACCATAATATAATTACAAACCACACATATGTGTGGCATACTAATATAACATTTGTAATGCCATCATCAAATAATTAACTCATGTAAAGAAACAGGTTTCATGGGAACACTCACAATACATCATAAAAATCCATCAAAAAAATTATGTTGGATGGTATGATTATAAATATCCCCAATTAATCTTAAAAATCATAAAAGGACATTGAAAAAGTTGAAAAATACTTTTATAAATGGATTTTGAATACTCTTTGAAAAATTAGGGAAAATATCATTTTATTTGGGTAACTTTTGAATTTTTATATTATGAAAAAAATTAGAATAATATTTTGTTTATGAAACCATTTAATATTTAATAGGTATTTTAGTGGTTATTAATGTTCATGATGGTATGAAAATATATTCATGTCGTATATGTGAAAAATAAATCTTTCTTGTTACTCTTTGGTAAAATGTAAAAAGTGATTTTTACAAAGAACATCAGAGAGTATTCCGTTAAATATTTAATCATACAAGTTAAATGTAGAATAATTTACAAAATAAAACTATTTACTGAAGATATAATCCTTTATAAATATTTTTTATGAATACAGATGTGGAGGAAGAAGAATCATGAACTTACAATAGATATAATGTCTTATTTTTCTAAAAATATTATTTTGATCCTTTCTAGTTCCAAATGGTGAAAAATGGTATTAATATGTGATACCCAATAAAATAAATAAATAAGAATAAAATATTTTATTTTTATTAGATATGTTTCATAAAAGTTCAATATATTTTAAACTGATAAAAAAATAGTCTCTATAATGTGAGATTGTATCATAAACCCTTACCTTAAGTCCTGAATTAATCTGTACACTTCTAACCGATTGTAATTTATATTTATATTTATTATAAATAAATAATAGAACTATATTCAGAAATTTTCTACATTACGTGATTAATTCATAATTTCTTATGATGTATTTATTAATAAATCTCTAATAAAATCTATATTTTGGGTGTTAAATGTTTCATTTTTCATGCATATTTTAGTCTAGAAATTATGATACATTCACTTTGGTCATGGTTTAATTATATAAATAATCATAATTATGTGATAAATATCATATTTGTTTCTTATATACACATTTTTAGAAATAAATGTATCATGGTGATGAAAAATAAAATATATCAATTCTTCTATACATTAGTTTGCATGTACACATTGGTGATGACCACATTTTTCAATGAATATAAATAAATGAAGATAAATAATAATTTACTATAATCTTATAATAAATATGACATATATATATATATATTCAATATATACATCAATATGACTAGACATGTCAGGAAGTGATATAAAATTAGACACATCGCTTTATCGAGACGATAGTCTGTTTTTACCGATGATTAACAATTTTATTTTCTATAGGATGGAAATGAGATGTAATGATTTTATAACATTACCCTAAAAACATATTAGTATAGTAAATATACATTGGAATTTATTTTCATATGGTTTTTTAATATTTAGAGAAGGATTAAATAGAAAGAGAGTAGAAAATGTTTTATAAGAAGATATATATCTTCCTTGGATAATTTCGGATAAATAAACCTTATAGATTCTTGGATGAGACATTTGTGAAGAAAAAATTATCTCTATCATTGTTAATTGATTTTAGATAAGGTATGGGGAGGTATTTTGCAAACAATATTTCTCAATATGCGTGAAAAAGTGAGTAGAATATATGTGCTTTTAATATTGTGGTGAGTGGAATCCCGATAATTATTCATTTTTTTAAATATGATAATTCGATTCAAATTTGAAAATATAATGAAATGGGAAAATATATTACTTTAGAATAATTTAATGTTTAAATCTACTAACAAAATTTATAAATTATTTTATTATAATTTTATCCTTATCTATTAGTTTAACCCCTTTTTATCTATTTTTAACCATGACATTGTAATCATAATTTAACGTTGTAACAATTCAATACGACTAAACAATAAGTTGATAATTGTAACTAATTTTGATTATATTGATTCAAAATATTGATTTCATATTCTAAGTATCATTTCCTAGATGTCATAAAAATTAACGTATTATTTGAGGACAAAACAATAAAAAATAATTTTTTAGAAAGGATGATTTTTTAGAATAAACAAGATTTTGTTATCATTTATTTCATAGTATCATCCTTTAGAGGAATAATTATTTTTTAATAGAATATAATATCTGAAAATAGGATAAATATAATTCAAAAATAGTGATTATTATATTTTATTGTTATAAAAAAACATTTCTCTCATAAAAATATCTTATTTAAAATTGTCACTATATACTTACAAAAGATTTTAGCATCATTTATAACCATTTGATAAAAAATGAATCAATGATAATTAATTTTTTCAATAATAGAATTTATTCCATTATTCTGACACTCAAAATAAATTATATTTACATTAATATAAAATATATATAATAAATTCAATGATAATAAAAATTATTTTTTTACGAACCATGAATTTGAAGACATGCATTCCTAATCATTCCAACACTATTTTTGAGTTTTCTTTATATGATTTTATATCATGAATTTATTTAATTTATTTAAAATATTTACTAATTTATATTCATTTTATATTTTTAATAAGCTATATTTATTTACATTTGGTGTTTGATGTATCACTTGAGGTTAAGTGCGTATATTTTATTAATAGGGTATATTTTTAAAAATATAATAGTGTCACAATTATCAAAAATATAAAAACAAAGAAATGATTTGTTCTTCGATTATAGAATTCCATTACGTACCCATTAGAAGGATATTTTTATAGGGATGATCTAAATAAGATAACCATCAAAATAATAATGGAGAATCGAATGAACCCATGATGATTCAAAGAAATAAAAGCTTCAAATGATTTAATCATAATTACAGTGTTAGATTTTAATACACCATGGATACCTCCAAATAATGTTTTTCCTATTATCAATAAATTATATTTTAGGTTTATCTAAAACCAATAAAATACCACACACACATTCCAAAATAAAATATCATGAACCCAACAAATTCAAAATTCCAAAATCCAAAATCTAACAAGACCAGTTGGCCGACCTAGAGACTCTAATCGCGCCACTAAAAGCTCACCATAGATGGAATCATGAACCATGAAATGAAAAATCATGTTTCCATTAATTATCACCATCTAACCATCATCTTAAAAAATATGTCACTTATTATCATCTTCACAATCCTACCAAGGCCAAATGCTGATGAACAACACTAGTGGGAACTCGAACAACACCATTGAAACCCGTATAGCCAATAAAAAATATCAACATAATCCTCTACAGTGTATACAATACACTAGATAAAATGAATCATGTCATACTACTTCACTAAAACACAACAAACAACTCTATAACTGATACAAAAAAGTAGATAACAACCAGGATCAATCAATTCCAAACCATAGAGGATGATGATAAGAAAACTCATGTTGGGCCTATTGAGAATGTTTTCGCCCATCTAAACATCACATCCCAAAGATTCTATGAGAACCACCACACATAAAACAGCAATTGGAAATAAAATAGAGGAGTTTCAAAGTGGGATAGGGATGCAATAATATAACATCACCTTCACCAGGACCGACTGCCCCTTTAGGAAACCTGAACATCAGATCAAGAATGACCACGAATTTTCCAAATCTTCACAAGAGAAATCTCCAGGGATAGTGATGAAACCTAAAACAACACATCGTAAACTATAATGGATAACTATTACATCGGATTAGAAGAGTTTAAATTTTATAATCAAATGATAAAAGTAGTGAAAGAGTCAATGATGAATACCATAGAACAACATGACCATAAAGGAAATACAAACAAGGCATTGGTAAACCAAAGCCACACCATGAAGAATGCCAATACAATATAAGAATTACAAACCTAAAAACAAGCAAACATCACTACATTGAGAGGACCTAGTGTCACGACCCGTCCTCGAGGCCCATGTCGTGACTACCCCAATCCCGTCTTCCATAGGTCAGGGGATGGCGACTGGAACCAAAGGCGTAGATACCAATAAAAGGAATGGCCTTTATGTAAGTAAAGAAACACAACAGAGTACACAAGCTGAAGTAAACACTAAGTAAACTGAGTACAAAAGTAAGTGCTGGAAAGTAAAAGGGCCAGAATACAAACCCAACTGAAAGTACAGTACAATAGAAACGAAACAACAACTGTATTAAAGTAAACCGGTAACCACTGAGTCATCATCCGGATATCCCAACTAAAGGGTGGGTACAAATGATCTTCTCAGCTCCTCCGGTCTAGCCATCCGCTCCGTGTACATCCCACAATGTGGTCCACCTCTAGGTACCGTCCTGCTCCACAAGACTCCACCTCGATCAGTGTTGTCTGGCGTCTACATCCAACACAACGTAGTGCAGGAATAGCCCGTGCAGGGGTGAGTATACGATACTCAGTAGGGAACCCGAGACCCCTAAGGTCTCCCAGAATCCAAAAAGGATAAACCACAATGTATGGATACAAACACAAATTATCAACCAATTCTATTTTGGTATATGCCCATACATATACCTAAGTCATCAATTCCAGTTCGGCCCCAACTCACGATCCCAAGAACAACCCAGTCCACAGAGGAATGCACAACCCAATCCACTCAGGAATGGAAGTCAATCATATCGATGATTATGACTGAAAGTGATGAGTCAGCTCACACAGGTATACTACTCACGAAGAGGGGTGGAGATGAATAGATGTAGCCTCTAAATCATCTCCTTTGTCGAACCCATGTAGGATCCAAGTACAGAAGTCATCGATGCCGAACCCACATAGGATCCAAGTACAGTAACCCTCACTGCCGATCCCACATAGGATCCAAGTACAGTCGTCATCGGTGCAGATCCCACAGAGGATCCAAGTGCAATTTTCCTCGCTGTCGAACCCACGTAGGATCCAAGTATAGTCCTCATCGTCGTCGCAGTCACAGCCAGCTCTAGGGTTTTCGCACACAGAATGCTCTATTCCAGGAGGGTTCTCTCCACGAGCCAAGGGGTCGATACATCAAATTTCACGAAGACCATAGTTGATGTATCCCAAAGTTCCGTCTAGTCAAGAGGAACTCAATGCGACAGGTGGTGCGTCAATCAGATGCCCGGTCTGAGAGTTATTGGCTTTTCCGTCCCAGGGGGCCAGTTGGTTTTTAAGATAAAACCAACCCGACCATACTCTACCTGCATCCAAACCTCAAGTGGAGTAATCCAAAAAAACCATCTCACCAAGAGAAATTCAACGTAATTTAGGGCATGTCATTTGGACGTTCGATCCTTAAGTTATAAGTGTTTCCGCTTCAAGGGCCCGGTTGGTTTCGGGTTCGAACCAACACGGCCATACCCAAACATTGCCGAAACCTTGAGTGTAATATACTGAAACAAGAGTCTCTTTCCCAGGAATCCTACTCAACTAAAGGTGCATCGGTCAATAGTCCATAGCTCAACATATATCTATTTAACCGAAATGTTCTGCAAAATAGGGGGGTCTGGGCCTGGTCCGAGCTGGCCCAACACCCCCTGGGTTGGCCCGACTCAAGTCTGGGTCTGGCCCAGTTGGGCACGGCCTGGCCCGGCGGGGCGCGGCCTTACCTGGTAGGGTGCGGCCGCCCAGCCCGTGTGGCCTGCTGCGGGCCCGGCCCGTTCGGCCTGTGGCTCGGCTCGGAAGCCGGTCGCGGCTCGGCCGCTGGCCGAGTGGGATGCAAAGGGGTCGCGACCCCCTATTCTTGGAATCGTCGGACCCAGTGGGGTATTCCATACCAGCTGGTCGGGGGGGGGACACCCCCTCGGTTTATGGGTAACGACCGACCATTAAGGCCGGCCGGTTTGTGAGCTGCCGCGGGACCCAGAATGGGTCCTGCCTCCATGAAACACCGGTGGCCGGCTCGGCCGGCCAGCCCTTTTGGTCCCCCGCGGCTTTCGGTCGTAGCTCGTCTCCCCGGCGCGGTGCGACGGTGCCACACCCCTCCACTGCAGCCCACCCTGACCACGACCTTCCTCGGTCTCTCCAGCATGGCGTGACAGCTTTGCGCACCACTGTCGCAGCTCGCTCCAGCCGCGGCCCTCTACATCTTTGCGTGGTGCAATGGTACCTTGCCGCCTTCACCGCAGCCTTGCATGGTCGCGGTTCCCTGCTGATCACCGCTAAGTGAAACGACACCATGTGCCTCCGCCTCAAACATTAACAAAGTTCAATAAAGTAGAGGGGAGGAGAATCTGCCATGTTTGTGCAGTCCGATCTCCTACCGTTACGACGATATCATGTGGACAATCCATAAGCAACGATGAACGATGACAAAGACATGAAAAAAAATAACCCCTACCTGAACAAAATATGACGAACTTCAGCATCGCGGTTTACGGCATCATGAGGTGAGGAGTTATTGACATCGACGGAGAGCATCCAAGGAGGAAGCGACATCTCCCCTTTTTATCAGAGAGAAAAGAAAACAAGGTGTGACATCTTTTGAGAGTTCCTGTGTCGGTGTCTCCTCCCTTATCGCGGAGGAAGAAGAGGATTGTGAATCCGGGGTCGCCGAGTCGATGTTATTCGTCGTAGATTTGGCATTCTTCAACAAAGAAGATGAAGCATTCTTCGAAACTCAAGAGATGTATCCCCAAAATCTCAACCCAACAAGCCAACAAAAAAATAAAATAATGATTCTCCTTATTCTATTTAATCATTCCATGCATTTCAAAATTTAAATTTCAAAACACTTAATTATTTAATTTATGTGGTTTAGTTAATTGTTTAATGTCTGTTGGCAAGAGTTAAGATGGAGAGAGAGAGAAGGTGGAAATGTTTCACATGTAATGAGGAGTTTACAAAATTAAGAGGGGGTCTAAGGAGTTTTAAAGAATGTGAAGGGTTGGGGCTTGTGTAGGCCCCACCTCACATTTATCCACACATGGGTAGTTAGGTGCCTGTGGGTCTCACCCTAACTCCCCCATGCAGGATAATACAACCTTAGATATAAAATAAAATTGTACCACAATTTTATTTACTTCTCATCTAATCCACAAAATTTTAACTTCATCTACCATGTAAATGCATCTACGGTAAAAGTCCCCTTAAGTAATTACCGGCGCTGCGAGTTCACCGATGCCCTCAGATTTCAATTCCAAGCATCGGTTCAAAAGATTGAAAAATCACGCTTGTTCGTTTACTGAACGTACCCAAGATAAACATTAGAAATTGATTCCAGGAACCTCAGACATCAGAATCAAGTGCCGTTATAAGCCATAGACTCATAAAATTACAAAGTATTTAAGAAAAAAATTTCCTTGAAATTTCTAAGTCTTTACATTACTCCCACCTCAGGGATTTACGTCCCTGTAAAGCTATATCATAAACTAGAGAAACAAATGAGGGTACTGTGCACACATCTGAGATTCTCGCTCCCATGTGCTCTCCTGGAGGTTCTTGTGCTGCCAACAAATGCACATCAAAGGAATCGACCGTCCATGTAGGAACCGCTCTTGTTGATCCCCGATATCCATCAGAACCTCCGCAAATGTCACCCCATCATCGATGTCCATCTCCCTGTGATCAATGATATGCGTCGGGTCGTGCACGTATCTCCTCAGCAGAGATAAATGAAAGACGTCGTCCACCCGGTGCAACTGAGGTAGAAGTTCCAGGCGATAAGCCACCTCGTCTACCCTACTAAGAACCTGGAATTGTCGTATGAAGCCTGGAGATAACTTTCCACCCCGGAAAAATCTCTGTAATCCATGTCAAGGTGAGACCCATAAGAAAATGTGGCCGCCATCCTCGAACTCTAGTGGCCTCCACCTCTTATCAGCATAGGACATTTTCTTCTCTGTGCAGTCTTCATCCACTCTTGGATGATCTGCACCTTCTCTATCGTATCCTGAACTATCTCTGGTCCTACAAGTGCTGACTCCCCAGGATCTGTCCAACACAGAGGTGATCTACATGGTCGGCCATACAGTGCCTCGTATTGTGCCATCCCGATTGTGGAGTGGTAATGTTGTTGTACGCAAACTCCCCCAAGGGTAGGTGATCCTCCCAGTTGCGACCAAAGTTGAGGACACATTCAAAGAGCATGTACTCGAGACTCTAAATGGTCCTTTATGTTTAGCCATCTGTCTAAGGGTGAAAGGCGGTGCTCAGGCGTAGCTGCATCCGAAATGTATCCTGCCACCCCTTCCGAAGTCGGGAAGTAAAATGAGCATCTCGATCGGAGACAATAGATGATGGCACACCATGAAGCCTCACGATCTCTTGAACGTAGATGAGTCCCAAGCTCTCCACTGAGCCCTGCTCTCTGATAGGTAGGAAGTTGGCCGACTTGGTGAGTCGGTCGACAATCACCCAAATGGAGTCGTGTCCTCTGGAAGTACGTGGAAGCGCCGTCCCAAAATCCACAGATATTCCATCCCACTTCCACTCTGAAACCTATATGGGTTGTACCAAACCTGTAGGTACCCGGTGCTCCGCCTGTTAGATAGTGCCACCACAACTTCAAGGTGAATACCATTGCTGCTAACTCCAGGTCATGGGTAGCGTAGTTCTGCTCATGCTACCTCAACTGTAATGAACCATATGCTATCACTGCCCGCTCCTGCATCAGGACACACCCGAGTCCGGTCCCTGATGCATTGTAGTAAACTATGTACACTACGCCCTCCTCTGGTAGCCTCAAGATGGGTGCACTGGTCAATCTCTGTCTCAGCTCTCGGAAGATCTGCTGACATCTGTCTGACCCCACGAAGGCTTTCCCCTTCGTTATCAAAGTTGAATGTGGTGCTGCAACTCTGGAGAATTCTGACACAAATTAAAGTCTTACAAACTCATGACTGATCGACTGCACCCACCTATGCATGATTCCATCATGTGCTGTCAAGGGTTTCCTTTTCGCCGAACAAGGAAAACCCATCCCAACAGTGTAGGTAAACACCAACCTTTTTTCCTAATATAGTCAATTTGTGTATCAACTATGGTTTCCCAGTCCATACCCAAGCTAACATCGTAAGGCCTCGACGCTACCACCAAGAGGTTCAAACTGAAACTCTCGCCTCAAGGGCCAGATTACAACGTCGGCGTAAATGTGATTATCAATTCTCCTCTCCAAGGTATCTCCAGACGCGAGGGTCAAGTCAACGGCTTAACTAGAAACCCTAGGTCTGGGATAAGATTCATGGAAGGACAGAATGATTCGTACCAATGTCTGTTGATATGAAAACTAGTAGTAGACATAGACCATACATTGAATCATTCCTAGAGACCTTGGGTCACACTCCTTGACCGCATGCAGATATTCTCTTTCCTTACCCTCCAGCTCCATGAGCCTAGTGGGGACTACAAAATAGGGTGGTTGTAACATGTCTAAATGTTCACCACCTCATTGTTCTCTCTTAGCTCTACTTCCACCTCTTCTGTCCTGCAGATTCATCTGTCATTAACACTTCCTCTTACCCAAACATTCTACTTGCTCAAGTCTCTAAGACTGGTGCCCATTTCATTCTTCTCTCTGCTAACATTCACTGGCTGTATCCGCTCAGCCAAAGATCGTTCAACCACAATGATTCTCTCTATCACCCTTGCATAAGTAGGAATTCTTTAGAGGAAAAACTGCGGCTCAGATTTCCTCAAGCACACCTCATTCAGAGGTCCGAGCTCTAAAGCACTGATCGCTTTGTATTCATCGAGTACCGGGAATGGTCGGTACGCCTCGATGAATACTCAACTACAGACATGCTACCCTTCCGAAACTGTATCAGCTCTAGAAAAACTCTCACCCACCTCCTCAAGCCAGTCCTCAGCCGCCTATGGGTCGGGCTCACCTTGGAACATGAGGGATGTCTGGTGTTGAAACACATGTAAGGAACTAAGCCTACATGTGTCCTCTACCGGTACCGTCGGTTGTAACTACTACCCAATGGGCAGTGATATAGCTTGTACACTACCCAAAGGTACTATCTTGGGAAACGGTCCACATACTGTAGCCTCATCACTAAGTGGACCGTCCTCATGGTCACTCGATGAGAAATACTAGTAGCTATGATCACCACCTGCTCAAATAGTGTATCAACAAGGTGATAAAATATAGAAATCGCCTCTATCTAGTACTCTGCTTCCTGGGAATCTGTATCGCCTCGAAACCTCGAAGGTCTCTACCACTGGAACTCGTGAAACTCGTTTAGTCGGTGTGCACTCTCTACTGCTGTGGATGGTGGTATTGGTGGCCCAGCGGGTAGTGGTGCCGCTGTTGCCTCCACTATGATGGGGCCCTGCACCGAGGCCTCATCGCTCGGTGGGCTACCATATCGCACGTAACTCAGAACCCTAGCTGGCTACCTTCGTGGGGCCATCCTTGATGAGGAATAGGTGCACCATGGTAAAACTATATACCTGGTGATTTGACATAAAAAGACAAAAAAGGAATCTCTTGGAACACAGACGCAATCAATGTTTTTGTACACTGATTCGGAAATGAAAATCCAAGGTCCTGGTGTATGGATACGTCGGCCGCCGCATCAACACTAGACTCCCTAGACTGATAACGATACTCAATACTCTAAACACTATTGCTTCATAGAAAGAAAGATCAGAGTCCTGAGTTCTGCGGCAGAACTGAATCCTCTGATACTAATTTTTCAAGACCCTTCCTCAGGGCCAGTGCCCTGACTACCCCAAGCCCACCTTCCATAGGCCATGGGATGGAGACTAGAACCAAAGGCATATATCCTGATAAAAGGGAAGGCATTTCCTTAATATAAGTAAATAAACACAACAGTGTATGCATGCTAAAGTAAACACTAAGTAAGTTGAGTACAAAAGTAAGTGCTGGAAAGTAAATGGGCCAGAATACAAACCCAACTGAAAGTACAGTACAATAGAAAAGAAAGAACAACTGCAGTAAAGTAAACCAGTAACCACGGAGTCGTCCTCTGGATATCCCACCTGAATGGTGGGTAAAAATGATATCCTCATCTCCTCGGGTCTGGCCGTCTGCTCCGTGTATGTCCTTCCATGTGGTCCACCTCTAGGTACCATCCCGCTCCAAAAGACTCCACCTCGATCAGTGAGTTATGTCGCCTGCATCCAACACAACGTAGTGTGGGCATAAACCGTGCATGGGTGAGTATACGATACACAGTAGGGACACCAAGTCCCCCAACGGTCTCCAAGAATCCACAAAGGATAAACCACAAAGAAAAGATACAAACCAAAGTATCAAACAACTATACTTATGTATATACCCATACATATACCTAAGTCATCAATTCCAGTTCATCTCCAACTCACGATCCCAAGAACAACCAAGTCCACACAAGAATGAACAACCTAGTCCACTCAGGAAAGCAAGTCAATCATATCGATGATAATGACTGATAGTCAAGACGCAGCTCACACAGGTATACTACTCATGAAGAGGGGTAGAGATTATTAGATGTAGCCTCTAAATCATCTCCTCTATCGAACCCACATAGGATCCAAGTACAGAAGACGTCGCTGCAAAACCCACATAGGATCCAAGTATAGTAACCGTCGCTGCCGATCCCACGTAGGATCCAAGTACAATCGTCATCGCTGCCAAACCCACAGAGGATCCAAGTACAGTCGTCCTTGCTGCCGAACCCATGTAAGATCCACGTATAGTCGTCATCGTCATCGCAGTCGCATCCAGCTCTAGGGATTTTGCACACAACACGCACGATTCTGGGAGGGTCCGCTCTAGGTGCCAAGGTGTCGATACATCAACTCTCATGAAGCCCAGAGTTGATGTATCCCATAGTTCCTTCTCATAAAAAGGAACTAAATACGACAGACGGCGTGTCAATTGGATGCCCAGTCTGAGAGTTATTGGCTTTCCCTTTTTAGGGGCCCGGTTGGTTTTTAAGCTAAAACCAACACAATTTTACTCCAGCTGCATACAAACCACAAGTGGAGTAATCCAAAGGAACCATATCACCAAGATAAATTCAACGTAATTGACAGCACATCATTCGGACGTCCGGTCCTTATGTTATATGCGTTTCTGCTTCAAGGGCCCGGTTGGTTTCTTGTTTGAACCAACCCGGTTGTACCCAATCATCGCTGAAACCTCAAATGTAATATACTAAAACAACTGTCTTATTCCAAGGAATCATACGCAACTGATGGTGTGTCGGTCGGAGGTCTGTAGCTCAAGATATATCATTTTAAACCGAAACGTTCCGCAAAATAGGGGGTCGGGGCCCGGTCCGACCTGGCACAACACCCCATGGGTCGTCCCGAACTGGGTTGACCTGACTCGAGTCCGGTTCCGGCCCGGTTGGGCCTGGCCCATGTGGCCTGCGGCTGGCCTGGCCCGTGCGGCCTGCGGCCCGTCTCGGAAGCCGGTCGCGACTCGGCCACTGGCCACACGGGACTCAAATGGGGCATGACCCCCTGTTTTTGGAAACGGCGGAGCCAGTGGGGTCTGCCCTAGCAGCTCGTTGGGGGGGTTACACACCCCTGGTTTCAGGATAACTACCGTCCATTAAGGTCGGCCGGTTTGTGAGCTATCACGGGACCCAGAAGGGGTCCTGCCTCCTGGAGACACTGGCGGCCGGCTTAGCCGCCCGCCCCTACTAGTCCGTCGTGGCCTTAGGCCGCGGCTCATCTCACCAGTGAGGCGCGATGGTGCCGCGGCCCGCTCCAGCAGCGGCCTTCCTCGGTCTCTCTGGCGCGGCGTGAAGGCGCCGCGCACCACCTCCATGGCCTACTCCAGCCACGACCCTCTACATCTCTGCATGGTGCAACGACACTACCCCACCTTCGCCGCAGCCTTACATGGCCGCGGTTTCCTGCTGATCACCGCACGGTGCAACGACATCGTGCGCCTCTGCCAGCAAATTTAACTAAGTTTAACAATGTAGATGGGAGGAGAATCAGCCGTGTTTGTGCAGTCAAATATCCTCCCATTACGACGATATCATGCGGGAAATCATTAAGCAATGAAGAACAATGATAAATACTTGAACAAAAATAACCCCTACCTCAATAAAAGATGACGAATGTTGGTATCGTGGTTGACGGCGTCACGAGGTGAGGATTCATAGACCTTGATAGAGAGCATCCAAGGAGGAAGCGACGTCTCCCCTTTTTATCACAAAGAGAAGAAAACAAGTCGTGACATCGTTTTTGAGTTCCCATGTCGGTGTCCCCTCCCTTGTCATGGAGGAAGAAGAGGATGGTGAATCCCGGGTCGTCGAGTCAATGTTCTTCATCGGAGAGTTGGCGTTCTTAAACAATGGAGATGAAGCTTTCTTTGAAACTCAAGTTCTCTCTCCCCAAAATCTCAACACAACAAGCCAACCAAAATGTAAAATAAGGATTCTTCTTATTTTATTTAATCATGCCATGAATTTCAAAATTTAAATTTCAAAACACTTAATTTATTAATTGAAGTGGTTCAATTAATTATTTAAAGTGTGTTGGAAAGAGTTAAGAGGGAGAGAGAGAGAAGGTGGAAATGTTTCACATGTAATGAGGAGTTTACAAAATTAAGAGGGGGTTTAAGGAGTTTTAGAGAATGTGAAGGGTTTAGGATAGTGTGGGACCCACCTCACATTTATCCTCACATGGGTTGTTAGGTGCTTGTTGGTCTCACCCTAACTCCCCCATGTAGGATAAAACCACCTTAGATATAAAAATAAAATTGTACCATAATTTTATTCACTCTCATCTAATCCAAAAAAATTTAACTTCTTCTCCCGTGAAAACGCATATACGGTAAAAGTCCTCTTAAGTAATTACTGGCGCTCCGAGTTCACCAGTGCCCTCGGATTTCAATTCCATGCATCGGTTCAAAATATAGAAAAATCCCGCTCCATCGTTTACTAAACGTAATAGAGGAAAAATTAGGAAATTGATTCCGGGCACAACGGACCTCGGAATCATGTTCTGTCAAAATCTATAGACTCATAAAATTACAAAGTATTTATGAAAAAAAATTTCCTTGAAATTTCCGGGTCGTTACACCTAGGGGGAAAGAGAGATGAAAGACAAGGAGAATATGAAGAAGGAAATGGGAAAATAGATGGAGAGGCGGAGCACCACAGAATAAAAAGGCCTCTGACATACAAATCTTCAATGGATACCCAACCCATCAAAATTGTCAAAAAAATTTAATATTGGACAATATAACCATTGATTGTTTGAACATCCCTTTTTCATACCAAAAAACCTCAATAAAGGTAATTATTCATTTTATGAATCATTTTATGAAGATAAATAATATGACACAATAAAAAAATATAGGTCTAGATAATTTTTATAAAAAAAATTCTCCATGCATTGATAAAAAATCCAAAACAGATGACGTTGTTTTACAATAATGAAATATTATTCAAAATATAATAACTCTTAATTGAGAGGGTACTCAAAAATATATAAAATGGAGTTTCCCTTCAGTAATATTGTTTTTTGTACTAATGAACCAACTCAATTTTTGTGAAAAACCACCAAAAAATATGTGGTTCATCATATTGATGAATAGATCAGACACACTACTAAACTCAATAATATCATTAAACAACTACTCATTCAATCGAAAATTATCTCCATAAAACAAGAAAAGATTATCCCAAAATGAAACATGGGAATGTTCTAATACAAATAATTGGGGTTGATATCTAAATCCTCTATAAATCATGGATACTATAATAGTTTAAGAAAGTTAATCATTAATTATATTGAAATTAAAGGTATAAAGATTTCATCCTTCATGAAATACCATTATCCCGTAGAGGTTCTTACAATTGACACCATCAAATAATAAAAAAAATACAATACCTTCCAAAAAGCAGCATAGAATATTCATATACTAATATATCAATATGACCCATGCGAGAATTATATAGGTTTAGTGTTTTTAGGTACCGAGATACATAAGAAGCTATTTCATAAGAGTCATGCATCATGTCAAAATACATTTTTCTTAACTAGTAACCTTAATAATCATATGACACAGAAAACCATTGTTCATTACATAGTGAAACGATTCATAAAAACGTGTGAGTTGAAATTATTAGTAAGGTTAAATAGGTGATAGATTAGTGATCACCAAATCATTACATGATCATAATTCTATATTAACATGATATTAACATTCACTATTAAAAAGGATTCTTTTAATAGTGATAAAAATGGTCTTTTTCAAAATATAAAATCACTCTATACATAAGAGATATTAAAATCACATGACCTTTATCAATGCTAGAAAAAGGGCATATAAAGATACCATTTATTAGTGATTATAAAAAGCGATGATTAAAGACCCTATTTAAAACTTTTTGAAGGTACCTATAACGGTTATCTTTAACTGCACTATTTATTTTTCACTAGTAAAGGGTATCATTTATCCACATTAGATAAAAAATAGATAAAGGGGGCCATTATCAATTCTGGATGATGTTCTGATAAATGGGAACATTATCACCACTAGATGGAGTGATGATAAATGGAACCATTATTAGGAATAGATGAAGCACTGATAACGGTAACCATTACTAGTTATACATGAAATTTTTATAAATTGAGGCTTAATCTAGAAGGATAACATGCTGATAATGTTACCCTCAATCAGCACTTCAAGTACTGCGAATAAAATCCCTTTCATCTACTACACAACTCAAACACAAAAATATCTATGAAGCAACAATATGAAACAAATCCCATACTGAATACATAAAATGTAATAAAAATATAAGTAAAATATAGAAGAATCTATTGAATTAAATTGAAATATAATTTACAACACAAATTGAAGAATAGAAAAATTATTATAGACATTTTTGAAGAAGTTTTTTTATAATTACATGAGTTAGTATATATTATCACAGAAGTTTAAAAACATCAATATTCCATTTCTATTGGCCCTAACCCCTGTTCATGATATTAGTTTCAAAATAGAAACCTGATATCATGAAAAACAATTACCCTATTTATGAAAACAAATTTTATGTCAGTAATTCTATTGAAAAATAAATTAAACACAAAATTTCAATTTTAAACAAAAAGAACATACATTGAGTCATACATAGTACAATGTGTATCAAATTGAGTTTCAATTGATTCTTACATTTCACACCATTTAATTTTTTTCCTCAAAAGCAGGTGATCATGAACTAGATCTCTTAGGTTGTAATAAAAATGTCAATATGGAGGGTGCCAATTCTAAAGGACTTTTTTTTTGGAAAAAGATTCCAGCGATCACACAATTTCATGTTCATCTTCATGAATAATCTCTATGAAAATTTACAAAATAAGTATAATAAAAAATGATAAAGAAATTTATTCCGTAATATAAGAAAAAATTATGAAAAAATTATCACAGCTCAGTTTCTCAGTTTTGGGGGTTTGTATGAGCGCTTTCAAATAAAATTGAACATATGTATTGAAAACATGCACTTCAAGTCATATCGAATACATTATGTGTTTTATTTATTTTAAGTCCATTACTAAACTATAAAAATTAACTATGTATAATTTTACTACAATTTTAAATCAACCTGATCTTGTTTTCTATGTTTTGAATATTGTATGTGTGTTTTTCAAAAAGTGAAACATTTACGTTATAAACACACACTTTGAGTCATGTAGACTCTATCATGTGTTATACTTATGTGTTGCCAATTCCAATATTTGAAAAATGAATTATGGAATATTTTCCTAATTTCTGAAAAGAATCTGAGATCATTTTCATGGTTTTGGATATTATATGTGTGTTTCCATCTAAAATAAAACCTTTGTATTGAAAAAAAAACTTCAAGTCATATCAAACACATCATGTATTGGATTTATTTTTAGTAAATTATTATACATGAAAAATGAATTATAGATCATTTTTGTAAATACAGAAATCAATTTGTTCCCTTCTTTGTGGTTTTGGTTATTAACCGTGTGTTATAAAATAAAATTGAATTTTTATATTGAAAACAATCACTTTGAGTCATTTCAATCACATCTCATCTCAGATTGATGTACCATCAAATCCAATATAGGAAAAATGAATTATGGTCCATTTTGATTTTTTTTAAAAAGATGACCTTGTATTATTGGTTTTGACCATTTAAGGTTTGTTTTAAACAGAAATGGAATGCTATTATTAGAAACAAAAACATTGAATCATATAGACTGTATCAAGTATTAGATTTATGTGTGTCCAATTTATTCATGTGGAAATGAATCATGGATCATTATCGAAATGTTAGAGTGAAATATGAGATCATTTGATTTTTTAGGCTATTTAATTTGTGTTTCAATGTAAAATGATTGCTTTATGTAAAAAACACATACTTTGAGTCATATCGACCACATTGTGTACCAGATTGGAATATGATAATGTTATGCACAACATAATGAAATTATTAACCATTTTTATAATGTTTTCAAAAAATAACGCTACTTTTCTCAGTTTTGGCATCACGACACTTGTTATAAACTATAGTGGAAGATTTCTATTGAGAACAAACACTGTGAGTTATATTGGTCACTTCATGTGTCTTATTGATGTGTGGTCGACGCATACATGTCAAATATGAATTAAGGACTATTGTCCTAATTTTTAGAAATTTCATGTTCTTATTTTCTTCGTTTTCCTTATGTGATGTGTTTTAAACTAAAATAAAAATTTTATATTGAAAAAACACATTTTGAGTTATGTCAACCACATCATGAATTTATTTGTTGTGCAGTTAGTTCATTAATGTAAAAATGAAATATAGAAATTTTTTATTATTTTTTTTAAAAAATAAAACCTCGTTTTAAAAGTTTTAGTGACATAACACACGTTTCAAACTAAAAATTCATAGTTCTTTTGAAAACATCAAATTTTATTTACACTGATCACATCATGTCTCATATTGAGGTGAGGTTAATTCAAACACATAAAAATTAATTATGGTCCATTTTACCATTATTTGAAATGAATTAATTATTCAATGCTCAATTTTGGTCATTTGATAATTTTTTAATACTATAATTACCATTTTTTATTGAAAACACAAACATTAAGTTATACCTACTAAATCAAGGGTCATTTTGATTCATAGTTTCTTCCTATAGAGGTCCAAAATGAAATAAGGAAAATTTTCCTTATTTTTGAATGAAATATGATCTTATTTAATTGCTCTTGTTAATGTGGCGCATTTTAAAATAAAATAATAGTTTTATATTCAAAACACATGCTTGAATTCAAATTAATCACATCATGGGTTGGATATGTTTCATTTCAATTCCTACACCTGAAATCATGAATACAATTTGATCTTGATTGATCAGTTTCGGTGATGTGACGTGTGCTTTAAATTAAAATGGTACATTTGTATTTAAAATACACACATTATCTGACAACAGTCACATCATGTGTAAGATTGATGGGAGGTCAATTATGAAACAAAAAAATGAATTATGGACCTTTTTCTAAAATATTTTAAATATATCGAGCATTTATTTTTTGTTGGGTTACGTGATGTGAGTGTTAATCTAAAATGACACTTTTGTATAGATAACACACACTTCGGGTCACACCAACAACATTAGGCAATAGATTGACATGTGGTCATTTCCTATATGACATAAATGAAATATATACCATTTCTATAATGTTTTTAAATAGGTTAATCCCATTATCTTGGTTTTCTCTATGTGATGCATTTTAAAATAAAATGAAAATAGATACATCGAGTCATATCGACCACATCATGTGACAGATTAGTATGCTATCAATTAAAACATGTTAAAATGATGTCTGGATAATTTTCCAAATTTTTTCAAATAATCAGAGCACATTAGTTCAATTTTTTCTATGAGATGCAGGTTTTAAACTAAAATAGAGCCATTCTATTTTAAGAAAAAATAAGGATTCATATCTATCACATCATGTAGTAGATTGATATATAGCCAATTTTTATATTTTAGAAATGAATTAAAGGTTATTTTCCTAATGTTTGAAAACAATCTGAGATCATCTTTTTGGGATTTAGAAAGTTGATTCAGGTTTTTAACAAAAAATGAAGATTTTATATTGAAAACACACATTCTAACTCATACCAACTGAACTGTGATCGATATTGATTTGTTGTAAATTCATAAATGTTTAAAATGAATTTTAGACCATTAAACTAATATTTAAAAAAATGCATTGACTATTTTCTTAGTTATGGGTATTTGATGTGTTATTTAAACTAAAATCAATCTTTTTTTATTGAAAATGAACAGTTCAAGTAATATCAACCATATCATGCATGATATTGATGTGAGACCAATTATTACATCTGTAAAATGAATAACATGTCTATTTCTTAAACATTAAATACAATAAAATATTTTTTTTATCATTTTGGAAAATGCGACGTGTATTTTCAACTAGAACTCTATATTTCTACTAAAAACATAAATTTTGTGTCATATTAGTCACATCATGTGTCTGATTGATGTATGGTTTAATCTAAAAATTATCAAATAAATTATGGAATGTTTTCATAACATCTAGAAGATATATTATAGCATTTACTTAGATTTTTCCAAAAGATGTGTTTTTAATGTAAAATAAATCTTTTACATTAAAAACACATACTTTGAGTCACACAAACCACATCATGTATAAGATTGAAGTGTAGTTGATTCCAAATTGAAAAAATGGTTTTAATTGTGATTATACTAATTATTTAAAACAATCACTCTTCTATTTCTTTGTTTGGGATTTATGATGTTTGTATTAAAATAAAATGTCACTTCTTTATTGAAAAAATGAACATGAGGTCATATCGACCAAATATGTTGTCATATTGGTTTGTGGTCAATTTCGACACATGAGAAAAGATGTATAGATCATTTTCATAAATTTAGAAAACATCCCAAGATCATACTCCCATTTTTGGTGTTGTGACAATACTTTTCAATTAGAACAAAAATATTGTACTAAAAATAAACACATCGAGTCATAATGGCCACATCATTTATCGGATTGGTGTGTGGTTGATTTATATAAATTAAAAATAACTTATAGATCATTGTCCTAAGGTATCAAAATAATATGATTTTTTAACATATGATTCTTGTTTTGAATTCATGTGTAATATTATAAAAATAAGTATGAGAAAAAAATGATAAGGAAATTAAATAAAAAATAGAAAAAATCTTTAGAATATAAACCATTGAAGTAGTAGGTATTCACCTTTTAATTATGTCTATATATATTCTGACACCATGTATTTTTTCCAATCATTTTTAAACAAATATATTTACTTCACTATAATTCCCCTTATGAAATAGATAAAAAATAATATATATGTATTCTATTTCTATGGATCCACATCACAAGTTTTCCTATATGGTCATATCTAATACTTGGTAATAAAAATATTAGGTAATCGCCTAATTTTTACATCAACAAACATTCTGACCCAATGTATGCTTCCCTCTCATCTATAAATAAATTTTCCTTTTTTTAGTATATATATTTTCTAATTTTTTTTAGTAATATGAAAATATATAAAAAATTGGTTATGAATTTTCTAAATTGAATTGTAATTACATTAGAAAATTACATATTGGCAGATTGTAGTGTTTTGATGTAACATGATATCTTTAAAAAAATTTATAACATAAGATCCATTATTTTTGTTCTTATCTTTCTTTAGACACTCTATATACATTAACCAATTAATGTATATTTTTTTGAAATCTATTTTAAGAGATAAAAATTTCAATATATACCTTAATATATAAAAATTTTATTTTATTAATTGGATTTTTATATTCATCCTCTAACCTTATACCATGATTTATCCTATATTTAGTTATTTCCCTATCTAAAAATATTCTTATAAAAACACGAATCGAAACATAAATTTCAAAATTTATCTATAAAATGTTTATTTTATTTAATTTAAAATTCACAGTACCCATCATGTGTGTTTCTTTTGAAATATGTTCATTGGATCCAAAAAATAAATATTTGTGTTATCCAAATTTCTTGTTATTCATGTCAAGTGCTTTCTAAAAATACAAATAATAAATGAAAGAAATTAAAAACTATATTTTGTGATTAGATAAAAAAGTTTCCCCTATATTTTATACCTCAAAAGTGTCTTCCACATATTATTTTCTTCTGAAATGAATTTTTTAGAACATTATTTTTTATATCACTTTCATCCAACTCCATAGTAATATCATGCATGGAAATTATACTGGGATTAGGGAATTAATATTTTTATTCGCAAAATTTTAATTTTATATAATAGTAATATAAATCATTTTAGAAAATATCAATCGTTATTAACTTTATTGAAAATGTTAGATCATTTTTTGGATATACATATTATGAAAATGTACCTAGATTATATATTGAGAATTGAGACTCCCAGCCATTCAAACATGAGAATCTCATATATAATATCAAGATCAACAGTTTCTATAATAAAAGTTTCAAATATTTATTCATCATAAAAGTGTAAAAAATGTGTATATATTTTTATGGTATGTATTATAATGTTTTTTATTATAATTTATGCTATATTGGAACATGTGGGGAGAAGGAACTCCTGATTTGTAATTTTGTTTTCCTGGTCAATTCAATGGATTTTCTTGATCATACCTTCTATTTCCCCACAATTTTTTAATCTACAATATCATACATGACATCATACCTTTATATAACAAATGTTATGGGTTATCAATTTCAAAATAAATTTCATGGAAATACCTCATGTATATTTATAAGATTATATGACCATGCTATTATTGTTCCTATAGCATCATTAATTGTTGTAATATCTAAATCATCAAGTTGAACATGAAACTCATCCCTCGTATTTGAAGATAATTGAAAACCTGCTATCATGTGATCTTTTGGAAGATTTTTTTCTATTATGTTTCCAATGATATTATGAAACATACCTCTCCCAATAAGGAGGCTCCTGGGTTTTGATAGATAGCAATCACATACGACATTACCCTACAAAAATGTAGTCATTTAATGTTATATGCAGAAATTTGAATCACATTTCGGTGAATGAGTAATGACTAAATTGATTACCATGGGTTTGGTATGTGGTTGATCGGTATTACTAGAATCAAATATTGTGAGGCTATTTTTTCATGTGAATATATTATTTCCACTTACGGTTCACTTTTCTCCATTCACATATATTTTACTTCAAAACTAGAGCTGAAAATATTATATTGTAAAGAATCTATTTTCATTAACAATCATGTTATCATTTCATATAAATCTTATTTTTTATATATTATTGAATTATGATGGAGTAGAAAGACCAAAAACTACACCATTAACATGATCATATTGTTTCAGCTACTTCAAAGCCACTAAAAATAGTTTCTCTTTTCCTACATTCACTGTTGATAATTTTTAATAAAATTATAAAAAACAAATGAATGTAAATTGATATTTTTATGTAATATTATTACAAATCATAAAAAATTACTATTATACAATAATAATACCTGTTTCAAATTCTTTTTTTTTCTTTTTATCATTTATTTTACCCAAATAATTTATGTGGGTCTCTATCTATAGGAAATAAGGTGGAAAAAAGTGGATTCAGAAATTCATTAATAAATATCCACATTAATAAATGAACATATTTTGTTTCATATCAAAAAAAATTATTATTGATTTGAAATAAATACCAATTTACTCTATAGTTAAGAAAATCCTTCCTTTATTTTAAATAGGGGTACATTGGATTTGATGTACATTGTTTATATTCATAACTCCGTTTCTAAATTCAAATTTAATAATTCTGAACCAAATTGAATAAAATAAATAATTTAAAATATTATATTATCAACTATTTTTCACCTTAAATTATTTATCATAATGAAGAATTATGAAATAATTCCATGTTTCCTACTTTATAAATTTTTCATAAGTAATCAGTGGAATTATATTTATATTTCCCTCAGTATCCCTAAGATGATATGTGGTAAGAAGAGTCTAAAATCCTCTATAGGCTTTTTTAGTGTCTATTATGTAATATTTCTTATGGCATCCATCTAAAATAGACATCATTCTCATGGAATAAAGAAAAGATAATCAAAATTTAATTGTATTATGTTTTATTAATGATGATAAATATCTTCTAAATATTACCTTAATATCATTCCAAAGGTGTTCCTTCATTACATAATAGACATGGACCCATGAATCTATAACAATCATCACATTCAATCACAATGTGAACCAAAAATGTCATACAAACATTAATTTGTTGGGGTTAATAGTTTTTCCTCATTGATTCTATCCTGCTTCAAATAAATTAACCCTTTATTATTCCAATGAAAATTTTAGTCAATAGTATTAAGCTACGTTATTATTTAGTTTTGATCAATATGAAATTAATCCCCTAATAATTCTACAGTTTTAGCACCAACCATATAATCATCCTCGATATTAGTGAAATCATCCTGTTTGGAAGGAATTTTATTCATGATTAATCAAAAATTAAATTTATATTATTTTTATACAGTAATGAATGCCAAATATTAAGAGGATATTCATAGTATATTAAAAAATAATTTAAACTTCTCATGGAACTGTATTTTAGTTTTTTAAGGTGGAAGGTATTTGTATCCTTTATTGAGAATCCAAATCACATCTTTGTGGTCCATGATTACATACAATATATTATCTATGTTAAGACATCCTTGAACTATTTTTGATCTCCCAATGAAATGGTCATCCTTGATTGAATTTTCAGCTGACACTATAGTTGTTTTAGTCGCCAGTAAGACAGTAAACCAATTCTAGTTTTCGAATTGAGATATATAATACGGTCATTAAATTTTATTCCATTATTAATTGACCATCATCTTTACCTTCCACATTGAAATTCCCCAACACGATGCCCATTTCATCATCTTTCACCAAATTCCTATTTTCAACCCATTTCTAATGGAAAATCAATACATGAAATTTTTTATAATCCCAATATTATATCATTTTTGATAATCCCTAAATATGAGATATTGAGATAAATTGGAGTTCAATTCATATAAATAGATATGTGAATCGTTTCATCAACAATCATAACCTCAAAAGTTTTCATTGAAATTTCATCATAGTTTTCATTTTTATTGAAAATATAACCATTGATTACAAAAATAATGTAATATTTTTTTTATTTTGTCCCCTTGCATTAAATAAATTTTTTAGCTATTAAATTCTTATTATTAGATAAATTATTATATTTATGATCTCAGAACTATCATATAAACTATTTACTATCTACAGTTTTTATCCATCATTCTACTATTAATAGATTCATCTCTCTAAGAATTTATTTGTGGGATTCTCCACATGGACAAATATCAAAACTATTATATAAAATATAAGTTTGATCTTTCCCCCACTCCATGAGGGTAATTTTTACAAAATATCCAACGAAAATCCCATTTCCTATAAGGCATCCTCTATGATGATAATTTGGGACACCAATGATATCAAGATCTAATAAGTAATGAGAATATATTTTAGAAATTTCATAAACAACATATAATTTCTTATTTTTTCCTTCTGTCTAACATGAATTCTTAATGTACCCATCAAAATCATCTTGTACCATTCAATGTGGTAGACCCATCTATAATGGAAATGATAACATTTTTAAATATCTCAAACAAAGTAAACCTTATGGTGTAGCATTATATTAACTAATAATTATGGGAAGAACTTATCTAATTAATATAATATGACTACAATCAACTATTTATGATTAGAGAAATTATTAGGTCTATAACATTACTGTGTATTTCTTTGAAAAATAAGCATAGTATAGTTAATAGATTTCAATTTTTTTATAAAAAATTAAATGTGAAGACTCTACAATGAAATATAGCATTAAAACATAAATATCATGTGATTTTCTTCCTTTAAACTACAAATTAGTTATTGAAATGACATTATTGATAATTTTTTAATACCCTAATGGAAATTTTACACCATTACCTAAAATAAAAATTTAAATATTTTCATATCTAGGTGGTGTGTAAGATGATGGGGGTTAAAACTTTTGGTCTTTACCCATCACTAGTGCCAAATCTACCCCAAACCCCATGTTAGTCATGTCCATAACAACCTTGATGCCATCTTTTTTTGTTTGTGGAAAATTTTGAAATTTTAAAGTAACATTATGAAATAATATTTTTATACATGAATTACATAAATATATTTTTGTCATATGAAAATATATATTATCGTAATTTAATGAAAATTGACATCTTTTCCATCCTAATTTCATATGTTTTTTCAAAAATTATTTATCAAAATAGTTTCAATATTTTTTACTTTATTCAATATTTTATCACCCATTAGTGGAGATGGGGTTGTACCTTATTCATAATTGCCATCAATTTTTTTTCAGGGATGTTATTTATGTCATCGGGGAATTTTATTTCAAGTCCTATAAACACAATCTTCAATGAATGTTTCATCCAAACCAAGTGTGTGTATTATTTTCAAATGGACAACCAAAAATTATGATGATGCTATAACCTGAAATTTTTTCACATGTTCTAAATTCAAATATTATCTTATAAAACAACCCCCTCAATAACAATTCTATTTATATATGAGAATCATACATTGTTAATCATTTATCTCAAATGAATTATATATATCTGATCAATGGTTCCAAATTTACATCAATATAATTTCTAGCTTTATAAGTCTATATATATGTTGATATAACGTAATTTATTTCCTCTTTATGTATAACCATGGAGGAATTTTTTAATTTACCATCAATATTGGCCATGAATAATAAGTATTATTATATAAAACAAAAGGATTTATTCAATCAGTAGAAACTACATGACAAATGTTTCTTTGCTCATTTAAAAATTCAGGATACTCACAATCAATTATATTCTATTAAGGAGAGTCGTATGGATGATATAAATTCCAATTATTAAATCTTGTATTTATATGCCATTTCAATTATCTCACATTTTCCTAAAATAACTATAGCCTTCTAAATCATGAATTGATAAGAATCTACCATATTTATTTTTAATGAATTTAATCATATTTTATTTATTTTTCTACACAACACATATGACATTTTATGAGTGATTCATGGCCCTTGTGAAACAATATGAAATCATTGTGAGAAACGTTCATTTTTATAGAACATTCACATTGAATATATACTTCATTTATCATCATATATTTGTCAAATAAATGTTATTTTGGTAGATTTTCATACAAGAGTCAAAGTAATTCTATACTGCTCATGTTTCTTCATTCATGTCGATCTTTAAAATTATATAACTTCAATAAAGTTGACAATGTTGTGTAATTAATTGAACCAATATAAAATTATGTCATATCACAACTATTTAAATTATCAAACAATATTGGACAATCATGAAGGTCATATTAAATTTCCATTGCCATTTCTTCCATATGGTCACTATCATCATTTACACCACATTCATATCAAAATATCCATGAATCGAAATATCACCTAAATCATTATGCATTTTCATTTTATCCCATATTTATTCCAACATTTATATCTATGATATATTATATGAAAAATTAAATGATCATATAAATCTTTTGTAACAATGATTCTTGAATTAAAAAAATTAACGCAAAAAAGGCTTTGAGAAGGGTTGTACACATTTTCATCTGCAATTTTGATAAACTCTTTAACTCAATATTCATGGTATTTTTTCATGTGATTTTTATGAATCCATTATTTATTATAATCAATACTATCTGTTTTATAAAATATTAATTTTGTAAAATAAACAAATAAAAACACATAATATATTCATAATCAAAGGATTTAGTTACAGATTATTAAAATAAGGGGAACCCAACTATTGACTATTTCAAATAATTTCAGCACATTTGAAAGGAAATTGGTAATCGATTTTAAGTAATGAATTAATCCATTTGTGGTAGGTTTTATCCTTTGAATTCATCCAAAATTATTGCTAGTATAGGATATTGGATGAATAATTCTTAGAGTAGTTTAATAAGAATAGGTGCATGTCTATAAGAGATGGAGGATGTGTCTCAAGAAATAAAATGATATAATAATAACTCCAGATATGAAGAAGATGTGTATTGTTGTTGAATCCTTAAATCTGGATGTTCATCGGCTTGGTGTTGGAAATGAACTATAAAAAATTTCGTATATTCTTTTATAAATCTAAAAAAGGTTGTACCAATAGTCTGATCCCATCAAGGGGATCCCTGACTGTTGTGACTGTGAGAAGGATCAGATTGATGGTATTACACACACTCGTGCTAAGACTGATGGATTTGGTGTCCTACAACCCGCTGTTTTTTCATTGATTACATGAATATTTATTTTATTTAAACAATACACATATTATTACATAATTTTCATTGTTATGTATGAATATAATGTAATAATGTCCTAGAGTATTTTTCGCATTATTAAAGTCATTGAAGTTCTTTTCTATGATGAGAACATTCAAGTGTTATTCCAATATTCTTAAATATAGTTAAGTGGTTGGATGACACACTATGGTGGAACACATAGTATACAGATGGTCTAGTGATAGTACTCATAAATAGATGAGACTTATTCTCATGATGTTCTAACTAGTTAATCGCCAAGATGATATATTATGATAATAGAACCGCCATTATGAATTCCAAATGTTTTGGTGTTATCATATATTACTATATGAGATCATGTGTAATGGTCTTTAGACTTTATGATTATCAATAATACATGTCATTTCTCTCACTCATAGATTTGTTGACAACTGTCTCTCCATATGTTGGAAGGAAGTAAGTTATGTTGGGAGCATCACAAATGACATGTTCTTAATCGATAAGTTGAGGAAGGATTTATACCTTCTCTTTATGGATGTTGGTATCTCAGCCCTTCGATTGAAGTATAAATGTCTCCCTAAATTTTGTGGCCATGCTGTAACGACAAATTTATTTTAGGTAGTCAAAAAATGACATACCAAGCATACAGGTTGAGGACACTATCAAGAAACTAGGTTGATTAGATATTGTGACATAGTGATTATATTAAACAATGAGCATTATTATGTGGATATCATCATTGTGACTTTATGTTCTTTCCAATAGGTTCCATAACCCTTCTCTAGATAATACTCTTAGACTTTAGGAAATTATGCCTAATGCCAATGAGAAATAATCCTAGAGGGTCACACACAAAGTGTTTCCGGTGGTCTCGATAAAATTATATTTCAAATTAATTAGTGGAATAAATATTTTTCTCATGACTAGGGAATAATTTTATTAATGTTAAAATGATCCCATAAATTAAATTAAATATATTTATTTTGTTGAAAATGTAATAAATATTTATTTGTGAGTTTAAAGTAAAATATTTATTAAAGAGAAATAATTATTTATTTATTCATGTCTAAAATAAATAAAAGTGGAGTTCGAGTGGACCAAGTCTTGTCCAGTAGTAAAATAATTATTTTTTTGATGGTAAATAATTACATAACTTGTCATCCGAAGAAAAAATAATAATAACATTAGTATCATTATGTGGCATGGGATATTATTTATTATTATTTTTTCTTGTTGGTGGACCACGAATAATGGTTCTATTATTTTTATAATTTATCATGTGTTTTCTATATGGTTTTGAAAGTATTTAATTTCAATTACGCAATTAAATATGTTCACTGAAACTCCATGTTGTTAAATTTACATGCATATCTATTGATACATTATTCCCAGGGAACCAAACTACTGGTGGTGAGAGAATTATAAATCTAAAAAAATTTACCTCTCTCAAATCCTCTCCTATCCCTTCTAAATAATGAGATACAATCATTAGGATTTTAGAATAGGAGATTAAGAATTACCGACACAAGACGCTCTCTTCTCTGCTCTGACACCCATAGAATGAGTGGTGTTTATCAGAGGGCATTAGAGGACATGTGGATCACCGCTAGAGGTATTATGGTTGGGATCCTCGCCAGCACAATGAGACAATATATAAAAGACATTTCGTGTTATCAAAATCATTAACAAGGAATACATCGAATATCAAGGTATTTAATTTCTCTAGAAATTATTTAAATTAATTATAAACATGATGTGCAAGATCATTATTCTAGGATTCAACACCCTTATTTTCATTTGACGAGATCTTTGATGTTAATCCATGGATACTGGTGCTTATAAATTTATTGTATCCGAATTGGTCATCGATTATGGAAAAATAAAAAGTGGGCCCTCCCAGCCTCCAGGCTACTATTGCGTCTGAATCCTCCAAGTGGTATCATAGGGGTCACATCATCCATTATAATTATTTAAATTATTCATGATGATTTATGATTTAATAAATTTGTTTTTCAATTCAAGGATAATATTTCATGTAATAGGGATTTTGAGATGTGTTCTTCTTCATTTATTTCTCACATATCAAACAGAAAAAAATAATTTGGAAATTAAACTTAAAGTGTGGAACTCATCAGGATGCACTGACGACTCTTTCTAAGGTACATGAAAGTACATGATGTGTTTTCGTAATTTCACATTGTGTTATCTTCCATCCATTCCATGTAGTCCCGATTACACACCATTTAGTTTTTTCAGTGTATTTGGAGTAATTTAAAATTAATCAAGTTCTGTGCATTAATAAGAAACAATTTAGTTAATTCTTACACAACATGTTAACCAAGAAATACTAGAGGACATTTATCCGGATTACACATAGTGTGGCCCACTGAAAATAGTGTGTAGTCCCTTCAAGTCAGGGGCCAAATATTTTCTCCCATATAGGGCTTACCTGACTGGTAATTGTGTATCATGAAGACAACACAGTGTGTATCCCACTAGACACTCCATGTACACCACGATTTCCAAAGTACGCCTCACAGTCCGAGTCCCTAAGCATGTACTTAGGATAAGATGGTGAAGGCAGTACATGCCATGTTGTTGGAACTACTCACATTGTACTTTACTAAGTTACAATGAATTAAAAATTTAATGTCTCTGTAATGTTTAGAATTACATATCATGTTGATTGAAATGGTTATTCACCATGACCTCCAAGGTTATGGATGAAAATCTAAAAGAAATTTATAAAAGGATACAGATAAAATGATTGATTAATTAAAGATAATAACAAATATATTCAACTGCAATTTATCTTAATAAGAACAATTAAATAATTGAATTCTAGTTTTATTAAATGTGTAATTATCTACATATAAATGGATTATCATGAGTTAGAACATTCAATTGTATGTGATTGGTTTCCTTTAAATTTATTTTAAATTAAATTTTGGGTATGTGTTCCATCTCTCCTCATTAATATGTAGGGCCTACGCACCCATGTGTTATATTATGTAAACCCCCTTTTTACCCACTCACCATCATGTGAGTTAAAAATCATATGTAATGGATGAAGATCCTATGCTAGTGTATGTGGTTTAAGGTGGATCCATGATGAAACTATTCCCAGGAGATACAAAGGGGGGCATGTGGAAAGATATAAACACAGACCCAAAATGTTCAAGGTGTTTCTCTCCTAGGTTAGGGTTATTTTATCATCTTCTTGATAAAGTAGCCAATAGAAATTCTAATTATCATTCCCTTAACATTATTTCATTTTTTTCCATTGCATGGTTTAGCATTATGGATGTGTTATCACGATAACATAATTAATGATTTAAACAAGCTTTCTAGATGAAACTAAAATACACAAGGCTTATGTGTAACTATTTTCAAGACATGGATAATCACTTAATTAATTTCAACTTAATATTAAAAAGAATGACCTAGTGATAATAAAAAAAATTGTTTCTCTATTTTTTTGGATTGAATAATATAATACAATGATGATGATTATGATTCCCTTGTGAATAATTCAGGTATACTTAACCATATTACATCAAGAGGAGTCAGCCTTTATATACTTGGTGTAATATTGGAGACAACTGCTGAGGAAATCCAAGAAATTATTTCAGCATTGGAGAGTCTACACAAACAGATCAAGGAACATCATACCCACAGATGTTAAAGTCATGCCTACCTAAATAACTGCATATTCCTAATCCAATCCATTTTGCTGTTATGTGAAGGGGAATATTGATCCGTTCCACTAGAATTTCTATGAAACTAGATATTCTAAGTTCAATAGAGAGGGCCATTGGGACATGATAAAATAGTGGGAGACTTAATAAAACTAATTTATTATTTCTCATAAAATGTAGTCAAGGAAGTGCATGTTATTTTCTCTATTAATTATAGAAACAAATGAAAAACTTTTCAACCACACTATCCATACGATAAATACTAGATAAAGACAATATCCTCATCGATAGAAATATCCATGAATGGTTTATATTCCTTCGAGTCTTATATTCCTTGAATAGAAATATTACATTTTAGAGTCCTCATTACATGATAAGCATGCCCATGAGATTAATGATGAAGTTTTCATGGTCTATGAGAAACATATGAATGAAATAGTTGACATTGAATGTTTCATGCTATCAGCAATGTCTAGTGAACTCATTAAGTCTCACCAAAACATGGATTCCTATAGAATTCTTGAGCACCTCCATGGTCTTTACCAAGATAGGGAAACAAATGAATGGTTTGACATCTCCAAGGTGCAGTTTTCGAGTATGCTTGGAAAGGTTTCTCCAACTAGGACTCATATAGTAAATTACATTGGCTACACTGAGCATCTAGAGGCTTTAGTGTTTAAACTCTCTGAAAAACTGGGTACTGATATCATTCTTGCATCAAAACCTCCGTGATTCTCCAGGTTTGTTGTGATTGTCAATATTAACTACATTTATAGACCTCTACCAGATCTTCTTATCATCTTTTTTCATATGGACAATGACATGAAGTGAAAAAATCCTTCCGTGCTTATGGTAAAAAAGAGGAAAGGGAAGGTGAAGAGATTTAACTCCAATGCTTATTCATGCCCTTTCAAAAAAAGAATGATCATGGGGGATGGAAGGGAAGATGAAACTATTTGTTTCACATGTGTCAAGAAGAGCCACCTGAAGAAAAACTGCACCCGACTAAAGAAGGAAGGGGACGCTTTAGATATGTCTCTTATTGAGTCCAATTTATATGTAGGGTATTAAATAAATCCTATGGTTCTCACATATGTATCCCAATTCAAGTACTATGTAGATTCATGAAAATTGAATGATGGGAGGTTGATCTACGATCAGCCAACAGAGCTAGAGTTTCTACTATAGTATTTGTGAACTACCACCTCACGTTGCTTGCTGGGATTATCTTAGTCTTAAACGTTTTTTATTATGTGCCTTTTGTAATAAAAAAATTAAATTTTTAATCCATACTAGATACAAAAGAGTTAATTTTCCTGTTTGGAAATGAATGTTGCTTCATTTATTAAGAAGACATTTATTTTCCTAAGGCACATTTATATAACGATATTTACATATTGGATTACACAAACTAAGTAATGGAAATCAATAAACAAACTACTTTACATGACTCATACCATATGAAAATTGGGAATCACAGGCTAGGTAATATAAATGAGAAACACTTGATAATGTTACATCAAGATGGATATTTAGATTCTTTTGAACTAAAAAAACTTGGTGTATGTCATTCATGTCTACAAGGAAAAATAACCATAGCCTCATTTTTTTGGAAAGGTAAAATATTCGATGATATTATTTAATTGGTTCATATCGATGTGCGTGGACCATTTCTAGTTTAATCATGGGGTGGGTAATCATACTTCATAACCATTACTGATGATTTTAGTAGATATGGATATATCTACTTAATGAGGTAAAAGTTAGATTCTTTTGATTATTTCAAGGAATACAAGAATGAATTCATGAACCAACATTGTAAGAAGATTAAGATAATATACTCAAACTATGGGGGAGAATCTATTAATCAAGACTTCATTGAGTACTATGTGATTTTGGGATCCTATCCTTACTCACTCTCTATTACACAACCTAGTGGAATAGTTGTTGGCGCCAAAAATCCGGCCCGAAAGGAAGGGACGAAAAAGAGAGCCGGCGCGCTGCCTCGCGAAGCACAGCCGCGAAGCACAGCCGCGAAGCACAGCCGCGGAGCCCGTCCGCGGAGCCCCGCCGCGAAGCGCCCCAACTTTGGCGGCCCCGCGAAGCTCCGGAGGCGGTAATCCGCCGCGAACCGGTATGACGTTCGCGAGGCGCCGCGAAGCTCCGGAGGCGGTAATCCTCCGCGAACCGGTTTGACGTTCGCGAGGCGCCGCGAAGCTCCGGAGGCGGTAATCCTCCGCGAACCGGTTTGACGTTCGCGAGCCGCCGCGAAGCCCCGAAGGTGGCGCGCGAGCCCTGCTTCGCGGCGCCCCTTCCCTATAAATACTCGACTCCCCCTGAGTCCCCCAGGACGGACAATCCGACCTTTCGGCTTCTCCTCTCCCGAATCGCGAAGCAAGCTTTGCCCCGGGAATCATGAGCTCCGCGAGGTATTTCTACTTCGCGAGACGACTCTGATTTGTTTCGTTTTGATCCCCTCTTCCGAGAGGGATGCCCTTCGCGAAGCCCAAGGGCGTTCGCAAAGGAAGGGGATTCCCAAGGGAACCCGGGCAGCCGTGGAGCACTCGTGCTTCGCGAAACACCCAACCCATGCTAGTAATCCCTATACCAAGGCAGGATAACTATGCATCGCGAAGCACTTTGCTTGGAAGGACCCTGCTTCGCGAACCACTCCTTCTTCGCGAGGCAGTGCTCCGCGAACACTATTCCACTTCGCGAAGCACCACCCACTCCCACCTATGCCCCATGCTAAGGCCAAGGAACCCCACTTCGCAAAGCACACTCCTCTTCTTAGCGATTCCTCCTTCCGTGCGACCCTCCAGGTTTGCACGATGTGATTTCAAAGTCCCATGGACAACACCTCCCGTAGCGTTGCTTCGCCCAATGCTCCTTCACATAGGCACGCTAACGGCTATTGCTTCTTCGCATAGCCATGCTAACGTGGACCCCTCGATGGCTCCTCCCTCGACCCCCCTCTACCATGGCCTTACTGGTACCTTCCCTTCCCCAAGGACCAGAGGGTACCAGTTATGTAAGCCCTAGGGGTGTGGAGTGAACCCACCTCGTCCGAGCTGCAGGACGTTAAACTGCCAAGCACCACGTCCTCAACACATCACGTTAAACTGTGACCCAACCTCGTCTCCCTCACGAAGGGTCCCCCATCTCGAGCATTCATCACACCGCTCGTCTCCACGAGAATGGAACTCTTCCGCACATGGAATGAGATCCTCCTTGTCGGAGTGGTGTATGTCCGCAGGGGAAGGGTCGCCTCAGAGCGTAAATCCCTAACCTTTAGTACGGATGATTGCACCCGTGCATCTCGGTACTTCCCCACTGCCAAGGTCAGTAGGGAACATGACAGGGAACGAGGCACCTCCCATTGTCGGACCAAGGTCCATCTTTCCCGCGCTTTGTCGCACCATGGGCCTCCATCCTGGAGTAAGTCCCAACACCATGGGCCGCCCAACGCGTAATCCCCTCTTCGCTTCTCACGGACGCACCCTTCGCGACGTGATCGTCAGGTCCTTGCAACATCTTGTTTCTCACACCGAGCATGACTCACGTGGGCTTAGAGTGAGCACCGACCCTGACCAAACCCACCTGAACTACGAGGTCTTTGATCCATGTCAAGGCATGGTACGTAGGAAGCCTCCATGAGGTTCAAGCCCACCATCAGTGGACCAAGGTCTACTCCCACCTGAACTACGAGGTCTTTGATCCATGTTAAGGCATGGTACGTAGGAAGCCTCCATGAGGTTCAAGCCCACCAACAGTGGACCAAGGTCTACTTTCATCTGAACTACGAGGTCTTTGATCCATGTCAAGGCATGGTACGTAGGAAGCCTCCATGAGGTTCAAGCCCACCAACAGTGGACCAAGGTCTACTTTCATCTGAACTACGAGGTCTTTGATCCATGTCAAGGCATGGTACGTAGGACGCCTTTATGAGGTTCAAGCCCACCAACAGTGGACCAAGGTCTACTTTCATCTGAACTACGAGGTCTTTGATCCATGTCAAGGCATGGTACGTAGGACGCCTTTATGAGGTTCAAGCCCACCAACAGTGGACCAAGGTCTACTTTCATCTGAACTACGAGGTCTTTGATCCATGTCAAGGCATGGTACGTAGGACGCCTTTATGAGGTTCAAGCCCACCAACAGTGGACCAAGGTCTACTTTCATCTGAACTACGAGGTCTTTGATCCATGTCAAGGCATGGTACGTAGGAAGCCTCCATGAGGTTCAAGCCCACCAACAGTGGACCAAGGTCTACTTTCTTCTGAACTACGGGGTCTTTGATCCATGTCAAGGCATGGTACGTAGGAAGCCTCCATGAGGTTCAAGCCCACCATCAGTGGACCAAGGTCTACTTTCATCTGAACTACGAGGTCTTTGATCCATGCCAAGACATGGTACGTAGGACGCCTTTATGAGGTTCAAGCCCACCAATAGTGGACCAAGGTCTACTTTCACGTCGGTTCACCGACACACCCACCCGTCGCTCATTCACGTCGGGTCCCATTCCAGTCCAGCGGTAAGCCGTTGTGACCATTTGAACTACGAGGTATTTGATCCATGTCAAGGCATGGTACGTAGGAAGCCTCCACGAGGTTCAAGCCTACCCGTCGTTTATTCACGTTAGGGTTCATTATTGTCCCGCATGACGTTAAACTGTATAATTTGAACTACGGGGACTTTGATCCATGTCAAGGCATGGTACATAGGAATCCTCCCAGAGGTTCAAGCCCAAATCTCTTCGGACCAAGGTCCAGCTTCACGTCGGTTTACCGGCACCATCCTGAACTACGCGGACTTTGATTCCCTGCCACGGGGATACGTAGGAAGTCTCTTCAAGGCTCAAGCCCAACTTCATTGTCGCTACCCCCTGCGATGGTTCCATTTCATTCTCAACCGTCTCTGCTAGACGTTAATCTTGCAACATACCCTTTGTTGAACATGGGAAGCTGAGGAAAACCTCAGATACATGTCAATGACATGTAATTCCCTGCGCTCGATGTGGGATGCCTCGGGCTTCCACGCCCTCGAGAAGCCTTGTGATTGAAGATAACAGACAGACATGCCAGGTACCCCAGCATCCAGACACGCTACTGATGCCTCAAACGTGATTACTCCCCTGACCGAAGGTTGCTGCCCTGACTGGACCCTTTGGAATGTCCCGACAGAAGCAGTGTAATTAACCGGCGTCCATGGAAACATGACACTGGGAAGAGTTTCACGAACTACGTATTAAATCTATAAGGGAGACCCGGACTAGGTGACAAGTTCTGAGGAGGAATCCACAGGAGGAAGAACCGACATCCCATCATCCCGTTTCGATCAAGGAGCAGACGTACCTGAATAAGGAACGAATGCCGCCCGCCTTTGGAAAGCGGGAATGCGGGGCAACAAAGCCGCGCGTCCCCCTCCCGATGGACGGATGCGCGCGCGCCCCGGCGAAAGCGTCGGAAACAGAAATGGTGAACCCGACGTGAAATTATTCTCCTCATCATGGAGATTAGTAGCATTCGAGACACCAGTAGATTGACGTGTCACCGGATTCAGATATCTGTTGCCTGGTCCCGCCAAGTAAATGGCGGGCCTGTCGTGGAACTCACCACAAGTCAGGGTAGTAGAACGTGGGGCGCTCCGCTCCGCAGCGTGTTGGCGTGGATCCTTCTCACAAACATGGAGGATGGAAGAACGCTGGGGCACTGGCTGTCAATCCTTTTCCTCTCAGTACTGATGAGTTGATCCCTTCACTTGCTAGGAACCAGGTTGCTATTTCAGAGATGCGGTCACCATCCGCTCCTCGCCCGCGCAGGGGAAGGGGCAACACCACGACGGCCACTCCACATGGCGCCACTACCGCCACGACGGCTGCCACGTCACGGGATGTGGGATGTCCACGTCCCCTTTCCCCATCAGAGGTCATCCAACGAAGGGTGATCAACAGCCTCGTTCGCAGGTATGAGGAACAAGGGGTCATCCCGACCAGGGATATGGACCGTTTGGACCTGGAGGCTTCCAGACCCCGCCGTCAACGCCGCCCTAACAGGCCGCGCAGGGAGCCCCCGCTCCCCACCTCGACATTCAATCGTTTCGGGATCCTATTCCCAGAACGCCTTGACGACTCTTCGCCTTACGCCGAAGAGGCAGGCGCGGTCCGGATCAGCCCGCTCAGGGCCCCGACCCAGGACCCCCAGGCGAGAGCTCCCGTCCGGCCACGTCAGCGCCGTCGTCCGGCCCCGCAGGAAGAACAGGCAGACCATGTCCCTGCACCACCTGCACCGGCCCGCCTGACCCGACGTCAGCGTCGGGCCCGGGCTGAGGACGCTCGCCTAGCCGCGTCCACATCGACAGCTATAGTGGCCCGAGCCACCGCCGACGTACATTATGAAGCCCCCTCCTATATTGAGCAGGGGCACCCCTTCGCTCAACCAAGATTGAGACCCCAGCCGCCCCATGGGCAGGCTGGGTTGACGCTCTGGGTTGCAGGCCCCAGTGATGATCGTCGCGAGCTAACCCGCGGTGATGCCACCCCGTACGGAGGTCCTCCCCGTACCACTACTCCACAGAGCGTGGGCCTTCCCCGCTCCGAGGTTCGTCGTGGAGGCATGCCTCGTGCTGCCCCCATCCTGCAGGAAGACCCGCCCCGGGGCAGTGATGCTCAGCGCGGAAACACTTCCCGCGCCCGCTGTACAGGGTATGAAGTCCATTCTTCTGAGGGCACCGTCCATCCGGTCCTTCAACGTGGGGGCCCCCCCTACGTCCTCTCTGCGACTGGCGAAGATCCTTCTCGCCCCAGCAACTCAAGGAGTGAAGGTCAGCCTCGCTCCACTCGCATCGGCCATGGAGGCCTTCCCCATGCTCCTGCCGGTTCCAACAGAGGCCCCGCCCACGTGGGTACTGTCCATGGAGGTCCTCCCCATGTACCCTTTGATATTTGCCCTGGTGCCCCCGGCACCCCGGCTGTCTCAATTGGGGGCCCTCTCCGCCACGGCACTAGCGCCGCCCCAGGGCTGCCTGATAGGGGTCAACCCTGTCCCGAAGAGCCACCCAGGGGAAGAAGAGCGGGTCGTCGCCACCACAAGAAGAATCCTGGGAAGACCCAGGGGGGGATCAAACCTGCTCGCTTCTCCGATTCGGAAGCGGAATACGATTCAGCGATGGAACCTTCTCCCAGCTCCTCCGTATCAAGGAATGGGGCAGGAACCAGACGCGTCAGCCTCGTTCTCCCCGAATTTGAGGTCCACCGGATTCCCGTCTCTCTCCGCAGGTACATCCAGGAGGAAAAAATCCTGGGAATTCCGCAGGTTTCGACCGCGCAGTTACCGCCACCGTCACCCGAAGCGCCCTCTACCTCTACTCGGGATCACGAGGAGCTGTTTTGGGGGTCAACGGTGGTAGAGCCACGACATGACCGGACACCGGTAACGGCAATTCCCGTACCCAAAGTAGTGGCTGTTAGCCCGTCCTATCGTGACATTGTGGTCAGGTCACCTCGCTCTTCAGAGGAGGGCCCAGAGTACGGTGGCCAGTCTGCTCGCTCGCCGTATTCTCCACCGCCGAGTTTTCTATCCCAGAGGTCCGCCTCGGTACCGATACCGGTCCCTCAGCCACCCCCGGTTGATGAGTGGGGAAATGTAGGGCCGAACCCCGAGGACGAACCCAGGAGCTTCTGGAGTATTCTTGCAGCGGACTACTTCCCAGAGAAGTTCTGGCCCACGGCGGCGCTAAATTTTCGCGTACCCGAGTCGCTTACCCCTGAAGAAGTGGGATGCTTTTGTCGGACCCTGTGGGCGACGCACTTCCGCCTCCGTTGGGAACGGGTAGTGTACACCAGGAGTCGAGAGCACTTCGAGGAGATTGGCAAACAGTGCCGCCTAATTGATGCAGCGGCGCTCCTTGCGGCCCAGCACCCCAAGTCGCCCGGTCACCAGAGTGCCCTCCAACGAAAATGCGTCCAGAGTTTCAAGGCACTCCGCAAGATCGTCAGGGAAGCCACCCCCCATGTGCAAGTCCGTGGTTGGGGACGCTATGCCACTCTCCTCTTCGACCCTATCCGACGACAGCCCGATTCTCTATGCGACATTGAGGATATGCCCTCAAGAGGGGTCACAGTCCACATGGCCGACGTTGTGGATAAGGAAGATGAGCTTGAGTTCCTTGATGGGGACTTACCATCCGAGGCCGTACCGCCGCTACTCGACCCATCAGGGAGAGTCACCCGTCAGGAAAGGAACCTCCTAGGCCTCCCCGTACCCACCGAGTCACTGGCACTCGGTCGAAGCACTGGCAAGGGTAAGGAGCATGTCGGGATAGTCAAGCACTCCGACCCGTCCGCCTCCGTGCAGAAAACGGACGAAGACCCTGAGAAGGCCACGTTGCGCCAGCAGCTTGCTGAGCAGAAGAGGCTGGTCGACGAACTCTTGGCTGAACGCGCCGCAGAGCGACGACCCGACTATGGTAATCCCAGGCCGGGACAGCAGGGGCAGGAAGAATTTCCCCCCGGTGAGATGCCTCCGGGAAACCCAGATCATGCTACTGCCACGGACAGGGCGGAAGCCGGAACGTACGGCAAGAGGGCGCGATACGTCTCGCCAAACCCCCCTGAGCGACGGGGCAATCTGAAGAACCCAACCCGGGTTCCCCCGGTCGCCCAACAGGTCGTCCAACCAGTCAACCCTAGAGCAGCAGAAGCCGTCTACCGTGTTGACGAACCTGGCAATGCGCTTGTGGTGAGGGACCCCCGTCAAGACAGGGACCCCCACCCGGAGGTCCTTATTGCGGCACTCACAGCCCGCCTCGAGGCGTTGGAGACACGGCAGGTGGCGGTCCCACCCGATGGCAAGCCTTATCCCGCGTGGGTGGATGATATGCCCGCGCCTCCGGGTTTTGGGAACCCCACTTTCTCGCCTTTTAACGGGACAGGGGACCCACCCCAGCACTTGGCTCATTTCTCTTCCAGGTGTGGCCCCATGCTAGGGACCCCGGCTCAGCAAGAAGCCGCTAAGCTCCGATGTTTTGTACAGACGTTGGAAGGTCCGGCATTCGTCTGGTACAACCAGCTCCCCATCGAATCAGTGACCGGCTGGGAGGATCTTAGCCGGCAGTTCTTGTACCAGTTCAGCTCCACCACGCGGAAGACCAGCATCGCGGACCTCTTTAAGTGCAAACAGAGGCCTGATGAGCGGGTTGCAGACTTCATCGCCCGGTGGAAAGGACTTACGTATTCTCTCGATATGCCGCTGACTCAGGAGAAATTACTGACGATGTGTGTGGGGAACGTAAAGACAGAGCTGGTACCCTCCTTGATTACCCAGAACTACCCTGGGGGGTTCAGAGATATCTCGGATAAGGCCCAGCGCCTCGAGGAGGCCCTGCAACAGGCTAGTCAAGCACGTTTGCTGCCCCCTATGATCCCAGCCAGGAGGGCCGCCAGGGCTGAACCCGCCGCGGTGGCTCAAATAGAAGCCCCGAGGCGGCTGGAATTGTTACCGGCGGCACCACCCCTGCAACCCCGCAGAGGTCCTCCACCTCAAGCACAGGCTCCTGCCCAGCAGCGACCGCCTCAGAACCGACAGGTTCCCCCGCGCAACGCGCCACCGCCACCTAGGCGAGACAACCAGGCGCCGCCCCCTCGGCAGGCCCCTCCGGTCCCTCGACAGGATCAGGCCCCCAGGGCTTCTTACCCGGAAAGAAAGTACCATACCTATTCGTTTAACGAAAATCAGGTCCCTGGTTACTTCCGAAGTGCTCTAGAGCAAGGGATCGTGCGTCTGCCTGAGTGCAGGAGGCCGGCAGAGGCGCATCTCACTGATCACCCCAACTACTGCCCTTATCACCGGATCCTGGGGCACACCCTCAAGCGATGCTATGTGTTTAAAGACTGGCTTCAGGACCAGGTCAACAACAACATAGTCAAGTTGGGCCCAGCGCCAGCGCAGGTGGCAGGCATCTTCGCGGGGTCGGAAATCGGCTGTGACAGCGAGGGTGAGTGGCAACAGGTCCCTAGCCGCGGGTCCCAGAAATACGACAACTGGATGGCTCGAAAAACTGTCGTCCGTGCCCAGGGTATCATCCGGGCACGCCTGAAGCAGTCGGAACCTTCAGAAGAAGTAGTTGGCGCCTCAGCATCGTCTTCACAGTCGACCTCTGCCCAAAAAGGCAAGCAGCGGCGACGCAAGAAGAAGCAACGTGCACCGCCAGTGCCGTCGTCATCCCGCACTCTCGGCGACTTTATGCCTCCCGAAATGGGCATTCCCCCCAGAATCCGCCCAGCGGTGGATGACTCTTCGATTGACAGTCAAGGGTACGCTTCGGTTAACACCGTGGAGCTGGTAAAGCCCTATATGACCCCCGACGAGGGGGAACCCCAGGCAGACCGCCCCAACGTTTCCAGCCGACGTCAACGTCAGCGGAATCGCAATCGCGCCGGTCACCGAGGTATGTCAGCAGGCACTTGTGACCAAGCCGTGCACGCTACCGAGACCAGGCAGCAGGCTCAGCGCAGATCTCAGCACGCGCAGACCCATCCAGCGCCCTTGGCTTTACCTCCACCGCCGTTCGTGTTGCTGGATCAGGGAGAGCCGCCTCGTTCGTATCACAGCCAGTCTCGCCCGGCGACGGGCCAGCCCCCGCTGTCCGATCTTAGCCCGGCGACTACTCCCCAGGCTTCTACTAGCAGGCAGCAGGAAGTACCCAGTGCTAGCCGACCGCCAGTTCAACCAGCAGGACCCGCTATGCCTCCAAATGCCGAAAACCCCCTGTAAGCAGAGGTTCGCGTTTGGCACGCAAGTATGATGTCCTAAAGCACCTAGCCGGCATTCCGGCGAGGCTTTCCATCCTTGAGGCCCTGCGCTTGTCGTCCGAGATGCGCGAGGCACTTGCCGAGGCCCTAAGGAGCCCCCTCCAGTTCGAGACGGAAGTGGCAGCCGCGGAGGCTTTCCATACCGAGACGATTGAAAACGCCGAATGTCAGGCGGTTATCTCGTTCTCTGGTGAAGATGAAGACCCTCCTATACAGGGGCACATTCGCCCACTGTATATCACTGGCCACTTTAACGGTGTGGAAGTCCGTCGCTGCCTCGTTGACACGGGTTCCGGAATCAATCTAATTCCGACCCGGACGCTGCGAAAATTGGGTTTGTCCGAAGGTGATTTGACTCCCTCTGACCTCAGGATTCAGGGGTACGACAGGACAGAGCAAACCCCGGTCGGCAAGATCCGTCTGAAGACCCAGTTCGGTGGCTTAATTGCCAGCACCGAATTCATGGTTGTTTCTCAGGACACCGCCTACAACGCATTGATGGGCAGGCCATGGCTCCATCTGCATGCAGCGGTTCCCTCGTCGTATCACCAGTGCCTTAAGTACTCGCTCAACGGTCGAGTAGGCGTGCTCCAAGGAGACGCGTCCCCTTTCGCTTCTTGTGAGGCCCGCTATCTGGATGCGGGTTATTAAAAAAGTAAGGACAAGCAGATCCTGGTCAGCGAGGATGAGCCCGCCCCAACCAGAAGTGATCCCTGGGCGAGCATGGACGACGCCTACATCCTCCCGATCCACCGGTTGGAGGCCACGACCCCCGACATGGGACAATGTTTCGTTGTTTCGGGTACGCAAGGAAGGCATGTTCCGGCGTCCAAGCGGCGGCGGAAAATCACCTCGTACTCCTACATCAACCAGGCTCGGGTCATCCCGGAATCTCCTACCCCTGTACGGTACCGGGATGTCAAGCTCATGACAACGGCGGTGCGCCATACGTGTCTATTTCGCCGGGATGGAATCAACCGACTCTGGCCGACACGTCACCACTACTTTGATATCGTCAAGCGTGGCCCCTTAGGCCGAAGGCCGGATGGGATAGGGTCAAATGCATTCATTGCTATGGTCTCCACGACGAGTGAGTCTCCTGATGTGATGACCGCTGCTGCCCAAGCCGGCACCAGCTGCCCCTCGGGTTTTGAGAGCCCAGAAGTACCTTCCGTCACGGGAAATCCCCCCACGGCTGGGGAGGAAGACTTGGAGGATGCTCCCCCAGCCTTTGAAGAAGGCGTCTCTACCACGGTCGATGAGCTGGTACAGGTGAACCTTGGTAGCGAGGCAGATCCAAGACCCACATTAATCAGTGCGGCCATGTCCCTCGAGGAGCGGCAGCAGTATGTAGACTTCCTCAAACAACACCGCGATGTGTTTGCCTGGAGTTACGATGAGATGCCAGGGCTGGATCCCCAAGTGGCCGTCCACCGTCTGGGCCTCCCAGTAAAACATCGTGGGTTTAAGCAGCCGCCCAGGAAAATGCACCCTTCCCATGGCGCTATGGTTGAGGCCGAAGTTGATAAGCTAATCAAGGCCAACTTCGTCAAAGAGGTCCAGTACCCCAAATGGCTCGCCAACATTGTGCCAGTCAGGAAGAAGAATGGGCATATTAGAGTCTGCATCGACTTCCGCGATCTCAATCGCCACTGCCCAAAGGATGACTTCCCACTCCCGGTGACAGAGCTGTTGATTGACGCCACGGCCGGGTTCCAAGCCCTCTCTTTCATGGATGGGTATTCCGGGTATAACCAGATCCGGATGGCCCCCGAAGATGAGGAGTCCACTGCCTTCAGGGCTCCCCAGGGTACCTTTTTCTACCGGGTAATGCCATTCGATTTGAAAAATGCAGGTGCCACTTATCAGAGGGCCATGCATCGCATATTCAAACCGATCCTCGGGACATTGGTGGAGTGCTACGTGGATGACCTTGTAGTCAAATCATATCAGCGCCAGGACCATCTCAAAGACCTTGATAAAGTGTTTGGTTTCCTCCGTTCCCGTCACCTGAAGATGAACCCACTGAAGTGTGCCTTCGGAGTCACCTCCGGGAAGTTTCTGGGCTTTGTTGTCAGATACCGAGGTATCGAGATCGACCCGGAGAAGATCAAGGCCATCAGCCAAATGCCTCCCCCGAGCAACATTCGGGAGCTTCGAGGCCTGCAAGGCCACTTAGCCTATATACGCCGATTCATTGCGAACCTGGCCGGCAAGTGTAAGCCCTTTTCTCGGCTCATGAAGAAAGGCGCTGCCTACGAATGGGATGAGGAGTGTCGGATCGCCTTCGAGGAAATCAAGCAGTACCTGCTCCAACCTCCGGTCTTGATGCCACCCGTCTCTGGAAAGCCGCTGGTCCTTTACGTGACCGCCCTGGAGAGATTCCTCGGCGCGCTGCTCGCCCAGAAGAATAACGAGGGCACTGAGAACAGTCTCTACTATCTCAGTCGCATGCTTCTCGATACGGAGGTCAGATATTCCCTTATCGAAAAGAGCTGCCTTGCGCTCGTCTTCGCCGTGCAGAAGTTGCGACACTACCTGCAACACCACGAGGTGAAATTGATCTCTCGGGTGGATCCGCTGAAGTACATCCTGAACCGCCCCATGCTGACCGGCCGGCTAGCACGGTGGGCGGTGATTCTCCACCAGTTTGACATCAGGTTTGTGCCTCAGAAGGCCGTTAAGGGACAGGCATTGGCAGACTTTTTAGCTGTCCATCCAACCTCCGCGGGTCAATCCCTGGACCTGGATTTTCCCGATGAGACGATCCTCTCGGTCGATCATGCTGTCCCGTGTTGGCAAATGCATTTCGACGGCGCCTCCCGGAGCCCCACTGGTAGAAGGCTCAACGACCCCAAGCTCAACAGAGTGGGTCTGGGTATTGTTTTCATTACCCCGACACAAGCCGTCCTGCCGTACTCTTTCCTATTGTCAGAAGGTTGTACGAACAACGAGGCAGAGTACCAAGCTCTCATCACCGGCCTCGAGTCGGCCCTCGAGATCCATGTACCCCATCTACATGTGAAGGGAGATTCTGAGCTGGTAATCAAACGGGTTAATGGCGACTACGTCGTCAGGAAGCCAGAGCTTGCACCGTTGCTGGAGTACACCCTCCTCCTAATGGCCCAGTTCTCTTCTCGGTCAGAGGTTACCCATGTCCCGTGGTCGCAGAACGGCCAAGCGGACGCCCTAGCTGGCTTAGCCGCATCGCTCGCAGAACCCGAGCAAGATGATTTGGTCATACACGTGGCCCACCGTAGAGTCATTGCTCTCGTCACCCAAGAGGACCGTGATAGCCTACGGGTAAGTCATCTCACCGCCGGACCCTCCGTATCGGGAGTCCCGGGTTCGTCAGACGCAGTGGTTGAAACGACCCCCGATTGGAGAGCACCTTTTGTCGATTATCTCCAAAATGGCCAGCTCCCGGACAACCGGGCCGAGCGCGAGCGAATCCGACGCCGCGCAATTCAATTTACCCTCCAGAGCGGCCCCAGTCTTGAGCAGACCCTCTATAAACAGAGTTTTTATGGTGTCCTCCTCCGTTGCATCCAAGGAGTAGAGATACCTCAAGTTATGCAAGAGGTTCACGCCGGTTCCTGTGGCGCCCATCAAGCTGGGCCGAAGCTGTCCCATCACATCCGGAGGCTAGGGTACTTCTGGCCCTCCATGATCCACGATTGTATTGGATACGCCAAGAGATGCCACGCGTGCCAAGTGCACGCCAACTTCTTGCATCGGCCGCCAGAACCCCTCCACCCCACCAAGTACTCTTGGCCATTTGCGGTATGGGGACTCGATGTAGTGGGACCGTACCCGCCGGCAACAGCCCGCCAGTGTAGGTTCATCCTGACTGCTACAGATTTCTTCTCCAAGTGGGCAGAAGCAGTTCCGCTCAAAGAGGTCAAGGCCCGTTCCGTCGTCGACTTTGTGAGCTCCAACATCATCCACCGGTTTGGGGTCCCTCACGCCGTCCTCACTGACAACGGCACCAACTTCCGAGCAGCTGAATTGAAGAAATTGTACGCTAAATACGACATCCGGTCAAACCATACCTCCCGCTACCACGCACAGGCGAATGGACAGATCGAGGCATTCAACAAGACCCTCTCTAACATTCTGCAGAAGATGGTTGGTCAGAACAAGAAGAGTTGGCCGGACAAGGTTCCCAACGCCCTTTGGGCTTACCGGACGACGACTCGCAACTCTACCCAGGTGACCCCATATTCCCTGGTGTATGGAGCTGAGGCCGTCCTACCCATTGAGATCCAGCTGCCGTCGCTACGCACAGCAGTTTATGATCACCAGACATTAGATGAGGTAGCCGAGATCCGTCTAGCTGAGTTAGAGGCACTGGACGAGAACCGGCTTCGTTCCTTGCACAATCTGGAAAGGCATCAGGATAAGATGGCAAGAGCTTTTGACAAGAAGGTTCGTCTCCGCTCTTTTCTACAGGGTGACCTGGTGCTGGCCCTGCGAGCGCCAATGATTCCCGGAAGGAAACCGCCCAAGTTAGAACCCAAATGGGAAGGGCCTTATATCATCCATAAGGTTTACACCAATGGAGCATACTCCTTGGTGACCACAGATGGAGAGCGTGTAACCCCCCCCCCCCCCACCAATGCCAGATTCCTCAAGCGATACTTTGCCTAGGGCAAAAATGGTCCTGCATGACCCTAAACTGCGAGAGGGTCCTGCATGACATTAAACTGCATTGGTCCTGCATGACCCTAAACTGCGAGAGGGTCCTGCATGACATTAAACTGCATTGGTCCTGCATGACCCTAAACTGCGAGAGGGTCCTGCATGACATTAAACTGCATTGGTCCTGCATGACCCTAAACTGAGAGAGGGTCCTGCATGACATTAAACTGCATTGGTCCTGCATGACCCTAAACTGCGAGAGGGTCCTGCATGACATTAAACTGCATTGGTCCTGCATGACCCTAAACTGCGAGAGGGTCCTGCATGACATTAAACGGCATTGGTCCTGCATGACCCTAAACTGCGAGAGGGTCCTGCATGACATTAAACTGCATTGGTCCTGCATGACCCTAAACTGCGAGAGGGTCCTGCATGACATTAAACTGCATTGGTCCTGCACGACCCTAAACTGCGAGAGGGTCCCGCATGACCTTAAACTGTATCTCCGTCCTCACTGCAAGACGTTAAACTGCAAGTCGGTCAGTTCTTCCTGACCGAGGCTCAGCCTCAGGCCCCTCGGCCTCTTTGGGCCCCTGGCCCCGTCTCCACCGAGGTCTGGCCCCAGGCCCCCCCTCGTTTCTCTCCAACTTACCCTCTTACGGGATTGTACGGTACAGTGTAGGACTACGTTCTCACGTTGAGATCATGTACCATGCCGCACACATCCCCGAACGAGATGCCCCTCATCCCGCATGACGTTAAACTGCATGTCAAGAACTACGTACGGCTTGATTCCCATCTTCATGGGATACGTAGGAACGCTCGGACGCCTTGTCTTGAGCCCAGCCCCAAGCTTCTCTCTTCCACTATTCCCCCTAGGAATGGTCTCCTTGGAGGATCTTTGTGTAGCAGGGCGTCGGCTTTCTTGGCCCCGCTCATGCAACCCCACTCACGCAAAGATTGTAAAGGTCGCACCATGCGCCCACTCCCGTTCTTCTACCCTCCCACGTCCTCACCGCATGACGCTAAACTGCATGGCCTTCAAAAACTATGTATGTCTTGATTCTCATCCTTATGAGATACGTAGGAACGCCCGGACATTTCGTCCGTTGGCCCAGCCCAAAAGCCAAAATCTTCCCCTCGGGTTAAGACACGGCAGGGTGCACATTTTTTCCCCGACCCACGTCGAGCAAGCCTCGACCCGGCTGCACATTCCCCCCTGGAGGTGTTTGCCCCTTTCGTAGATGGATTCACACCCGGAGGGGCCCCCAAGAACGGCCTGGATACAAAGCCCAAGGGCTCTCCTACCGATACGGGCCAACGCCCCTGAGGGTTTCTCAAGCAACAAATCGAAACAAGTCCCGCGTTGCGAATTTGGTCAGCGGTCGACGCTCATTTGTTGCCCCCATGCGGGTCACCATAGGAACGCTGTGTTTCGAATATGGTCAACAGTGATTCATTCTGCCCCATCCTGAGGTGACAAACTTCCCCAGGTGGTGCCAGTGATCGGGCCCACAGCCCAGGATTCCTCACCCGGAGCGTACGGTGTGGTGTAGGACTACGTCCTCATTCACGTCGGGATCATGTACCATGTCGTACGTCTCCCCTTCCGAGGCTCAGCCCCAAGCCTCTCGGCCTTTCCAGGCCGCGGCCCAGGACCTATCTTATAGGATTGTAAGGCATGGCGTAGGGCTATGTCCTCACGTCGGTTTTTCGCCATACTGTACACCTTGCTTAGGGATATGTTATTCCCCTCCTCGTCCGGTACGACGTTAAACTACATTTCAAGAACAATGTGTGGCTTGATTCCCATCCTGATGGGATACGTAGGACCACCTGGATGTCCAAGATCCGGGTCCAGCCCCATTCCTCGGGAATCCTCATCCCATCTTGGCCCCCTGGCCTATCCTTCCTCTATGAGGGGATCATATGGTGCGGTGTGGGATTATGTCCTCATTCACGACGGTCTCGTGATGACCACGCCATGCTCCCACCCCCTGCTGATTTGTTTCGTCGATCCCTCTTTTTCTGCGGTTCTCCAGTGTGCTTAAGGGTACTCTGGTTCACTACCTGGAATGCCAAGCTTTACTCGGATACGTCCACACCCGCTTTCCAGGCTTTGCGTATCCCCGCATCAGGGCTTTCACCATCTTTCACACCCGGAGGGACTCCCAAGAACGGCCTGGATACAAAGCCCAATGGCTCTCCTACCGATACGGGCCAACGCCCCCCAGGGTTTCGGAAGACAAATCGATAAAATCCCGCGTTGCGAATATGGTCAGCGGTCGATGCTCGTTTGTTGCTCCCACCTCAGGCTAACGCGATACAGACGCTGTGTTTCCTCCATGGATAACAGTAATCCTCTGTCGCCACGCCAACCCATTAAGCCCAAATGTCGGGTACACAATTCACACCCTTCATCATTGCATCGTGTCCAAGTAGAGTCTCGGGATTCTTTGTACTTTTCCTCCGTGCACGTCTGCGCATTTGAGGAACAAGCTACATCAAAGGTGTCCTTCGAAACTTTCTGCTGACTCCCCTTAAATGGATGCCCCAAGTGTTGCAATGAGGGTCCCCCCCTTGTTTCCCACACCGAGTTTATCTCACGTGGGCTTAGGGATTGGGTTGACCTCTGTGCTTACTTGGGAGTTGTCACCATCCACGGTCCGAGCTCTAATACCATAAACTAAGACTCTCATCTGGAACTACGTTCAAGACCCCTTGTCTTTGGACCCGGCTTGAGTTCAGCGAATTTACCTCTCTAATCCTTCCTTCAGGACCCTGATCACAGGACTGCGTGGCGCAGTGTAGGATTACGTCCTCATTCACGTCGGGTACACAATGGCTGCACCACGCACGCCCCCATTCTGAGGTTCAATCCTCCTATCCCCTGTCCTGCATGACATTAAAAGGCACCCTTTCAGAACTACGTGTGGCTTGATTCCCATCCTAATGGGATACGTAGGACCACCTGAATGTCTAAGATTCGGGTCCAGCCCCACCTCGGGGAGATCTCCTGATTTCCCGGTCACCTAGGCCACTTGGTCCATCCCTCTCCAGCGGGGGGTGCGTAGGTATGATACAAGGTTGAGGGCATCATGCCCCCCTTCCCCTGGGAATCTGCCATCTCTCGATCACCCTCACGGTTGAGTCCCTTGGCTCCCTGTAGTGGTTCACCCATGTATTGAGAGTACTCTGGTCTAGGACCAAGAGTGTCAGATTCAACTTGGTCAAGTTCCTTCCACTTGTCAAGCTCCGTGTTCCCCTCTATTCGGACTTCCATCATCTTTCACACCCAGAGGGACCCCCAAGAACGGCCTGGATACTACGCCCAAGGGCTCTCCTACCGATACGGACCAATGCCCTCCAGGGTTTCGGACAACAAGTCGATAAAATCCCGCGTTGCGAATATGGTCAGCGGTCGATGCTCGTTTTGTTAGTCCTCATTTCAGGCTAACGCGACAGGATGCTGTGTTGCGAACATGGTCAGCAGTAATCCTCTGTCGTCACGCCATCCCCTTCAGTCCTTGAATGTTGGTTGCATGATTCACATCATTTTCCACCCCATCATGTCCAGGTGGAATCTCGACACTTTTGGCGCTATCCCTCAGTGCACCTTTGCATGCTAGGGGGACAGAGCTGCAACCTGGCGTCCTTTGGGACTCCCATGGTCCAAGATCTAAGAACATAAACTAAGACCCATTCGGGACTACGTTCAAATTATCATCCTCATGGGACACGTAGGACCGCCCAGACGCCCTGTCTCCGGGTACAACCCATTCAGGAAGCCAGTCTCTCCCCCAGTTTTACCTCCGGATGGCGTACAATTTGATGTGGGATCATGTCTCGGTCAAATGTGTTTTATAAACACTGCGCACATTTCCCGCCTAGCATCGTCTCTGCTACGTCTACGCTGCATGACGATAAAATGCATGCTTGGTCCTATCATACGACCCTAAACTGTGACATTATCGTCCTGGCCGCACGACGAAAAACGGCACCGCATTGTGGTAACCTCGCTGTAGAGGACATCACGTTGGGTATTGGTCATGTTCCATGCCATTTGTCAACGCCCATCACGGCTTGATTCTTGTGGCGACATCATGACCTACAGTCCTAGGCCTGTCGCTTCACAAAAAAAAAAACCATTCACCTCAAGGAACAAACAAGATACATCAAATTCCGCTTCTTTTAGTGCAAGGGCCACGTCCGCAATTCCCCTTTCCCCTGGCACTGGTACCTTACCCTGCCACCTTCCAGAACTACGTATGGCTTGATTCTCATCCTTATGAGATACGTAGGAGCGCCCGGGTACTTCCCCACGGGTCCAGCCTAACCCTGGTGTTCGGTCCCTCGACTCGAGCTCATTCACGTCAGGTTGTGATGTCATGCGTCCCCTGATCCCTTTTTCCAATCCATGGTCCGAATTCTATGACCATAAACTAAGATTTCCCCAAGGGAAAGGAATCTGCTCCCTCTCTCTAATACGTTTTGTTGACGTGTTCAGATGTGTTTTGACAAAAAGCCCGAAGCATGGGATTTTCACGGGGACATTCCCCTCATCCCATGACCAAGCTTCGTGAGCTCACTATTTGGATCCTCATCCTCTTCCACATCCAAAGGGACCCTCGGACGACGTGGATACTAAGCTTAAGGGCTCTCCATGAATGCTGGACCTAAGGGCCCTTCAATCGTTTCGGGCCAACGTCCCCACGGATCTTTGGCAACATTTGTGACACGGTCCCGTGTTTTGAACATGGTCAACGGTCGACCCTCATTTGTTTGTCCTCATTTCAGGATAACGCGACAGGATGCTGTGTTGCGAACATGGTCAGCAGTAATCCTCCATCGTCACGCCACCATCATTGTGATCTGAATCTCGAGCACCATGATTCACACATTTCCACTCCTTCATGTTCAAGTGGAACTCCACCATACTCGGCTCTTTCTCTTCGCGCATCTAGATGCGCTGAATGATCGTGTTAGTGTCATTGGGCCGGTAGTCGCTGAGCATCCCTTTGCCCCAACCTGCCCCTCTCTGCGTCGGGAAATTCCCACCACTACTACTTGTTTCCCACACCGAGCACGACTCACGTGGGCTTAGTAGTTTTGGCCGGATGTGTACCAACACGGTTAGGCTGCTCCTCGTCCAGTACGACGTTAAACTGCGTTTCCAGAACTACGTGCGGCTTGATTCCCATCATCACGTGGGATACGTAGAGACGCCCAGGCATTTCTCCTAGGGTTCAGCCCCAGGAATCACAAAATCCTGTTCCTCCCCATTTCCAGCCCTCTGGCCTAACCCCTCAGGGAGAACTATGTAGCTACAATTTTACCCTGAGCAAGTTCAGGATGCCCCAAGATCCCATTGGGAAGCGATAGATCCCCTCGCCAGAGAGGCCCTGTCCCAAGAAGGAATGATCCGTGATCAGGTCGATGCGCCCATCTGGCGTACTCCCTCCGCGGTGGTGCAACTACCGAAGTGCTGGATTCTGTTCGGACAGACCATCACTCCATGTTCCACGCTTTGCGTGCCCCTTATTCGGACCCTCGTCCTCTTTCATGTCTGAAGGAACCCCCTAACGGCCTGGTCTCATGCCGCATCAGCTCACCCACCTTCCTGGGCCAACGTTCCGGAAGACGTGTCATGTCTGAAAGGACCCCCTAACAGTATGGATGTCTGACCTATGGTCCGCCAACTGTCCTGGGCCAACGTCCCAAAAGATTTATCGACAACAAATTGATAAAATCCCGCGTTGCGAATATGGTCAGCGGTCGATGCTCATTTGTTGTCCCCATTTCAGGCTAACGCAGTAAGGATACCGTTTGTCCGCCACGGTTAGCGGTTGCCCTTTATTGTCACGCCATCCCCACAGTGTTCCGAATTTGGGCATCGTGATTCACACTTCCCATTTTCACCAGTTTGAACCGGTTCCAGTGCCCCTGGTGTTGCCCCAATCGTGCATACGAGCACGTTGGATAAACGGTAATTCGGCTATCCTGGAAGTTCCTCCTCCGATCAAGCCTTCCCCATCTTTCGGGAATCTGGACTGGTTTGAGGGAATTGTCGTCAAACGTCCCGCAAACATTGCAGGGATGCAAGAAGGAAATTCAACAGTGGAAATCGTGCGTACTACGGAACTCAAAACAAATGAGAAAGAAAGAGTTGGAGCACAAAAAAATGTTAATAAAAGCTTCTTTCGAGTTCGCTACAATACTCGGGTGTTGACTTCCCCCATGGACGGGTTGACTCCGTCAAAAGAGCGTTGCAGCTCCGCCACCCGTTGACTTGCGGCGTCCAGAGCCTGTTGCCGCTGATTTAACTCCCGCTCCTCTTCAGCAGCGGCGGGGCGTAATCCGTCAACCCTGGCCCGGGCCCTTTCCACCTCGGCCTGGACGACAGCCATCCTTCCAGAGGTCTGCTCCATATGCTCCTCAGCCTTTGCCAGCTGGGCCTTCAATCGTAAGACCATCTCAGACTGTGCATCGAGAGTGGCTGAAAGCTCGTTGGCCCGGATCTGCATCTGTTGGACCTCGCCTTCAGCCTCCTGGAGCTTCCTGATGCTGGTCTCCTTCCTCCGCTGCCATCCCACGCTCAGCCCACGATCATGCTCCCGGATCTTCTCAGCCATGAGGTCTCGGATGAGCGCGTGAGGGCGTTGGGCATCCACTCCCCCGGCACACAGTTCGCGCAACCGTGTGCGGAGCCTATTCATTTCGGCCAGCCATTGCACCTGGGGAGTGTCCCTGATAAAGCGCGTAATCAGCTTCCACAACTGGCGGCGGACTATGCTGCTGTCTTCCTCGTCAGAGGCTGTTTCGTCCCAATCCGCGCGGCCAGCGGGCTCGTACACAGGATATGCCTGCAGGAATTCCTCAGCGGGATCCGCATCTGGTGTTGAGTCTAGTACGACACCTGACGCCGGCACAGGCACGACAGGACTGGGACTGACCGGTTGATCCTCTTCCTCGGAGTCCACCTCGATGACTTCAGGTATGACCCTGCTGGTGATCCCGCCAGCGATGGTGTGCGCCGCAGCTTGAGGAGGTGAAGGGACTATCGTCACCATCACCGGCATGCCCCTGGGAGGGACGCCGCCAGACATCCCAACCAGCCTCGCTGCAGCATCCCACGCCAGTCGGAGAACTGTATAACAGAAAGAGATATAAACGTTAGTCGACATGGCCCACGTGTGGCGACGCGGAGGCCGGTGAAAGAGACTTACGAAGATTGACCTCCGAGCGCTGCTCCCAGACCGGTACCGATGGGACTCCAAGACGAGGCCCCCCGTATACTTCTGGAAGATCTGGAGAGTCCAGAGGAGCCACCTCAGACCCCCTGGTCCCACCAGATGCAGAACTGGACGCAGCCATAGGCGCGGGTTCTGAAGGTCCCGCATCATCACCCGCCGAGGAGCGAGAACGAGGCCTACGAACAAGTTCCTCCTGCATGACCCAAACATTGGTAAGAAGTCCGTAGGGATTCAAAAATAGATCGTAAGAAGAGAAGTTCGGAATGTTACCTCGAGAGCCTCCGCGAAGTCGTCGGATTCTGAGCTTCGGTCTCCGACCTCGCCCTCCTCCAACGGGCTCCCTCCTCCAGCCTCGTCCCCCTGAGAAGAGTCCCCTGATTCCTCCGGCAAGGGGAAGCGCTCCCTCAGATCGGCAGCCGATGGCTGTGGAGGGACCGTCTGATTCAACAGTACCCTCACCCGGTCTGTCATTGGGCGAGGGACACCACTGGAGTGGATGTAATCCTCCAGCTCGTTCAAGTATTGCTCCGCCTCCGCCGGAGACACCATGAATCCAGCCCGGACTGGACCTATGCCCGGCAGTCTCATCCCGAGGTGATTCAGGTGGGCCCACACCTCAGATGGGCTGAGGAATTGCCGGTTGACGTCCCAGACGTCCCAAGCTTCCGGAAAGACAGCATCTTCTGCCATGTCAATGTGACGCAGCCGCTTCCCCGGAGCCTGAGCGGATATCCGACGGAATCCCCTCGATGGCCGCCCCTCCGGATGACCTTGCTCTCCCGAAACCACCGGATCCGCCACTGCTGCCATACCCTCGGCCGGTGCGGGTCTCTCTGCCACGGCAGCCCCGCTGCCACGGGCGGCCCTAGCTGCCCTCCGACCCCGACCTCGAGATAAAGGAGGCCCACCGTCACCAACCCGGATCGTTGGCTGCTTCAGCATCTCCCCAGGATAAGCGGCCTCCCAGCTAATGGCGTACTCCTTCACTAAGCCGAAGGCGGCAGTGGGTGGAGGTAATGTGATCTGCATCTTTCCATCCTCACATGTGAACATGAGCCACAGCTGCCTCATCACACACGGGTGCTCCTCGTGACTCACCTCCCAGTATACCTGCGGGGTCAGCCGCTGGAGGCACCGGAACTGCCTCGCAAAACGATGTGGGGTGTACGGTTCACAGATCGGCTCACGATCTATCCGAGCCACCAAAACTCCACCTCGGAAGGCCAGGAGGTAAGCCTGATGCTCTTCCGTTCCCCGTCCATCATCAGTAAGCCTCCCCGTCGGCAGTGGAAAGGGATGAAAGTTGAACTCGTCCGCCCTCCACACCCTATTCAGCACCATCGGAACGGCCAGTTTGAATGGGAAGCTCCCAACTGCGTTCAGGATGGAAGGGCGAAAGTCTGATCCCGGCGGCGAAATGGGGTTTGGATACTCGTAAATCCCCCTGATGTGCGCCGCGATCCACCCATACAGGAGGTGGAAGGGCCCGCATATTCTTGGCGGCTTCTTGCCCTCGCTGATACGTCGCAGCATTCTGTATAGCTTGGCGAGCATCGGGATCCCCAGGTTGATCCGCTGCCCCATGGCCAGCATCGATGCCATGATGAACGAGCTGGGCTGTACCCCCATGCTTGTATCTCTCACTGGTAGGATCCACCCACATATGAGGGCCGCGATGAACGCCGCCAGCCTAACTATTGGCTGTTGTTCGGTGCTGACGCTGAAACCCCAAGTCTTCCATTGGATGTCCTCCAAAACCCGCCAATACGAGTGCCCCTTACCCCGCTGGGCTGCCCTCGGACAAGTTCGAGGCCTTGGAGGGAACTCTCGATTCTCTGGAAAGTTCAGGAAACACTTGAACCACCTCTTGAAGTGGACGTCCCTCACGGCCTCCTTGTCCTCTCCAGGGACAAGCGCCATCAGCGCTGACGCCAGCCGTGGCATTTGCTCAGCATCCCCCCACGCACTGATGACGGGGAGGAACACGTCGTACATGGCCCCCAAGATCGGGACCCCAGAAACCTGGTGGACATCCCACAGGCTGATGCCCACCTCCCCGTGATGCAGATGAAAAGTGTTGGTCCTGGACGACCATCTACTCAGCAGTTCCGGCATAAGCTGCTTTGGCTGGTAAATGTGGAACTGGGAGGCCCATGCCGCCTCGTACAATCCCACTCTCCTCAGCTCAGCCTCGAACTCCTCGCATGAGGCGCCTACCCAGTAGGCCCAGGCCCAGTCGTCGATAAAATTGCCGCCCTGGCGCAGGTCCCACTCATCGGACCATCCCTTCTTCGGATCCTGCAGAGCCGCCTTCAGCACGGTGCGGTAGAGAGGAGGGGATGTCTCCGGTTGCAGTGGCCTCCCGTCAATGTCGTTCACATGATTGTGGAGACAATCGGCGGTGACGGGCGTGAAATCCTCCCGCGCGTGACCATCGGCCGCCCTGAACCATTGGTGTTGGCACGGTGTGCTCCTGAACCAACAAGCTGGTTCATCCCTTCCCGCCTCAGGGATGAAGACGTCATCCCTCATCCCGAAGCCGTACAACGGCAGCTTTTTGCATTGTGGATAATCCTTCTGACCTTCCGACAGCAGATCTGTCAGAGAAGTGTGGTCTGAATGGCTGTGAACCATTTCCCCCAAGCCTGGACGGTTGGCCATCTCATCCCGGCGAGCAGCGTCTGCGAGCACTCCCAGCATAGCTTCTTGATGGGACATCTTTAATGTCGACCCTTAGAAAAGTTTTTCACCCTGGATCGCGAAGCTCGGACGCGAAGCTCGGCCGCGAAGCTCGACCGCGAAGATGGATCGCGAAGATCGGTCGCGAGACGAAGCCGCGAAGTCTGGCCAAGGAAGACAGAGTTTCGCTTGGCGCGGACGCGAAGTCGGAGACTCGCGGTTCGCCGCGAAGCTCGATTCGCGGAGTGCTGTCGCGGAGTACACGGAGCTTCGCCAAATCGAGAGCGCACAAAAAGACAAGACACGTGAAGACAAAAGAGGGCGGACCCCCTATTTATAGGCGATGACCCCGGAGCATCGCGGCGCGCCTCACCCGCGCGAAGCATCGTGGCGCGTCCGGATCCGCGGCCCCGGCGAGCATCGCGGTCCCCCTTCGCGATGACGCATCGCGAACCACCGACAGGTTTTGGCGATTATCCCTCAGACTTCGACCCTTCGCCCTCCGCGGCTCCAAGTCTGAGGGGGGGCATTTGTTGGCGCCAAAAAACCGGCCCGAAAGGAAGGGATGAAAAAGAGAGCCGGCGCGCTGCCTCGCGAAGCACAGCCGCGAAGCACAGCCGCGAAGTACAGCCGTGGAGCCCGTCCGCGGAGCCCCGCCGCGAAGCGCCCCAACTTTGGCGGCCCCGCGAAGCTCCGGAGGCGGTAATCCGCCGCGAACCGGTATGACGTTCGCGAGGCGCCGCGAAGCTCCGGAGGCGGTAATCCTCCGCGAACCGGTTTGACGTTCGCGAGGCGCCGCGAAGCTCCGGAGGCGGTAATCCTCCTCGAACCGGTTTGACGTTCGCGAGCCGCCGCGAAGCCCTGAAGGCGGCGCGCGAGCCCTGCTTCGCGGCGCCCCTTCCCTATAAATACTCGACTCCCCCTGAGTCCCCCAGGACGGACAATCCGACCTTTCGGCTTCTCCTCTCCCGAATCGCGAAGCAAGCTTTGCCCCGGGAATCATGAGCTCCGCGAGGTATTTCTACTTCGCGAGACGACTCGGATTTGTTTCGTTTTGAGCCCCTCTTCCGAGAGGGATGCCCTTCGCGAAGCCCAAGGGCGTTCGCAAAGGAAGGGGATTCCCAAGGGAACCCGGGCAGCCGCGGAGCACTCGTGCTTCGCGAAACACCCAACCCATGCTAGTAATCCCTATGCCAAGGCAGGATAACTATGCATCGCGAAGCACTTTGCTTGGCAGGACCCTGCTTCGCGAACCACTCCTTCTTCGCGAGGCAGTGCTCCGCGAACACTGTTCCACTTCGCGAAGCACCACCCACTCCCACCTATGCCCCATGCTAAGGCCAAGGCACCCCACTTCGCAAAGCACACTCCTCTGCTTAGCGATTCCTCCTTCCGTGCGACCCTCCAGGTTTGCACGATGTGATTTCAAAGTCCCATGGACAACACCTCCCGTAGCGTTGCTTCGCCCAATGCTCCTTCGCATAGGCACGCTAACGGCTATTGCTTCTTTGCATAGCCACGCTAACGTGGACCCCTCGATGGCTCCTCCCTCGACCCCCCTCTACCATGGCCTTACTGGTACCTTCCCTTCCCCAAGGACCAGAGGGTACCAGTTATGTAAGCCCTAGGGGTGTGGAGTGAACCCACCTCGTCCGAGCTGCAGGACGTTAAACTGCCAAGCACCACGTCCTCAACACATGACGTTAAACTGTGACCCAACCTCGTCTCCCTCACGAAGGGTCCCCCAGCTCGAGCATTCATTACACCGCTCGTCTCCACGGGAATGGAACTCTTCCGCACATGGAATGAGATCCTCCTTGTCGGAGTGGTGTATGTCCGCAGGAGAAGGGTCGCCTCAGAGCGTAAATCCCTAACCTTTAGTACGGATGATTGCACCCGTGCATCTCGGTACTTCCCCACTGCCAAGGTCAGTAGGGAACATGACAGGGAACGAGGCACCTCCCATTGTCGGACCAAGGTCCATCTTTCCCGTGCTTTGTCGCACCATGGGCCTCCATCCTGGAGTAAGTCCCAACACCATGGGCCGCCCAACGCGTAAGCCCCTCTTCGCTTCTCACGGACGCACCCTTCGCGACGTGATCGTCAGGTCCTTGCAACCTCTTGTTTCTCACACCGAGCATGACTCACGTGGGCTTAGAGTGAGAACCGACCCTGACCAAACCCACCTGAACTACGAGGTCTTTGATCCATGTCAAGGCATGGTACGTAGGAAGCCTCCATGAGGTTCAAGCCCACCATCAGTGGACCAAGGTCTACTCCCACCTGAACTACGAGGTCTTTGATCCATGTCAAGGCATGGTACGTAGGAAGCCTCCATGAGGTTCAAGCCCACCAACAGTGGACCAAGGTCTACTTTCATCTGAACTACGAGGTCTTTGATCCATGTCAAGGCATGGTACGTAGGAAGCCTCCATGAGGTTCAAGCCCACCAACAGTGGACCAAGGTCTACTTTCATCTGAACTACGAGGTCTTTGATCCATGTCAAGGCATGGTACGTAGGACGCCTTTATGAGGTTCAAGCCCACCAACAGTGGACCAAGGTCTACTTTCATCTGAAGTACGAGGTCTTTGATCCATGTCAAGGCATGGTACGTAGGACGCCTTTATGAGGTTCAAGCCCACCAACAGTGGACCAAGGTCTACTTTCATCTGAACTACGAGGTCTTTGATCCATGTCGAGGCATGGTACGTAGGACGCCTTTATGAGGTTCAAGCCCACCAACAGTGGACCAAGGTCTACTTTCATCTGAACTACGAGGTCTTTGATCCATGTCAAGGCATGGTACGTAGGAAGCCTCCATGAGGTTCAAGCCCACCAACAGTGGACCAAGGTCTACTTTCTTCTGAACTACGGGGTCTTTGATCCATGTCAAGGCATGGTACGTAGGAAGCCTCCATGAGGTTCAAGCCCACCATCAGTGGACCAAGGTCTACTTTCATCTGAACTACGAGGTCTTTGATCCATGCCAAGACATGGTACGTAGGACGCCTTTATGAGGTTCAAGCCCACCAATAGTGGACCAAGGTCTACTTTCACGTCGGTTCACCGACACACCCACCCGTCGCTCATTCACGTCGGGTCCCATTCCAGTCCAGCGGTAAGCCGTTGTGACCATTTGAACTACGAGGTCTTTGATCCATGTCAAGGCATGGTACGTAGGAAGCCTCCACGAGGTTCAAGCCTACCCGTCATTTATTCACGTCAGGGTTCATTATGGTCCCGCATGACGTTAAACTGTATCATTTGAACTACGGGGACTTTGATCCATGTCAAGGCATGGTACGTAGGAATCCTCCCAGAGGTTCAAGCCCAAATCTCTTCGGACCAAGGTCCAGCTTCACGTCGGTTTACGGGCACCATCCTGAACTACGCGGACTTTGATTCCCTGCCACGAGGATACGTAGGAAGTCTCTTCAAGTCTCAAGCCCAACTTCATTGTCGCTACCCCTGCGATGGTTCCATTTCATTCTCAACCGTCTCTGCTAGACGTTAATCTTGCAACATACCCTGTGTTGAACATGGGAAGCTGAGGAAAACCTCAGATATGTGTCTATGACATGTAATTCCCTGCGCTCGATGTGGGATGCCTCGGGCTTCCACGCCCTCGAGAAGCCTTGTGATTGAGGATAACAGACAGACATGCCAGGTACCCCAGCATCCAGACACGCTACTGATGCCTCAAACGTGATTACTCCCCTGACCGAAGGTTTCTGCCCTGACTGGACCCTTTGGAATGTCCCGATAGAAGCAGTGTAATTAACCGGCGTCCATGGAAACATGACACTGGGAAGAGTTTCACGAACTACGTATTAAATCTATAAGGGAGACCCGGACTAGGTGACGAGTTCTGAGGAGGAATCCACAGGAGGAAGAACCGACATCCCATCATCCCGTTTCGATCAAGGAGCAGACGTACCTGAATAAGGAACGAATGTCGCCCGCCTTTGGAAAGTGGGAATGCGGGGCAACAAAGCCGCGCGTCCCCCTCCCGATGGACGGATGCGCGCGCGCCCCGGCGAAAGCGTCGGAAACAATAGTGTGTGGGAAAGGTGGAACCACAACGTAATAAATATGGTGAGATTAATGATGAGTCATGAAAGTCATCCATTATCCTTTTGGGTATATGCATTATAAATAGAAACACACATAGTAAACCAAGTACCAAAACTAATCGACAAATGGTATTTCCATACAAGCATTGGAGTGGAAGAAAATCCATGTTATTTAATTTAAATGTGTGGGGAAGAGAAGAATTTGTTATTTCATCTTCACATAATAAACTCTCACACCCATGCCCAATGTGTACATTTATAGGATACCACATGAAAACAAGTGGATATTACATATACAACAACTCAAAAAATTTTATAGTGGAAAGACATTGCATATTCCTTAAGAGGGATCGCATATCCAAAAGGGATAGTTGGAGTGAGATATACTTTGATGAATTCAAGGACTGAGATACATAAGGGTTGGTATAAGATTATATTCCATAAAGCCCTGTGGAAGAATGAACTATTCTAGAGATAAACGTACTGAAAAAGAGTACAAGAGAGGTTTTAGAACAAAAATAGTATGGTTTTATAGTTACTAAGGATGGTGACTCGTTGTTAGTTGATAACAGTGATCTTCTAACCAACATGGATGTAGTAAGTGGCACAAACATAGTCAAGTGGGAAAATCGATGAATTACAAAATGGATTCCATGCACTAAAACCATGTATGGATTTTGGTATATCCATTTGTAGATGTAAATAATGTTGGTTTCAAAATGGTATTCTAGAAGAAACTAGACTTGGAAGGACAATTCAATACCAATAATGCACAAGTATTTTCAAAAAGTTTTAAACAACATGAAACATTGAATAAGATGAATCCTTTTCAACAGTTGTATGGACGAAATCCCTCAAAATTATACTGGCCATTGTCGCTATCCATGACTAAGAGATATGGTTAATGGATTTAAAAAATATCCTTCCTTAATGGGAACCTTTAGGAAGATTTATATATCACACAACCTTAAGGGTTTGTGTCTCTAATGGATGCTATAAAGATATACTGGTTGGAAAAATCCATTTATGGTTTAAAGAATGAATCCATGTTAGGGAACATTTATTTTGATGATGCCATAACAAAATCTGTTTTTATAATGAATGAATGTGAGTTGTGTGTCTACATATAGTTTAATGGGAGTGTATTTGTTTCCCTAATAGTTTATGTTGATGACATATTACATATATTATATGAAGTACCAATTTTATAGTATAATAAGTAATTGTTGAATAAATGCTTTTCAATGAAGGACTAGGGAGATTCTTCTTATATTCTATGGATCAAGATAAATTTTTATTAATCCAATATATTGTTGGGCCAATCAAAAAGTACATATATTGAAAAAATATTGAAAATATTTATTATGGAACAATCCAAGAGGGGATTGTTTACTATGTCACATGGCATGAATCTTTCAAATAAAATGTGTCCTCAAATGAATGAAGAATGAAAGGTAATGGAAATGATTAAAAACACATTATAAATTAATTCATCTATGTATGTAATTCTATGAACTAGGATACATGTTTCATACACATTGAGTGTTGTAGGAAGATTTCAAGCTGATTCAGTTGATCACCATTTGATGGGAGCGAATACTATCCTGAATTATCTAAGGATTACTAGGGATATGTTCGTAGTTTATGGATGAGATAAGGAACTTTCCATTAGTTGATATGAAGATACTAGTTTCGAGACTAATCAAGAAGACATAATTCCACAAACGAGATACATATTCACTATGAATGGAGGTGCTTTGAGATGGAAGAGATTAAAGAAATGTGTGGTCACATATTCTATAGTAAAGACTGAGTATGTCATAGCTTATGAGGTAAATGAAGAATCAGTTTGGATGTATAGATTGGTCCAAGACCTAGATGTGGTACCTAGTAGTAATGATCCCATCACACTTTATTCTGATAATACTCTATAGGTGGCTCTTGAAAAAGAGACAAGGTAACATCAGTGGACGAAGAATATACTATAGATGTATAATCTCTTGAGGGATTTTTCAAAGAGTGGTGAAGTTGCAGTGAGCTATATATATCCATGGAAGAAAACATGGTGGATCCCTTGACTAAATCATTGACATAGAAGAAATATGATCATCAAGCGAGGTCTAGCGGACTGAAAGTCATAGGCAGTTTTCTCTAGTCCAAGTGGGAGTTTGTTGGAGTTGGTGTCTTAAAAAAACTGTTTGTACTTTTATTATATAAATATTAAATTTAATTAGATATTAAATGTCTTATTACATGTTGTATATTGTTCTGTATGACAATAATGAAATATTTTCCTAGAGTATTTTTTCATTAATAATGTCATAGAAGTTCCCTACTATGATGAGAACCTTGAAGTGCTAAGAAAATATTATTAAATACAGATCTGTAGTTGGATTACATACTATGATGGGACCCCTAGTATATAACCCTTCAGGTGTGAATAATTGTATGAAGATGGAAATTATTCTAATAAAGTTCATATTTGGTAATCTATGAGATTATACATTATGTGAACTAGCCCAGCAATATGAATTCTGCATGTTTTGGTGTCATTAGATATTCCTACCTATGAGAATTTGTAATGGTCCTTAAGTATTAATATTATAATTAACTGGTTTCAAGAATCACAAACTTAGATTTTCTTATGAAAACCAGCGCACTATATGTTGGTGGAAATTAGGGTTTGATGGGTGCATCTCGAATGACATGTTATTAATTGATATGTCGACAAAGGATTTGTCCCTTCCATTTATAAAAGTTTAAATCTTTTATATTTTATTGAAATAGATCCATCATCCTAAATTAAATGGCTATGGTGTAATGACTCGTTTATTTCAGGTAGTTAAAGAATGGCATATCAAGCATATAGATTGATGAAACTATCATGCAACCTACTTGATGAGATATTGTGAATAATATATTATATAACACTGTGAGCATTCATATGTATATGTCATCATTGCGAGTTTATTATCTTTCTCTAGGGATCCTTGACCAATTTTTAGATATTACTCTTGGACTTTAGGAAAACCTGACTACGGCCAACAAGAAATAATCCTAGAGCATCACACCCTAAGTGTATCTTATGGTTTCGATTAAATTCTATTAGAATTTAATTAATCGAATAAATATTTTTCTCAAGATCATTGAATAATTCTATTTATGTTAATTTGATATCATAAATTAAATTAAATATTTTTATTTTATTGAAAATCTAAAAAAAATTATTTTCTAGTTTGTAAATAAAATATTTATTTAAGAGAATAAATTATTTTTTATTCAAGTGTTCAATAAATGGAAGTGGGGTTCAAGGAGACCAAGGGTGGTCCAATATTAAAATAATTATTTTCAAGATGGTAAGTAATTATTTAACTAGTTGTTACATGAAAAAATAAGAATTCTATTATCATTATGTGGAAGGATATTTCATTTATGATTCCATTTTTCACTTGTTAGTGCACCATGAATAATTTTGTTATAATTATTATATATCTTGGGTTTTATCTAAGGTTATGAATGTATTTAATTAATATTACACAATTAAATATTGTAACTAAAATCCAATTCCATTAAATAGACATGTACATCTATTGTTCCATTACTTTGGGTGACCCAAATTGCAGGTGGTGATAGAATTGTTGAGCCAATACAATTTTTCAATCACAAATCTTATCCTCTCCCCTCTTAAGAATGGGTGATTTTATTCAAGAGTAATGAATAGGAGATCATGAATGACCAACACAAGACACCCACATCTCTGCTCTAGCACCCGTAGAATGAGTGGTCTTGATCCCATGCCATCAACGCACATGTGGATCACCGCTAGAGGGATTCTAGTTTGGATCCTCGCATGCAAAATGAGAAAATTAAGAAATTCATTCTGGATGATCAACATCATCATAATAGAATGTACGGAAAATCTAATTGTTTAATTTATATATATATTATAAAAATTAATTATAAACATGATTTAAAGATCATCTCTCTAGGATTTTTCACCCTTTTTATTATTTTGTCTATATATTTGATCTTAATCGGTGGATATTATTGTCTTTCATCGAATTGATTATAGATTGGTCATTGATTATGGAAAAATCAAAGGGGGGACCTACCAACGACCATGCATCACCTATGTCCTAGTCCTTTAGTGATTATCGTTGGGGTTTCAAGATTCAATTCAAGGATTTAATTACTCCACGGAGCAGAATAGGAAATTGGTCAGAGGAATGATTTTTATAAGTACTTAGTAACCTGTGATAAAATATTTGAAATTATAGGATGATTTCTATTACATTTTCTGGTGGGAGTCCAACAAGTTAGAGGATTTAATGATTTTTTTGTTTCATCACATTGTATATGGTGGGACTGGTTGTGTTGTATTGAAAATTTTAGTGTTGATTTAACGGAGTGTGATAGTTTAGGTGATCATCACATGTTAGTGTAAAAATGTAACATATGACTAATTTGATGAAATATAATGAGTAGAGAGCAATTGATATCATACATGACATTTTAACACTAACAAGTATCAACCAACCCTTGATCCATCTTCCCATTAATTATAAAATCAAACTAATGATAGATATACACACAAATAATAAATGTTTCCTCTATAATTTATTCATATTTACCATGTTCTGATACACATTACATCATAAATAGGGGCGTTCAAATAATTATTTCATGTATAATTATAAAACATCTTGTTAAATATGTTGGTAAAATATATTTCTTCTTAAATTATTCATTTATTGAAAAATATTAATCTAATAATAACTGATTAATATGTTGGAAAACTATTCATTAATGGATGGAATACTTCCCTTTGAAATTCATGTTCTTCGTTTCCACTTATTGGAGAACATGATTTCTAATTTTTTTTAAAAATAACCTTAGAATATACAAGGTTGTGTAATCACCATATTTTCATAGAGGGTGAAAGAAGCATGAAATTTCATGAAACTAATGTATTCAACTATTGTTGATGATTGAAGGGAATGTTTATTCCTTGTTACATTATTTTCTATATATCATTCAATACCATGTATTATAGGAATACAAACAAATATATTTGTAATATAACCCACTAATGAACCCGTATTTAAAAAATAATAGATTTATAAATCTTATAATTATTTTAGATATCCTACAATATCCAATACTTGTATTAAATTTCCTTCAAAACCCCATAAATATATTGTGTTATTAAGAATTCCAAAAATATTAGTAATAATTGACACTCAAACCATTCCAAATCATACAAAATAGATAAAAATAATAATAAGATTTTTTTCGCATGGATACTGTGTTAAAAATAATTATATATTTTATACAAAACATGCGTATAATATTTTAATTAAAATTAAAGGAACTTGAATTTAAAATATACAATCCCAGAAAACAAAATAATTTAGAATATATAAATATAATATTAGTTCATAGAATATTGATAATGAATGTGATGGCGTGGGAGAGGGTGAACAATAATGGCTCGGGGAAAGAGTTATTGGGTGTAAAATTGGAGATGTAGGGATACTTGAAACATCTATCTTATTAAAAACTAGAAACTATTAAAAATATATAAACATATTATTTACAGTGACCACCTCAAATTACAGTAACATGGTGTTAGCGATGCACATTAAGAGCACCATGAAATCGCAGTGAGAAATACTGTCAAAAGAGTGAATATATACAGGAATGGGATGTATTGGGTGAAACAACAATGGCTCAAGCTAATTTATATTAAGTGGAAAATCATTGAGTTATATTGAGTAATAATAAGATCACGTACGCCCATGTTCATCAAACCATTTTTCCAAATTAAAGAAAATTTGTTTGAGGGGTTTCAATCATGAAGAAGTGATAAAATACGTACATATTAGTATCTCATTATTATTTTTAGGCAAAAAATTAAATAGAAATTAATATTAGAATAACATAAAGTAACTAATTTATTTCTAATAAAACCGTTGATACTGATGAGACAATGGTAATTTTATATTCTGAATGCTTAAAAAATATTCATTAAGAATAACAAATCCCAAACAAGAAACGAAACTATAAATTTAATTTACAAACACTTCAATATATTTGAAATATATAATTGGAAAAATAATTAAGTATATATGATAATAATAATAATTTTAATATATGTAAATGAGACATTATTAAATAACAATTACATAGTATCACTTTAAAAACATAATTTATAATTTAACTCATGAAACAAAAAACATCAACTATTTCTTTAAAATATTTCGTTACATAATTAGAGTCATTTAATAATGATTTTTTGTATCCCATATACTGAAAAGTAAATATTTTTTGAAACAACTATTCAGTAAAATCATAATTTTTAAATATATATATGAAAAATATAATTCCAAGGAGAAATTAATTTTTTTCAAAATACTATGTTTAAAAACATTGTAAAAATCATATAATTCATAATACTCTTTTTAATGTACTAATAGATCCAATGGAGCATTTATTTTGAATAATGATTTAATACCCCCATTAAGAAAGAAAAATTTTCAAATTGGATTTGATTTCCAAAATAAAATTTTAAACCATATGATCTTTTAGTCAATTTAACCTAGTACGAAGAATCATAAAAAAGAACCTGAATATCTGAATACATAAATTATAAAAAAAAATGGAGATTGAAACCATCAATGGAGTTGTATTTTATTTATATGTAAGAAACATCCAAAATTGAATCACCTATCAACCACAAAACAAAACACTATACAAAATCAAAAATATTACTAAAAACATTTCAAATATACTTTATCACCAAAAAAATATCTCCAGTCATATAATTAGATACATATGAAAAAACCAATAAATTTAAATAACTTTTAATTAGAGAACATGAAATGGTAGGTTTTTGAATAAAAAAATTTATTTCATTTTCTATTTCAATGTAACAATAACTATTTCTCACAAAATACACATAATTCATATTAAAATATATGAAAATTAATTCATGTTTCGATGGTCTATTATAAATAAGAGGGAAACCTAGAATCACTTAAAAGGAACAAGAACAAATGATGAAAGTAATTATATATGATGACATGATGCTCCAAAATATAACATAAAATCCCTATAGATCAAGATAGTAAAAATTTAAAACTTTAAAAGAAATAGGGTTTGGACAGTAGAGTGAATTTTTGATTGAGGAGAAAGAAGATCATGGATGGGGGATAAAATAAAGGATATGTAGTAGATACCCTGAACATGGATCCATGAGACCACCGTGTCTGGATAATGCTGGAAAATCACATATCATTTGACCCAAAAAAGTCTAAAAAATTATTAGAAGCGAAAAAACATACATTAGATGTGAGTCTTGATTTGTCTGAGATAAAGTCGAAGGGCAGCGACGACATCACTATTTTTTCACAAGAGTTTGAGTTATGAGAAATAAATTGGTTCGGTTGGTATTTTTTAAAAGAATACAGAGGGTTTTATCAGTGCTTCCAAAAATGTACTGATAAAGAGGGGGTTTACCAACACTAAAATAATAAGCATTGATAAATATTTATAATTATAATTATAAATAAATATATTTTTAAATATTTTTATAAATATTTTTATATATTTATACATGTATTTATATCGACATAAATATTTATATAATTATATATATATATATATTAAATGTATATAATTATAATAATAAAATATAATAATAATATTCATTAATTAAATATAGTTATTATAAATTTGAAATTATGTAAATATATAATTATTTATTCTTTTTCATATAAATACTATCTTAAAAATTTATTTATTTATTTATAATTGAGAAGAAACAATATTATAAATATTCTAAATATACATGCATAAATATATTTAAGGAGAAATAAATGATTATATATATTAATAATTATAAATATATTTATATCATTAATAAATTTATATAACTAAATAAATATTTAATAAATTTATATAAATATAAATTTACATATATTAAACATATTAATTTTTGAAAATATAATTCCAATAATTTTATTAATATAAATATATATAAATATAAATATAGAAAATATATTCATTACCTAAATATATTTATTAACATTTTATAATTATTTAAATATATGATTATTTATTGATAATTATATTAATACATTAAAAAGTTACATATTTATTTTTCAATATAAATATATAATTTGATAAATATTGTATAGATAATATAATAAATATATTTCACTATAAATACTCATTAATGAAAAAAGAGTAAAATTTAATAATTAAAAACGAGTACAATTTAAAAATATTGAATAAATGGATATGTTTGATTAATTAAATATATTTTTTAAATAATAAGTATATATACTAAAATAAAGATAAATAAAAATTGAAAATAAATAAATATTTTTAATAAATAAATATAATTACATATTAGAAAATGATAGAATTCCAAAAAAATAATAAAATTGAAAAAATTGAAAAATGAAAAGATAACAGTAAATATAATAATATTAATTATTAATAAATAAAATTTACTAATTAATAAAATAACATAGTTAATATTTAATTTTGAGAAATTAAATTCTAATATGAATAACAAAATTTGAATAAATTGCATACATATAAGGTGTTTGTGTTTCAGTATAATATATTATTAATTACATAAATACTTGTATGTGTTCCTTGTATATAAAGATTCATTAATTTTCAATATGTATGTGGGAAATCAATTTAACAAATATTTGATATATGAAAAATTAAAAAATAATATAACATTCAATTAAATGGGAATTACAAGATATAATTAGTCATCAATTTTTATTAATATTAATTTTTAATTAGAACCATTCTTCACTAAATATATTACTATTAAATGTATACATAAAATATTTTTGTAATATAAATAAAATTATATGAAAAATTATATATGTTTGAATCTATTTCTATATTAAAAATTGTAAATTTATTAATGAACGTTTATTTTATAAAATTCATTCAAAATAAATAAGAAAATAATATGTTTTTAATTAATAAAATTTACTCATTTTTTATAATTATATTTAATAAATATTATTCTTTATTATTTTTAATTAATTCATAAATATATATATTAAATTTACAAATTTTTCGTAATAGTTGTATCATAAAAAAAAATTAATAATTTTTCAATTTATTCATTTTTAATATTTTCTTAATTGTAACGATTTATTGATTTTATATGTAAATATTTAGTATATAATATTTATTAATATTTATAATCTATATATATGAAACTAAAATTTATTCATTTTAGAGAAATTTCTTACTTTTGGTTTTAATTTGATCAATTTTTAGTTTTATTAGTTTTATTATTTCAAATTATTCATTTAATATATCTATATTTATTATATGCCATTTGTTAATAATTATAATATATATATATATATAAATTATTACTAAATATATTTTTTATTTTTTATTTTTTTGTTAAAATTATATGTGTCTATTTATTATTATTATTAATATTTTTAATACTTGCATTATTTTATTGGTATATATAAAAAAAGAGGCATCTCCCATGGGAATGGAAGTGTAATTGCTCAGATTTGTGATCCAGGTCATGTCCCGACCGTGTGTTTGACATTGGGCCAGGTCTTGTGGGAATAATAGGGAGGGCTTAGGCCCGAGTGGGCATGTGACAAGGCCCATATTCTAGAGTATATATTTTATGGGGGAGCCTACCTCTATAGAAGGCTACAAAGGATGGATTGTGGTGGAATCATATATAAATAAGTGGCCACACATACCTACAATCGATGTGGTAATTGCAATAGGGATTAGGATCATTATTCGTGCTAAAAATAAAATTTTAAAGGGTAACCTTTATCATCATTAATCATACTATACTGATTAAGGTGCCATTTATTAGCAGTTTTCACTAGCACTAATAATGTGTAGCACTGTATATTGGGTGTTTTAGTAGTGATTTGAAACCCACACATATGATGCCATATATCATAATCTTGAGTCGTTCCATAAATCATGGATGTTTATAAGACATGAATTAGAGATGGATCAAAGAACATTAATCATGAGAGCATAACATTTGAATGATACTTTAGTTTTTCACATATATACAGTCATATAAAATCATTTCCTTAGTCAATGATAACTGGAAATATTATCACGGTGGACTAGGTTCACTGCCCATTTTATCATACCCCTAGACAAGGCTCACTCCTAGGACTGTTAATGATGACAAATCCATTTATAAAACAAATTCACTCCCCATTGCAATCATTATTATCTCATGAGATTTACATCATTACCCAACACATTGGAGACTAATATAATTCTGGGCACACCCATCACATAATCATAATCCATTATTATGTGTGTCATTATATTATCAATAATTTTTCATATATTAGAACAACCTGAAATGAAATATGTTTCCTTATCATTTAAAAATTTAATCCTAGAATTATCCATGTATAATAAACTGGTTTCACAAAAGAATCATCATTTCTTATATAATGATCCCTTGAAAACAACTAGTTTTCATAAACATCTCATAATTATAATAAAAAATTATTTATATAAATAATATGGATAAAAAATTGGATCTTAACCATAGAAAAGCACATCCCTCATCAACTACTGTAATCATAGATGAAAACATCCTTTAAATGATCAGTGGAATTTTTTATGAGGGGGATAAAGTTTTCAATTATAAGCCACATATTTAAAAAAAATTACCAAATATTTAAGAAAATAAATTTCCTTAAAAAAACATTACAAACATGTAATGAAATATTAAAATCATCTAAGTTTTTATGGAGGAGGAAAAATTCATTCATTCTAGGTCTATAAAAACAGTGATTCAAATCCGATTTTTAGTAAAAAGTTAAAAGAACAACATTAAGAAAATGTGAAGAATGTTCCATTTTAACAATAATTTAAAAAGAAAAAAATAGTATGGTAACATTAATAAATCATTGGAAATAAGTAATAATATTAAGGAAAATATTATTCAAAACATTGATATAGAATAAAATGGATATTTGACCAAAGAGGGAAATAAATAAAATATTCCATAAAAATGTTTATATCCTCTCTTAGGTTGTTGATGAGAGGAAAATGAAATGAAAATATGTAATCTCGTGATATAACTATTGGATCATAAATATAATGCGAATTTTGAGGGATAGGTAATACAATTTCATCATCATAAACTTGAACATAAACCGTCCCAATAAAGAATGAGATTGAAACCAACATACCTTACCACATTAGTTTCCTATGAATAATAAAATCAATGAAATAAAGTAGATTAATTGGATATTGATATAAAAAACAACTCATGGTAATAAACATAATATCCATTAATGGGTAGTATATATACTAAATAAAAGATACATGTGTTGCATATGGAATGTTTCTCATAGATATAAAAATGACATGGGAATCGATTTCTTCATAATAGATATGATTCAAAAGTGATATAATATCCTATATAATAAATTTAAATTTATTAAAATTCTATTCCATAGTAATTTACATACATATAATATCATATATATATATAGTCCACTTGTATCATCTAAATAACCATTCATTAAGAATCACTTGTAAAATTAACTTTTCAAGGTGTTGTCTCTTCCATTCTTCCTAATAATTAAAATTTGATATTTCAAGTACTTATAATTTTATTAGGGTAAAATCATCTCCAAAATGATAATCATGATATATATATTATATAAATTTATTATATATATACATATATTCATTATATATATTAATTCATCCATAAAATATAGATGTTGAAAAATAACTTTCCTCGTTCATAGAGACGGTATATCATACGTATTAATGGAATGTGTGTTCAATTATTGATGGATGAAAAAAGAAGGTAAAGAATAAATGACCTATAAAAATCATCATTATATCAAAGATATTTAATATATTCTTTATAAATATCCTTATTACCACCTATATAATGATGAAATGAATGAAATCACATCACTACGTGGAGGTGGTATTCCACACACACGCACGTGTGACATTAAAATTTTCTAAAAAGTTGTAAGGTAAGATGATTGATATGATTTTATAATTCCAAAAGAATAATTAATTCTTATATATCATTTATAAATAGTTAATCCATCAAAATAACCATCCATTAGATATCATGATTTAAAAGTAATCGAATCACTACGTGGATGCAGGTTCGACATGTACAAAAGAAATAAAATTTCACTTATAGTTTGATTAAATAGATGGTGGATAACATTGGTTCCTTAAAAATAATAAAAATTAATTTTATTTAGGAAAATAAATTTATTATTTTATATTTAATTCCACAAGTTTGTAGGAGTTTGAAGAATAAATAAATTTATTGACATAAGGTAAGGCAGTTACATAATCATTGGTAGGCCTCCATTTTATCTTTCATAATGAAATTAGGAATTTTATTTTAAGAATAAATTCACAAAAAATTCATAGATTTGTGAATTTTTATGATATAGGGGTATGTTGTTTCATGATATATTGATTCATGTGGTGTAATGATGGGAAAGGAGGGGTTTCCTTTTAAAAGTGGGGGACCAGACATAATTAGAATTTAATAAAATATTAAAATATAATAAAGTCATATTCAATTAGAATGATTTACAAAGGATAGATATTCATATTTGGGGTAGTATAAGGTATAAATATATCCACCATATAAAATTTTGAAAATATTAATTGGAAAACCTGACCTTCTCACTTGGTTTGACCCCCACGATAATCTAATTTTAACAACAGCTATGGTAATGTATTTTTTACCTCAGTTAATATTCTAAATAAAAATATTATATTTTAAAATATTATATATTTTTAATTATATTGATTAAAAACTTGTAATCCAACATACCAAATTTAATATACATAAGTAAATTAATTTAATTTAAAATATATCTTGCAAAATGTGATGAAATGTGTTTTTCCAATGAAATTACTTTACTAAGTATACAAATAATTAATTTCAAAATTAAAAATTAATCACAATCTAATGCCCTAAATTATATTATTAACTATTTAATATAAATAATTATAGATATAAAACTACTTTAAGTAATATATATCTTCTAAAAGGATTTAAAACAAAATATTGTTTTCAATAAAAAATATTATTTTTTGAATTCATCAAAAATTAATATTTTCATAAAAATAATAAGAATTTAATCAATGATAATTAACGAATTATTATTTTAAAATTTAAGTTCATATCTTAAAATCAATTTTCAATAATTGGTAGATATTAAGTAAATTGTATTGTCATAGGAAAAAATAGAAAACATTTTTATGAAAAATATATTTTAAGGCGTATAAATATTTTACTAAAAATTTAGTACTTATTTTCCAATTTATTTACATTATATAAAAAATTTATACATAATTATAAAGATGAGTTTATTCCTATTTATACATCCAATTTAATTTAATGGTTTCAACAATATACTATATTATAATTCATTTAGACTCTATTTTTAAATGTATCATAATATTTCAAATAAATTAAATTTAATTGGAGAGAAATATGTAAAAACATTTGGGGTGTTGAATTATACACCCTTAAAAATAATTTAACCATTAAAATTTCATCTCATCAACATATGTTTCTGGGATATATCAATTTCATCACATCCTTAATAATCTGGGTAGTTTCAAAGCATTACTTATTCCACCAGAGAATATGAACTAGGTGTGTAGTCTTGTTTAATAACCCATCATCTCTAAAATACAATATTTTAATTAATTATTCTTCTTAAATGAGATCACTATCTAGTAGAATTCCCTCTGAGATCTGTACATGTGAAGGATCTTGTATGTACTTCCTCGTGAATGATATATCAACACATATTGATCATAACAGAAGTTTTTTGGAAGAACCAAATGATAATTTAATATCACCACTCAATCATGAATCTTGAAGGGGGAAAATATATTGGCCTCATATATCCATTATTTATGAATCCAAGAAACTTATTCCTTATATAAATTCATAGGAATATATTCCCACTAACATTGAATTCTTGATTTCACCGATGATTATTAGCATCACGTTTATGTCAACTCTATGATTCCTTGAATAGCTACTAAATGTCTCATTTTTATCTTATACTTCATCTACTAGATTAAGTCCAAATATATTTTTTTCTCCAAATTCATCCTAGAAATTTGTATTCATATTGTTCCGAGCATAATGATATTCATAAATCATTATCTGAAATCTTGAGTGAAAGATATTTTTGTATGAAAACATGAGTATAGGATGGTGTTGATAAAAACCACCCTTGAAATCTTAAAAAAATACCTCAATAAATAATCTTTGGTTTTAATGGTTCTATAATATTTACCATATGCATGAGGATTATAAATTTTACTAAAATGAAACTCTGAATCTTGAGCATGCTGAAGACTTAAACAGAACATCGAGGTAATCTGCATATCCTGATCAGATAAAATAATGAATACCACTATACGAAACCTTAATACATTATTATTGTATATTAGGTTAATAATATAAATAATGAAATATTTTTCAATAGAGATAAAGTGTAATGAATTCAAATCAAAATTGACTATAATTTAAATGCATTATGGTCTTTATATTTTTTGGGATTCCAATTATAAAATCCACAGTGTGGGTTTTCCTTTTATATCCTAGAATTATTAATAGGTAAAGCACCCTATTAGATATTATAACATAGTAATAACATGATAAAATATGAATCATCGAGATTCATACATGTAAATATGTCACATCATGTTTTCCCTCCAAAAATACTCTTTTAGATCCATATGCGTCATCATACATCAATGAGGAATAAGAAATGGTGAACTATGTGCTTCATCGGATAGCTTATTATTCAAATTTGGTATAGAGGGAACATTAACTGATTTACTTATCTATATAATTATTTCTCAATTGTGGTTGATCTTAGGATAATTTATCACCTTCTTTTGAAGCTCCATATTATCTTTCTATGCCTCTTTAATTGTTACATAAATATAAGTTTGAATAACTGTTTGAGGAAGAAAATATTTCTCCCATTTCATAATGATAAAAATGGCCTTATTTTTTAAATCAAGAAATATTAACTATTTTGTGATCCTCATCGAATATAATATAGAATGATCGCATCAAAATAGTGAATCTACTAACTTGTTCGCTTTCAAATGGTGGTATTGTACTGTGGAAATATAATCAATAATCAACTCTAACCATTTTCCCTAGTTTATATTCTAAATTGTTTGAATGAATATATACATTGAACATTTATCGTTAGTATATATGTCACATCATTCTTAATAAATAAAATTCATCTTTATTATTAATGAAAAATTACTACATCAAACTCTAAATCATGAGTTGGGTAATTTTTCTCATGAACCTATAATTCTTGCGAGCATAATAACTAACCATATCAATTTTTTAGAGGATGAATCCCAATATCATATTCGATGAATTAATAAATTTCAAAATACCTTATCCACAATAGAGTAGTGTATGAAAAAGTGTGATGTCTAACCTTATGTTGATATTCTAAAATTTTTCATCACATTCATCAATATAAATTAACTTTTATCCCTTTTACATTAACATGGTGAGGGTATTACACAACCCTAAAAAATTATCCTTAATGTATCAATAATATCTCTCATATCTATGAAAATATTAGTTCTCAGTCATAGAGATTAGTGTTATGCAATGGTCCATAACTTCTTTCATTTATTTTTTCATAGATATAACTTATCATAAAATTATATGACCCCAAAATTAATCATTTTTTTGAAAATTAACACATTATATCATTTTTCATACAACTTCTCATTTAATTAGGTATTCATTACCAATATCATATAACTTTCATCTACATTATTAATTATATAATATGTGAGAATATTATCCATAAAGACTACCACAAACTGATCAATTTAATCTATAAAGTATCAATTAATTTAATCCATAAATATTGAGGCTGCATTAGTAAATCCAAATTAAATCACAATAATTTTATTATGTCCATACCTCGAATGGAAGGTTGTCGTGTGTATGTCTTCAGTTTTGACCATCGAATAATATTATTATAATCAAAGATAAATCTTGTAAAAATATTGACCTCATCATTATTAATAAATCAAATTATTAATATGGGGAATAGTAATCTTATTTATTAGTAAGATCTTGTTATGTTCGTGAAAATATATTTGTATTCACAATAAGTCATCATTAATGTTAAAAAAAATTAACATATGCACCCTGTGGAGATTAATTTTTTATAAAAAATTGTTTTTCTATATTCTCATATAATATTTACATTAATTTAGATTATTCATTTATGAAAATTCAATATATAGTAATTGAAATGGGTGTAGTGCTCAATATGAGTTATATTTAAAGAATAAATTGTTGATTCAGTAAAAGACTTGGAATCAACTCTGTAATGATATTAACAAAGTCCCATACCATAGGAATATCTTCGACGTTGATTTCTAGGAAAAAAATATGTGATAAAACCCAATTTGGAATAGGAATTTGGACATATATATTATATATAATTCCCATTCTATTCTCATATTTATTACTGCACCAATGGATAGTCATACTTAGGATCATAATATCAAATGTGGTATCCATTTCTTGGTATTTGATGTGTGATTTAGTTAAAAAAATGAACTTCATTCCCAAAATAAAATAAATTAAAATTAAAAGAATAATAAAGAGTTATTATTAAAGAACAATCCCATAATGATCAATTGGAGATGAGGCTTAAATTTATATGTGATCATTGTAACATTAAAAGTTTTCACTACTAATTCAAACCTAATCCTTGAAGATATGAATATACATTTCTCGATAGTAACCAGAATATAAAAAAACTCAAACAACTAAGATCATGTAGGCTACATAAATTTTAAATAATACCTGTTACCACATTGACTATTTCTTTGTATCCTCAATGCCTAAAAATATATTTTGGGACTATCATGAATAGTAAATCGTAGTAATTTATCATGAAAAATAATATCTAAATCATCAATCCTTATTTTAAACCAATAATACTTTAGTTTTATCCTCATTGAAACATAGTCAACATCTAATCAAGTCATTCATAATGGTTCATAATTAAATTGAGAATTAACTAAATCATATTACTCCATAGTGTGAGACTATGTGCGTAGTAAGTGAACACTGACCATTCAAATGAATAACGGATAACATATACACAACCAGATAGTTTTAGGGTTACTACCCTTATATTCATCTATTCCAAAACAAAATACACTTATATAATATATAAATGAATGTTTTTCTAGAAAATACACAAAACATTATTTACCATAACATATAGTATTATCTAATACATATTAGTATCCTTTAGTTTCATGCTAATATTTTTTCATCCTAGTTTCCAAAGGTAATTAAACCATTCTATGATACCAATTATAGTGAAATATAATTTTCTACATAAGTATTAAATATTACACGATTAATATTTAATATATATAAGTACTATCCATTAATGAATAATAAAGGATTAGGTTTTTTAGAAATATGGCTTTATAAAAAAACATGCTCATAACATATCTACACCATCACCTACTAATTTCTTCATAAGGAGAACCCTTTTGAGATATATTATACTTAAAATAATTATTCATAATCTAGGGGAAGAAAACATAAGAATGTGTTTTCTTAAATACCCCATAAGAGTAAATAAAGAAGATATCTGTTATAACTAAATCAAAAAAAGAACGTAAGAATACAATAACAAGTTCCAAACATTTAAAAACCATACAGACCATATCATAGATCAAAATCTTCTGACATGGAACAAATATTTTTAGTTTATAAGACATGAATCATAATTGAATTAGAGAACAAAATTTGTAAGAGAATAATATTAGCATAACATAGAAGATTTAGGCATATAAATAACCATAGAAAATAATTTTCTTATTCAATATTCACATCAAGACTATCATATTAGTATGGGTACACTTCCAATTCCATTATATCCTTAGTCATGGGTAACTCACAATACTATCATAGTGGATAGTGTCAAATGCTAAACTGGGTAAATTTTACATTCTTATATATATTATCTCAGGAGATATCCATATTTTTCTAATTCATTGGAGGGAAAAATAATTATGGGACCACCCATAAAATAATTATAATCCATTCATATGTGAGCTTATAAGATCATAAATCATTCATTATATTTCATAACTCATGGAAGGGAAATATGTTTCATAAAAATTTCATGATTTAATCATAGAATAACCTTTGTAGAGTAAAAAGGATTCCTAAGAAGCTCATCATCATAATATTAAACAGTCTAGGGAAAGAATACATATGGTTTCCTTACATCATAACCGTTGATATTAATATTTAACAAAAAAATTTATCATAAATGATAAATTATATGAAAAGATCACTGGAACATTTATTATTTAAAATAACAATTCTAATTTAAAATCACATTTATGATCTCTTAAAATTAATAAAATATTAATGGAATTATTTTCTTTATTATAATAATTTAATCCTATAAATTAATAATAAATTCATTGAATTTTCATGATGGAGGAAAATTTTTAACATTCTGTGTATTTGTAAAAATATTCCTCTCACATTTTTGAAAAAAAGTTAAACATTAATAATTAAAAAATTCCAAAAAGATTCCATTTATAACTTTTTTTAAAACAAAAAAAAAATTAATAAAAATAAATTTAAATAATCATTGGATATAATTAAAAAATTCAATGAAAATTTTAAAAATCATATATAAGGAAGGATACAAAATTTTAAGAGGATAGTGAAATATAATCAGTTTTATAAAGAAACATTATTTTATTATACTAGGTATATATCAAGTAAAAAATGAATGATAAACATGTAATATCTAAAAATAAACTTAAGAGAACTGAATTAATTATATTATTAATATATTTTTCATAAAATTTCATCATCGGAAAGTATATCATAATCAATCCAGATAAAGACTGGAATTATAACATAAATCCCTAACCATTGTGAATATATTTTAACCATAATAATAATCGATTAAAAAATAATAGATGGAAATTTTTATAATATAATTTAAATTATAATCATGATAAACGTAATTTATGGTTAGTATATACACCATTTAAATGATACAAATGATTAATATGGAATTCTTCTCAGATAATTAAATGTTAGATTAAAATATATTATATCATGTTGAAGGTTCCTATGTTTTTTTCTAAATTATCATATAAAAAATTAACTTTATCATAATACCCAAAAATATCATTTTACATATAGATAATATCATATATATTTCACTTATTACATTTCAACACCAATTTAATAACATGTTCTTATTAATGTCCTTGGTCTAGGGTGTGGACATTTTCATTTTTCAAAAAAATTTGAGATCAGTTATAATGATCCATATAATTTAATCATGGTTAAATTAAATAAATAATATTAATGATTATATAAATGTCATATAATTTCACTATATATATATATATATATGTGTATTTTTAGTTTCAAATATTGAAGGTAGAGTTATAAAAGAGATTTACAAAATTCATGGTGATGATATGCAAAATGTACACATGAATAATGATTATACTTTTCAACTAATAAAAAAGGTAAAAAATAATATTCATTTTAAAGGATAATTTATATATAATATATATAAAATATATTAACTAAGTATATCCTAATTACCATCCACATAAATCAGGAATGAAAAATGAATCACATCTTTTCATGGATATTGTAATACACACGTACGCACTTGCGAAATTATCATTTTCAATGGATTGTAATATTATAAGGTAGATGTGATATTATAATTCCAGAACAAGAGTTATTTAATAAATATAATTTATATGCATTAATCCCATCATATTAACCGTACATGAATAATTGGGAAGTAAATTGAATAGTATCTCTAGGTGGAGGTGGTGGTCCACATATATGCTTGATAAATGCATTCACTTCATATTTGAGGGATGTGAGAATGAATAATTGTGGATTCATATTCCTAATAACAAAATTATATTGAGGATACAAAATTATTTATTTTATGGGTAATTTCATGTATATATAGTTGGTTGAAGAAGACATAAATTGAATGAGGTTTTGGAAGACGAGTACCTCCTATTAAATAGGCCTTCTTTAGATCCTTTATTAAGGAACCATAAAATGGTCTTCTAAAAAGATAAATACCTATTTTTAAGGGATAGAAATGTTTATATGATATTTTTGTAGGTTTTGGTTGAAATATATGACTCTGTGAAATTTATATAATAGAAATTATGGGTTAAATTTAATTCTTGGGGAGTGGACACACCTGGAATTTCGTAATAGATTAAAATATATCAAAGTAATATTTAATTAGAAAGCCTTAGTAGGGACATATATTTGAATACGATATAAAAAAAGGGATATAAATAGTATTTATACATGTTTCATAGATAATATACCTTAACCCTCTGGTTTAACCAACTATAATCAGATTTTAACTTTAACTGTGGTAAAAGATTTTTACCTCAATTATAATTCATAATGGCTAAAAATTAATTTTAAATTATTATATAATAATTATTATTATGTTTCCATATTTAGAATACAGTTTATAAAATTTAAATCCCACATGTCCTATAATTTAATTTAATTTTAACCCCACAAAACGTGATGAAAAGAAGTTTTCCAAAGAATTGTTTTCTTATGTATAATTGCATTTATCAAAATTAAACATAAAAATTATTATGATGAAAACAATCTGATTATTAATAATATATTTAACCTTATTATACTTTTAGAATAATTTTTAATAAAATATAACATATAAAATTCATTAAATGAAAAGGTAGATTTCATTAAAAATCGTTATTTTTCAATATTTATAGAAAAAATCTTTTTAGAAAATTCATAATTATTCAATCTATGTTTTTTTTAAATGATTATTTAAAAAGTGATTTTTAATTCAGGTAATAAATTTTCTAAAGGATTTATAATTTTAATATATTATTTTCTCTAAAAATTTTAAAAATACTATTTTGGGGGAATGTATTTAAAATGAACAAAACAATTTTAATAAAAAAGGGTACATGTTTATCAATATATTTTTTAATTATATAAAAAAATATATTCAATAACTAATGTATAATTATTATTATTATTATTTAATCTTATATAATTGGATGTTTGTAATATTATACTATTTTATGGTTCAATTAGATTATTAGTACTAAATAAGATGACATTAACAACAAAAAAATTGGTCTTAATAAGTGTTTTAAAAGAACTTACTACCAGAACATGAATAAAATCACTAGTATTTCATCAAAAATAACATCGTATTGATAAAGGGGTCCTTTACCTATTTTAAAAAATATTTGATAAAGGTCCCCATTTATGAATTAATTTATTTAGAATTGATAATGTGACATAATGCAATGTGTTATAAAAGCCCACTACAACACAAGAAACAACACCATAAGGCATAAAAATATGGTATAAATACATATTTGTAATGATTTTTTTTACAAAAATAATAGAAAATTAAAAACACTATATTACTGATATTTAATATATCAAGTTAAACAGTTACCTGTGTAAGTACAGATTATAAAATACATTAAAAAACAACAATGTTCCTTTTACTTTTTCCCCTGACCCCAACTCAATATATTTTCAAATAAAAACCCATGATCAAAAAAAATAATCCAAATAAATAAGAAAAACAATCTTATATTTGTAATAATAGTATTAAATAAATAGTACCAAACCTTTTAATTTAAAACCAAAAGTTGAGTTACGCCCGGAATTTTGTGTATAAGAATGAGTTGTGGTTTATTCTTGAACATCGCACCATTTATTTATTATCTTGAAGAATTAACAATGAGAAAATTAAACATATAATAATAATATAAAATTAATAAATTAATTAATTATGTAATAGCAGATAGAATGATGAGAAAACAATATACGTTTGTTTTCCCAGTTCTGGTCATGTTATGCACTTTGTAAACTAAAATGACACTTTAATATTGAAAACACACATTTGTGGACATTACGATCACACTATTTATCATATTGATGTATGGAGGATCTATATATGTCCCAAATTACATATGCATAATTTCTTAATGTTTCAAAACAATTTTAATGCGTTCTATTTTTTTTGAGTACGCCATTACTATTTTTGTTACTAAAGTGTCTTTTTAAATTGGAAATAGAATCCTTGAGTCATACTTGTCACATCATGTGTTGGTTTGATGTGATAACAAGTCTTACATATCAAAAATGTCTTATGAATCATTTTTTTAAATTACCAATGCAATCAAAGTGTGTGTCCTCATTTTTTAAATAGTGTCACTTTTTGAACAAAAATGTAAATTTTAAACTGATAACAAACACTTAGAGACATATGGGGAACATCTTCTATCAGAATGAGATGTTGATAGTTCTTAAAAATAAAAAATTACTTGTGGAAAATTTTACTAAGTTAACAAAATAATATTAATTCTTTTGATCAGTCTTGAGTAGGCCAGTGTTTTTTTACTTAAATTAATGTCAATTTCCAATAAAAGTACACACTCATAGTCATAATGGTCACAAAGTGAATCATATAGAGGTGAATATTATTAATACACATCCAAAATGACTTATAAATATTTTTTATAAAGTAAAAAATAAAAAATTGTGATTTTTATGTTTTGAGTACATCACATGTGGTTTTTACAAAAATGTCATTTTAATATAGAAGCACTCACTTTGAGTCATACAAGTTACATCATATGTTGGATTGAAATGAGAATAAATAATACATGTTAAAATGAGTTATAAATCATTTTAATATATTATCAAGACTTTCCATATATTTTCACTTATTTTCTATTGAGTGAGAAATTTTGATCTAAAATATCAATTTTAAAATGATAACAGGAACTTTTAGTAATGTTCAGCACAACGTGTATCAGAATGAGGTGTAGATGATTACTGCATATCTAAAATGACAGATGGCCAATTTAAATAATGTCTAAAAACAATAAGAATTCCATTCCTTGGTTTTTTGTATATTTGTTGTATTTTTTACTAAAATTAATCTCAAATTTAAATAAAAAGAGACACATGGAGTCGTACAGGTCACATTGTGCATCAGATTGAGTTGTGTATTATTTTTACACATCCCTCATGAAAAATGGATAATGTTTTTAAAAAAATGAGAATAATTAGAATGTGTTTTCTCAGTTTTGAATACATCACTTTTTTTTTCTAAAATGTCCTTTTAACATAGAAACACACACAATGAGTCATACTAGTCAAATTGTGTATCAGATTGAGGTGATCTTAATTTCTAAATGTCATAGGTGACTTATGATTATTTTTCATAAATTATCAAGCCAATCAAAGTGTGTTTTCCTGATCTTTAGTGTGTGACACATTTGTAACTAAAAATAAAACTTTAAATTAATAATAGAAACATTGATCCATATAAGGAACATTTTGTATCATATTAAGGAGTGGCCAATTTGTACACATAAAAAATACTTATGGATAATTTTACTAAAGTATCAAAAAAATATGAATGTTTGTGATCAGTTTTAATTATGTTAGTTTTATTATTTGGTAAAATTGATGTAAATTTTTAAATAAGAAGTCACACTTGGAGTCGTATCATTCACATCATGCATCAGATTCATGTGAGACTGATTATTGAACAACCCAAATGACATATAGATCATTTTAAAAATGTAATAAATCAATCAGAATGTTTTTTTTGTTTTGAGTATGTAATTTTTTTAATAAAATGTAATTTTAAACTAAAAACATTTACTTTGAGTCATAACACTTACAATAGGTGTCTGTTTGACATGGGGATGATTCCAATAAATAAAAAATGAATTATTTTTCATTTTCCCAAATTATAAGGACAATCTATTTGTGATTTATAAGTTTTCATTCGGTAACACTTTTTGAACAAAAATATAAATTTTATATTGTGAAAGAACACATTGATTCATACTAGGAACATCGTGTATCTGATTGAGGGGAGGAAGAATATAACACATAAAAAATTACTTAAGAATCATTTTTCTAAATTATTAAAACAATCCTAATTTATTTTCTAGGTTTTGAGCAGAAAATTTCTCTATTTTCCTAAAATTAATGTAAATTTTAAATAAAAAGAATCACATGTGGCCATACCGGCCACACATTGCATCGTAATGAGGATATACTAATTCATAAATTTCTAAAATGAAATTTGGATCATTTTCCTAGAGTATCAATACAATTTGATAAAATTTTATTGGGTTTGTGTACATCAATTGTTTTTTAAACAAAAATATCATTTTAAATTGGAAGCACAAACTTTGAATTATAATTGTCACATCATGTATTGGTTTAATGTGAGACTATTTAATCATCATCTGTTTTTTATTTATTTGGAAAATTAATGAACAATGAAAAGCATGGAAAAAACTGGAGAAGATGGGGGAGAAAATAGTGAAAACCAAGGGCATCCCCTCTAATGATGTTATCCCCCTCATGATTCAAAATGTTCAGATCACAGAAGTAGGAAACTGTAGACTTATGAGATTCTAGTGTGGCCCAGTGATCCACCACATTATTACCTTCTCTCCATGTGTGCATCATTTGAATATAGGTGGATAGCATGTGAAGTCATTTTCGAGTGATGTTGGAAATCGACCAATGAGTCGAACCAATTCCATGAATGGAATTGACGAGGATAAGGGAGTTAGTTTCAGGTTCAAAAATTTAGATGTTCCCTTGCCAGAAAAAAAATAGACCAGTGAGGAGGGCGTGAGCTTCTACCAGTATGGAAGAGTCGTAACCGAAATGAGAAGTGAATGAAAAGATAACCAAGTATCTAGAGTAACGGACAGTCCCTCCACCTTTCATGACCCCCAAGATACAGGACCCATCTATATTATGTTTTTAACTAGTGGGAGAAGGAATTCATCAGATCCACTGGCTATGTCGAGCAGAGCTACCGAGAAGAGAGGATTGGATGCTGGAAGTAAGCAGACGAAGTGATGGGGTATTTTTCAATTTTTGAGAGATCCTTTCAAGGTCGTTGAGGAGTTTTTTGACTCTAGAGATGATTCCTATTTCTAGGGAGCTAATCCTCGCAATCCTAGATTTATTTTTGGACTTCCATAAGCACCAACATCAAACGTGCAAGTTAATGGAGTGTTCCATTTTCATCAGGCCCCTATCACTTGAGCCATAGAACAAGCGTGCAAGGAACATCTCTTCACACATGTTGCTGGATGAGAAGGCAGTGAAATTATCGAATAATGACGATACATCACAAGCCCATTCACCCTCGAAGATTATGTGGGCCACAAATTCTTCATTGTGATTGGTGCCGCATGAGCATTGGGAAACCATGCAGATCCCACATCTTCGAATGTAAAAATAGGTGGAATTCGGATTCTTCCTAGTCTGACATATAAGAAATTTGAATTTTGTGGCAATTTTCATAAGCAAGAATTCATTCCAATATCCATTTTTCCCCTGGAGAGGAAGAGAGTTGTGGTAATCCTCTGCAGAGAAGACCCCCATGGAGGACTGAGTAAACATGCACGTATCTGGATCAGAGTTGAGCTCGATGTGGTTAAAGGTGGATTGCTGGTCTGCATTCAACATATCTCTAATGAAATATGGTTAATTACTCACCTCGTTGAATGAAATGTTAGTGGATGATCATCCCAGATATCTGAGCACCATGATAGCACAATTATGATGCCAGAAGGACAGATCCCCTTCTCCAATAATCCCATATGTGTGGGGAATCAGGCCTATAAAACGAGAGAGAATAATAGACATAAAAGGAGATGCATAGCTTATATTCATCTCCAGGTAATATGTTTAACTGATGTACATGACCCTACCCTAGATGGAATGGCATTCATGGATTTCCCATGAAAAGTTTTTATTTCTATATAGGTGAGTTTTTGTGAGGCTTCGATCATGAATTCCTCATTTCTGAATGGGCCTCTCCATCTTTGCCAAGGACACCCAATGTTGTTTTCCATCAGTGAGAGTATCTTAGTTGATGCAGGCCAAGGCTTTGTCAATTTTTCTGATGAATGTTTTGGTATATTGATAAAAAAGAGGGCTTGGATGGGAGAGGGTTGAAGAACGCTATTAACCAGTGCAATCCAACCCCCAAAGAAAAGAAATATGTTCTTCCATTTGAGGATACGGTATCTAAACTTGTTGGTTATGTAATTAAAGTCATGAATCTGATGTTCTCCTGAAGATATGGGTTCCAGAAGATATTCCATGGGAAAAATTCCTCTCTTCTTATCCAAAAGGCAGCCCAAGGAGGACACCGAACTAGAAGAGCATATGCTAGAGATGATGAAGTTTCTCTTGGAACTATTAATACTCTGCACACTCGAATGGTAGTATTCCTCAATCTCCTTGAGAAGTCCTTAGACAGACCTCTTTTTAGAATTCATGGAGATTAATGTGTCATATGCAAACACGATGTTTGAGATGGCTGGAATATTTATCCTTCTTCAGAACAGAAGTATCTCAACATTGTGCATGCCTCTATGGATGAGGCGGTTGATGATGTCTTGTGTGAGGATGAAAATTCTCCATGATATGAGATCACATTATCTTAGGCCATGGGTCTCCTTAAAGAAACTATGAGACTTCCCCATAAAATTTACATCCAGGCACGAGGAGCTAAAACATCTAATAATGAGATCAATAGCCCATGGGAATAAATCTATACCTGAGATCACTTTGTTGATTAAGCTCGTTTCAAGCCTTCCAAATTCCTTTTTCATTTCAATTTTGATGGCCATGTTTGACCCATTGGTTTTTGTATTGAGATCTCTCATCATCTTTTGGGAAAACTCAATATCCTATTGAATATAGCAGCAATTCACTAATCCATGTTGATCAATGGAGACCAAACGGGGAAGGTTAATAGAGATCCTTGAGTTGATGATGCTCTCAGGTAATTTATAAGGGAAGTTACACACATTGACCGGTCTATAATAAAAAATAGAAGATGGGTTCCTCATTTTGGGAATGAGCACCAGTGTAGTGGTACATGCCACTCTAGGTAAGCTACCTCCCCTAGAGAAGTCACAAATAGCATATGCTAAATCATTTTTTATCACATCCCCTGAGTCTCTATAGAATATACCGGGGAAACCATCCTAACCTAGGGCACTATCCACTTTGAGGTTCATAACTTCCTCGAAGATCTCTTTCTCCTCATCGATTGGCCTCATCCTCTCCTTATACTGGATAGGAACATGATTGGAAATGTGATCAAGGATCCCCTCATCACCTCCCAGGGAGCCATTAGGCATCTGAAGATTCTGTACAACAAGAAGATATTTAATGAAAAAAAGAGAGATAGACCCCACAACATCCCTATCATCAGAATAGGTACTGTCATCCATCAAAATATTGGTCTGAACAAAACACTTCTTCTCTTTGATACAAACATGTTAATAGGGGGTGTTCATATCATCCTCACCAAGCCATCTAATCCTTGCTTTAACCCTTTCCAGACATTGCTATTTAAGGATCCTTATTGAGAGAGTATCCTTCGTAGTGGAAAGGTATTTAATGATCTGGTCATTAAAGGACCCCTACAAACTAGACTCAAGATGATCAGCCTCCAACATGATTGATTCAATTTACCTACCATTGTGGGGGCTTTCCTTTGTCCAAGATTGCAACATAGTTTCAAGCCTCCTCAGTTTGTTATGTATGGAAGACTATTAATTACACTGAGTGGGTTCATTCCATGAGTCTCTAACCAACTACTGATAACCCGGGAGGCTATTCCAATGCTAAAAGTTTTTAAATCGATAAAGGATCACCTGACTCATAGAGAGGGAGACTAGAATAATAGAGTGATATGAGATTCCACGCACAAATTGACTAACCATAGTGTTGGGATACAATGTAATGGAATGCACATTTCTAAGGCACTGGTCCAAGTGGCTCCATGAGCATCGATCCCCACGTTGGTCATCGCACCATGTGAAATCATCTCCCAAGTATTTGAGGAACATAAATCCTTTACCATCCTTGAAGTGAGAAAAGTCCAACGTAGATTTCTTAAGGAAAGGCCCTCATCCTTTTTTCTCATCCGGGTTGGCGATGACATTAAAATATTCCACGACTATCTAAGGGAGGCTACCATTGTCAAAATCATTGAGATCATCACGAAAATGTTTCCTTTGTTGGGAATCCTAACTCCCATAAATTAAGGACACAATGAAATGTCAATTGTTTTGGGAAACATTGTTTGTGATATGCTGGTCGTCTACTTGAACCATGTCCACTGAGATGTTTCTGTTCCAGAAGATCCATATATGGAGGTTGGATAGATCTGCATGCATGGATCCATGAAATTCATTATGCTAGTAAACTCATTTATTTTTGAGATATTATGTTTATGGTCATGGAAAACAACAAGAGATACCTAGAGTTTGCGGATAGTAGAAAAAAGGAAGTCTGATTTGACCCGGGATCCAAGACCACGGGAATTCCAATTGAGAATGGGAATCATTGAGCAAAGAGCACTCTGGAATTCGCCACTAGGTTATTATCCTTATTAATATGGGGGAAGATATCTTCCCTTCTAATATTATACTTGGATCTTGTACATAAACCTGTATTCATGGAGAGAGGTGAAGTAGTGGGGGTGGAAAAAATCCACTGATCATGGGCCCTCCGCTATTTTGAACGAAGAGGGTGACCAAAGCTTAGAAGCAACAGAACAATCAGGGGATCTATCCACAAGAAGGATCCAAGGTGGGGAGATAAACTATTTCAATGGATAAAGATCAATATGGGAGAAAGGCTAACATCAAAAGATTGATCATAGATGGAGAGGGATCCTAGAGGAGGGAATGTGGCCAATGGGGGTAGGGAAAAGAGCAAGGGAAAGGTAGGGAAAGCTGGAAGGGAAGAGGAAGAACCTCTCAAATGCATCACAATACCGAAGTCAAGAGCCATCCGAAGCATGCGAACTAAAGAAACTGAAGGGTCATGCTGGGAAGGAAACAATCACATGCAGGAGGAGGAAAGCATGAAATATCCACGAAAAATGCCACTCAAATGCAAGGGGATGAATGGGGAGATGAGGAAGGAGCTGGAGGGGCATCAATGACGCCCACTAATCTAGCATGGGGAAGCACCACCTGAGGGCCATCCAAGGGGCTGCTGACAGAGGACTCCTGAGGAGGGCATCGATGCCCGCATTTATGTAGATTCTTACAGACCAGAAGAGAGTGACCCTAGAGGAGACAAGAAGTGAAGAATTGTGGGAAGACAGAAGAGAATATTTCTTAGGGCAAGTAGAAATAATAATTTACCTGAAGCGAGATCTTATCTAGAAGGGCCATGGAGATATCCATTTCCACGGAAAGACATGCCACCGAGGTATAATCACAGGACCTGGTGCGATCATCAGAGAAAATAAAACCACCCAAGGAATCACCAATCACCTTTAGAAATCCATCATTCTGGAAAGTCAATGGATGATAAGGGAGACAGATCCAGACAACCACAATAGAATTCTCATTGCCATTTTCCACCTCCAACGGCAAAAGAGTCAGGTCGAAACACCACTTCTCTCAGGATCGGGGCGACTTGCACCGATCTAGAATGAAATCTGAATCTGAGCAAAGAAACAAATAGAATGCATTCCAATGGATGAATGAAATCTTTGTCGGAGAGAGGAGACCCCATGATCTGACAAACCTCTGAAATATAGCGATCAGTGGTTTCTCCAAAACAAATCCTTCAATGAAGGTCCATTTTTGGGGAAGATAATTACCACACATAAAAAATAACCTACTGATCATTTCAGTAATTTATCCAAATAATTTAATTGTTTTTTCAGTTTTTTGAGTATGAGAGTTGTCTTTTTTACTAAAATTAATGTCATTTTTAAATACAATGATGCACTGGGAATCATACCAGGAAAAGTGTTCATGCGATTGAGGTGAGGATGATCTATAAAAATCCTAATTGACTTATGGATCATTCTCTTAAGGTATCAGAACATTATAAATGGTTTTTCATGGTTTTTAGTATAACACTTGTGGGTTTTTTACTAAAAATCCATTTTAAACTGAAAACATGCACATTGAGTCATACAAGTCACATCTTGTATCATTTTGACATTAGAGATATCCCTATCCAACAAAAATGACTTATTAATCATTTTAAAAAATCATAAATACAATGAGATCATTTTTCTTTGACTTTCAATGAATTAAATTTTTTAACAAAAATTTCAAATTTAAACTCAAAACAGAAACATTGAGTCATGTTGGGAACAAAGTGTATTAGAACAAGTTTTGGAAAATTCATATTCATCAAAAAAGATAAAATGGTTCATTATCATATTGTATTGAAACAATATGAATTCATTTTTCTCATTTTGAGTATGTATGTTATACTTTTTACAATAATTAATCTCAATTTGAAATGAAAAGACACACTTTTAGTCATATAGGTTACCACATGAATCATATTGAGGTGAGGATGATTCATACATATCCAAAATTACTTATAAAAATTTTATGAAATTATAAAAACAAATTAAATTAATTTTATCAATTTTCAGTATCTCACAATTAATTATCACTAAAGTGATATTTTAAACTTTCAATGTGTACATTATGTCATATTGTTCTCATTATTTTTCAGTTTGATGTGATACTGATTCCTAGAATCCATAAATGACTAATGTTTCCTTTTTTCCATATTATCTTGAAAATATAATCATGTTCTTGTGGTTTTTAATATGTATGTTCACTTTTTTATGAAAATAAATATAAATTAAAAAATATAAGACATAATTGGATTCATACCATGCACACCGCACATTAGATATAGGTGCAGATAACTCCAACATGACATAAATGGATTGTGTTTTTTTATATATTATCAAAAAAATATAAAATCATTTTATTGGTTTTCAGTATGTGATGTCTTTTTTTGATCTAAATTATAAATTATAAACAAAAAATAGATAGTTCATCTAATACCAATCACACTATGCATCATATTGAGGTGTGTATGAAGGAATATGTTATATTTTTTTCTTTCATCTATCTGAAAAATACATGAAAAAGATAACATGTTTCATTCTAATGTGAATGGAAAAATCATGATGCCTCTAATACTTCATGTTTCAAGTAGCATGGGGTTTCTACTTCTTTCCAAATGGAACATGATTTCCCTTCTCTAGATTGTTGTATATTGTTAATAAAAATATGAGATCCCAAAATATAAGTGAAAAAAATAAATACGTAATAGATAAAAATGATATGAAAATTTACTTACAAATAATAGATAAAATGATGAAAAAATTAACTAAATTAGTAAGCTAAATTCACCTTTTCATTATGGTTATATAAATTCTCAACAATTTCCTTATTTTCATAATCTCAATTTCAGTCTTTAAGTCCATTATCTAATGACAATGATTAGCTTCAAAAAATGTTAATTATAAAATAAATCATAAAATTTTAGTCATACTGAGCACACTGTGAATCAGATTAAGGTGTAACTAATTGAGTTTCTGATGTGTGCTTTTAATTCAACCATATGAACCAAGATAAAAAAACAATGAAATGTTTCTTTTGGATAGAATATGGAACCAAATGTTTCCCGAAATACCTCATCCAAAAGCATCATGCTCTTTCTTTTCTATCATTTCAAAGACGACTGATGTAAAAATAAAACATCAAAAAAATTCTATTAAAAATAAAATAATTATTAGATAAAAAAGAGAAATAATTTAACTTAAAAAAAGTTGATTAAAATGTGAAAAAAATTTCTAAATAGGTGGTAAGAATTAACCATTTCATGATCATAGTAAATTTGTAACTCATCATTTTTGATGAAGTAATTTCATTATTATGTCTTTCAAAATTTTCAAAAAAATCATGATAAAAAAATTAGGTAATTAAGTAAAAAATTGTATAAATTGATGAGAAAATAATCTAAAATGTTTTTTGTTCTAGGAATATATCATTAAACTATATTTTAAAAATTCATGATCATATGAAACTAGAATAAATGAAATTTAATCAATCTTATATGACAATAAAAGAAAATATATTAGAAACCCAATAAAAACATCTTGATATATCTAACCACTTTACCGTAACACAATACTCATTTATTACACAAAATTCTCTTAATTTTTTATCATTTTGGGTTGGTCTAAAACTTATATATAAACATTTAAATCCATATTTACAATAAATACTAGCATAACCCATTATATATTCTTATATTATTCAAAAAATTAGTTTATCCAATTATTTATACCTAGAAAACATTATCCATTACTGTAAAACTACTATAATTCATTGATTGACCGAAAATAAATATTTAAATAATAGTTTTTATGGAAGATAATATAATCAATCTTTCCCTTTCAATATCATAGAGATTGTAAATTCAATGACAAAACATTTAACTTTGATGATGGAAAAACAGTTAGTGTTCCACATTATATATTTTCAGAAGACACAAAACATTGTTATAAATTGGTTACCCATTTTAACTACATTAAACAATAATATAACCCTTTATAACATCCAAATTACACTAAAATCAAGAGGATACATTAACTATTACTTGATTTCTCTATAGATTAGTAAATTCTTTTCAATATTCTGGATGATGAAAAACTCTAACATAACATCATTATTATTTAATTTAAAAACTAAAATATCATTATTATCATGTCTTTTTTATTGATAATTCTGCTTAGTCTTTTATTAATGAGATTGTTAACATGGATCATTTTACAAAATGAAATTGAAAATTCATATTAGTGATGAACTGATGGACACATATTTTGATGGTGATCTACTAAAAAAGTATCTATATGTATAAAAAGATCGGTCAAACACCTCCACTAACATAACATTTATAATATTTTATGTGAAATAATAGTGGGAAGTATTTAATTTCGCATCATTTACATTCAAAAGAATAAGTTTTTTTAAATCCATTTAACTAATGATATCTTAAAGCATTACATGTATGGATTTCACAAGAATACAAGATATTATATCAAGAATCTAATTAATGATTGAATATCCATGAAATTCAACCACCTGCTAATATAAAACAACTATAGAGTTCTTTAATAAAAAATCAAGATCCAATCGATGAATTTTTTTCATTTATTTATTTTTTGAGTATTTTTATATAGAATCCATATTCTTTTTAAAAGGGTTATTCATTTGGATATTTGTTGATTCATGATATCCTTCGATGCAGGTTTTTGAATTTTAGGGATTTTATCATAAAGAGGATACTTTTCATATGATGCCTGTTCCCTTTGACACCATCCATCCATATTGACAAAAATCTATCGATGTTTTTTTCATCTAATAGCTCTCTCAGACACATGCTGGATTCAGTGGCTAACTACACACATATTTATTAGAAAAAATAGATGTATAATATACCTTTTTGTTGACTAGAATAGTGTCGTATGAATCCTAAATGATAATTGTATCCATTAAATAATACATGGATAGTAATTATATGATTGTTATATGTCAAAATTATTAATTAATTGTGTTTGTAATGTTTCATTATTGGTTATATTTACATTTATCATATTTACATATTCATGGTATGAGATATTTAATGCATGTGGGATCTCATTACCCTCCTGAAAATAATTGAATGGTTTACATCGTATAAGGAACATTCCTTCCATTTGTGTTTGTATGTACTCATTAATTCATCCACATATGATTTATTACAACTATTCAAATTATCTAATTTTTATATTCTATTTTGAAGTTTCCTCACTTATGAAACTTATATATTATGAATCTATATGTTCTTAGTGGAAATTTATTTATAATAAATTTTTAATAGGTGATTATTTTAGTTATTTTATGCTTATATGACCCTTTCATTATAGTGTAGATAATCCATGGGAAGGAAGCTAAATAAGTTTTTATTTATTTATTTTTTTCTTTGTGAGGTATTTCTTTCACATATATGTTATATTTGTAAGTACTTGAAATTCTATTTTAAAAATTGTAAAAATGAAAAGCTGTTTGAAAAAAATAAGTCCTGTTTGATTGGTTTTTAAAAAATTGTATTCTTAATTTCATTTATAAAATCATTTAAACAAGTGTTAATTTAATTCAATAAGCTACCTAAAAAATCACAGAATGCATCTTACCTTAAGTGATAGTTTTAGTGCATAATTTTTAACAATATTTCTGAAACATGGCCTTGGTATGATCCCAATTATACTCATCTCCCTAATAATGTTTTTTTATATGCCAGCTGTGTGTGGGGCGTGATAGACAGAAATCACATTCAACATTACCCTACAGAATTTTAGTAATATAATGTTATTGGAAAATTTGTTATTCACATTTAGGAGAAATTGTAATGGGAAAATTGATTACCACATGTCAGGAATGGAATTGAGAGAAATGATTGTCGTCAAAGGTAACGAGGTCATTTGGTTCACTATGTGCAGATCAATAATACACCACCTGTTGGGTATGATCCTTTCTCATATATTTGTCTTCCAAACTTCAATGGAAAATAATATCCTGAAAAGAATCAACTTGTTTCTATAATATATTATTCATCATATATGCACCTTCTTGTGGTTTTGTATTCTGTAAATATATTTGTGGAGACCCTCCAAAACCTACTCCATTAATGCAACCATGTCGTTCTTTCCTCTTCAAATCTATTGAACAAATTTTTCCTTTTAGTATGTCCACTTTCAATTCTTTTTTCATAAACATATAAAAAGCATCTTAACATAAATAATTTTTTATGTAATACTATTATTATGAATAATGAATTACTATTATTTCATACATCCACAAATTTTCTATTAATAATTTTTGTTTTCATTAAATAGTTTACTCTTTTTTTTACATAAGACTCCTTCCACTATAGATGATATTGGATGGATGTGGCTTTAGATTTTGATTTGCCAATTTTCATAGGAAAAATTAAAAATATTTTGTTTCATATGACATAACATTTTTTTATTTATTTAAAATACATACCAATATCTTCTCTAGTGAAGAGTATCCCATTTATTCTTAGTGATTTGGGTACGTTGGTTTTGATGCATGTTTTGAATTTTAAACACTATTTCACAATTTAAAAATTTCCTATCAATTTGGATAAAATATATAAAGTAAAAAATATATATTATTTACTACAACGAACTGGATATTATTTCTCATCATGGCCAATGATAAATGAAAAAAATGTTTTATTCTTTATAAAGTGTACATAATTAACTTGTGGGTGGGGCTTTACTTTCCCATCATAATCCATATTATTTAACTTATTAAGAAGTGTTTGGAAGAATGTATAAGATTTTTTAGAATCTATTACGAAATATTTGTTATGTAAATCTCCTAAAATGAATGAACTCTACAAGGAATAATGAAAGTTAAATCAACATTAATTATATAATTTTTCTTAAAATACATAGATTATATCATAATGACACCATTATATATTTCCAAAGGGTTTCCTTGTTTAAATGAATGATGTAGGGACAAAAATATATATCAATCAACACATTTATCATTATTGTGATCCCAACATAACTACTGATCATTAACATGTTGGGGTTAATAATTTGATCTTGTAGATTCCAACTATCCATAAATTTCATATGCTTACTTTTTTACTTGATAATTTAATTCAACATTATGATTTTGGGTTATTCTTGTTTATTTATTCAACATTTTGTTGATCCCCTAATAATTCTATAGTTTTAACATCAATATTATGTTCTTCCCATAATTTTTTAGCATCCTCATGTGCAGAAGACATTCTCTATATGATTATTCAAAAAATCAACATATATTATGTTAATGTATTATAGAAAACAATATTACAAGGAACATCATATTATATTAATAAAATATTAACCTTATCATTGAAATATATTTCAATTTTGTAGTTTGAAGGGAATTGGATCCTATGTTGAGAATCAAAATTCCCTCTTTACAGTCCCTGCTAACATAAAAGACATTTTTAACATTTGGGAAAACACTAAATGATTTGATCTCGCTATTAAAGTGTCCCCCTCAATCAAATTTTCATATGAACATATATTTTTTTACTCTCTATTAGAAAAACTGAACAAAATTTATATTCAAGATATGAGACATAAAATGCATTCACTATATGTGATGAATTTATTAATGGATTGTACATTTACCCTTCTAAATTGAAATTCACCTTCTTGAAGCCCATTTCCTCAAATTTCACTATACAACTCTATGGTCAACCCATTTGCAATGGAAAATCAGCATTTGAATTGTTGTATTATTAAATTCGTATATCTGTTTCATAATGCATAAACATGGCATATTCCTCTAAATTGGATTTTTAACCTCGAAAATATATATGTGGATCACTTCTACCACAACTGTAACACCATTTTTTTCAGCATTCTTCATTCTTCATGTTCTTTTTTATAGAACATATAAAACTTTATTACAAAAACACTTTAAGACATTGCATCTTCATTTGTTACCTTTTCTAGAAATCAATGTCATTGGACAATTGTAATGGCCTGGACCTCTCCGGCCCATTCCTTTGTCGAAAAGAAGGTCATGAAGTGTTCTCGATAGTAGAATGGACTTTTTCCACACTTTTCAGAATTTTTTAACTACACACCGTGTAGTGTGAGTACACACTGTGTACCACCTTTCCGGGTATACCCCGTGTTGAAGTCGTGTCCTTGACGCATGAAATAAATGAGCACACATCGTGTATCCCATACTACATGTCGTGTACTTCCTCCCTGCGTACGCGTTACCCTCAAACTGTGTGTCAACCAGTCAATGGTTGTGTTCCATGTTAAAGTCGTGTCATTTCCGCATGAAATAAATGAGTACATTCCATGTAGCCCATACTACATGTCGTGTAGTTCCTCCCCGCGTACGCGTTACCCTCAAACCATGTGTTGACCAGTCAACGACTGCGTACCGTGTTGAATGTCGTGTTTGATGCCGCGTGGTGACCGTGTGAAATGGTCTAGTACACGCCGTGGACTTTAGTTTTTCTTGCCTATAAAAGTAGGGGGCCTCTCCCGCTTTTTAAATCATTCCTCTCCTCCCCATTCATTCGAGCAGATCTTTCCCGAGAGACTCCAAAGATCCTTTCTTCCATAATATCTTCATCCGAGCCCCGATCTACGATCGGTCAGTGGCCACGAGATCGTAACGACGAGGCAAAACTTCTGATCTTGTATCTATTGCTTTCCATTCAGCCTTTATTTCTAAGATTCCACCTGAGGAGGGTTTTTCTGGTTTTTGTTAGAAGTGACGGACGCCGACATGCATCTTCCAAAGTTGATTCGGGGTGCATTGTGATTAGAACCTATTGAAGTAGGGATCTTACCTTCATCTCTCTCTTTTGTGCATCATGCGGGGTAGGTATCCTCTTGTTTTCGTGATATACAGTTGAACCAATAAATAAAGATAATAACTGGTTAAAGAACGGGGTTGGGGAAGTTGTTATGTTTATCTAGTTTATCCTATAATTATGTTATGAATTAAATAGGCTTATGCCTACTGAAAATCACAGACGTTGGGGGCCTTTGCTTGCGCAATTAAATGTTTCACTATCTTTCAAGACTGTTTTTTTGGATGGAAACCTTCTGGAATATGGAAATTGGTTAATCTCATAAATTTGGATGATTAAATGAATATCTGGAACCCTTGTGTGATCACCTAGGTTGAACAAAATAGAATAATGAACATGTGGGTGTTGGTTTGGTTACGTGGTGTGGGAAAGGGGGTGGGGGAATCTTGGGTTATTAAGAATATGATGGGAAGAGAGGATACTGTAAATGATATTAATGGGACAATGATGTGGCACGAGCCTTGTTTTGTGATAAGGTTGTGGAGATGTGGTTATAGTGGCATTAGGGCAACAGTAATGGGTTGTGATATTAAAAGAAAGTGGAAAGTTGATAAATTAACTGTGGGGAACGATAATGAATTGAGTTCTGGAACAATCAATGGGGGTCGAATGATGATAAAAAAGGATGTTTTTGTGTTTCTTGTGTTTTATCTAACTTGATTTGTGGTTGGAAGGGATATGTTTTATAGACGTTTGATATGGTTGGTTGTGGTCATTTTCCTAGTAGTTAGGGAACAAACAAACTAATTCTGTTAAAACATGAAAACCTAAATAGGGTTGGGGTTGATTTTTATATGCATGCTTCGTAATAGCAGTTTCGAGGAACATGCTCAGTTTCTTTGTTTAGAATCCATAGGTTGGGCTGTGTGTTTGGTATATATATATATATATATATATATATATATATATATATATATTTGTACCTTTGTGTTTTGTCTCTCCTCACCCATGATGAGAAATTAGTGCCGAACACCTCCATTTCATGGGAGAGGGTTTTTTCCCCTTAGTTACTAGCTCTTAAATACTCCTTCTTCCATAGGCTATGATGGATTGAGGTGACCTTACACCCAAGACTCTTCGGGTAGGTTTCGATTGGGGTGGTTTTAGCCCAAGAATCTTCGGGCAGTTTTACTATTTCCAAGAATATTCGAGATGATGCCCAGGTGTGTTTGGACATGGATTTGATTGTGGTTGTGAGGCCAAGGTGTGTGCGGGCGAGATATGTTTGTGTGAGGCCTAGGTTTTTGCGGGCGGGATATGTGGTTGTGGGGCCCATGTGTGTACGAGCGGGAAGAGTTTGGTAGCGGCAGGACGTTCAACTTTAGAAAGAGCAGATAACTAATGGTAAATGGTTTGGGGTACCCAACACTCTTGTTCTTATATACTACTACTAATACCTATTGTTTTGTGTTTCAGAGTGGGACTGGTGAGGTTGGGTGGATTGAATTCCTTTCTAGGTTTTGGTTTCTTCTGTTTTCTCATGGCAATTAGGATATCTCCCAACCTGTGCATGAGAGCTTGAGGTTTCCCTACTGAGTATACTTGTATGATCTCCTTACATTTATGTCCAGGTTTCCAGGAGGACTACCAGGGTCGTGTGTGACCGTACTAGTCAGGACAATTGGAGTTGTTGCAGTTTGTTGTACTCTTGTTTCTTTGGGTATTGTACTTTTGAGTTTTCTTGTACTTGTACTTTGTTTCAGAAGTGTTTAAACATGCATGTGGGATTTTATTGGGTTTATTTTCATTTACTTATTCCATTTTCATTTTGTGTTTGACTCATCCTACTTCCCGATCTTAAATAATAAAAAGGGTAATGATTCCCATATTGTGAAAACTCAAACCCTTGGTGCTAGTCACCACTCCGGGGCCTACTGGAGGCAGGACTCGGGGGTCATTACCTCCCTTTCACCGTTTCCAGCTCAGGAGGGGCATCTTTGGTGGTCGGGGGTCATGAAAGAATGGTATCAAAGGTAATGGTTGAGAGATAGGATGGATTCTGGAGTTAGTCACAGTGAGGATTGGATGGGATAGTAGTGCAACAGTGTTGGATGATCTTTGTGTATGACATAGTCTAGGGAAGACCGGCTAGGACACGGGGTTTTAGGGCCCCCCGTGATCCGATGCAAGGACTCTGAGCCTACCGAACGACCAAATGATACTACATTGATTGTAGGGTAGAGACCCTAGGGAATGTACATGCATCATCATGATTGTGTTTTACTTGATTTGGGTGTTCTAGGAAAGAAATCGAAATAATGTGATAAAATGAAACCTTGAGAAATTTCCTTGGTACTTGGGCTTAGTCGTTCTTTGTTTATCGTACAGCTATGGCACTTGGACATCATCCCCAGGTGGCTCAGATATTCGATGCCCAACATATTCATGCGGTCGATCAGTTGAGGATTGACCGAGAGGAGGAAGATGGCCAGTGGTAGAAGACTCTCCATTCGTTCCAGCGACAAGCCATCAAGAAGTACAAGGGTGGTACTTAGGATATGGAGATGGATGGGTGGCATGAGGAGCTAGGGATAGATTTTACTTTGATCCATGCTCCAAGGGAGTACTGGGTTCCCCTAGCAGTCAGTCAGTTGAGAGGTGCGGCGCGTCAGTGGTGGACGCTCTACCTCGGGGAGAGGTCAGAGGAAGAGGTTCCGAGTGGAATTCCATTCTTCCATGATCAAGGCAGAGAAGTGGCAGGAGTTACTCTCCCTACAATAGGGGAGTATGTTAGTACGAGAATTGGCGATCAAGTTCAAGGGTCTCATACACTTTTCTCTGGATCTCTTTCCGAATGAAGAATCTCGGGCGAGACGTTTGGAGGAGGTGCTTTGTCCTTCGCTCCAGTATGCAGTCACCCCCTTCACCCTTCTGATGTACATGGAAGTATAGAAGAAGTCATAGGTTGTAGAGAGGATGCACTCATAGGGAGGTGCACCATGAGAAGGGATATAGCCAGGTTCGTCAAAGGGGAAGGCAGTCACCAGCAGGTCTCCTGCGACAGGACCATCCAGATTCAGGCCAGTATTGAGCAGGCCCCAGAAGTTCTAGTTCAGATCATTGGGTCCTTGTCCCTTTTTCACGAGACCATGACAAAATTGTTTCTATCGAAGAGTTTTCGGGCACGTTTAGAGTCGGTTCCTGACCCGAGCTCAGTACGATGGAGGTGGGAAGGTTTAGCACCTGCCTCAACAGCACCAGTTGCCGGCAAGGCCCTTCCAGCATCAGCAGGACCCTGCTCTTCTGAGGGCAGGCTTTGTAGGAGGAGGCCGACCTTATGGTGCTCCTAAGGGACCTAGACCAGGGTGTGGTCAGGGAGGTGGTCGACATCAGATAGACTGAGGAGCTGGGCGTGGACAGTTGCACGCAGTAGAGTTGGCAGCTTCAGCAGGACTAGAGGTGGTGCGAGGTACGATTTGTTTAGTCATCACTCTCATTTCTGCTTTGTTCGATTCGGGAGCTTCACACTCCTTTGTTGCACCCAGTCTAGCCAATGCTTTGGGTCTAGATGTAGAGAGACATTCCATACCCCTAGTAATGAATACACAAGTTGGAGGTCAGACTAGCATATCTTGTGTTTTCTGTGGATATGGGCTGATGTTGGGACCGCATTGATCTAGTGGGGATATTATTTTGCTATAGATGCAGCCATATGATGTCCTCCTAGGCTTTGACTGGCTGTTTTCTATTAGTGTCGTTATCGACTGCTTCCAAAGAAGAGTCATGTTCTTTGACGTGGATGGGCAGCGTGTATCCAATGTTGGCGAGAGGAGATATCAGGTGGGAAGACGGAATGTGATGTCTCTCCTTTCCTTGTTTGGCGGGTTATCTGTGGTTTCAGCTGATACAAAGATGATGGATATTCCAGAGGCTGTTGGGGAGTTACTTGATGTTTTTCTTCATGAGGTTGTGACTCTAACCCCCCCCCCCACCCCCCGATGTGACGTTGAGTTCGGGATAGACTTATAGCCTGGTGCCCATCCGATTTCGATGGCCCATTATCGGATGGCACCTTCGGAGTTGGATGAGTTGAAGATTCAGATTGATGATCTGATGGAGAAGGGTTTTGTTCGACCCAGTGCGTCGCCATGGGATGCTCCAGTTTTTTTCGTGAAGAAGGCAGATGGTGGTCTCAGGCTATTCATAGACTACCGAAGGATGAATCAGTTAACGGTCAAGAACCGTTACCCCCTTCCAAGGATAGATGATCTCTTTGAATAGATGAGGGGAGCAGGTTAGTTTTCTAAGATTGATCTACGATCTGGATATCATCAGTTGAAGTTAAAATATAGTGACATCTCAAAGATGGATTTCAGGTGCTGGAATGGGAACTTTGAGTTTGTAGTGATGCCGTTTGGAGTTACGAATGCACCAGCTGTGTTTATGGGACTTATGAACCTTGTCATCCGAGAGTTTCTGGACCGGTTCATTATTGTGTTTATCGATGACATCCTGATCTACTGAAGATCAGAGGAGGATCACATTGAGCATATCAGGGCAGTCTTGGATGTCCTTCGACACCACCATCTTTATGGGAAATTTTCGAAGTGTCAGTTTGTGATGCAATAAGTACACTTCCTTGGGCACGTGGTGTCTCAGCATGGAGTGTCAGTAGACCCATATAAGGTGGAGGAAGTTGTTTCTTGGGAGGCCCCCAAGAGCATGGCAGAAGTTCACAATTTCTTGGGGTTGGAAGGTTATTATCGGAGGTTCGTTTCAGAATTCTCTCGAGTTGCTTCTCCATTGATAGCTTTGACTAGGAAGAACCAGGTCTTCATATGGAGCGACTAGTTCTAGAATGATTTCGACTACCTGAAGGAAAAGTTGGTTAGTTCTCTAGTACTCAGGTTTCCAGAGGAAGGGTTGTTATATGAGATGTTTTTTGATGCTTCTGGCCTTGGTTTGGGGTGTGTACTCATGCAGAAGAAGGGTGTGATCTGTTATGGGTCTAGGAAGTTGCACCCACATGAGCGTAACTATTCCCCCAATGACCTAGAGCTTGTAGCAGGAGTGTTCGTACTGAAATTGTGGTGACATTACCTCATTGGGGAGCACTTTGTGGTCTTCTCAGATCACAAGAGCTTATGTTATATCTTCTCCCAGCGTGACCTGAACATGCGGAAGCGGAGATGGGTTGAGTTTCTCCAAGACTATGAATTAGCGATTCCTTACAATGAAGGTAAGGGAAACATTGTGGATGATTCCCTGAGCAGGAAATTGCATATAGAAGTGGTTCGGGAATCCGTTGATGCTTGGAAATCGATGGGAGAGTTGGCTGCCTTGCACTTGTATCCAAGGGTAGTGGGTGTTAGAGTCTATTTGTTTCAGATGACGGTGCAGTCCTCCTTGTTGCAGCAGGTGGAAGAGTCTCAGTGGGGAGACTCTAAGGAAAAAGTGATGCGGGATCATATCGATCAGGGAAACGATCTAGAAGGATGTTCATAGGACAACCGACATCGAATTATTTTCCATGGAAGGTTTTTTGTTCTGGAGGTGATACGTGAGGGAGTTCTCCGTGAGTTCCATAGCTCAGCCTTGGTGGTACATCTGGGAGTTTCAAAAATTTACCAAGGCCTGAGGGAATAGTATTGGAGTCCCGGGGTGAAACATGAAGTGGAGGAGTTTGTGGCTAAGTTCCTAGTGTGTCATCAAGTAAAGGCTGAACACCGTGTTCCTAGTGGTTTGTTGCATACCATGGATGTTTCTGAGTGGAACTGGGATGAAATATCAATGGATTTCATCATATGACTACCCGGAGCTCAGTGTGCTTATGATGCTATCTGGGTAGTGGTGGATCAACTGACAAAATCAGCTCACTTCTAGGCAATTAAAGTGTCGGGCCCAGTGAGTACCTTAGCACAGAGGAATGTAGACGAGGTAGTGAAGTTGCATGGAGTTCCAAAGACTATCGTCTTAGATCAGGATACTCAGTTTACCTCATGAGTTCGGAGGGGGTTACAACATGCTTTTGGCACCTAGATACACCATTGCACTGCTTTCCACCCCCAGACCAATGGGCAGATAGAGCGGACAATCCAGATGATGGAGGACATGCTGCGAGCATGAGTTCTGGATTTTGGAGAATCATGGGTGAGACACATGCCTTTAGTAGAGTTTTCCTAAAAAAATAGATTCTACTCTACTGTTGGCATGGTACCGTTTGAGGCTCTATATGGAAGACTATGTCATTCACCCATTTGATGGGAAAAGTTTGGTGAGACAGGTGCTCTTGGGCCAGAGGTAGTACAGAGAACCACAGAGAAAGTCCAACTTGTGCGTGAGAGGATGAAAGCGGCTCAGGACCAAAATAAGTTTTATGTTGATCGTCGAAGGAGGCCTTTGGTGTTCGAGGTGGGAGGTCATGTGTTATTGAAGGTTTCCCCTCGACAGGGGCAGCGATGGATTGGGAAGGGGAGTAAGCTCTCCCCTAGGTTCATTGAACCTTTCGAGGTGTTGAGGCGAGTTAGCAAGGTGGAATATTTGCTGGCACTACCACCTCAGTTGGAGAATGTTCATGACTTATTCCACGTCCCCCAGATTTGTCGGTACATACACGACGACTCTCACGTTATCAACTGGGGACAGTTAGATATGGGAGACGATGCGATCTTCATGGAATGATTAGTCAGAATCGAGGATCATAAAGAGGAGGTGCTTCATGGATGAACCATCGCCTTGGTTAGTGTTTTGTGGAGGCATGGAAGCTATGAGGATAGCACTTAGGAATGGGACTCCAAGATGCACACTCAGTACCAAGAGTTTTTTTGACTTGTGTTTTTCTTTGTTCTTCTGAGCTTTTTTTTGATGTTATACTATGTACCTTTGATATATGGAATGTTTGTCTTGTTGGTTGTGAGATGTTTTGTTTCCTTGTTCTCTGGAAGTGTGTAACATGTCTGGATGTGTGGGGAAAGGGAAAACATGATCCTTAATCGAGATGCATTAATTCAGATGTGATTGAACCCGTGCGGTCAAGTCAGTGCCGCTTAAAGCGGATAATATCTTGACCTGAGAGAAGGAATTACCCAATCCATGTGTTCGGATAGTGTGTTGGTAGTACGGTGTTGGGGGTTGTGTAATTTGAAAAATTATAATATATGGAAGTGGGAAGACCCAATTCTTAATCGATACGCATTAATGCAGATGTGATTAAACACGTGCAGGCGAGTCAGTGCCACCTAAAGAGGATAATATCTCGACATAGGAGAAAGAATTCCTAACACATATGATTAGGGTTGTTGGTTGGGTTCCTGCTATAATGAGAGCCCTAAGAGTTATCTTGTTGGGTTCCTCTGGGTTGGTTTTTGAATTATCAGGGATGAGAATGTTTTAATAGGTATCTGATGTAATGGCCCAAACCTCTCTAGCCCATTCATTTGTCAAAAAAATTTCATGAAGTGTTCTGGAGAGTAGAATGTACTTTTCCAACACTTTTCATAATTTTTTAACTACACGCCGTGTAGTGTGAGTACACGTTGTTTACCACCTTGCCAGGTATACCCCATGTTGAAGTCGTGTCCTTTCCACATGAATTAAATTAGTACACATCGTGTAACCCATACTACATGCCGTGTAGTTCCTCCCCACATACGTGTTACCCTCAAATCGTGTGTTGACCAGTCAACGGCTATGTGCCTTGTTGAAGCCGTGTCCTTTCCACGTGAAATAAATGAGTACACGCCATGTAGCTCAAACTACATGCCATGTAGTTCCTCCCCGCGTACGCGTTACCCTCTAACCATGTGTTGACCAGTCAACGATCCTGTGCCGCATTGAATGCCATGTTGGAAGCTGCGTGGCGACCGTGTGAAATGGTCTTGTACACGCTGTGTACTTTAGTTTTTCTCGCCTCTAAAAGGATGGGGCCTCTCCTCCTTTTCAAATCATTCCTCACCTCCCTATTCCTTCGAGCAGAGCTCTACCGAGAGACTAAAATGCTCATTTCTTCCATAACAACTTCGTCCAAGCTCCGATATACGATCCGTTAGCGGCCATGAGATCGTAACAATGAGGCGGAACTTCTGATCTTGTATCTATTGCTTTCCATTCTACCTTTATTTCTAAGATTCCACCCGAGGAGGTTTTTTCCGGGTTTTTTCAGAAGCGACGGACGCTGACATGCGTCTTCTAAAGTTGATTCAGGGTGAGTTGTGATTAGAACCTGTTGAAGTAGGGATCATACCTTCGTCTCCCCCTTTTGTGCATCATGTGGGGTGGGTATCCTCTTGTTTTCATGAGATACAGTTCATCCAATCACTAAATATAATAACTGGTTAATTAATGGGGTTGGGGAAGTTGTTATATATATCTTGTTTATCCTATTATTATGTTATGAATTGAATAGGCTTATGCCTACGAAAAATCACGTCATTGGGAGACTTTGCTTGCGCAATTAAATGTTTCCCTACCTTTATAGACTGTTTTGTGGATATAAATCTTGTGGAATATGGAAATTGGTTAATCACGTAAAGTTGGCTGATTATATGAATATCTGGAACCCTTGTGTGATCACCCCCGTTGAAAAAAAAGGAATAATGAACATGTGGGTGTTGGTTTGGTTATGTGGTGTGTGAAAAGGGGGGTGTGAATCATGGGTTATTACGAATAGGATGGGAAGCGGGGCTGTAGTAAATGATATTAAAGGGACAATGATGTGGCACGAGCCTTATTTTGTGAAACGGTTGTAGAGTTGTGGTTATAGTGGCAGCAGGGCTGCAGTAATGGGTTGTGATATTAAAAGAAAGTGGAAAGTTGATAAATGAACTGTAGGGAATGATAATGAATTAAAAGTGGGAACAATTAATGGGGATCGACTGATGATAAAAAAGGATGGTTTTGTGTTGCTTGTGTTTTATCTAACTTGATTTGCGGTTGGAAGGGATATGCTTTACGAATGTTTGATATGGTTGGTTGTGGTTATTTTCCCAGTAGTTAAGGAACTAATAAACTAATTCTGTGGAAACATGAAAACCTATATGGGGTTGGGGTTGTTTGTTGTATGCATGCTTCGTAATAGCAGTGTCAAGGCACGTGCAAAGTTTCTCTGTTTAGAATCCATAGGTTGGGCTGTGTGTTTGGTATGTATATATATATATATATATCTGTATCTCTGTGTTTTGTCGCACCTCACCCATGTTGAGCACATAGTGCCGAACACTCCCATTTCATGGGAGAGGGTGTTTCCCCCTTAGTTACTAGCTCCTTCATACTACTTCTTCCATAGGTTTTGATGGCTTGAGGTGACCTTACACCAAAGACTCTACGAGTAGGTTTAGATTGGGGTGGTTTTAGCCCAAGACTCTTTGAGAAATTTTTACTGTTCCAAGAATCATCGGGATGAGGCATAGGGGTGTTCGGGTGGGGATTTGATTGTGGTTGTGAGGCCCAGGTGTGTGGGGGCGGGATATGTGGTTTTGAGCCCCAAGTGTGTGTGGGCGGGAAGAGTGTGGTTGCGTCAGGACGTTCGCCGTTTAGAAGAGCAGCTAACTAGTTGGAAATGGTGTGGGGTACCCAATACACTTGTTCTTATATACTAATAATACTACCTATTGTTTTTTGTTTTTGAGATTCGCTGGTGAGGTTGGGTTGATAGAATTCCTTTATAGGTTTTGGTTCTTTCTGTTCTCCCACATGACATTAGGATGTCTCCCCACCTGTGCACGAGAGCTTTAGGTTTCCCTATTGATTATACATGTATGCTCACTCTACGTTTACTTTCAGGTTTCCAGGAGGACTAACAGGGTCGTGCGGGACCCTTCTAGTCAGGACAGTGGGAGATGTTGAAGTTTATATTACTCTTGTTTCTTTTGGTATTGTAATTTTGAGATTTATTATACTTGTACATTGATTCAGAACTGTTTAAACATGCATGTGGGATTGGTTTGGGTTTATTTTCATTTACTTGTTCCTTTTTCTTTTGGTGTTTGACTCATCCTATTTCCCGATATTAAATAATGAAAATGGAAATTACTCCCATATTGTGAAAACTCCTATCCTTGGTGCTAGTCGCCACTCCGGGGCCTACTAGAGGTGGGACTCGGGGGTCATTATCTCCCTTTCACCATTTCCAGCTCAGGCGGGGCATCTTTGGTAGGAGGGGGTCGTGACAAAAATTGTATTTTAATTTATATATAACATCGTATAAATATTAAATCATCCCCATCATACGAATAATTTATTATGTGTATTTTATATCCATCCTTTAACCATTGATTTATTCGAAAATCTAATAATTTATTTGTGGGATTCAATGTATGGATCATTATCTTCACTATTAGGTAAAATGTAATTGTGTGCTCGATCCTACTCTGATGTTAATTGTAACAAAATCTCATTCAGAAATCCATTATAATATAAGGGGTCCACTATAATGAGACATTAAAAGAATGATGTTTTCAACATCTGATACGTAATCGGTATAGAAGTCAATAGCTTCTTCCCAAAATTTCATTTTATAATACAACCAGTTGGATGGCTTCAATTTTTTACGCACCCATTCAAGCTTTTCACATGCCATTAAATGAGATATATCCATACGTAATGGTAAAAACCATCTAGTTACACCTCTCTAATGAAGTAAACCATTAGGCGGACCATTATATCAATGAATGGTAGTGGGAATAAATCTCTAATTCATATATTTTCAATTCATCCACCTTTTTTTGTTTGGAAACATTTTCAAGTCTATAACATTACTGCATATGATTTTGAAAAATTTGGAGAGTATGATTAATTTATGTCAGAAATTTTCTGTAGAAAATAATAGAAATAATTAATCATTAAAGGATTAATCAAAACATAACAGTAGTGTGATTTTAGACTCTATAACTTCTAATAAGTCAATGAAACGACATTATTTATATTTTATGAAAACCCTTATAAAACATTTAAACTTATAATGAAAATAAGGTTTATAATTTTTCCTATCTAGATAGATTGTAAGCTGTAAAAAGAAGAAAAGTGTTCCTTTTATCATTCACTGATGACAACTCTTCCATTATCCCAATGTCAATAATGTCCAACGTATCCTCGATTCCTTGTTTCGTTTTTCAAGGAACTTTTAGTAATGTTCTAATAACACTATCATATAATTTTATTTCTACATGCCTAGAATTAAGAATAAGGATGGTGTAAAAACATCTTAATATGGTAATTCTATGAAAAATTATCACATATTTGAACCTAATTAGATATGTATTTTTAAAAATGGTTTACGGAAAACAATTCTAATATCTTTTACTTTATTCAACAATTGATAACACATTAGTGGATATAGTGTTATAACTTTTTCAGTATTCCCATTGTATACTATCATCCAGGATTGATATTTATGTCATTGAAGAAAATTCTTCCAATTTCATAAAACATAGACTTCAAGTAATGTTTCCACTGAACTGAGTGTGTGAATTCTTTACAAATTGGACACCCCAATATTCCGTTAATTCTATAGCCCAATATATTTCCATAAATAGGAATGTTATTTTTCATCCCATTAAACATGGTCCCCAATGTAAATTCTTTACTTCATTGAGAATCATACGTTGCAACACATGTATCCTACATCAATTTTAGTTCATCCACCAATGGATGTAAATAGAATAAAATATCAGTACTGAGTTACTTTGGTCAAGAAATAAGAAGATGAAACATAATGTATTTTCAATTCATCTATGGACATGGAAGAAAGTTATAATTTACCAATATGATAGTCCTTGTACATTGAGTACAACTATGTAAACCAAAATGATTTATTCTTTCTACAGATAACAAAAGATGAATGTTTCTCAGCTCATTTACAAATTTAGAATTCTCATAAACAATTTTAGTCCAGTGTGGATAATCTACTAGATGATATATGTTCCCTTATTTAATTATTGTGTCTTCATGAAATTTTCATCGTCTTATAGTTTTTTAGAATCCGTATAGTATTTTAAACCAATGAATGATAAGAATATATCAAACATATTATTATGTACCAGATTATTTTTTCTTTTACCAATATGTTCCACACTTAGTACATTTTAATAGCAATTCATTGTCCAAGTCAAACAATATGAAATCATTTGCACTAAAATATATTTTTAATAAATAATCTTCATTGTATGTAGAATTCATTTGTATCATTGGTTTGACATGGATTCTCATTTTATTCATGTATCATATCGTCCAGGAGACCAAGAAGTTATATAAAGATGATCTCACTCCATCCTTTGATAGATTTAAATTATATAACATCAATACAGTTGAAAATGTTATGTATTTAGTACAACTGGTATAAAATGGTCCCTTCGAATATCTGATTGAATTCTCAAAAAACATTGGAAATTCATGAAATTCATCCTCAATATCTATTGTAATTTCTTCCATGTGATCTCTATCATCGTTTATACTTTTATTCCTATCAAATGATCAATAAACTGTCGTATGATCTCAATCAGAGTGAACATATTAATTTTCCCCATTTCTAGTACAACATATATAGTTCTCATCTATTCCATGACATATAATATTTTCTTTCAACTTTTAGGTACTACTTTTTCATGAATAACAACAATGTAAACAAACACAATAGATTTGAGAATGATCATATATATGATCAATTGAAAACATGACAAAATATTAAAATTCGTATTCATACTCTTTAGTTAAAGTATTTCTTTTCATACATTTTTTATTCATATCCATCAAATAATGTTCCAAAAATATTTATTTTGTATAATAAATATATAAATATAGACAATATATTCACTTTTAACATTGAATGTTTTAAATAATTATAATTAGAAGAACCAAACATTTGAATATTTCAAATAACATTAGTACTATTTAAAGAAATTCGGTAATTAAGTTTATAAAAAATAATTAATCTTATATTTTAGGCATTATCCTCTTAAATAATCCAAAATGATCATGGGGGCTGAGTTTGGTATGACTATTGCTCAGACTAGTTCAAGAAACATAGGTTCATGTCCCGAAGAGATTGGGGATGAGTCTCCAACAATATAATGAAATAATAACTTTTCTAGATTTGAATATAATTAGTTTAATTTTTGTCGTTATAAAACATTTAAAATCCCCACATATTAATTTAAAATTTGGAATCGCATCTCAAAACAACATTCAAAATTCAAAAGGCTTCTTTTTAATTCAAGATGTGTATTGTTTTTTTCATAATACATAATGGGATACAAACCCTTTATATATAAAAAAATTAAAATCAACTGAGAAATTTTAAAATCATATTAAAAAAACACTAACAATACATTACTATTTTCAAACTATTCCCATGTAATTATTTTAACATGTAACTTTATAAAACACTATGCATTCACTTTGAAATCACTTAATGATTTTCAAAACACGAAATCCATTTTATTTTTTTTAATTGAAAACATAGTTTTTCATTTTAAATCTCACTTAAACATTTAAAACCATGTTTCCTTTTTCAAAACTGAATTTTAAAATCGGCTGGAACCTAAAAATTATAAGTATGACACCACCCACTCAAATACAAATCATGAATACTAAGCATTTCATAAGCATTTTATAAAGCTAACATTAATAAAAAAATCAAAAGACATTAGTAGATTAATTATTAACATCTTAACATTGTTGTCCTGGGATACTAAACTAAATACATAGGTTCCCATTTGATTATTGGAAAAATCAATTAGGGGATATTAATTTATCAAAAACAAGTTTTAAAAATTATCACACAAGAAGCAATAAATACATGTTTTCACATACCATACATTTTATTGTATAAATTCTTTTACACATTATTACTTGTTTTAAAATAATGTATTTTAAAAAGGTAATGTTTGGACTTGTATTTATTAACAATTTACATTGTTTCATTTATATATGTAAATGATTAGAAACTCTATAAGCTTAAAAAATATTATGATCGATAAAGTAATGTAGCTATTATATGTTTTGGATATGTTACCTTACTCTATTATGATAAACTAACATGAATATTCATATGTCATAGATCATTATTCAACAAAAATAAATTACTATTTAGTACATATTTTTGTTTTGATAACATGAGTAGTTTTAGTAAACATGAATTTAGATTGAAATCATGTGTTTAAATTGCATGAATATAATTAGTAATGTATTACCTTGTATAAATTGGGATAAAAAACATTGATGGGTAAAAATATTTTTATAAAATCATCTTTTTTATTATCTATGGATTCCATTTATAAATTACAAAGAAATGTAATTTAAAATATATATGGAGAATATGATTTTATTCATTTATTATAATCCAACCATGAAATTTTTCTAACGCCAATCATTAAAAAATAATAATGCATTAAACAAGCACAAACAAACCATTATTAAACTGAATATTTTTTTTTAAAATGTAATAAATCAATTGAAAAACATTTTTTGTAGATAAATCCTTATTTTTTAAAAACAATCATTTAGAAATACCTTTTGGATTTTTTAATAAAATTTAACTTAAAATTAAATCATAGTATATCAAAATGTAACTAAAAAGAAATAAATAAATAAAACAATTCAAAATAAGAAACAAAATTTTAGAAAATGTAAGAAATAAAATTATATAAGGGACATGAAGAGAACTTCAATAAAAGTGAAAATGGGTACCAAATAATATATATAATAGCACAAGTATAAGCCAAAAAACATGGAGTTGAGTTATGACCACATGTTTTAAGGGAAATTGACCAGATCATAGAATTCTAGTTGTCTATGTGACAAAAACAACAAATGAAACCCATCCCTCAAAACAAAACAAAAAACAACCCTAAGACTATATATCATTAACTCTACAGAAGAACCTATTTAGCATCTCAGAATTTCCATTTAATGTTTTTTTATTTTTATTTAATTATTTCGAGACAGAAAAATTCTACAGCACGTGACTTCGAGGTCTGGAGATCCTGGAATGAAATTCTGAATTTTTTAGGTACATTAAGAAAATGGGTGGCCATGATTTTTTATATTTTGAACCGTCGCTTGGATTGAAAATCTGAGGGCACCATTGAATTCAGATTGACGTGATTCACCTAGAAATGACTTAACATCGGCTGGCAACAGCTAAGAGGAAAAGTTATTTTTTGGACTTTTTGAGAAAAATAATAAAATAATTTAAAATTTTATTTCATATTCTTTCTCACTTTTGAGTGGAGGACAGTGATGTTGTGGTAAGGAGACATGGCGGTGACAATTCACATAAATGGGGCTCATTAAACATGATGCGTAACAACATTTTAGTGACATGTAACAATGAAACTGTTTCATAAATAAAACAGAATAATGACATGACAACACATCATAATGGGAACACTATGATGTGATCCTATTTATTGTTTGATGTCCTGGGGAAATATGGATTAAAAATGTGGATTAATCTATGTAGAATCTATGAAAGACTTCCACCCCAGTTATGAATAAAGAACACTGGTGGAACTTCATCATCATCATCACGCATTTCGAAGATTGGAGCCAAGAAGTTATGCTGACGTCTTAACCCCTTAAGGCGAACATACAGCAATGAACGTAATAAGAGGAACTTTTTTTGATCCATTGTTCTTCCTCGCCCATTTTTATATGACGAATGTATTATAACCCATAAATAGGTTAATCTGTGGATCGTTCGTTAGAATATGAGGGTGACTTTACTTTTGGGGTGATTATTCGGGATTAAAAATTGGCATTAATGATTGAAAAAAAATCTCCCCAAGCCCCCCCCCTCGTAAAAACCTCAAACAAGGAGGGCCCGAGCCAACACAAGAAATGCTTGAGAACTTCTGCTCGTTTATTATTTTTGACTGCATTCTCAAATTGAACTCAATTCCGGTTTGACGGCTTTGTGGTAAAGAAATCCTTGCCCGGAGACCGTTGATGCGAGGGGCGGACCACCAGAGCACGTCCGGTGGCCCGTCAATGATTCTGCGTGTACATATACTATGGAAACAATGGCGGCGGCCAGATGCGGGGGGAAGGGGGCTCGCATCGGTTAGCCATGGTGACCGGGAGGCCGCGGCACGTCAGCCGCTGCAGCGCGTGGGAGGATGTGGCACCAGGTGGCCACTGCATGTGGGGTGGCCCACGTCCGGGCCACCCGAAAGGCCGGAGGCGCCGTTACCCATCAGCCATATCAGGAGTCGAACGTAGTGTAGGGAGGAGGGTCCCGCCCTTGTGTGATACTTTCGGACCGGAGGGGATGTGGATGGCTACCACGTCCCAGGGGCACACATCGCCACATCGCGTGATCGGTCCCCTAGAGAGCTGGACGAGCCCCCATTGGACTAGACCCAAACTGGAAACCCGGACCTTCCTTGGTGGGTCAGACCCGTGCCCCTTTGGACCGGGCTGGACATGACCGGTTCGTCGGGCGACTCGGCGGGCTAGACCCTCAACCAAGTTGGCCTGGTCCAGCGAGGCCTACAATGCCTGGCCCACTTTCCAAGCCAGACTAGACCAACCCCTATCCACACAAGGTCTGGTCGGGTGCATCATAATGAACTGAGGAATGTGGAACCCCTGATCCAGGTTGGTCAAGTGGGTCGGACTGTTCTGACTGGCCCCCATCGCAACCGGTCCCCTGGTCACAAAAACACTCGTATATTGCAAACCACGCATCCGATTAACTGGACGTTTGTGGCGTTGGGACCCTCTCGAGGAGGTAGATCTTTTGGAATGTTTTTTAATGAATTTAATTGATGTCGAGAAGTAATGAATGGCTTGAGGAGCAGTTCTAACATGCATGCAACTTACGGAACCCTGAGGTTGGATGTGACCTAAAAACTCCTCGAGGATGGCCCAGTGGGAAGTTTCTCTGTGTGACCCAGTATGCCCACAGTGGGGAGCATCTCTGTGTGACACAACAGAACCTTGGTATTAGACAGGAGGAGTACCTCAATTCATACAATGTGGGAAGCGGTACTGTGTGACCCGATAGACCCACGATGGGGAGCATCTCGGTGTATAAGGATTCAATGTTAAAAAATTAAATATTCTTGAATTAAATGAATAATTCACATTGAGGATCATTTCATGTTTAGAGTTTTAGAGAATTAGGCAATAACTATTACATATCAACCTGAGAATTACATATAGAAATTACTACTCAATATCCATTTTTTCATAAATTAAAAACTCATAAAAAGACATATTTCTAGTTCCATGTTTTAGACAGCATGACTTTTCCTTGATCACGTCCTTGACCATATTCATCTTTACGTCCTGTGGAAAACATTTCAAAAACATGGGATGAGCATAAAAAGCTCAGTATGGGTTATAAAATAATTAATGAAATCATTAGCGTATCAAAAAATACAAATCAATGAAACCATACTTTTCAACCATAACATACCTCATGAAATCATAGGATTTATGAATAACACACCGAAATCATAAATCATAAAGGTATATTGTGGAATACAAAACATACATACATTGTAGATATCATAGATACATAGGGAGTTACATTAGAATACCCATAATAGTATATTCCCTAAAATTGTTAGGAGAAACATTAACGTTTACGTCCATCACGTTACCCAATGCATTAGAGAGTTATCTCGGGCTCACCCATCGTAGTTTTATCACGAAACCACCCATATACGTAAAAATGCTCAATAAAAATAACATTTTAATAAAAAATAAAACCAGAAAAAAGTAAATGTAACATTTCCACATTGAAATCACAATATATCATTTCATGTTATTGACATAATCTATGCTTTATCAAACCATTTTCAAAACCATTTAAAACATTTATTGAAGAGATTTTGTAATCAAAGTGTCCCATACCACTTTGAATCATTTGGAAGAAATTTTAATTTAAAAAAATTCATGTCCATATAAAAAAATCCTTAAAACCTTTTTTAAAACATGGACATTAATGAGATTGATTTAGATGAATAAATCTTTAAAACCTTGAAAACTATATTTTAGTTAAATAGTTCCAAACTAAATGAGAGAAGCTTGAATACCAATAATTGAGGAATAACATTAATAAAAGATTATATATAATGAGAATAAATAGATTCCTGATATAATATGTCGAAGTGTAGAATATAAACCATATAAAAGTGAATATGTGTATAACAACAAATAAGTCTCAATGGATACTATGTTGAGACAAAGTCCCTTGATAATATCATATCCTTATATTAAGAAAAAATCAATGACAATATTATGTGTGAACAATACGAATACACCCAAGATAAGAGGATATTATGTGTAAACATATCAGAGGACATTCACACATATTCATAGCACTACAAAATCATGAATTATATGTTTAACCTAAAGAATTGAAATTGGGTTAAGAAGTTATCTTATAGAAATTCGACAGCCTAACGACATCACATTAAAATTATGAAAATGGGTTGACGAGAGTGAAAAGGTTCTATAGTCACATAGAAACAAAATGTATAGAAATAAGGATATATAATAACATTATCTGACATAAGAATTTGGAAATTAGAAGACATAACAGAAATGAAGTCTTTTAAAAAGATTAGGGTGAAATATTCCTTCACCGATTTGGTAACATATGAAACATACACCAAATGAAACAAGTATCATATGAAGGAGATGTAGATAAAAATAAATTAAAGTATAATACACAATTAATACATTAATGTGAAGTACACATACCACACAAAAGGAAATAGTGGCAAATATTTCTTGAATCTCACGAGAATAAAAAGTGAGATGAAAACCACTTACCACGTAGAAATCAATCGAGTCATATGAAGAAAGGTTAATAACCACCAAATTAATCAAAAAATACCATGAATACAAATAGAATAATTGTAATATATATCCAATAGAAGTGCACAGCACACCAAATGCAATAAATATGTGGCGAACAATAGAAGTCTCACACAATTCAAAGTGAGTTAAGAAACCCCTTCCCTCGTGTCTGACTTGCTGTTATTTAATATCCTGAATAGTAAACTAAATTTAATTTATAATTGATTAAGAATTTATTTAATGTTTATTATTTGATTTATGTCATGTATTACCTTGCTATAATAATTAGTTAATTATTTTAGGTCATATCAGACATTTTTTCTATGTTAGAAACTTGAGTTAAAAATGAACTTGTTATATTTATAAAATTTACATGTGGTCAAAATTCCATTATCTCCATTACGATATTAATTATTTAGAAATAATATATATATTTTATATATATTTATATATAATAGTACATATTATTTGGAGATATGAAAGGAAATGCACTGTTCATGGAGATTGTAAGCCATATGTACACATTAATACTACTTTGATTTCTATTTCATATTTAATGGTATGAAAATTTAATGATAAATATTCATATTATAATTATAGTATAATATAATATATAATTTAATTATATCCATAATTTATATGTTCTACGTATTGTATGAACGAATCATATCACTATGAGGGGGCGATAGTCCACACTTCCTCAAATAAAATTATCATATTTACCCACTATGGAAACCATAATGGTATTCAATAAATGAAAAATACAGAAGAATAGAAATAATATAAATTTATTTTATATAACATATAAATATATTAATCTTAATGGCCACCATAAGAGGTGCTAGGAGAATATTATCCAATCATCGTTTTGTGAGGCAGTAGTTCATCGTCAACAGAAACAGTATGTTATTTAAAAATTAGATGGTGGTGTGTGTAAGTGTAGTTTGAATACATCTCATAACAACAACCTATTATATTGAGGATATTTGTGTTGTTATAAAATAATGTAATAAATAGAGTTTAATGTTGTTGGATAAGTAAAATAAAACAAAAGAACTTAAGATAGGACGTTACCTTTAAATTAGGTATCTTCCTTTGGTATGAATGAGAAGGTTTACTTGAATTTCCTTTTTCCTAGGGGAACGCTTATTTCAGAAGTAGAGGTATGTAAGGAGATTAATTGGTCAGAGTTTGGGGGATTCAAGGTTCTTGATAAGTGTGAGGAATGGGTTAGAAGTGAGGGATTTTTATAAGGGGTATGAGGGATTATTTAAGAAAGCTTGAAAATATAACTTTATTATATAAAGATTTTCGGTTTCTAAAGGTCCAAAAATCATTAACGTCTAAGATAATATGACTCATGTTTGAAATAATATCATCTAATAATGATTTTATAGGTTTTGAATGTTTTTTTATTCATTATAATCTTATTTATTTAAGTCATTCATTAATGAGGTAAACACTGCATCAGTATTGTGTCATAAATGTTTTTATTTATTTGATTTCCACGAATTGTAAAAAATAATATCATGCTGTAGTAAGTAATTATATATTTTAAATTATTATTTATATTCAAAGTGGTAACTTATATAACCACATGTAATAATTTACTTTCTAAAATTTATATGATTAAGTCAATTTTTTCTTTACTTTAAATTAAATAATTTAAAATGTCATTATCACTACCAAGTGGCTCCATGGGGTCCCAAAATCGACCCAAGTATTCACGTGGTTGGAAATGTAACATCCAATAGGGTTTGGATACATGTTAGGGTAATTTAATATTATAATAATAATAATATTTTTTCACCCTTATTTTACCAGATTTACCCATTAACCACGGAAAACAAATTATTTACTAAAGTAAATATTTAAAATGTGTAAAAATAAAAGTTACCTATTTACCAAATTTGTAAAACCTGATTCCAAATATGGAATTAATTTTTCCAAATTCAAAAACTGAAGTCAAAAAAAGTAATATAAAATTAATTCTCATTGTCAAAACCAAAAAATGTGTTTTTAAGAAATAATAATTATCAAAATATTTGCACTTGTTTATATCCAATTTCAAAGTGAAATAAATTCCAATTACCAACATAGGATTAAATAGTAAAATTATAATCTATTGAAACTTTTAATCCATTTATAAAGATAATCTAAACAAATAAATAATTTTTTTTAAAAAGCAGTTTTGAATTAGAATACAGTATTATTCACTATTCCTAAAAAATAATCATTATCTGAAAAATAAAAAAATTGTATCCCAAGTAAATTTTGATGTCCCGATTATAAAGAAGAATATTATTTTTTCAAAAATAACATATAAAATTGAACAATACTATATTTAAATAGGTTTTACCATCAAAATTAGGTAAATTGACCATTTAATGAATATTAGATTATTTATGCTTAAAATATGATTCTTTCTTATTTTAATCCTTTATAAATTTGTTGGATAAATCTAAAAAACATTTAACAAACATGAATATTTATATTTTATTTAATTCTATCCATTCCTCCCAATATAATGGCTAGGCATTAACTACCACTTAGAATAATATTATATTATTATTTTTTAGTATAACACAACATTGTGTGCAACATAAGATTTTAAAGAAACACGTTTTTGGGTATCATGTATGCCATCAAACATAACATCCCCTTCAATGTAAAATTATTATTTAATTCAAAAATTTTAATAAATAAGAAAATTTTATATTCTTTATATACCTAGATGTTACATCCTTCCTCTCTTTTGGGAATTGCATCCTCAAAATTTTAAAATTAGGCTTCAAAACATCATTGAAAGTCCCTCATCAGAAAAAAGAGTTAGTAAAAATATCACTTTAATAGAAAGAAAGAGAAATACAAAGGTCATCCAAAATTCCCATATTAGGATTCCATGTAGTAAAACATGGATATAAAAGATAAACAAGACAAAAATGTTTGATGGAGAGTGGTAGAAAACATGATTAGGAGAAAGTTAACCATAAGAAAATCAAAAATATGTTATGGGTTAAACAGTCTTTGATTATTTAGTGGGAAACATTAACAGGAAATGTTTTTGTTTTTTATGTTCCTTTTCATAATGTTGAGGAATTTATTTATGATCCTAACTAAAACATAAAGAAAAATACTAACGTGTTATGTAGACTTTCTTACTTTACTAAATTTCTACCACAAACACACCTTTTCTCCAAATGATAAGTATTAAAACTAACTTGGACACACCTGAAGTGTTAGAATCAACTTTTATAGTATCTCATAAACAACAAAAGATTAAATATATTTTCCCCATGTATATTTACATTAACCAAAACCAAAATGGTTAGTAAAAGATCAGAGAATACCCGAAAAAGATAATCTTTTACAAAAAGATAAACTACTCTTAATCTCCAAAAAATTTCAAACAATACCCAAAGTTCAACAAAGACCATTCAATAAAAAACTGTCCCTAAAATTGTTCAATGTAATCCAAAGTAATATTGAAACACAAATCTCAGAAGGATTTAATCACATAGTCTTCCAATATAAATCATAAAATTTATCTCAAAATAACATCAGTTACTCTTACAGTTTCATATTGAAAAGTAATGAAACTAATCACATATTATCCTTGATAGGTTAATAATTTCCATAAATAAACCATATTGTCATATATAAAAAATAAAAACATAGATTCTTCCAAATTAAATTTCAACCATTACTCCATAAATGAGATCACATAGTATTCTATTTCCCTTAAGAATATAATGTTTCCAAATGATCAAATATCTTCTAAAATAACTTTTATCACATAATCACCAAATCATTATCCTATATTAAGGATATCCATTTGATAATACATAATTTCTCAAAATCAACTTATTCTAGATCAATAAATTCTTTTAACTGAATCGAATAAGTCATACTAACCAGGGAATTCACATAGGACATTGGTAGGTGATGCGCCCTTTTCGTCCTTTGGTAGTGTGTTTTACTCCTGTGGAATTTCTGAATGCGACGAGTTGCCAACAATCTTATGGGTTGTAATTTTTATAAAACTCAAAAATAAAACTAACATGTTTTAACCTCAATAGTTTTATTATTCCATTCATTTTCATCCCAATGCATGAAGACCTCAACATATTATATATTGTCATTTTTCACCTCCACATGATTAAATAAAACTATTCCCAATAAAAAGAACAATATTCCTTTATCATGATGTCCATATGGTTTAATCATCATCTTTTTCATGTAGGTAGATGTTCCATGCATCACAAAACTGATTTATAGATCCTTCAAAATCATTTGATTCCTTCATCCAAATACACCTTGTACTACATGGGTCATACATGTGTTAACAAAAAAAATATTTTCAAAAAATAATCATGTATGACATATAATTTCAAAAAATATTGATAAAACATGATATTTATAAAATGGTCAGACTGAATTTAAGTTGAAACATTCAATTAATGGTCCTTTTAAAATACCATAGGTATGTGCTAAGAGACTATACTATAAAAGAAAATATAAATAGGTTGCGCAAGGGTATCCTTCTTCAACGCCTTTTTCAAAATCATAACATGCTTCAAAATCTTTAGATAAGGTAAAATATTTAAATTTACTTGATAATATTTATCTTTCATGAAAATATGAGAATATTGTGAAAAAATGATTTGATTACATACAAACCATGATCGAAAATAATATCGAGGTATAGTGGAGGTGTTTGATCTCTCAATCATCTGCTTTCAAGTGATTTGTATGCTAAAAAAAGTTCACAATCATCTGAAAATGACTTTGCAATAATTATTGCAAGCATGTCATCAAGAAGAGATTGGAATATTGTTTGAGATCCTCCTCCAATTTGAAACCGAAATTCCTCGATCTGAAAAATTTACAAAACAATGATTTAACTGAAATAATACACATTGGGACAAACTATGTGTTTAACTAAAACTCTTAATCCCTAAAGTTGTCTAAACCGACCTTTGATACCAACTATAAGGAAACAGCTTTAAAACATTACAAAATTTTGAATTAAATGAATAATTCACATTAAGGATCTTTTTAGGATTAGAGTTTTAGATAATTAGGCCATAAATATTACATGTCAACATGAAAATAACATGTAGACACTACTACTTAGATTATATTTTTTCATAAAATAAAAACTAATAAAAAGAAACATGTATTGTTCCATGTTTTAGATAGAATGCTTTTCCTTGATCCCATCCTTGACAACATTCTTCTTTATGTCTGGAAGAAAACATTTAAAAAACATGGGATAAGCATAAAAAGGTCAGTAAGGGTTATAAATTAAGTAAAGAAAACATTTTCCCATCAAGAAATACAAATCAATGAAACAATACTTTCCAATCACAGCATACCTCATGAAATCATAAGATTTATGAATAACACACAAAAATAAAAAATCATAAAGTTAACTTGTGGCATACAAAAGATACTTACATTATAGCTATCACTGTTACATAGGGAGTTACGTTGGAATACCCATCACAGTATATTCCAAAAATTTATTAGGAGAAACATTAACATTAACCTCTATCACGTTACCCAATGCATTGGAGAGCTAACTCGGGCTCACCAGCTCTAGATTTATCACAGAACCCTCCGTATACATAAAAAATGCCCAATAAAATTATCATATTAATAACACATAAACCAAGAATAAAGAAAAGGTAACATTTTCACATTGAAATCACAATATATCATTTCTAGATATTGACATAATCAATGCTTTATCGAACCATTTTCAATACCATTTAAAACATTTAATAAATAGATTTTTGAACAAATGTATCCCATAATACATTGAATCATTATGAATAAATTTTAATTTCAATACATTTAGGTCTGTAAAAATATATCCATAAAATAATTTAAAAAACATGGATATTAATGAGAATGATTTAGAAGAATAAATCTTTAAAAAATTTATAATAATATTTCAGTTAAAGCATTCCTAACCCAATAAGAGAGGATTGAATACATATATTTGTCGAATAAAATTAATAAATTCTTATAATATCATGAGAATAACTAGATTCATGATATACTATGTCAAAGTGAAGAATATACACCATATAAAAGTGAATTGGAGTGTAACAAAAAATAAGTCGCAATGAAATGTAAATTGAGACAAAGTCCCTAGAAAATATCATATCCTTAGATTAAGAACAAATCAATGACATAATTATGTGTGAACAAAAACAATAAACCAAATATAAGGGGATTTTAAGTGTAAAACGATCATAGGACATTCAGAAATATCATTGAACGACATGATCAAGAAGTATAAGTTTAACCCAAAGAATAAAAATTGGGTTCATAAGTTCTCTTACAGAATTTTGACTGCCTAAAAAAATCACTTTAAACTTAAGAAAATGAGTTGGTGAGAGATAAAAGGTTCTATCATCACATGGATAGAAACTTTACAGCAATAAGTATATAGAATATCATATCCCAACATAAAAAAGTGTAAATTAAAGTACATAACATAAATAAAGTCATTTAAAAAAAGGTGGGTGGAAGATCCTGTCACTGATTTGGCATCATATTAAACATACACCCCATGAATGATCAATCATACGATGAAGATGTAAATACAAATACATTAATGTATATTACCCAAATAATACAATCATGGGAAGTAAATACACCACAAAAAGTAAGTAGTGGCAAATATAGCATGAATCTCACGGGAATAAAAAGTGAGATGAAAACCTCTTACCATGTTGAAATAAATCGTGTCTTATGAAAAAAGTTTAAAAACCACAAAATGAGTCACATAATACCATGAATATAAAAATAATAATGATCAGATGTATCAAATGGTTGTACACAATACACCACATGCAATAAATAAGCAGTGAAAAATGGAAATCTCACAGAATTAGAAGTGAGATAAGAAACCCCTTACCTCGTGTCCGACATGACTCAATCGTTATTTAATCTCCTGAAAAATAAACTAAAGATAATTTCTATCTGAATAAGAACCTGTTTCAATTTTATTATTCTTTTTATATTAATTATTACCATTCTATAAAAGTAGTTAATTATTTGAGTTCATATCGGACATTTTTTCGATGTTCGGAACTTGAGTTAAAAATGATCTTGTTATAATTATAAATTGTCCATGTGGTCAAAATTAAATTTTATCCAGAATGGTATTCATGATATAGATTTCATATATATCATATATATCCATTATATTTATTTCTTTATAATAGTACATAAAATTTGGATATAAGAAATTAAATGCACCATTCAGGGATTCAGTAAGTCGTACGTACACATGTACACAACTTTCATTTTTATTTCATATTTAATAGAATGGAAACATAATGATAAACAGTTTTATTTTAATTACAGTATAATATAATATATAATTTAATTATATCCATCCTTTATATGTTTCACGTAGTGTATGAATGAGTCATATCACTTTAAAGTGGTGGTAGTCTGCACTTCCTCAAATGAAATTATCGTACTTACCCACTATGGAAACCATAAAGGCATTCTATAATTAAAAAATACAGAAGTATAGAAACAATATATATATAATATATCAAATATAAATACAATTCCATCTTAATGGCTATTATATGAGGTGGTAGGAGAATATTGAACAATCCTCGTTTCGTGAGGCAGTAGTTTTCCATCCACAGAAACAATATGTTCATTAACCATTAAGTGGAGGTGTGTGTAAATGTAGTTAAAATACTTCTAATAAAAAAACTAGTGTATTGAGGATACAAGTGTTGTTACCAAAGAAATGAATAAAAAGAGTTTATGGAGTTGGAGAAGTAAATTAAAACAAAATAACATAAGAGTAGATGGTACATTTAAATAGGGTATCTCCCTTCGGTTTGAACAAAAAGGTTTACTTGATTTGACTTTTTCCTGGGGGAAGGATTCTAATAGGAGGATAAATATGAATGGAGCTTAATTGGGTAGAGTTTGGATGATCCAAGGGGTCTGAGATGTGTGGAGAATGGGTTATAAGTGAGGTCTTTTTATAAGGTGGAAGAGGGGCTCTTTAGGAAATCTGAAAAATATTAATTTATTATATAATGATTTCAGGTTTATAAAGTTCAAAAACACATTAAAGTTATTGATAAGATGACTCATGTTTGAAATAAAATCATCCAATAATAATTGTATAGGTTTTGGATATTTTATTAATCTTTATAATAATATTTATTTAAATCATTCATTAATGAGGTAAACACCGCAACATTATTGTGTCATAAATATTTTTTATTTATTGGATGTCTAAAAATAATGAAAAAATGTCACCATGTAGGAAATATTTTTTATATTTAAAATTAATATTTATAGTTCAGGAGTAAAATTATATTATCTCATGTAAGAACTTTTTTACTAAAAGATATATGTTTATGTAATTTTTGTCTTTACTTTAAATTACTTAATAAAAAGTGTCATTATCACTCTATAGTGGCTCCATGGGGTCCCAAAATCATTCAAAGGATGACCATGGCTGGCCATGTATCAACTAAATGGATTTGGACAAATGTTAGGGTAATTTAATATTATTATAATAATATTTTATTACCCTTATTACCATATTTACCCTTTAACCATGATAAATAAAATATTTACTGAGGTAAATATTTAAAATGTTAAAAATAGAAGTTACCTATTTACACAATTTGGAAATCCTGATTTGAAATATAGGATCTATATTTTCAAATTCAAAACACATAAGTCTATGTAATTAATTTAAAATTAATTCCCGTTGTCAAAACAAAAAAAAAGCATTTTGAAGAAATAATAATTATCAAAAGATTGACACTTGTTTATGTCCAATTTCAATATAAAATTAAATACAATGACGAACAAAAGATTACATGGTAAAAATATAATCTAATTACCAACTATATATAAAATCTAATGATATAAATAAATTATATTAAAAGGTAGTTATAAATTAAAAAATAGTAATTTTCCCTATTCATAAAAAATGAACTATATCAGAAAAATACCAAAATTTTATCCTAAGTATATTTTGATGACCCAATTCTAAAGAAGAATATTATTTTCTCAAATAAAACATATTAAAGTGATTGAAACTATATTTAAAGAGAGTTCACTATCAAAAGGAGGTAAATCAACCTTTTAATGAATATTAGAGTATTTATGTTTAAAATCAGATTATTTCTGATTTTATGCCTCTAAAAATATGTTTGATAAATGTGAAAACATTTAAAAAACAAGTATATTCATATTTTAGTTATTTATGTCCATTCCATCCAATAGAATGGCTAGGTGTTAACTACAATTTAAATTAATGATCCCTTTTTGGAGTTCTTTTTTAGCTCTAATAAATCTCAATCTTTAACAATGCTAAAGAAGCACATATAAAAGTAATCTTTAAGAGGGAAAACACATCATCATTCATAATGGTTTTATACATATGATTAAATATAATTTTTTAGATATAATTATATATTTATTTATAATAATTTTATAAATATTTAAATATGAAACTATTAAATTATAGTAATAATAAATATAAAAATTTTATATTCTTTATTTATAATATAAATATTTAATTTTATAGATATAAAAAATATACATTTACAAATATATTTGTTAATATATTTATAATTACTTATTTAAAACTATAGATATATTTATATCATAATATATATTTATATAAATAAATATATATAAATATAAATATATTAAATATACCTATTGTAATTCTGTAATTATAAATATTATTATATAATTATATATATTTACATAATAATATTTATATTTAATAAATATATATAAATATTAATATATATATAGTAATTATTTTTATTATTAAAATATTTTTATTAATTTTTTATAAATATTTCAATGTATGAATAGTTATCTATAATTATAAAAATACTTGAAAATATATTTCAATATTTATATAATTATAGATATATATATATATATGACAAATATAAATAGATATAAATATAAATATAAATATAAATAAATATAAAAATATAAATATGAATTTTTATATAAATATAAATATAAACATATTAAATATATTCATTTTTGAAAAAAAAATATTATAATTTTATAATTATATATATATATATATATTATAAATTATTTTTTCAAAAACTAGTATTTATTTTTTTAGAATTATAAATATAGAAAACTATAAATATAGTGAATATAAATTTAAAAATATATTTATTTATATATAATTATATGAAAATATATTTTTAACATTATTAATGAATATATAATCTTAAATGCATGCATGCTAAAAATGAGCAAAATTGAATAATTAAAAATGAGTACACATTAAAAATATTGAAAAAATGGATATGTTTTATTAATTTAATATAAATTATTAAAGAAATATGGTTATGTATGGAAATAAATATGAAATAATATTAAGAATATAAATATATAATAGACAAATAAATATAAATACATAATATAAATTGATTAAATTCCCATATAAATTTAAAAAAAATTAATTTGAATTAATACCTAGCTATAAAAATATTAAAAATTAATACATAAATTTATCATATTAAAAAAATAATTTATTAACTAAATGCTGTTATAAAGAAATTATAAAATGAATTAACAAATTTGAATAAATTACATAAATGTTATGTGTATTTTTTTTAATATATGATTTAGTTATTTTCAAAAAAAAATTGTGAGTATATTGGATAAAAAATGCATTAATTGCGTATATGTATGTTAAATCAATGAAACACTCATTTGATATATTCTAAATTAAAATATTGAATGACATTCAATTATGTCAATTACCTGATGCAATTTGTCATTATATTTAATAAGCAGTAGTTTTTTGTTATAAACCCTTCTTCTCTAAATATACGAATTATATTATGTAAAAAATAAATATTTTATTTTGCATAAATTGAGTTTAAGAAATATTATATATATTCAAATATATATATATATGAATGAATTTCCATATTAAATGTATTAATGAATAATTTTTTATAAAAACAAGTAAAAATGAATAAAATATTAACCTATTTTAAATTATCACATTTTTGTCAATTTCTATATATATATTTAATATATAAACATATTAAACATATTCATAATTATTAAATGTATTCATTTTTCTCATGTAATATTTAATTTAAAAAATCATTTTTTTTTAATTAACTTAATTTTAATTTTAATTTTTTTAATTGTTAGTTTTTATTAGAACCCTTTAGAAATGCTAAAAAACTACTATCAATTAATACCATTTATCAGCATAATAAATTATGCATTGATAAAGGGTACCCTTTATAAGTGCTATATAAAATCACTAATAATGGCCAATACTATTAGGGGAGTATTTTTTAGTAGTGTATCAAATTCATGTATCACTATATGTTGGGAAAAGTAATTTTATTTGAAGTTAAATATATGATAAAATCAATGGGTTTTACACAAAAACCATAATCTAGTGAAAAACGTTATTATGAAATTTTATTCGTTGATGCGACTCATGGAATAATACTATGAGACTATATCAAAGGCCATATATAGGTTAATATATAATGAATACCTAGGTATAATTTCCACTTCATTTATAGGTAAGATATTGTAGATGAAATATGGTGTTAGAAATATCACCCCAGAAACAGAATCCCCTTAATCACCTCCTGTAAGATTCGACTATATTCTTTTCAACCTAGTAGGAATGATATTAGTTATAAACATTAAAATGAAATTATATACAGAGATAGGTTGGAAGACTACCACATTTTATGGGATGGACACTTTAGAGATAAGGTTTATGATAATGTCTTTGAGTCCCGAATGAATATAATGGATTCTAAAATTTTTTCTAAAACAACCAATGATATTTTATCCAATAATATTCTACCATTCCATAAATAATATGAAGGGATTAAATTATTATATAGGGATTTATTATTATAATATTAAAATAAATAAACATTAAAATATTTTTATGTAAATTGAGAATAAATATTAAAACACTATTACTATTGAACAACCTTGATAACATTTAATATGAAAAACTTATTTCCCCAATTGGGGCCTTCAAACCCAAGGATAATAGAAAAGTATTCCAAAAATAACATTCTAGTTTCATCGGATTTATAACCCCATAATCCATCCATGATTTTATTCATAATTACAATTTCCTTTGAATTATGTGTTTTGATATAAGTAATAAAAATTGTTGAAATAAAATCACATTCTTTAAAACAATGAACATTATCCTTATACATGAGGAATATATTATCATGAGAAAGGATTATTTCATTGTCACTAACCCAATATTTATTATTAGTATATTGGTTGGGATTATTTGATACATTAATAACTATAATGAGAATATGATGAAACTCAGTTTAAAAGATCTCAATAATTTGATGTTGGTTTAAACTATATTCACAAAAACATATGACCGGATATTTTCACAATGTAATTAGAGAGGAATTAATTTAATAGAATCAGGGGTAAGAGAAATGATAAATCTATATTGGATGAAATTATTTTGGATGTTTTCCTTCATGATTGTTTTTAAAAATTATAAAGGAACCATCATTGGAAAATTGAAAGAGGAAATCACTAAGTAGGGATAGTGATTATGAATTCCTAGAGGATTGAATCTGATAACTAAATATCAAAATTTTGAATACCATCTATTGTTAACTAAATACATATCGAACATATTAGTGATATATTTCTCACCAAATTTTTTAATATACCTTGTGATATGGAATCCTCAACATATATGGTCGTCATGATCAAAACATGATATAAATTTTTTATCTCCACAATATCCCAAATATAAACCATTACCCAAAGAGGTAGTCATCTATTGATACTCGATAAGTAAATTAACCTAAAATAATCCATATTGTATTTTTAATAGAAAACTCTGAAGTGGAAGACACACCTATTCGAGAAGATTCCATTAATTAATGGAATAAATAAATTAAACCAAACAAAATAAATTATTCCATAATATCATTATGTGATAAATCATGTAATAAGCCAAAACATATTATATAATGAAAGAATTTGTGATACATAGAACAATTTAATACCATCACTAGAATAAAAAACTGTTACTAGGGATCCAAGGTAGAGACTTTCATAACCTATCGTGGGATTCTATGTTATTGTTGGGGAATCTGGTTTCTATGACTAAAATATTATATAAATTAGAATTGAAAGTAAAATTATTATATGGTGAATTTTTTTTATTTTATTTAAACCCCTAAAGTTCCAACTACTAAATATATTGGATAATAAATTTTAGAGTAACCTATAAAATTTCAAGATGTCTAGCATCCAATTATCCTAGAGAAACCTTCACAACAATATTTTCATTCTTAAAAATGAATATTAATGGGGAATAATTGTGTCTTTATTATTTTTATCTAATCCACATTTTTTAATGCGGGTTGATTTTAGTTCATACTTTTGGATTATCTATCTTATAATATGTTATACCGAACAAAAGGGGTTCAATATTTTTTCATATAAATTGTCTAACATCTGAAATCTCCTATGAGGAACTAGAATGTGTATAAGTCTATCCTTTTGGGGATTTTACCACTATTCACAAGGACTTGCATTCCATTATTAGGTTCATAGATATGCCATATCCATTCATCAATAGTGTTTCTAGAATTCAATGGATATGTTGACTTTCTAGATTCTCTATTGTCTGCCACATCATTAGAATAAACGGGAATATAAATAATTTTCATTTCAACTATGTTTTTTGGATCCATGACTATGGTGTTGGGGGGGGGGGGGGGTTGAACGTGAATCAAGGTGATACTCATAATATATAACAACAATACAATGTCACTAAAAATTAATTTAAACCACTTCACATTTTTGAATGTATTATAATTATATAAAAATGAGATATTTTACCTATCATCACTATCATCAGATGATCTTTTAAAAATAATATCACCACCGATAGGGCTCTATCTTTGCAAATCCTAAAATATTTTCTTAACATTTAGTTTAAAATATTTCTCAAAATATTTTCTCTTTATTCATTTAAGGTAAATATAATCTTGTCTAATATAATTTGGTTACTTATATTCTTAGAAAATAGTGTCTGATGATTTTTATCACTTATCATTCATCCATATTTCTCAAAATCCTTATTGATAGTCGGACTTTTTAAAATATTCCTTACCTTATATGTATACTCATATTTAGTTGTTTTCAAGAAACCATTATAATTATATATTTTTTGATGAAGATTACTAAAAGTGTTTTTGGAAGATGAAAGAATTTTTTTAACATTATTCATTGTGTTTTATTTTGTTTTCAAGAAATAGAAATCACATCATATTATAATATTTACATGTCAGACGATAGGGACATAAGGATGAATCATAAACAAAGAATCATATGAATTTTTTTGTGGGAACCAAGGATTCTCATTGCTGGAAATGAAGTATGGTATGTGTTTATTGTCCATACTATAATTTATGATAAGAGAGATTCAAGGGAAATGGATATTATAGTTTAATCAATAATTATTATTAAAGGTGAAATAATTTCTCAGTGTTTTTCAAATTTTTGGACTAAAAAATTTGGACAATGGAAACCATTGGGAAAAGTGGGTTTTTATGAAGGGATAATGAAAATATGTGAAATGCATGAGTTTTGTGGAGATGAGCTTAGGGAAGTGTGTTTTTAGATTTCATAAATATTGTGATGATGTGTTCTATGATTATAAGAATTTGAACATTGCGGCAGCACAAAGGCTTGACAAAAGGATTTGCGATTGGAGCATTGGAGGTGCAAATGGATTTCATGGAGACCGCTGCTGTAATGATGGGAATAGAAAAGTGCCTTATATTCATGGATATTTTCAAATGGATATGTTCTGAGAAGTTGTGTTTGACTGATCTGGTAATCACGCCTGAAGAAGCGGAGGTCCGTGTTCGACCACACTTATAAATAAGAGGTTACCCCTCTTCATTTTACACAAAGTTGGGAGAGAAAATATAGAATTAATTTAATATAAAGAAGTAAGGGCTGCTCTGAAAATCCAGTTGTATATTAAATCATGTGCTTTGTGAAATGAAAAACAATAATATTTTATGTGAAATATTATTTTTAATTTCATTGATGTATTATGTTTTCTACTACACCAATATTTGCTTGTGCAATATGCAACATCATATTATATTACAGTATACACCATACTACTCTAGGATTATGTTTCACAAAATTTCAATTTATTTTATTATAATTCATTTCACTAACGACTGATTATAATTAATAACTAATAATATATCCTAGTCAGTATAATGGCGGGTATGAATTGTATTAACTTCCTTCTAAAAATTATTTAAATGAAAATAACTGAGTTTATAGAATACTAATATCAACATTTTTTAATTTAATTAGTGGAATATATATTTAATATATTAAATGTAATGTTTTAAATTCATATTATATGTTTTAGATATAATATAAAAACAATTTCAATTTTTTGGATAAAAGAAGCATTTTTTAAAAAAATATTGTTTTACCGCCTTTTGATGGAGAACCCCTTATAAATATAGTTTTTAAAATTGTATATATTATATTTTATAAAATAATCATACTCTTTATAAGTGATACATCTAAATTTACCATGGTTGAAATTTTGGTATTTTTCTAAAGAAATTCATATTTTAATGAATGGTGAAAAATACTGCATTTTAATTCCAAAATGACTTTTCATCTATTTTATTTCTATAATTAGATTACCTTTTTATTTGGTTGTAAATTTTATTTTGATTATGTTTTTATCATCTAATCCAATTTTGGTAATTGGATGTAATTAACGTTTTAAATTAGTCATAAACACATGCCAATATTTTAATAGTTTTTACTACTTAAAAAATTGCTCTATAGTTTTCACAATATGAATAAATTTTAAATTAATTTTTGTTAATTTTGTGTTTTCAATTTAGAAAAATGGATTAAATAATTAGATTTAAAATGTAAAAATGTTTTTAAATATGTATGTTTTATTTTTTGAAATTATGAATAGTAACTTCAAAAATTATTTTTCATTATCAGGGTTAAACAGTAAATCTGGTAAACAAGGGAAACAGATAATATTATAATAATATAGAACTACCGTACTACATGTACTGATATTATATTATGAGACATAGGCAACTAAAACAACCCTTAGGATGAATGTTCGGCTTTTGAGAACCACTTTGGTGTGAAAATGACATGTTATAATAATTAATTTGAAGTAAAGGGAAATAGAACATAAACATGTATCTTTTTACAAAAACAATTTTAATGTGGGGTATTATAATTGATCTCTATGTATATAAACAGTAATTATAGATATAAAAGGATTTAGAAAAACATGGTCTATTATTTATAAATTTTTACATAGAATATATAATTTTATTTTTGACACAATGATGATGGAGTGACTACCTTGTTAATGAAATATTTGAATAAATGATATTATAAATATAAACATAAATTAAATTTTTTCATTTTGATTCCATACAAAAAAATTTGGATGAAATTGACATGTTAGGGGTGAGTTAATGACTTTTTTCTATAGAATCACGTTCTTAGGATTTTAACAAATTTCAATTACTATATACTATCAAAATTGACATAAATGAGTTTTTAAAAGAAATACCATTTTATTAAATGATATAATCGTCCTAAAAATATAAGATTTATAAAAATGAATTACATGATGTTAAAAATTAAATTAATTAACATCTTTTGGTTCTATTCATATTTTATAGTAACTATAGTGACTATATATTATGAAAATACAAGAATATATGTTAAGAGTTAATTTTTTTAACTAATGGTTAAAAATAAAAGCTAACATTAATATTGTGTCCTAATGATGTCTAAACCTGATTGGATGAGATTAGTTCAACCCATAATAATCTTATATCATAAATAAATATTTTCTGGAACCATTAGAAACATAAAAGAAATTTATAATAAATTAATATTTAATGTTGTTCCTAAAGATGCCCTCACCTCTTTTATAATAGGGAACATTCCCTTCTCTTTTAATGACACAAATAAATCCCTTTATCTAGGATATACCCAACCTATTTACTCTCCGAACTTTCCCTACATTATTCTATAGGCATTGGTTTGGAAATAAAGCCATCCTATAGTTAAATTTTGTGAAAATCAAAAGGAGAGACTTTAAAAAGATGTAATTTTTTTATTACTACATTCGATATTTTTCTTTTTTTTCTACTTCCTCTTCATTAGTTAATTCCATAATAAAGAAAACATATTATAATATATTTTGATATTTGGTTATGATTGTACATCCATATTCCTCTTTTACCCATCCTATGAAAAATATTATCACCATGCGTGCATACGTACGACTTACCATCTCCACATCGTGGTGTAAACTGTTTTCACCTATAATTTATTTTGATATCTATAATGATGAATATAAATGAATTAAATAATAAATATGGCATGATATTATTTCTAAAAAATTATACCATCCAATTCAATACCATTTAAACATTAAGGTAATGATATCATCGCTCGGGCGTACGTACGACTTACTGTCTCCACAGAATAATGAGATTCATTCTCCACATTCACTATTAAAGAATGGTTAAAATGTAAATATAATAAATAATAATTAATTATGTGAAATAATAATGCTATATAATTTCTGTATATATATAAATTTCTTTTACTTACTCCCGTTCAATTCAATAAGAAAATAGAAACAACGTTCATGCATACGTACGACCTACCATCTCTATGAACACTATATTCCATTCCATTTATAAATCTAGTATATATATTTCTATAATAAATATTTATGATATATAAATCATTTTTTCATTATTTATTAATGAAAATCATGATCTATGTAATATGATCAATAATAACATGTCAAAACCCATATAATAAATAAAATGATTTTTACCAAAAATGTTGTATTAACATGGAATTGATAAATTAATGAGTAATATAAAGTCATAAGTGAATCATATTTGATTTAAAAAATATTATTATAGTTATTTTACAAAATAATAATATGTATAAACTCACTATACAAGCTTTTTGGACACATATAGAAGAAATCAGATGTACGGTTAGGGATAATTTAGCAATCTTATTTTTATCTGAGATTATTTATATGTAAGTATTTAATATGGTATATTTATATTCCACATACATGATTGTAAAGTATGTGAAATTGTTAATATTCTTTTATAATTTTTAAAAAAAATATTTTACCAATTGATGAATTTTTATTAAATGGTATGGATGGAATCTTCTGTTCATTTTCTACACAAGGTACATTTGGAATTTTTTGGAAAAAGAAAGAGGAGAATGTTGTTATCTTATATGGAATGATCAAGTTTTTATTTATTCATAATGCCTTATTTACAAGAATATTCCTTTAATATATTTCTTGTGAATTATTAATTAAATTATTTTCTTTTAAAATTGATTTTCATTTTTAGAGTAGAAATCATTTTTGAAGAAGAAAGGATATTTTCCTCCAAAATTAATCTCATGTATTTTATATAATTTAATTTCCATCTATGATGATTCTCATTAAATAGGGTTATGATTATATACCTATTATTACTATGATATTGTTGTGGTAATTAGAGAATGATATTTTATATGGATTGTGTTATGATGGAATGATGTTTAAGAAACACGTTTTATTTCATGGGTTATGCAATGATGAATGTTTTATGTTTTTGTGAAACATATAAAAATGATTTTATTATGTGATTGGTGGGACCTATAACTACCTCCAATTAATTTGGTAATTATTTATATCCCATGAGATAAACATGATTGGAATGAAAAGTAAATCTAGTTTAGGAATACTGCGCTGGAACGATATGTAATCCGGGTTATGTAATGGACATTTTCTACTATGATAGTATTAGTAGCAATGACGTAGCTTCTATAGAAATCATATTAAGTGCTTATTTGTTTCCATATTTACATGTTTTATTCCAAAGTGATTTAATCATGGTTAATGTTTTTTTATGATCTATCCCTCACATACAACTAATAATTATTTCTTGACTCGTGATTTTGATATTTAAACATTATGTTCATGGATTTAAATTCTTATGTTTATGTATGGTTTAAAGTTAACAATGTTTACCCTTAATTAGAATTTTAGATCCAAATTTTTATGTTTTCTTTTCCCGAGGATAAAAATAAATGATTTTGGTAGGAAAATAAAAGGGGAAGATCTTCATGAGAGATATTGAAGATCATTCACAGGGTAAGAACATTGTGTTCCATGTTTCCAAAGACACTAAAATAATACAGTATTGGGGCATATATTTGTGTAATTTATTATGTATTTCACAAAAGAAATGTAATATCCATGTATTTCATGCTAGGGTCAATCGAGTTTGTTTTAGAAGGAAAGATTTGTTAACTTTAAAAAATGATGATGTGAAAACTTTAGTTTGATCCTTAGTGATATTTATAAGGTATGTCTAGAGATGTTCCTAAGGGTAGTTATTACTATAGGTTACTGTATTATAATTATGGTAACAATTATGAATAATCTATGATTAAACATAAGATTTTAGTGAATAAAAGTACACCCCCTTGATTATGTTGTTTTCCAAGTATGATTTTTTCCACTCATAATATTTATTTCGGGGTTATAGAAAATGGGTGGAATCTGATGGAATTGTGTTAACGATAAATGAACTGGGAAACGCAATGATTGTCCTCCAAAAAAACAAAAAATTATTGGAGATGGAATGAAAAATCTTATTGTTATACTTAAACAATCTATGAATCATTCTGCACATCCAAATGAGTATAAAAGGGAACACTATTCTATTAAGTACATTATGAGGAAACACAAAGCTTCTTTCATTGGGTCTTCCAATCCACTTATTTCTGAATAATTGATTTGTACCATTAAAATGGTATTTCATATCCTTCACTATATGGAACATCAAAAATTCATTTTGGCTGTTTATCTTTTCGATTTCGAAGAAGAACAATGGTGGACTATAATCAATAATACAAGGTAATAAGATGAAATTGAATCCAAGAAATGGGAAGAGTTCAAGAACATATTTTTCAAAAATTAAATTCCTTTTATTATTTTAACAATTATGGAAAAGGAGTTCCATGAGATTAAGAAAAAGGATGATGAATCCATTGGCACATACAAGGAAAATTTTAGAATACATTCAAGTTATGATTCTTGTTTATCATCTTATCTGAATATAAAGTCAATCGATTGTTCAGTGGATTAAAACCATGTATTCAAAGGGAATTAGCTATAAGAGACATTAGTAGCTAGGAAGATATTGTTCCTTGTGATTTCAAGGTAGAAATGGATGTTTATGTTACATATAAATCCCTAGGTATTGACAAGAAATGAATGATGGAGTTCATGGGAAAATCTCAAATCAATGGTGAAAAGAATATGAATGTGTCCTTATGCTCATTTTTTGTAATGAAGAATGGTAATGATTTTATTAAAGGCATTATGAAATGTTATATGTAGGGAAAAAATGTCATCAAGAATATGTCACGACCCATCCTTGGGGCCCGTGCCATGAATACCCTAATCCCGGCTTCCATAGGCCAGGGGTTGGAGACTAGCACCAAATGAGAATCCCTGATAAAAAGGGAAGGCATTACCTTTAAACCTATATCTCAAACAGTCTGAAAAAAAAAGAAGTACAAGTAGCAAGAACTAATATAGAAAAGAAAGATGTGCAGAAAGTAAGTGGGCCAGTATACAAAGCAAACTGAACAACGAGAACAAGTACAATTAAAAAGGGAAAACAACTCCTGGATCGTCCACCGGGGAATCATACTATAAGAGTTAGTACGGATCTCGAAAAACTCATCCCTGAGGTATATCCCGTCTAGTCCAGCTCTGAGCAGCCTCCCGCCCATATCCCTCAGCCTCAATCATTGTTTACCATCATCTTCACAGAACACAACAAGGTGCAGGTGTAGCCCGTGCTGGGGTGTGTATATAAATACTCAGTAGAGGACCCAAGTCCCCCAAAGGTCTCCCAGAATCCACTAAGGATAAACCACAGTATAAATATACAATCACAATGTATCAACCATCCTTACATAGGTATATACCCATACATATATCTAAGTTACCAATCATAAACCAGCTCCAACTCTTGATCCCAACCACATTTTGGGCCACAAGTGTAGAAACACTCCACAATGAAAGTATAACACAAGGTCTATCACATAGGTACATCTCACAGAAGAATGCCACATGGGCTTCAACAACACACAACAACGAAGAAACAACCACAAAGAAACATCCACAAAGAAACATCAACCCTTACTTAGGTATGTTCCCATACATATACCTAATTCGTTAAGAGTATACATATCATACATGAGATAAACACAAAGGTAAAGTCTCAACTCACACCTGGTATACAAAACTTTAAAGAGAGTAAGAGATGATTAGTTATATCCACTGAAGCATCTTTCACTATCAAATGACAGATATCTATAAAAACCTAATAAAACGGTCTGTTGAAGATATCGATTCTATGTGGGAACTCTATACAAAAGTCTTTGCTGTGAAACCCATGGAGGATCCAGGTCCAGTATTGTCATTTTTGAACCCACGGAGGATCTGGGTCCTATCTCTTCACTGTCGAACCCATGGATGATCCAGGTCCAGTCTCGTCAGTGTCTAACCCACAGAGGATCCAGGTCCAGTCTCGTCAGTGTCTTACCCACAGAGGATCTAGGTCCAGTCTCGTCACTGTCAAACCCACGGAGGATCTAGGTCCAGTATCTTCACTATCGATCCCACAGAGGATCCAGGTCTAGTCTCTTCAGCGTAGAACCCATGGAGGATCCAGGTCCAGTCTCATCATTGTCAGCCATAGGGTTCCCATACACAGCATGCTCGATTCAGGGAGGGTCCGCTTCTCGAGCCTAGTGTCGATACATCAACAACCACATAGTCTGAAGTTGATTTATCCACTAGTTTCATCTCATTATAAGGAACCCAATGCGATAGACGATGTGTCAATCGGACGCATGATCTGTCAGTTATTTGCATTTATGTTCTAGGGGCCTGGTAGTTTTTTAGGTTCAAACCAACCTGGATGTACCCCAACTGTGTCCAAATCTCAAGTGGGTTATGCCAAAAGAACTGTCATGCTTTAAGACTTCTGTCGTAGTAGATAGTTCGTTGTTCAGACACCTGTATCCCAAAATGAGGGCTAAAAGGTGTAATCGGGCCATAGTAGGTCCCGGTTCGGTCTGACCTCGTCAGACTGACCCGGCTCGACCCGGTCTGGACCAGGGTCTGACCTAGTATGTGGGTCCGACCCAGTCATGGAGGTGGTCTGGCCCAAGTGGTCGGCCTGGCCCGAGTGGGCTGCCCAAAGAGAGGGAGCGGCCCGACCCAAAGGGGCACCCCAACCTGAGGGAGGCCTGGCCCGCGGGTGGCCCGGCCCGAGGCGGCCCTGCCCGAGGTAGCCTGGCTCGAGGCAGCCCAGCCTGAGGAGGCCTGGCCCGAGGCGGCCCGGCATGAGGAGGCCCGGCCGAGGTGGCCCGGCTAGAGGCCGCCCAGCCCAGTGCGGCCCGGACTATGGCGGCCCGGCCTGCGTGGGATGGCTGGAAATGCGTGGGAGGGGGTGTCATGCCCCCCATTTCCATTCCGATGGGACTGGCACAAGGCGCCAGTTTTGTAAAGTTGCGGGACCCGGGTGGTCCTGCTTTGTCCGGTTGGCTGAGTGACCAGCCAGTTTTATGTTACTGGCGGCCGGCCCGACGCTTTCCGCTCTTGGTCCTTCCACCACGACGCGACAATGCCATTGTTCTGGTCCACTGCCGCAGCCCGCCCTGGCTGCGGCCCTCTGCTATTCTGCATGACGCGACGGCGCAGCGCCAGCTCCGCCATGGCCTGGACTGGCCGCAGCCTCCCCCTTCTCTGCACGGCGCAACGACGCCACACTCGTCATCCAACTGCTGCAGCCCTCCATGTTGTTACCCTTCCTCCCGGTGTGGTGCGATGGTACTACGCCCCTCTGGCACCACCGCAGCCCGCCTGGCCACGACTCGGTTATCAGCATGGAATGGCTATGTCGCAACCTTATGGCGACCTGGTGGCCTTGTGCAGATGTCTTTCTTCATGTCCTGCTCGTTTTCGGTCTCCACGTGTACCGTCTCCATCATCATCAAAAAAGAACCAACAAAAGGGAAGGGTCAGGCCGTGTTCGTGCGGTCTGAACCCTCTTCATTACAGTGATATCATTCTATTCTCAAAGCACACAACATACGAAGGGGTACAGAGGGTAATATTCAATCGTAAAATAATCCCTACCTCGATTTTCTCTCATTGGCAGTAGAAGGGGGTGACGTCGTCGTTGGCGACGTTCTTCGCGGGCAGCAGCTTCTCCTTTGACACGGATGAAGTCCATTGGAGATTTCATGGGAGTTCTTCATGGACGGTGCTTCCCTTTTATTACCCCAGATGAAGAAGTAAGTAGATGGAGTCATCTTTCTTTAGTGGCAGAAGAGACGTTCTTCATGTTCTTTTGGGAAAGAATGAAGTTCTCCCAAAGGTTCTCTAAAGCTCCACCAAGAGAAAGTGCCCCCAAAAATAATAGAGGAAGTTCTTTATTATTTCTTTTGAATAACAACAGAATGTTTTGTTTTTAATTAAATGAGACAACTCTAATAATTAATGGGGAGGATGGTTCAAATTAAAAATAATGGGAGGTGATGAGTTATAATTAATTAAAAGAGAGAGGTGTCCAATTAATTAATGGGGATGTGGAGAGTTTCCAATTAATGTAAAGACTGTTTCATCCCACTTAAATGGGATGTCTCAAGGAGTTACAACTGCTGGGTGGTCCCCACAAAGAAATCCTCCCAAGGGAGGTTATGTACGGGTTGGCCCCACCACCAAAACCTCCCACGGGAGGTTGGGATGTGGTGGCCCCCACCAATCACCGACACTGTGAATTCAATGGTGCCCTCTGATTTCAGTTCCGAGCACCGGTTCAAAATTTATAAAATCTTGTATGTACGTTTACTAAATGTACCCGAACAAAACATCAGAAATTGATTCTGAGCACACCAGGCCTCAGAATCAAGCGCCGTCAGAAACTGCGGACCTGTAAAATTCCCATGTATTTAAAAAAATTCAAGGAAATTTTGGGTCTTTTCATAATAATAGTGCTGATGTATTGGGACAAATATTTCTAATGATGTTAATAAGGAAAAGACTATAAAGAACACCCACCAGCACATCAATGTGAAAATTTAACGGTAATGGAGAATTATGATAATAAATTCCCTAATCCGAGGGGTATGGATGATTATAAACATCAACAAACTCTTAAGGAAAAAGATAATGAAAATCACATGAAATCAGTATTTGGAATGTTTAGTATGAAAATAAAGTGGTGGAATGATTAATTGTTTATGTAATTAGATTCAAAAATAGTGTTGTAGAATCTCTTTTATAGTATTATGGAATATTGGAATATCTATGTATTGGTCCATTTTATTTTACATAATTATATGGTACTGATAACCATGAAAAGTGAATGAAATATTTTTTGAATGAACATGATATGAAAATAATGAAGGGACAATGAGATAGTGAGTTTCTTGATGGTATTAGTGAACCCATGGTTGATATAAAGACAAACTGATATTATTGTTTCAATATATATAATCTTTGGTATTTTTTGTGTGCGGAAAGAGTTAGTTTTGATAGAATGCATGTTTTCACTATGGTTCTATGCTAATTTATGTTATTATCATGTTCCAAGAGAATACCTGATTAAGGTATTGACATGTTTGGAATATTACAACCAAGAACAACATTATGAGATATTGGATATAAATGTTAAGTAGATTTAGCTCACCTCTTCCCAAAGATTTATATTTTAAATTTCTAGAATGATTTTAATGATATCCATTTATGGATAGTATAAGTTATATTCTGTTATAAGTATGTTATATTAATTCATTATCTCACTATAGGTTAACTTATGCATATTTGATAACCATTGAATATCTTTTTGTTGCAATAGATACAATGAACTATCATTCTATCACATGATCTACGAAGACATCAAAAATGAAAAATTAAACTTAATTTCTTTAAATAAGAGATGAAGAGGAAATTGTTCATGGACTGACCAAAATATATATTTTCTTGAAATCAAGTATGTATTTCTTCACATGTTTATTAAATAATTTTGAAGGATCTTTACCTTATTATCATAAATCAGATGGCTCCTTAGATCATTGTTGATTTCTAGCATTCTAGTTGTTAACTTTCTCCAAACCTTATTCTTTGTCACTTTCTATCAGATTTTGATGGTTATATTTTTCTTCCATATCCATGTTTTTTGCTTCCCACCTATGATCTCCTTTATTGAAATTGATTTATTAGTTACATTCGGTAACCGTTAGGTTTCTAACATTTTTTTAAATGAAGTTTTAGTATTCCTTTTTACGATGAGGGTTTCTATGAAAAAACTATCAAATAGTAAACCTTTTATAACCCTGATGAGTATTGATGGAAAAACTAATTTTACAGGGGGTGTAATGTAACACCCAGATATTTTATAAGATATATTCTTATGAATTTCTTTGATTTCATGTGTTGTACGGTACACCAAGATTAGTTTGTGTTATACATAACAAAGTTCTCTCCTACACTTTACATAACAATATTCACGGAATATGTTAAACACAATTTGATGTTCTTTTGGTAAAATTCATATAACTGAAGGCTATATATAAGTGTAATGTAAAGGTTATATCTTAGTCATTATAAGGGTATGTATGAATAGTATTAACTTCCTTCTAAATAAACTGTTTTAATGAATATAATTGAGTATATAAAATAATAAAATCCATATTCATGGATTTAATTAAATTAATATTTATTTATTATATTCAATGTAATGTTTTAAATTCAAATTATATGATTTATATATGATATAATAACAAATTCAATTTTTTAGAAAAAAGTAGTATTTAAAAAAAATTCAGTTTTACCATCTACTGATGGAGAACCCATTTTAATTCTAGTTCATGAAAATTTTATATGTTCTATTTGAAATAATAAACTTTTTTTTTGATGTGGGACATAAAAAATTTCATTGTTTGAAAATTTGGTATTTTTCTAATGATATTCACATTTTAATGTATAGTGAAAAATACTGCATTTTAATTCAAAAATGCATTTTTGTCTAATTTATTTATATTGTTAAATTATCTTTTAAATTGGTTTTAAAATTTAAATGGATTATTGTGTTATCATTTAATCCAATTTTGGTAATTAGATATAATATCCTATCTAAATTGGACAAAAACATATGCCAATAATATGATAGATTTTAGTTCTTAAAAACTCGACTTCTGGTTTTTCCGATATGAATTAATTTTACATTAATTTTTGCCAATTCATTTTTCCAAATTTATAAAACTGGAATCAATATTTGGAATCATGAGGTCCATATTTTGTAAATAGGAACCTCTTATTTTTGGAAATTATGAATAGTTACTTTAGTAATTATTTTTATTCACAATGGTTTAATGGTAAATTAGGTAAATAAGGGTAACAAAAATAATATTATAAGATAAAACAACCCTAACATGTGTTATAATATAATTGGATGAGTCATATGAGACTAAAACAACCCTTATTCCAAATTCTTGGCATTTTAGAACCACTTGGGTTTGAAAATGACATTTTATAATAATTAATATAATATAAAGGGAAATATAACATAAACATATATCTTTTTACTAAAATAATTTTATTGTGGGGTAATATAACTGATCTCTTTGACTATAAAAAGTGAACAGAAATATAAAATTATTTCAATACATCATGTAATTTATATATAATTTTAGATACTAAATATATAAATTTATTTATGACACCATTGCGATGAAATGATTACCTTATTAATGAAATATTAAAATAAATGATATTGTAAATATTAAAAAAAATTAATTTTAACATTTTGATTCCATCCATGATTTTTTTGAGGTAATGTACTTGTGAGGGATGATTTAATTCCTTTTTTTGAAGGAATCATGTTATTACGGCATTAACAAAAATCAATTTCTAAATAGTGTCAAAATTGACATAATGTGTTTTTAAAACAAATACTATTTTTATATGCTATAATAGTCATGCAAATCTATGAATAGGACCAATGACTTGTATCATGATAAAAATGTCATTAATTATCCACTTTGTTTCAATTTTATATTTATAGTGACTATTGTAATCATTTATTATGAAAATACATAAAGACATGGAAAGAGTTGATGTTTTTAATTAAGGGTTAAAGTTAAAAGATAATGTTAATTTTGCAACCTACAACTATATAAAACCCATTTTTTGAGATTATTTATAAAAATATCCATATTATCTTATAAATTAATTTGTTTGAGACTATGATAAACCAATAATCAAATTATAATAAATTAATATTTAATGACATTCCTAAAGTGCCTGTCACCTCTCTTAAAATAAGGAACTTCCCCTTATCTTTTAATAAAATCCCCAAATCCCTTTTTCTCTACCAAACCCTACCCATTTCCTCTCCCAACATCCCTAATGTAATATTATATTCAAAACTTTTGGTGTAAAGTCATCCAATGTATACATTTTGTGAAAATCAAAATGAGATACCCGAAAAAGAGGTAATTGTTTTGTCAACTCTTTCGATGTTCTTTTCATCTTCTTCTTTTTCTTTCTAGGTTTTAACCATAAAAAAATAAGTCCAAAATATACTATATTTTTAAGTTTCGTTATGGTAATTGGACAACCATATTACTCCATTTACCCATCCCATGAAAAACAATATCATTATGCGAACATACGTACAACTTACAATCTCTAAGTCGTGGTGTAAACTATTCTTCACCAATACTTTATTTTGATGGGTATAATGATGAATATAAATGACTAAAATAATTTATATAACCTTATTATATATCTTTAAAATTAATATACCATCCAATTATATACCATTTAACCATTATGGGAATGATATCGTCACTCGATCGTACGCCCGACACACCATCTCCACAACACGATGAGATTCATTATCCATGTTAACCATTCAAGAATGATTATAATGTATATAGAATAAACAGTAATTAAAAATATGGAATATTAATTATAATTTATTTATTTATTTGTATATATATTTTATTTACTTGCTTCCATTCAATTAAATTAGGAAATGGAAACATCGTTCACACGTACATACGACCAACCATCTCCATGAATGGTGTATTCCATTTAATTTATCTATCTATTATATATATATTTCTATATTGAATATCTATGAAATAAATATCATGTTATTTATGGAAGTAAATCATGATCTATCTAATAAGATCTTGAATAACATGTCAAAACATGTACGATTGATACAATTATTATTACACAAAACATTGCATTAATATGGAAATGTTAAATAAAAAACTAATATAAAGTCATAAGTGATTCATATATGTTATAATGAAAATTATTATGGTTATTTAAGAATTTAATTATATGTTTAAACCAACTATACTGGATTTATGTACACATACTAATGAAATCAGTCCAATGGTAAGGGATAATTTGGCAGTCACAATTTTATTACAAATTGTTTATACGAAAGTATTTATTGAAGTATATTTATCATCAACATCCTTGTTTCCTATGTATGAAATATTAATTTTATTCTTATGTAAATATTTAATGTAAATTTTAACTATCGTTGAATTTTCATTAAATAGTATATAAGTATTATTTCTTTCATTTTCTTTATGAGGTACTTTTCTACTTTTCTGGAAAAAGTAAGAGGATAATGATTTTAACTTATACGGCATGATCAGATTTTTATGTCTTCATAATTCATTATTTTCAAGAATATTAAATTACAATATTTCAAGTGAATTTTCAATTAAATTATTTTCTTTTTAAATTTCATGGAATTTTGAGAATTGAAATGATTTTTAAATAATAAAGTATTTTTACATCAATAAATACATTCAAGTGTTTTTTTCGAAATTATTTTCCATATAAGATGAGACTCTTTAAATAGGGTTGTGATTATATACATATTATTATTATATTTGATTATTTTATTGATGGAATGATTTTTTATGGAATATGTTATGCTAGAATGATGTTTTGGGAACCCATTTTATTTTTTCGGTTATGCTTGGATGAATGATTTATGTTTTGTGGAACATGTACGAATGATTTAATTATGAGATGGGTGGGACCTATATCTCCCTCCAATTCATTGTATAAATATTTATATTTCATGTGATAAACACTACTATAATTTAAATTAAATCTCGTTCAATAATACATGGTGGGAATGATAATTAAATCTTGTTCTTTAATACATGAATGGAATCGTAAGTAAACCTGGTTCAGTATTAGAGTTTTTACACTATAGTGGTCTTAGAAGCTATGACTTGGATACTATAGAAATCATATAATGTGCTTATTTATTTCCTAAAATTATACATTTTATTCTAATGTGATTTTATCATGGGTATTGATACTTTATGATCTATTCCTTACATACATAAAATATTTATTTCATGACTCAAGATTTGGATATATAAACATTATGTTCATTTTTTTTAAATTCTTATGTTCTTTGTTTTTTTATGTTCTTAATGATTTCCCTTACTGAGAATTTGTGGTCACCCTTTTTATGTTTTTTATTCATGAGTATATAAAAATATTTAGATAAGAAAGGGGATGATCATTATGGGAGATGTGGAAGATATATCACCATGTTAGAATATTATGATCCATGTTTCCAGATACACTAAACTAATATAGTCTTTGAGAGTTTATTTTTGTAATGTATTTAGTATTCTTAAAAATAAATTTAATTTCCATGTATGTAAAGAATGGGTTATTAGATGAAAATATTACATTATTCTTTAATGATGTAAATGATTCTATGTGTTGTGTGCTTCGTGAAGATATGACATTCTATTCTGGTTAGGTGAGCCTTGTGAAGGACGTTGTTCCATGAAGGTAGTGGGCTTCGTGATGACAGTGGGTGTTTTATTTGAAAAACTTCTTTGTGAAGGTGTTTACTCTATAATGTCCAGAGCTCTATGAAGGGCTGATCTCTTCGAAGTAGTGTACTTTATAAAGGTTTGAGCTTTGAGAAGCCATGAGAACTAAAAAGTAGTGTGCGCTACGAAGATGTGTACTCTATGAAGTGTATTGATCTGGGAAGGTTTCAACTTTGTGAAAGAGGTTCTCAAATGATTGTATTGGATATCCGGGTTAAGTAGAAATGGATTTTAGGGTGCATCAAATTATGTTTTTGATGTAAGAAGTGTCTCATGTAAAATTGAGACAATTTCATTGATGCCAATCTATTTAAGCGACCTTGATGTCGATAAAAAGAGTTAGACTTATCTCAATGTTATGAGATAGGGGGATTCGATAGAAGTGATCTAATGGTTTAAATGAGATATCCCTAAACCATTGTCTAGTTAGTATGGCTTGCACAGAGTGACTGTGACTTAACCATTGAATTCCATATCCATTAAATATTATTGGACTTTGTTATGACCAAAAAACATTTAGTGTATGATCCTTGGATGTATCCCATTTCGGATAAACATGTAAAATTATTTTAGAGTCACATTTCAGACATTTTTTTAATGTTTTAACAGCTTATTACATAAGTAGGAACAAGATTCGTTAGTTTGAAAAGAAAAATATGACACCCTGATTTACCCCTCCCCTATCAGGGTGTTATGGGGTCCCTAAAGTTGTATGAATGTGAGGTTTCTTATTTTAGATTTGTCCCTTTCTACCATGGAGAATTCTACCAATTTCAAGGGATTAACCTCATTGATTAGAAGTAATTATTAGATCTGGAAGAACATAATCAGATCCCCTCTAATAACTATTAGGATGGATGTTCTCTTTGCTATTGTTATAGGAACAAAAGTTACTAATCCAACAGGTGTGGTGATGACTATTATAGATATGAAAATTTATGAAGTAGATACTGAAGTGCATAATACTCTCACCATGACCCTATATGACCAGATCTATCTTATGGTGATGAGTAGAACCTCAACAATGTCTATGTGGGATAAACATGAAAATATTTATGAAGTTGATAAAAATGTGAAGGAGGTAAAACTAAAATTCATGCACAATAGGTTTGATGACATGAAGATACAACTTGACGAGAATGTAGATTCATTATTCAATCAATTTACTAAAATGCTATGAGAAATTATAGTATTTGGACAGGAAATCTAATAAATTAATATTTTAATGAATATATTGAAATGACTTCCACCCCTTTAAAATGTAATGATGTCAAACCTTGAAGAAGGATATCATTTAAAACATTCGCTGGATGATAAGCTAATAAACCTTATACCATATGAAATGAGAGTAAAACTAGAAGATTCTATAACTTTTGTGAGAAAAAAATGGTATTCAACACCCTGGAAAAACTGAATTTTTTTTGAAATATAAGTGGTGAATAAGATGAGGATAATGAAAATATTCCTATTATTTACCAAAAGTTATAGATGGGAATAGTGAAATTTAAAGGGTAGTTACCTCTAGCTTGATTTCATTGTGGGAATGTTGGGAACATTGCCTCTCAGTTCTTAAGAATGTTTGAAGATGAAGGGAGTGAATCTAAAAACATTGAGAATCCTCAAAAAAGGATTTTCAAAAAGGGAGTCATCAAATCTAGAAATAAAGTATAGAAGATCAATTTTTCTATGAAGATGTAGATGGTGATAATCAATTCTGTGAAGAATAAAAACCAAAATTTAATACTGGAAATTATTATTCCATGATGGATACCATTGAAAATTTAGAACCATCGAAGTATAAAGATAGAGGAAACCAGTTGGAAACTAGATTTGAACTTAAGGATTCTTTTGGTAAGATTTAGAATAAGAATAATAGATGCAATAAGTGGAATGAAATCGTGGAAGAATCATTATAATATGATGATATGCATGAAGCTGAAATTGAATGACTAGAAAAACTGGTGAAAGTATATTTATCAATCCTTGAAAGGATTGATAGTATAGTGGAACTAAATCATAGAATCGAAGAACATACAATGTTCAATAATGAACTTACCTCGAGATTGGAGTATAAGTCCAAAAATATTGAGGGACTCAATGAAGAAGTTGTTAATCATAGGAGAATAATCAAAATTGAATCAAATTAAAAAAAATAATTGAATAAAATACAATTGGGTACATTCTTGGATGTTGAGCTTCTGGAAAGAGAAAATATGGTTCTGATAGAGTTGAAAATATTTTGAGGGATCAATGACCCGTATGCATGAGAAAAAGTGTAATCGGTTTCGAGGTTGAATCATCCAACAATGAAAATACAGTGGGAGAGAATAAAGTCATGTTGAATGTTATTCATGTCAAAAAATAACAAAATGTGTTTAAATGAGACCCGTGAATCAACCTGAAAGATGATGTGAACACTATCCGTGAGCTACTTAAAATGACAGGTGGTCATTCTTCTTTCACAATGAAGAATTAATGATGATAAATATAAATGATACGACATTTCCTCTCGTGAAATGTCAGTTTTGTGGATATTTGGGTGACACCATGTCATATTGTAAAGAGGAACATAGTTATCTGAATCGGGAAGATTTAAGAGTACAAAGAAAGGGAAAATATTCATATCTGACATCTAATAGAATAAATAGTTTCTATAGATATTATTCTCATTGTTCTAACTTTGGTTATAAATATGTACATTGTAGGATTAGTAATGAAAGGATAGTTTCATAACACAATGAGAGATATGTGAATACTCGATAACCAGATGGGGTTTCTATCTAAAACAAGTTTTCTCTTTTTGAAGAAGAGTACTAATATGAAGACCCCATGTACATGGAAGTGCGATTTGAAAGGAAATCACATTCCTACAATCAATACAATATCTCATGGAAAGAAAAGAGGAAAATTAAAAAAATTTAATAATGCATAAGTAGCCCTCAAAGCTACAAAGAACTACAGCACCAAGATTCATGATAGAGGATGTTCATCCTAAGTAATGTATAAGGCTGGCTTATAAAATAATTTTTAGAAAATGGTCGATGGAATAATGAGGTTTCGTACTGATATTGGGTTGAAGATCAATGGTAGTGGATGTACTGTGCTAGAAAATGTTGAGCTGAAGAAAAATAAAGTCCATTATGTGGAGAGTTTGTGCCACAATATCATCAATGTGAGAATACTCTGTAACCAATGACTTATAGTGAAATTCAATCAAAAGTGCTTCACTATAAAGGGAGAGACAGGTAATTATCTCATGAAGGCTGTATAATAGATGGACCCTTATATCAGGTTGATAGTGAGGAAAATATTTTCCATCTCACAGTTGAAGAAGAAAACAACCAATGGCATTAGACATTGGGTCACATCTATCAGAATGACTGGTAAAAGATATATGAGATGAATATAGTCATTGATATCCCAAACCTAAAGCGTGAAAAATAAACTACTTTTGATGATTTCATACGAGGGAATATGTCTTTAATTTTCTATCGACTAATGAAGAAAAGTGAATCTAATTATCTTGACCTCATTCATATAGATGTATGTAGCCCGATAAATGTGACTAGAACACATGGAGAATGGTACATTGTTCATTTCATATATGATTATAGTAGAATGAAATGTATAGTGGATATAAAATGGATGTGAAAAGTGATTTATTGCATGAAAACTTATCACTGAATTGCTGAGAATGATACTGGATGGAAAATCAATGTTCTGTGATCTGACAAATAGAGCAGAATACACATCCATTGAGTTTGGAAATAACTCGAAAATACATGTAATATGACATGAGGTGATATCTATGAGGAATACAAAATAAAATCATGTAGTTGAGCACCATAATCGGCAGGTGAACAACATTTACAAGACTATGCTGATTGAGAATCGTATCCGTCAGCATTACTAAAATGAATCTGTTGAAGCTGTAGTGAACATTAAATATCGATTAGTCATTTATATGGGAGAGATAATGAACCATACAAATTGTGGAATATAAGGAATCACTCTTTGAAATATTTTTGAGTTTTCGGAATTAAATGATTCATTTGAAACAATGAAAGAAATACATGGAAATATGGTGACAATACAGATGAAGGAATATTTCTTGGATATCCAATGAACATAAAAGACTGTATTGTTTCGATAAGTTATTAGGAACGATTGTGGAAATTATTGATGTTAAGACCAATTTTAGAGAAAACCACTAATTTTCAAGGATTTCCTATTCAGATGAGATAGAAGAAGAGAAAGAATCTGAACATGGATAAAATATAAATTCAAAAGTAGGGGAAGATTTTCAAAACTCATAGGAGTCACATCACGATGTTGACTAAGATGATGAATCAGAAGAGGAAACCATGGTTGAAGTGAATTTCAATGAACATCACAGGAGAAATTGAGTAGCATAGATTGGTCAATCCAATATCATCATAGATAGGAATACACCCAAATAGAGAATGAGAATGAGTAATAATGAAAATATACTTTCTTATGAGTTGTGAAACAATCTACATTTGAAGAGGATACAAATGATGAATCGTTGGTTATATCCATGAATGATGTGTTAGATCAGATTGACAATAATTAGACCTAGAATTTAGTAAAGAGGCTCAAAGGATACAATGTGATTGGTTCAATGTGGATACTTAAGAAAAAAATATGTTGAACATTGTAATGTGATCCCAAATATGGCGTAACATGTGTCCAAGGGATATTCATAGATTGAGGGTGACAATGTTGAGGAAACATTTTCTCCTATTGATAGATTGGAGTTAATTAGGCTATTTCATGCCACAACCATCCAAAGAAGATATAGAGTGTATCAAATGTATGTCAAGACAAGATTCAAAAATGGTTTTCTTGAAGATAAAGTCTACATTGATCAACCGATGGGTTTCCTACTTGGAAACGATAAAATGAAGGTATGATGGTTAAAGAAAGCACTCTATGGATTAAAGAAGCCACTATGGACATGGTACTCTCAAATAGATTCTTATCTAAAAAAACATGAATTGAAAAGAGGAGGAGTAGATCACAATAACTATGGGAAAATTATCATAAGGATCAATTCAACGTATTGGTATACATTGAAGATATTATTTTTGGTGGAAGTAGACAATGATCAATGTATGAATTTTCCAACTCATGAAATAAAAAATTTAAATGTCAATGATTGGTGAACTCGCATACTTCTTTGGGATACAGCTAATTCAGAAGATGGATTAAACATTTTTTTCTTAGAAAAATTATGCAAATGTTCTATTAAAGAATTTAATATACAAGATTCCAAACCAATAGAGACTCCAATTGGGGATGAAAAATTACTTAGAAATCATGGGGATGTGATGTCTATGGATCCCAAAATGCATATAAGAATCATTGGAAGATTACTATACCTGACAATAAAATGTCATGATATCGTCTTTCTAACATGTTTAGTGACCCGCATTCAAAGTAATCCAATGGAGGTATATATGGCCATAGTGAAAATAATCATGAGGTACATTAAATATACTCATCGGTATAGGTTATACAATGTTGGAGGAAGGGACAGTGAACTATTATCATTTTATGATGTGGATCGGGCTGGAGAAGTTGTGGTCAAGAAGACACTAGTGGTGGAGATATCTATGTTGGGAAGAAATGCATGGGATGGTTGAGAAAGAAATATAAAATTACATTGCTTAGAACTGTTGAAGATGAATATATCTATGCTACCATGGACTAGAATCATTTACTTTTGATGAACATCAACTAATAAACCAAGGTGATGAGGTGAAATAATTTATTGTGATGAAAATAGTGAAATTGATATTATAAAGAATAATATTCATCGTTCTTGTACAAAACATAATGAAATAACATATCAGCTCATCAAGGAAAATGTTGAGTAAGGCGTGATAAAAAAGTACCGTGTGGAACCCAATGATCAAGTGTCTGAAATAATGAACAAGAAACTGGTTGCCGCTGTGTTTGAGAAACATCGGTTGAATGTTGGTGTTTATCCACCTACTAGAGCATGATGAGTGTAACGCCCCGACCCCAGCTACCCAGAGTCGGTGCATTACTTCATAACATTGGCATGATCACAAGAAAGATCAAATCTCGAAAGACCGATTGGTTTAGTAGCCTTGGAAACACTAGATATATTCATAAAGTTTTACATTACATTTCAAAGTGAAAAACTACTACAACAACAAAGTCTTCATATCCACACTATTAACCCCTCATAATATCCCTGCAAGTCAATCATAATTTACTTCTTCACTACCTGGGAAAAATAAAACATAGAAAAGGGGTGAGCTCAAATGCCCAGTAAGGATAACAATATAGCGGAACATTCAAAATAAGCATAAACATTTAAGGCAATGAATTACTAAAACAAAAGCCTTTTAAACATGAACTTCAACATAGTATGGCAAAAGTAAAATGAAATAATGCCATTTACTTATTCACATGGATATTCTACTAATCGAATAATCACATGCAAAATCAATAACCACTTTCATAATGTTGGAATGCATAATGCCAGACTATCATAACCACATAGCCAAGGCCTCGTGCCAAGACTACAAATAAGATTTTGTCAAGGCCTTGTGCCAAGACACTAGTTTGTCTCATGAGACCTACCGATGCATCGAGGAGCTATAGCGGGCTCCACCCGTCACTTATTAAGTCCAATGCATTCCCATATGAAAAGGTTTAAACATAACATAAACATTCGTATTAAAACTAGCATACGAAATGTCAATAATTTCACCATAAACTATGAATGGTATAAAAATAGCACATCCATAGTCAAACATAACACAAAACCTTCAATACAATATAGAAGTTTTGTATCATAATAAATCAACTTCAAATAATCTTAAAATCCATCAAAGGATGTTGACGTAGATGAAATCAAATTTTTTTTTAAAGAAATATCTCCTTTTATTTTGAAATAATTTAAGATCCATATAAAATAAAACATTTTCTTTGAAAATATTCTTATAAGCTTGTAAGGAAAGCTTTGAAGATTTTATAACGGCGTAAAATAACCGCACCCGCCGTATAAGTTAAAAAAACATTCTTACCTCAATTCTGTCGAAAAGGTTAAAAAGGACCTTGTTTTGAAAACGACGGAAAGATTCCTTTATAAAACTCTTATAAAAAGTCAAACAAGGGTATAAATGACTTTAACCCATATTCTTGTAAATAGTAAAAATGTTTTGAAATACATTTTTAAGAAACATGGATGTGGATGATAAAGATATCCCAGTAGATTATTACGTATAAACAACCTCGGATAATGAAGAGATTGTGAAATAACCCTTACCTTGTACTTTTCCTTGGATGGGGTAGGTTAACCTCCTGTATAATGGTGAAATAATTGTTATTAAATTATAAAAGAATCATATACATTAATATGATATCATATATGATCTTTTAATATTGATTTGATAATATCTTAGTATTATCGTCGTTTCGTGTGTTAACTTACTCATTTTCTTTTATATGTTTTGTTACATAAGTCATGTTTGTTGTATCTTATTCATATCCAGAATGATATCAAGTCCTTAAACATCATTTTTAAATCATTAAATGATAATTATACTTGAATGGATACGATGGAGAATGAATCTCATCGCGTTCGTGGAGACGGTAGTCCGTACGTACGCACGAACGCTACTTCCATTTAATTTTTATTTTAAAAGAATCGAATCCAAATGATAGATAGATATATTATTATCCTAGTATAATATAATATTTTATATATGTTACTTAAGTTCATTAACACCATCCTTTATACGTTCCATGTGTGGTATGAACGAGTCATATCATTTTAAGGGGGCGGTAGTCCGCACTTCCTCAAATGAAATTATCGTATGTATATACAACATGAAACGAATAATGGTATGAAATAAAATGGAATTACAGAAGCTTATATATAAAATATATATCATTAATATCATATTTAATTACAGTTCCATCATAATGGCCACCATGAGAGGCGGTAAGATGTATTTGAACAATCATCGTTTCGTGAGGCGTTAGTTTTCCATCCACAGAAACATTATGTTCATCATCCATTAGATGGAGTTGTGTGTATGTGTAGTTTGAATCCTTCTTATAACAACATCCTAGTATATTGAGGATACTGGTGTTTTTACAAAAGAAAGGAAATAAAAAGAGTTTGGGGGTTGGAGAAGCAAAATAAATGAAAATAATTTAAGAGAAATCGTTACCTTTAATTTAGGTAACTCACTTTGGTTGGAACCAAAGGACTTCTTGAAATGCTTTCTGCCTAAGGGTAAGCTTCAAGGAGGAGGAGAGTGATGTGGGGAGCTTAGTTGGGCAGAGTTTGGACGAGCCAAGTGGCTTGAGAGGTGTGAGGAATGAGTAGAAGTGGCCTCCTTTTATAAGGGAGAGGAGGGGCTCTTTAGGAAAGAGTGAAAGTATTACTTTATAATATAATTATATTCGGTTTATAATGGTCCAAAAATCATTGAGGTCGAAGATAAGATGACTCATATTCTAAATAACATCAACCAATAAGAATTGGACAGGTTTTAGATAATATTTTAATCATTATAATCTTATTTATTTAAATGATTTATTAATGAGGTAAACATTACATCATTATTGTGTCATTAATAATTTAACTTATTTGATGTCTAAAAATTATAAATAAAATATCATCATGTATCAAATATTTTTATCTTTCTAATTAATATTTATAATCGAAAATCCAACATGTATAACCCTATGTAAAAATTGTTCTTCTAAAAGATGTAAGCTTATGCCATTTTTATTTTTATTTTAACTTTATTAATATAATGTGTCATTATCACTTACAAGTGGATCCATGGGGTCCCAAAACAGACCCAAAGATGCCCATGGTCGACCATGTATCAACCAATAGGGTTAAGACACGTTTTAGGGTAATTTAGTATTATTATAATATTATTATTTTTAACCCTTATTTACCGGATTTACCCTTTAACCATGGTAAATAAATTATTTACCACAGTAACTATTCAAAATGTCTAAAAATAAAAGTTACCTATTTACACAATTTGAACATCCTGATTCCAAATATGGAATCCATTTTCCTAAATTCAAAACACAGAAGTGGCAGAAATTAATTTAAAATTAATTCCCGCTGTCAAAACAAAAAGCGTGTTTTTAAGAGGTAATAACTATCAAAAGATTGACACTTGTTTATGTTCGGTTTAACTGTAAAATTATGTCCAATGACCAAAATTATATTAAATGGTAAAAATATATTCTAAATATACTTTAAAACCACTCAAATTCACAATTTATCACTATTAATTATTTTGATTAAAAAAGTTGTTTTTAATTAAAATTTAGTAATTTTCACTATTCATCAAAATATGAAAGTTATCCGAAATGTACCAAAATTTCACCCTAGGCTAATTTTGATATTCCGAATCCAAAAATGAAGTACATTTTCAAATATAAAATATATATAATTTCAAAAAGTAGGTATTAGTATTCACAACGGCTAGTTTAATTAGTTGTGGTGTGTGTTAGAACTCGAGGTTGCGTACAACACACGCTATCGCATTATTCGAAGGGAAACGTACCGTGGAAGCTTGGGGTGTTACATTCTCCCCTCCTTAAAATAATTGCGTCCTCGCAATTTCTAGAATACTTATTACATGAAAAGACTCGGCTGGTTCTTCATCATAAGTTCCTCGGGTTCCCACGTTGCCTCTTCCATCTTATGGTTTCTCCACAAAACTTTTACCAGACGCGTCGTCCGGTTTCTCAGTACTTGTTCTCTTGTATCAAGAATCCTGACGGGCTCTTCACCATAGGAAAGATCAGGTTCCAGTTCTAATTCCTCATAGGTGAGTACATGCGTTGGGTCAGGCATGTATTTTCTCAACAGAGATACGTGGAACACATCGTAAACTTTGGAGAGACTTGGCGGCATTGCCAATCGGTAAGCTACAGCCCCAATTCGTTCTAGAATTTCGAAAGGTCCGATGTACCTGGGACTCAATTTACCTTTCATTCCAAAACGTATGACTCCCTTCCACAGAGATACCTTTAGGAAAACATGATCACCGACTTGAAATTCCAAATCCTTCCTTCGATTATCGGCATAGCTCTTTTGCCTACTTTGAGCTGCTTTGATGTGATTTTGGATTACCTTCACCTTTTCCACCGTTTCCTCCACCAGTTCTGGGCCTACAAGTTTTCTTTCACCAACGTCATCCCAACAGGTTGGTGTATGACATCTCTTTCCGTATAACGCTTCATATGGTGCCATCTGAATACTCGAATGGAAGCTATTGTTATAGGAAAATTCTACTAGTGGTAAATATTGATCCCACATACCCTGAAAATCAAGTGATCAAGATCTCAACATGTCTTCTAAGGTCTGAATAGTCCGTTCTGATTGTCCGTCTGTCTGAGGGTGGTAAGCAGTGCTCAAATGAAGTTCAGTATCCAGGGATTTCTGAAGACTTTTCCAAAATCTTGAAGTAAAACGGGGATCACGATCAGAAACAATCGATAGGGGAACTCCATGAAGTCTCACAACTTCATTAATGTATAGTCTTGCTAGACGTTCCAGGGGTAGATCTTCTCTTATAGCAAGAAAATGTGCTGACTTGGTAAGACGATCAACAATAACCCATATTGCATCATTCCTTCTAGGAGTCTTTGGTAGCCCCATGACAAAGTCCATCGTAATATTGTCCCATTTCCACTCCGGTATGGGAAGAGGTTGCATGACTCCTCCAGGCTGTTGCCTTCCAGCTTTCACTTGTTGACAAACCATACATCTTGACACAAAATCAGCAATCTCCCTCTTCATGTTGTCCCACCAAAAATGTTCCTTCAAATATCTATACATTTTGGTGCTCCTAGGGTGTATAGAGAAATTGGAACTATGAGCGTCATCCAGCAATTCCCTTTTTAGATCAGGTATATTGGGAACACAAAGTCTCTTCCCGAATTTCAAAATTCCATCTTCATACACAAAGTCTCTCAATCTCCCATCATTCACAGCTTTAATCTTCTTCTGAAATTCTTCATCATCGGTCTGGGAACTCTTAATCCTTTCTAGTAAAGATGGTTTGGCAACCATTTGAAAAAGAATTGATGTTTCACCTTCCCTGGTTATTCCCATGTCCATCTTCTCTAGATCCATGAAAATTGGATCCCTTTCAATTCTCATCATGTTCAGAACTCCATGGTCTTTTCTGCTCAAAGCATCTGCTACTTTGTTTGCTTTCCCCGGGTGGTAGTGTATCGTGCAATCATAATCCTTGAGTAATTCAAGCCATCTCCTTTGACTCATGTTGAGTTATTTTTGTGAGAAAATATACTTCAGACTCTTGTGATCAGTATAAATCTCACATTTTTCACCATAGAGGTAGTGCCTCCATATCTTCAAAGCAAAGATCACAGCTGCTAACTCAAGATCATGAGTAGGATAGTTTTGTTCATGAATTTTCAACTGTCGTGATGCATAGGCAATAACTCTATCATTCTGCATAAGGACACAACCAAGTCCTTTCTTTGATGCATCACTATAAATAACGAACCCATCATTCCCCGATGGTAGAGTCAATATAGGAGCATTGACTAATCTTCTCTTCAGTTCTTCGAAACATTCTTCACACTCTTTTGTCCAAACAAATTTAACCCCTTTACGTGTGTGCTTCGTTAATGGGTTAGCCAATCGGGCAAAATTCTGGACGAAACGTCGATAATAACCTGCCAAGCCAATAAAACTACGTACCTCAGTTATACTCATAGGTGCTGGCCATTCTTGGATTGCTTTGGTCTTAGAAGGATCAACAGAGATTCCATCTTTAGAGACAATATGGCCAAGAAAAGAAATCTCCTGAAGCCAGAATTCACACTTGCTAAACTTTCCATATAATTCATGCCTCCTCAGAGTCTTCAAGATAATGCGCAAGTGATTTTCATGATCTTCGTATGTTTTGGAGTATACCAAGATATCATCAATAAATACCACCACAAATTCATTGAGATACTCCTTGAAAACTCTATTCATCAGATCCATGAATACAGAGGGTGCATTAGTCAATCCAAACGGCATTACAGTAAACTCGTAATGCCCGTACCTGGTTCGAAATGCTGTCTTCGGAATGTCTTCCTTCTTTACACACAACTGATGGTATCCAGATCGAAGGTCAATCTTTGAAAAGTATTGAGCTCCATGAAGTTGGTCAAATAAATCATCAATACGAGGTAGGGGATACTTGTTCTTTATTGTTATAGCATTGATCTCCCTGTAGTCAATACATAACCTCATAGATCCATCTTTCTTTTTAACAAAAAGAACAGGGGATCCCCATGGAGAAACACTAGGGAGAATAAATCCCTTATTACTCAATTACTCTAGTTGTTTCTTTAGTTCGACTAACTCTACAGTGGCCATTTTATAAGGGGTCTTCGATATAGGCCTTGATCCAGGAATCAAATCAATGGAAAACTCAACTTCTCGTTTTGGAGGATGTCCAGGTAAATCTTCCGGAAATACATCTACAAATTCTTTCACAACAGGTACATCCTCTATTTGAACATTACTTTCCTCACCGACAGTTATTTCATTCTCTTCCTCCCCAATAATTGAATTAAGTTGAGCTATTGGGGGTGGATCTAAATAATAATTAGGTGGTGACGATTCTGCTCTAAAAATAAGGTGTTCCTTATCATTATCATCAAGAATCGTAACCTCTTTCTTCTTACAATAAATATTCGCATCATAGTCCGAAAGCCAGTCCATACCGAGGATTATATCAAACTCAATCATAGGTATGACGATGAGATCAGCAGATAAAGAAAATTTATGTGCTCTAATGGGGACTGATTCACAAAACTTTGTTGCAACGATACTTCCCTTAGGAGTTTTGACTGACAACTCCCTTATTAAATCAAATTGGAAATATCTAATTTTCTTAGCAAACTGTGAAGATATGAAACAATGCGATGATCCAGAATCAAATAATGCATTTGCTAAACTTGAGGAAACCATTAATTACCTGCCACCACGTCTTTCAGAGCTTCTACCTCAGCAGTAGTGATAGCAAAAGCCTGGCCTTGATCCCTTGGCCTTTTCTGAGGTAAGTTCTCCTGACGCTTAGGACATGCATTTGCATAATGCCCCATCTCCCTGCAATTGTAGCACTGAACGTTGGTAGCTTCCTTCTTCCCCTTGCAATCATGAGATTGGTGGCCTTTTTCACCACACTTGTAACAGACTCCCATTCCCTTCAGGCAAGCACCGGGGTGTTTCTTCCCGCACTTACCACAAGATGGATATTCAACCTTTCCCTTTTTCCCCTTATTTCCATTCCCAGATTGATCAGCAGGTCTCTTCTTCTCTTGCTTCGCTTTAAAGTCATAAGACATAGAGAATTCCTTTTCGGTCTTGACAGCACATGAGACAATGTCTTCGTACGATGAAAAGGATTGTGAGACTAACGCTCGACGGATAAATGGTTTTAACCCATCAAAGAAACGATCAATCTTACTTCTTGGGTTACGTATATAATCTCCAGCATACCTCGCTAACCTTGTAAAGTTAGCCTCATACTTTGTGACATTATCATCCTCCTTTTGTCTCAGACTTAGAAATTGCCTTTCCATATCCGCTCGATGGTCGCGAGGGAAGTATTTTTCTAAAAACAGATCTTTGAACTCCCTCCATTCCATATTTGATACTTCATCATCTTCCTTCATGTTCTGAATCAATGACCACCACTGATCAGCATCTCCAGTGAGGCGGTAAACTGCCATGATAACCTTTTCCCTTTCATTACTCCCCAAAGCCTGAAATATTTTCTCTAGGGAAAATATCCATTGCTCAGCTACTAAGGGATTTGTATTCCCATTGAACGTTGTTGGTTGTTGCCTCATGAATCGATCTAACATTGATCCTCCACGCTGCGGATCAGGGTGCTCCATACGGGTAAGGTTATTATTCATAACCTGAGTAAGTTGTCCCAGTATGGTGATTAGCTGATCAGCACCAGTTGCATCACCAGCCCCACTATAATTATCTTGAGCAGGAGGGAAATCCCTACATGGAGTGCGTGCATTGATACGGTTTCCATTTCTTCCACTAGGCGCCATTTCTAAACAATGGCATAAACTAGAACAGTTTATGAATCAAAATACATAATCCCATACTTATAAAACACTTAACATAAATTGAACTATTTATGGATATAATCCATAATCATAAAAATGTTTTCTTTGAGGAAGTATATACTCATAAACCCTTCATAATTATTTGTAAAGATAGTGAGAGTTATCCTAAGCATATCCCCCGGGAGTGTCGTAACCAAGAGTGCAGCAAGGCCCGTTGTCGTGCACCAGTTCCCGTTCGAGTCTAGCTCAAAGCGGTGTTTTCGGGTTTTACCCCTAGGTACATCTGTGCCAGAGCCGCCTCTACCTGCTCGTATCCAGACAGGGATGTATTGCTCGGAAAACTCACAAAATCTCTACAATACCAAAATTCTAGGAAGTTCTTCTATACTAATCCTCAAAGTTCATCTTAGGTCTACGTGCTCTAATCAGAGTTTATCTAAATCTAGCTTCCAAGGTTTGTACTAAACTTCCTCTGATACCAACTGTAACGCCCCGACCCCAGCTACCCAGAGTCGGTGCATTACTTCGTAACATTGGCATGATCACATGAAATATCAAATCTCGAAAGACCGATTGGTTTAGTAGCCTTGGAAACACTAGATATATTCATAAAGTTTTACATTACATTTCAAAGTGAAAAACTACTACAACAACAAAGTCTTCATATCCACACTATTAACCCCTCATAATATCCCTGCAAGTCAATCATAATTTACTTCTTCACTACCTGGGAAAAATAAAACATAGAAAAGGGGTGAGCTCAAATGCCCAGTAAGGATAACAATATAGCGGAACATTCAAAATAAGCATAAACATTTAAGGCAATGAATTACTAAAACAAAATCCTTTTAAACATGAACTTCAACATAGTATGGCAAAAGTAAAATGAAATAATGCCATTTACTTATTCACATGGATATTCTACTAATCGAATAATCACATGCAAAATCAATAACCACTTTCATAATGTTGGAATGCATAATGCCAGACTATCATAACCACATAGCCAAGGCCTCGTGCCAAGACTACAAATAAGATTTTGTCAAAGCCTTGTTCCAAGACACTAGATTGTCTCATGAGACCTACCGATGCATCGAGGAGCTATAGCGGGCTCCACCCGTCACTTATTAAGTCCAATGCATTCCCATATGAAAAGGTTTAAACATAACATAAACATTCGTATTAAAACTAGCATACGAAATGTCAATAATTTCACCATAAACTATGAATGGTATAAAAATAGCACATCCATAGTCAAACATAACACAAAACCTTCAATACAATATAGAGGTTTTGTATCATAATAAATCAACTTCAAATAATCTTAAAATCCATCAAAGGATGTTGACGTAGTTGAAATCAAAATTTTTTTTAAAGAAATATCTCCTTTTATTTTGAAATAATTTAAGATCCATATAAAATAAAACATTTTCTTTGAAAATATTCTTATAAGCTTGTAAGGAAATATTTGAAGATTTTATAACGGCGTAAAATAACCGCACCCGCCGTATAAGTTAAAAAAACATTCTTACCTCAATTCTGTCGAAAAGGTTAAGAAGGACCTTGTTTTGAAAACGACGGAAAGATTCCTTTATAAACCTCTTATAAAAAGTCAAACAAGGGTATAAATGACTTTAACCCATATTCTTGTAAATAGTAAAAATGTTTTGAAATACATTTTTAAGAAACATGGATGTGGATGATAAAGATATCCCAGTAGATTATTACGTATAAACAACCTCGGATAATGAAGAGATTGTGAAATAACCCTTACCTTGTACTTTTCTTTGGTTGGGGTAGGTTAACCTCCTGTATAATGGTGAAATAATTGTTATTAAATTATAAAAGAATCATATACATTAATATGATATCATATATGATCTTTTAATATTGATTTGATAATATCTTAGTATTATCGTCGTTTCGTGTGTTAACTTACTCATTTTCTTTTATATGTTTTGTTACATAAGTCATGTTTGTTGTATCTTATTCATATCCAGAATGATATCAAGTCCTTAAACATCATTTTTAAATCATTAAATGATAATTATACTTGAATGGATACGATGGAGAATGAATCTCATCGCGTTCGTGGAGACGGTAGTCCGTACGTACGCACGAACGCTACTTCCATTTAATTTTTATTTTAAAAGAATTGAATCCAAATGATACATAGGTATATTACTATTCCAGTATAATATAATATTTTATATATGTTACTTAAGTTCATTAACACCATCCTTTATACGTTCCATGTGTGGTATGAACGAGTCATATCATTTTAAGGGGGCGGTAGTCCGCACTTCCTCAAATGAAATTATCGTATGTATATACAACATGAAACGAATAATGGTATGAAATAAAATGGAATTACAGAAGATTATATATAAAATATATATCATTAATATCATATTTAATTACAGTTCCATCATAATGGCCACCATGAGAGGCGGTAAGATGTATTTGAACAATCATCCTTTCGTGAGGCGTTAGTTTGCCATCCACAGAAACATTATGTTCATCATCCATTAGATAGAGTTGTGTGTATGTGTAGTTTGAATCCTTCTTATAACAACATCCTAGTATATTGAGGATACTGGTGTTGTTACAAAAGAAAGGAAATAAAAAGAGTTTGGGGGTTGGAGAAGCAAAATAAATGAAAATAATTTAAGAGAAATCGTTACCTTTAATTTAGGTAACTCACTTTGGTTGGAACCAAAGGGCTTCTTGAAATGCTTTCTTCCTAAGGGTAAGCTTCAAGGAGGAGGAGAGGGATGTGGGGAGCTTAGTTGGGCAGAGTTTGGACGAGCCAAGTGGCTTGAGAGGTGTGAGGAATGAGTAGAAGTGGCCTCCTTTTATAAGGGAGAGGAGGGGCTCTTTAGGAAAGAGTGAAAGTATTACTTTATAATATAATTATATTCGGTTTATAATGGTCCAAAAATCATTGAGGTCGAAGATAAGATGACTCATATTATAAATAACATCAACCAATAAGAATTGGACAGGTTTTAGATAATATTTTAATTATTATAATCTTATTTATTTAAATGATTTATTAATGAGGTAAACATTACATCATTATTGTGTCATTAATAATTTAACTTATTTGATGTCTAAAAATTATAAATAAAATATCATCATGTAAGAAATCCTTTTAGATTTCTAATGAATATTTATAATTGAAAATCCAACATGTATAACCCTATGTAAAAATTGTTCTTCTAAAAGATGTAAGCTTATGCCATTTTTATTTTTATTTTAACTTTATTAATATAATGTGTCATTATCACTTACAAGTGGATCCATGGGGTCCCAAAACAGACCCAAAGATTCCCATGGTCGACCATGTATCAAAAAATAGGGTTAAGACACGTTTTAGGGTAATTTAGTATTATTATAATATTATTTTTTTTAACCCTTATTTACCGGATTTACCCTTTAACCATGGTAAATAAAATATTTACCACAGTAACTATTCAAAATGTCTAAAAATAAAAGTTACCTATTTACACAATTTGAACATCCTGATTCCAAATATGGAATCCATTTTCCTAAATTCAAAACACAGAAGTGGCAGAAATTAATTTAAAATTAATTCCCGCTGTCAAAACAAAAAGCGTGTTTTTAAGAGGTAATAACTATCAAAAGATTGACACTTGTTTATGTTCGGTTTAATTGTAAAATTATATCCAATGACCAACATTATATTAAATGGTAAAAATATATTATAAATATACTTTAAAACCACTCAAATTCACAATTTATCACTATTAATTATTTTGATTAAAAAAGTTGTTTTTAATTAAAATTTAGTAATTTTCACTATTCATCAAAATATAAAAGTTATCCGAAATGTACCAAAATTTCACCCTAGGCTAATTTTGATATTCCGAATCCAAAAATGAAGTCCATTTTCAAATTTAAAATATATATAATTTCAAAAAGTAGGTATTAGTATTCACAATGGCTAGTTTAATTAGTTGTGGTGTGTGTTAGAACTCGAGGTTGCGTACAACACACGATATCGCATTATTCGAAGGGAAACGTACCGTTGAAGCTTGGGGTGTTACAATGAGGCTATGGTTTCTACTCTCTCTCTAATTTTTTAAAACTTTTTTAATCTGTTTATGGAAGTGATGCAGGTTGATAGAGGAGATACGATCTTGGGGGAGTATATTCTAAGCACTATAATGTTCAAATACCGGTATCTGAATTTATTTCCAATAAGGAAGAAATAGATAAATTCAACATGAAAATGTGGAGGATGAAAGGTTTTTATTGTTTCTAGCAGGTTGCAGGAAAATAAAAAATATCAAAGGAGAGAATGTGAAGGGGGGAAAATTCATGAGGAAGTAGTTAGTGCATTTATTAAAACACATGATAACATTATTTATGTATTCCCTATTTTTTTCTATAACTATTATCTTTCACTTAGACTTAATTTTTTTCCTGAGTTGAATCTTGCATCTCATGTTTTGGTAGTGGCTGATGCTCTATTGAATTTATCAGAAAATTGGTAACAATCCCAAAGGGGGAGATTTTTGGAACCAAGGATGATCATTACTGAAAATTGACTATGGTTTATCGTTTTTGTCAATCCTCTAATGTATCATAATTTATATTTCAGTGAAAGGGACCATGAATTTTAATTCGTAAACATTATTGTAGGTGACATCGCTTCCCAATGTTTTCCAAATTTCCAGGGTCGAAAATTTGGATAATGTAAAGAATTGGAAAAAAGTGATTTTTTCTTGAAGATATCTAGAAAATATGGAAAAGGAATTATTCTGTGGAGATGTGCTTTAGGAAGTGTGTTTCGCAATGACATCAAGACTCTGACAGTGTGCTATGCGATTATGAGAATATAAACATTACGACAACATGATGGTTTGATTTAAGGATTTGTGATTGGAGCATTATAGCTGTGCAAAGAAATACTATGGAGAGATCTTTTATTATGACAAACATTGTGAAACCTTGAATATTCATGGAGATTTGAATGGGAGATGTTCCATGAAGATGTTTTTGAACAATCTATAAATCGCACCGAATGAAGAGGAACTCTGCGTTCGACTGCATAAAAAAATAAGAGGCCACCCCTCTTCATTTCGAATGAAATTGAGAGAGAAATATAGAATCACTTTCATTTCTCAGAGAATGGGGTGCTCCGTGAAGCCGATTTTATATGAAAGCTTGTGGTTTTTGGAAATGATAAATTAGTCTTGAATAAAGTAAATTCTTCAATATATTGAGCGCTTCGTGAAGATATGACATTTTGTGTTGGCTCTATGATTTTCTTGATGGATGTCATTCTATGAAGATAGTGTACTTCATAATGAAAATGGGTTCCGGAAAGGAAATTATTCCTTGCAAATGCATTATTTCTGTGAAGGGAAGATCTCTACAAAGGGTTCATCTCTGCAAAGTAGTGTTCTCTGTGAATGGTTGAGAACTACGATGTAATGTGCTCTGTGAAGGCACGTGCTCTGTGAAGTGTTGTTCTCTGTGAAGGGTTGATATTCATGAATGGGCATTGAAAATGACAGTATTGGATATCCAGGATAAGTGGATAGGGGTTTCAGTGTGCATATACTCTGGTATTCGATGCAAGAAGTGTCTTGTGCTGAATAGTGACAATTTCTTCAATTCCAATCTATTAATGCAACCTTCAAATCAATATAATGAGTTAAACTTCTCTCAATGCAGTGAGGTAGGGGAGTCGACAGAACTGATCTGAGGGTTGTAATGAGATATCCTTAAACCATTGTAAAGGCAGTGTGCCTAGAACAAGGTGACTATGACCCGACCATTGTATTCCACATCCAGTGAAGAATATATAAAAGTGGTATGACCGAAACATTGTTGGAATATGCTCCTTGGATGTATTCTATTGTGGTGAACCAAGTAAAATTGTTTTTTCTACTCTTTTCATGGGTTTGCTTGATAGGTTTTACACATTCTTACTAACATGGGAAGCAGATCCATCCATTTAAAAACAAAAATTTGACACCCTGACCCACCCCTCCCCTCTCAAGTTATTTTTACGTCCTTCATATTTCATAATAAATATTCATAGAATCTATTTTTCTATTACGGAGATTTTTTCATGTGATTTTTATCATCAGTATCACCATGGATCTAAAAATTTAAGATTGAATCGATATAAGAAGATGTATTAGAGTTCAGATGAAACCAATGTAAATCACAAGATTCTTTTATGATCATGGTGTTCTCATAAATAAAATGTTGTATGGAATAATTGTGATGATATCCTTATGAATTGAAAGGGGGAGATCAAATGTTGCTAATAGGTTTGAGGATTACATGGAAATTAAGTGTTTCTGAAAGGATGAGAATTTATAATTCCTTCTAATTTAATTCAGATGATTCTATTTTTATATTTACTATTATCAATATCAGGAAGAATTCATGATTAGGTTAAGGTGTTAATGCAAGAATAATGTTTTTGAATTCAATCATTCATAGTATCCTTTTATCAGTGCCAGATCATCAGATATAGTATTGTTTGAAATATTAGTTGATTTTTAGAAAGGTGGGATGAAAATTATACTGCTTTTTAGTTAAGACAATAATCCAATATTTAGAAATCATCAGATGAATAATTTGGATAATGGTGGATGTTTTTTACTACAATATGAAGGGGAATGTAGTTGTTGGTTTCGATGATACTAATACTGGTCAATTAGAAGCGATGTGCCATTGATCTATTATAGGTATAATTTTTTTACGGAGAGTTGTTGCAAAAAATAAACTATATGATGATCAATAATGTTTTCAAATCCTTTCATTTGGTTAAATTTTATTACGATTGGTTCAAGATTGGAAGAGGATCTATTGTTTTTATTTAGTTTGGTATAAAGAAAAAGAACAAAAGCATTGATATTTTTCCAATGGGTTAAGAGATATTATAATAGAGTTGAAACCAATCAATTAGAGTACGATATAGATTGTTCCATTATATGTTGTACTTCATCATATGTAATTTGAGATAATTTAAATAAATGTGAAATGAGGATTATGTATATTCAAGGGACATTTAAGCTGGTGTTTAAGTGTTATTGATGATGTGTTGGAATATTTGGAATTTTATACGATGTATATGGAAGAGTGGTTTCATTATTTACAACCATTTAGGGTGTACTGAGCATCATAATGACAATTCATTTTTATTATATGATCAATTGTTATGGAGGAAAATAATTTATAATCTTATTTTGTATATATGTATTTATCAAAATAATGAAATTATAATGATAATTTGAATCAGATAGAATAATGGTTGAAATTTGTTATGTATGATGGAGCTATGAGAAAATTTTAGTTGTTTTGAGAAGTATCAAGAAAACTAGGGAAGAAATGAAAAGGTAAAATATGTATTCTTAATGAAGGATATATTTTAGTTTCACAAAATATAGTATAAGCGGGAAAAATAATCAAACTCCAGCCTATACCACTTTTGGTGAACCTATAAAAGGAAGATAGTACATTGTACTTTCTGATGTATCAGAACACTATTCGTTTAGGAATTAAGGGAGGAATGTTTTGATATTTTAATGATAAGAAATCCCTGGATAAATTATGCCAGATAATGTTTCCCAAAAGAATATTTTTAGTGGTCATAGTTTCTTAGTCAGGACATTGAAATTACACTGAGATTCCCAAAGTGGGACAGATTCTATTTAGAATCATTTTAGTAGTACTCTAGATGAGTTTTTTTTCTGGATTGAGAAATCACATTGATCAAATAGACCGAGTGTTTGACTGAATACGTTATTACCTATTACTAGGTAGAAAAGAGACAAATTGTTATCAAATTTATCAAAATTGATAGTTGATATGGAAGAAATTTATTTTTTTAAAATAACTAAGGAATTATTCATTCATTATCAAAAAACATGTGTTACATCATTTTTTTTATAGAATAACCAATTGTACTACTGTATTGATCATTGTTCTACGTAATTTTATGGGTATATCCTAATTGTTGTATCCAAACAAAGGATAATTTCTTAGTGGACGTGGTGGTATTGGATTGTTTTCAAACCATGCCAATGATATAGCTACTTTTGCTGAGTAGTAAACCATATATATAATTCTGTTACTATGGATGTGTTTTTATTGTATTTTCAACAGAGTTATAAATACATAAAAATAGTAGAATTTGTTTCAAATGAAATAAAATGTTAGAAAAAGATACCAATGATTCTCTCATCCCCATATTAGTGATATGTTTCTCCTTATTGGGAGATATCAATTTGTATCATATATTAGGTTCCATACTTTTGATATATTCTATAGTATTTGTAGTGAAGTTATGATGAGGAATATGAATTATTTGAACATTATGTGGATTCCAATATTTGATGGAATGATATATTATATCTGGAATGATAGAATGTTAGATTATCTTAAATCTCTTAGGTTTCATGTTCAAGAAGGAGCTTGAAATGGATTTCATCCTTTTTATTATAATCTTCCTCTCACGTTAGTAGATAAGAAGAATATTGAAAATAATGGTAGTGATAAGAATTATTTACTCTCATCTCTATGTAATAGAGATTTTCTAAAATTGAATGGAGTTGCTACATCTTAATGTATCTGAGATACTTTTAAGGACATTTATGAATGAAATTAAAATGTAAAGATGGAAAAGTTGAAAATATAAAGATTTAAGTACGAAAATATCCAAATAGGTGAGTATTAATCTATTTTCGACAGATTTAAAAGGGTTAATGATATTGTTAACACCATAATATATCTATGTAAAATGATGGAAGATTCAACAATTGTTGAAAATATCTTGAGAATTCATCCTGATATGTTTGATACCAATGTTTCATATTGATATTATTGAGATCCCTATACTATATATTTGAATTATTTTTATAGTACTCCTGTTACTTTTGAGATGACAAGGGGTGATGTTATAGAAGGAAATGTGAAATTTGATCTATAAATTTCATTAAAGGATTCCATGAAGTGAAACTCTATGTATATTCATGATGATGAATTAGATGGTGATTATGAATCCACAAATTAGGTATATAAAAATCAGGATAAAATTTTATCCTTATTTTCTAAAAAATTTGAAAAAAGGTTCATAAAAATATAAAAGAAAACTTGCCATGAAATGTTTTGAATGTTGAGTTATTCGGTATATTGGTTTGAATTTCCATAGAATAATGAATGAAGAAATAGTGATAAATATGATAGATGACATAGAAGGTTTTGGAAGAAACATAGTAATAAGAATAAATCCTTTACAAAGGGTAATGGAAAAATTTTATCCAAATTTAAATAGACAACTTTCTTTCTGAAGATGAGAAAGTTGAAGATAGTAAAGATTAATCTAATCCATTTACTAATTTGGCTCGAGAAAATTTTTTCATTGAAATTTTTCTTGATGAAGTATTCATAAGTAATAGTTCCATTGAAAAATATATTATTCTTGAATTTCATATGATGAGCGAATTGAATGAATATCTCAGAAAGATTGTAATTATTGAAAAATATATCAATATGTTGAAGATGGAATTTCCTTCAAAAATCATTCAATATTTTTCTTCCAAAGATAAAGTTAAATAAACTAAATAAGGTGATCTTATGAATATGTATTTTGACAAAAAAAAATCAAAATTAACATATTGAATCTACATTTAAGGAAATGGAAAATTAGATGTCTCTTGTCCACCAAAAACATAAAATGTTTTAGATTAGAGTTAAATGTTTTTAGAAATATATCTCTGAATGTGGTGAACTTCATGGAAAGGTTGAAAATTATAATGATAAAAATTTACCTTTAATGGTTGATACAAATGTTGAATTTTTTTGATAATAAGAAATCTTGAAATGTTTTGTATGTAGCCAAATACAACAAATTAGGGAAGTTAGAAGTATTTAAAAAATCTGAGTCTGGAAAAAATTCTACGATTTCGGATTCTGATAAGTTTAAAAAGATATCCAAGTTGAAAAATAATATTTAGGATGATAAAATAAAGGATGGTGGTTCATAATATTATGATGACAGGGATAATATGGTTTTGAAGAGGCATTATGAATACTCGAGAATGTGTGGAAGATACTAAGAAGTTAAATATGGACATTATAAATATATTCTAGCCCTCGAAAACTATTTTTTACCAATTTTAAAAACCTATAAATCTTTCAAAATGATGTATTGTATTTCTATAAGCACAAATAATGGTTTATAATAATTCTCAGAAGTAATATGTGAAGAATGATAAAGGTAAAGATAATCCTATTATTGTAGAAACCACAATAAAAGTTACAAAAGGATAATGACATTATATTATTGATAGTGGTAGTTATTTTCATATGATAGGAGACATAAAATTATTGATTAATGATAAAGTGTAAAATGAAGGAATATTGATATTTTGAAATGATGAATCCCTACGAATTAATGGCGTTGGGTGTATTATTATTGTTGAAAAGTACGGAAATCAAAGAAATCCATGTTTTTGGATTAGTTGAAACAAATATTTTTATTTTCTTCAAAACTTTTTATTGAGTTTGATAATTGTTTTTATAGAAAATATGGATTTGTTGTAAAAATATAGGAATAATGAAAATTTGTTACTAGATTCCAATGTACAATGGGTAGCATGATTCAATTTGGTGAAGTTAAAAACTATTTTTAATTAATTAGGATGGAAGAAAATAAGTTGTGCAAAATAATGTTGTGTTATATATGTCATTGGAAGAGGAGTAAGAGAGACTATGTTTGTGTTATTCCTTATATGTGAAGATGAAGATACTGTTGTTTCACAATTTTTCGAAATGTGATGATTACAAAATCAATGCATATGAAAGTCGATATCAGTTCAACTTGACCCCTGAACATATTCATTCTGATATTTGTGGACTAATGATAAAAAATATAATCATTGAGATAATTAATTTACTACTTTTATTGATGATATTAATCACATTACTTTTGTTTATTTAAAACATAATTTATATTATTTGAAGATGTCTATAAGATTCATGTTAAAACCTGAGATCGAATGTAGATATTATGTGAAGATCCTTAGAAATGAAAATAGTTGGTAATTTAATGATTAATGGTGTAAAATTTATCATGAAGGCATATAATTCATAATGAGTTCAGTACACCATACACACTATATCAAAATGGTGTTAATAAAAATAGGAATATATGTTTGGTTGATATGGGGAGAACGATGTTACATGAAGATGGTCTCTCTCATTAATTTTGGAGGCATGACAGGAATATAGATGTATATATCCAAAAACCAATGTTTGTATAGGCCATGTTCAGATATAACTCTTTATGAAATGATTTATGACAAAACTCCATGTTTTTAACACATAAGAGTTTTTTGGAGTCCCCGCATCATAATGAACAATGGTGGAGACCATGGAATGTTTGATGAGATAGGTGAGGGTGGAATATTTCTCGTTTATTCCATAGATTAAAGACGATATAGATGTTTCAACAATAAGATAGGAATATTAGTTGATCATATTGTTGTGAATGATAATAAAAAATATGAGGAAGACACTAAACAAACTTGTAAAGATAATGAAGATGAACACGATGAATGAATTTTTGTTAAGAGTTCTAATAAGGATGAAAACAATTTTAATTATACACAAGAATATTTATCAATATCTACTATTTATAGTTATGGGGACGAATCTTAGACATCACATTATTGGATGAGGAAACATGTGAAGACTCAAAACATAATTGGTGATTGACATCAAAAGTTTCAAACAAGACGAAAATCAAAAGTTTTTACACATACTTATTTGTATTCAAAAGTTGATCTATAATTTTCGAAATATGATTTAAAGAATACATAATGGATTGAAATTATGAATTTAGAGTTGGATCATATTGAAGTGGATAAAAATAAGTAACTAATACCAAAGCCAAATGAATAAAATGTTGTTGTTAAAAAGTGGGTTTTCAGAAACTAGTTGAATAAAGAGGGTGAAATGAAATGAAACAATTAATAGTTAGTGTGTGAATGTTACTCACATAATGCAGGAATTGATTTTAATGTGACCTTTTCTTTATTAGAATGGTTTGAAACAATTTTTATCAATCTTTTTATTTCATCATAATGAAGATAAACAACATTTCAACGTGATGTGAAATAATCATTTTTGAATAGTGATGATGATGAGAATGTTTATATAGAAAAACCATGTGGATTAATTTTGGGGAGGGGGTGAAAGTTAAGTGTTTAAGTTAAATAAATCCTTTTATTGTCTAAATCAATATATGAGGACACAATATTTCAAATTTTATACCTTCCTAAGAATGAATATTTATGAAAAAAGTATTTGTTGATAGTAATCTTTACATCAATGAAAGTCTAGAGTTTCCATCATTGTAATTGGATATATTGATTAAATTCTCATTACTAGGAATGATAAAAGAACATATTAATGATTTGATAATGATATGAAACATTGATTTGAGAATTACATGTTAGTTTAAAAGAAATTCTGTACTTGGTTACAAATATCACAAAACAAGAAAAATAGAATTCATTCTCAAGAAATGTATTCTAAGTAACTTCTCAACAATTTTGGGATGAAAAATTTAAATATTTTTCAAAATATTGTTAGTGTGAACTATGTTTAACAAATATGGAGTAGGTAAGTAAGTCAACTATAAAAATTCTTGTAATCTGATTGGAAGTTTTTGTATTTGAATTCGACAAGAACATACATTGTCTATGAGGTTACATTATGTGCAAGATTCAAAAGTGATATAAAAGAACCAAAACTTTTTTATGTAAAAATAATTCACATATATATCATAGGAACAAAATATTTTATAATTAGATATGAAATCTTAGAATGAATAGATTTTTGGCTATTCAAATACTGATTGGGAATGAATTACTGAGGAAAGAATATCCATATCTAGTGTATCATTCTTTTTTGGGAAAATTTTTATTAGTCGAAATACTATGAAAAAAATCCCTTAACTCTTATAATAGAAGAATCAGATAATGTTGTTGCCACTCATTATGTTAACTGACTCATGTAGATGAATACTTGGTTGAAAGACTTAATTTTTGAAGTAAAATAACAATATCTCCTGGGTTTTGATAATTAATGTTCCATGAATCTTAGAAGAAACGTAATAAAAAATTCTCTTTCAACAAATATTGATATGAAATTACACTTTTTTAAATAGAATGTGGAGAAGAATGAATTGAAGTTGGTTTATGTTCACACATTAAAACATGTTTTTGAAATATTCACAAAACCATCACCCAAGGAATACTTTTTCAAATTCAAGTTGTCAATGGGAACCCAACCTACTTCTATAGAATCTTAAGGTATTTTTTATACTATATCCAATCATATCATTGGATAGTATTATAAAATCAGGATAATAGTTCATAAATATATCCATTGATATGTTCTAATCATTTTAACAATGCATCTATGTGGGGGGGAGTTGTGGGATTGTTTTAAACATATCATCTATGTGTGTGAACTATTTGAACAATTATTTGGAGGGGTTGTAGGAAAATTACGTATATAGGTAAGTCGAAGAAGTGAATAATGACATGAAAAAAATATGTTGAAGTTTTTTGAGTCAGTACTTAGGTACAACATGTTTTTCCTATCAATGATTCTATTTTCCAACAATGAGATTTCTTACATAAGAATAGACTTGTCGAAAATTAATCCATTTATTGAGGTTACAATGTTATATGAATTTGGAACATTAATTGTAAAAAAATTCCCAAGGGTTAGAGTTTTGGACCTAGTTTAATGGAAGTATTTTTTAGGATGAAAGATGTTTTTTCTTGTTATTTTCCATTCTATTGTATTTTATTGTCTAAAAAATTAAAACACCTAACATTTTAATATTTTGTGATCGGATTATTGGTAGATAAATAATATTTATATTTATAGAACCAAACACACTTGTTATAATAAGGATTATTTATTTTTTTTGTTCTATGTTCAAAATGTTGTGGAAGTGTATTTGTTCATCAGACAAACCCTAAGTTTGAAATTATTGTTTTAATTAGTATGAGATGATCTATTTTAGTTTGTATGTATCCTATTTAAATATGGATATTTTTTAATTATATTAGAGTTATCAAAAATCATAATTTGTGTGGAAAAATGTGTTTCTTTATTTATGATGGAATGGGGGACAACAAGTGCTACCAATCTCTTTGAGGATCTGTTGGAATGAAGGTAGTGTAGAATGGGTGGTATGTCATAATTATTTTTAATGTATTCTAGATGATGTTATACCAATCATACTTGTTCTCAAAGTTATGAATATGTCATGATTACAATTACGAGTTTTTGGAAGAAGAAAATATTTGAAGTCAATGTTTTCTGGTTAGAATTTGTCAGTGTGAGATCATCATATACAGAATAGTTTGAAGATTGGATGTTTTTTGAATCATCTAAATATGAAGATACAAGTTTTCTGTCAGACTAATAATCCACAAGTAAAAAATATTTGGAGAGTGAATTTTTTGAATGGGGGATGTTTTTATATCATAATCAAAAAAATAATGATGTTTTTGATGTTGATGTTTCTAATACCTATCCATCATAAGCGGTGTGTAACTGATCTATCTGAGGAAAAAAACTAGTGGTTATTATTGGGACTAATTAACTAGATCTAGATCGATAGTGTAGTCATCTATTTTCATCAGGATCAATTTTCTTACAATTTGGTCAATAGTGAAAGTGGATCTGATTGATTTTATTTAAATGGGTAAAGAAAAAAATAACCAAAGTTTTGATTGTTTTTATCAAATAGATAATGATTTTTCACACTAGAGTTGACACTAATCCATCAGAGTGAGATAAGAACTCATCCATCAGAAATAGTACTTCATCAGATGTTGTGTGATGATGTATTAAACAATTAAATAGAACGCTAAATGTTTGAAATTTATTACCAGGGGGTTTTGAAGTTGCTACTGACGTGATGTTGAGAATGTGTAGGAATCATTTGATGTTATGATGATGTTTATGGAGGAATTGTTTCATTGTCTTATATAATATGGTTAGTACTATTAGTTTTAATGAAAATTCATTTTTTTCATATTATTAATTGGTATGGAGGAACATAATGAAAAATCATATGTTGTACACATGTCTCCAACATAATAAAAACATTAGAATGATAATAGGAATCGTATTGAATAGTGGTTGACAAGAATGAAGTGAGCTGAATCATAGAGAAGATTGGAGAATTTTTTATATGAAATGAGAATAGATGATAAGTGGTGAAGAATTCAATGATAGAGTAATGACAAAAGATAAATTCTAATATTTAGGAAAAATTGTTAATCAGGAAAACATCTCTGTTTTATGCCTAATAAACTTTGGACGCAACTATAAAAGAAAGATAGTACATTATTCATTATGATGTATCATCATAATATTTATATAAAAATGGAGAGAGATAATTTATATTGTTATAGTGAGTTGTAGTTTCCGAATATAGTCTATATAATGATGTTTTATGGGTTGAAAAGATTTAGTGGTCAAAATTGCTCAGCTCAGATCGTGTGATCAAACTGTGATTTCTAAACTAAGATAGAAGTAGATCAAAATTGTTTCAGAAGTATTCTAGTAGAGTTATATTATTGAATAGAGAAATTGAACTAATCCATCATAGTCAATGTTTGTATGAAGAATACCTCACCTACTGCCGAGTAAGAAAGTGAACAATTATTTTTGATAATTATTATAATTTATAGTTGATAAGGAAATACAATAACATGTATCGAACTAACTGGTGAATGTTTTATTTCATATTTTAGAAACATGCATTATATATTTTGTGCTAAAATAATCAAATGCACTTTTTTATTGATCATAGTGAAACAGAACATTAATAATATATCCTATATGTTGTATCCAAACAAAATAATTAATTTTTAGTGGATTGTATTGTTTTGGATTGTTTCCATACCATGAAAAAGACATAAATTCGCTGTTTGAGTAGTGACCCTGAAAAATAATTTTGTTCATGTGGATGTCTGATTGTTGTGTTTTCAAAAAATTGAAAAATATTATGTAGAAGGTAAAGGTTGTTTCAAAATAACAGAATAAATAAAGAACCAGATATCATTAATTCACCCCTCCACCTCTTAGTGATACATTGTTCTTGGAATGGCATATCTATATATTTTATGATTATTTTATAAAATAATTTCACTAAAATTTATTTATTATGGAATTGATGCAGAAGTTAATCAAGTTTTAATTATTTATTTATCGATATCTATTTCCAAATGACTCCAGAACTACCATTGATTTCCAATCAACTCATTAATACTCAACTATGTGATATTCGTTATATCGCTAGTAGTGGTGAATTTATATTCCCACTCTATTAGAAGTATTTCCATTAAATTCTCAACTAGACACTCATCTTATTATATGTTGTCACAATTATATTTTAAATAGTTTAGAATAGTTACCAATCATGGCCCATTTTAAGGACAATATCACTAGAAAATATTTAAAATCATGATAATAATATGTTAACATAGCCCTCTTAATTTAATGATTTTTTGTAGTTACAAAATTATTAACATATATATAATAAAATTAAAAACATTTATACTTATATAAAAATGGGTATATATATTAAGTTGAATTTAAAAAAAGATTACATTTTTTTAAATCAGAAAATGATTATTTATTCAAATATATAGAAACTGTTGGAAATGATTCTATACAATCCAAAAAAAATTAGTCAATATAAGGAAATTCATAATAACACCATTAAAAAAATTCTTCAATTCAATATCACATGTACTCATAGACCATACCATTAAAAATAGGGGATCTATTTGGATTAATATTATCAAGACTACGAACATTCGTAACATTTATTATCACATCAAATAAATTTTCTTTTTTTCTCCAAAACAGTAAGACTATAAGTATATTGGGAATCAAATTTTTGGTAAACTATATAAAATTCAAAGAATAAAATCATTTTCAACATAAAATAAAGATATTGTCTCTAATAAAAAATAATAGTATGAGACAAATGAAATTAATATAAAGAGTTAATATTGTTATTCTTGGATACAGTTTGTTAGATTTTGAAAAGAAATCCTAGAACTGAATGGTGTTTTTCCATAATACTAAATATTTTACTAGATAAACACTGTTGGAAAACTAAAAGATGGAGGTTTTATTTGAGTAAAAGAAAATTCCAAATTTTTATTCAATTCAAGATTAAAACCAAAGGATGTAATTATGTTCTGATCAACCCGTACCATATTTATGAAAAATAGTCCTTATTGTAGAAATTAAACTTGTCAGATAATAATGAAAATCCAAATAAAATCCATATCAATATTAAATGAAATTATGATTTATATAATCCAAATGATAATTTAAACAACATAGAGTACCATTTAAAAAACTATGTACCCATTAAAAGATATTATAAATTGTATTGTCACTCAATGTGTATTGGAAATATTTAAACTAGATTTAATATACCAATGAAATTAATCATTTATAAATTGATTTCTTCCAATAACATGAATTTACAATGAAAATATATCTATAAAAAGGTATTAGTTTCAAAAACATAGGCACTCTATCCTCCACCTTGAAAATAATGCTGATTAGTAGCAGCATGCTTCGAAAACCTAGAAGCTCAAGATCATAAAGGCCTGAAATATTTTTAACATTATACATGGAATTCTATGACAACAATGAATAAAAAAATTATAAAAAAATTTATATTATAAATACAATGATATCCTAACAAAAGTACTCTTAGAAATATACTCAAAAATAAAATAAAATCCAATGATATATCATAAAACTATGCAATTGTAACATTCCTATGACTATAATCTCACAATGTGAAATCTTATATTGACAGCCCATTTCATTATTTATTTCCCAAACAAATTATATTATTATAAAAGAAAATCGTTAATATAATTTAGAACACTTTTGGATCAGTTGTAAATACATTAGAACATGCATCATTATTCTTCTAATGAAATCAACATAACTCCACATCATCTGATGATTTGAATCAAGAATAGTTATTGTGATCGAACATATGTTGATAATAAAAAAATATGAATTACACTACTACGTATTTTCATACTATTTTTTTATTACTTTAATTTCACATATCACACAAAATCAGATTAAACAAAAAGATAATGTTATATCTTGTTCAAATGAATTTAATTGTAATTTTTAAATGAATGGAATATAATGAGTCATAAACTCAATAATTATAATGAATATACATAAATGTTTTCCGAAAAACCATTTTAATGATATCATAATCCCTCTTTAAGCTTATATAGACCCTTATTATGGTTCATTTAAAACCTTTATAGGGATGAAACAAGGTAAAATTTCATATTTTTCTATCTACATCAGTATTTTTTATTTTCATTAATTATATATTGTTTTTATTTTCCCTTTGTCCATAAACTATAGTGGTTGAGTCTTATTCATTGAAATAGTTCTTTTTTGGGGGAGATTTACTTAATGTTCAGGGATGTATGTTTTTTGTTTTAATGGATTCTAGATATAAACATGTACAATGATATAATGAGGTTCATCCATTGTTTGGAAGGTGTTGGATGTGGGTTTTGTTCTTATGAAGATGTTGTACTAAATCCCATAAGCATTACAAAACGTTTAAAATAAGCTAAATACATGACATGAATGGTTTCATGAGGTGAAGTGGTTTGTGACATGAAATTAATACATATAATTAATCTTAATTAAAATATGTGTCATATTCCCTCATGATAAATATTAAACCATTGTGACGTGTTTTTAGTGCATTTCTTAAATACTATAAGAATGTGGAATAAAAATCAATAATTTTTTATATTAGGTAGTTTTAATGATTCCATGCATATGATTCTCCTATCCAAATTATTTCAGTGCATCCTTTCCTCATCTCAAAACCTAAGTCTCTCCCAGAAATATTACAGGTTCCACTTTATTATCTAATGAACTAATCATGCAAATGATCCCGGGTGAGTTGTTATTCTTAGTTTTTCACCACTATTCTATTATTTTTTATTTTACTGGTTGAATCATCGGACTAAAGATGGATGTGGTGTAACATGGATGTTTTTTATTTAGGTTTTAAATTTTTAAGTCCATCTTGTTTGTTTCCATTTGCGTAACTCATTATTGGGGAATCAACATCACCAGATGAAGGAAAGGGGTCGAAACCTAACCCAATGGATAATTTAATTATTTATTATATGAAATAGTTTGATTCCACCTCCATTATGTTTCCATTATTTATTGAGGGGATAAATGAATTTAAATCAGGGTTTCTATTATTTTCTGATAACTCTGGAATCAATTGGTGTCATGATATATGTTGTGGGTACCTACTGGGTAAATATAGCCTTGAATGACAATGATTTGGGGAATTTATTAATGTGTGTTATTCAAAACATGAGATTGTAAGTGATTACATGCTATATAATCAATTTGGAAATATATTATGTGATATTTATATAGTTTTTGATAAATTGATATATAAATGAATGTGTAATTGGAAGAAAACGTTTATTTTGAATGATTAACCATTTATGGTTATAACGTGATATTGTGATATCCTAGATATCATGAATTATTTATTTGATGATAAAATGATTAAATATAGGGATTTTATCACAGTCTAAAAAACTAATAAAGAGTGAAATTTCTAGTAATAAATGTTGAAGTAATTATATATAAATCTTTTCAAAGTGATACATGTAAAACTGTATATATATACGGATTTTCCTGAAGGGTAAGTGATTATATAGCTGTCTATGACATATGATAAATGCTACAATGATATATAGTCTGCTGCTATCAGTTAAACATGTTGATAGGGATATATAAAGGGCTTGGCCGAGTTGATGATGAAATTATAATATTTATATTCTATACATGGAGTCTAAAATGAATTTATAAAGGGATTTACTCGGTTTTTTGATTATCCAATGGTTTATGGTTATGGTTTTCATGGTTAAGCTATATGGTCACAGACATTTGCGTATGGCACTAAAGTAGGTTGATTAATGTAATTTATTAATTGAATAAGAAATGCACATTTTTATCACTTTATTGAATGCACAATTTTTCAAACAAGTTTTTTTAGACATGGTGGTGTCGAGCAACTGAGTGTTACTCACACCCTATTTAGGAAACCCATTGGTGCTTGAGCATATTACATGGATGCATGTTTGGATAAGGGAATGAGACTTTTTTGGTGATTTTTGTTTCATAAAATATGGGAAATAGTTTGGATATGGGATAAACATGGAGTTTCGGACAAGGGTATTTTCAGATTATATTATATTAGTTAATTTTTATTGTTTTCATCTATAATTTCATATATATACCATCTTATTATTTCTTGATTAATCAACACTAGTTTATTAGTTTTATCTTTACATTAATGTTATATGATATATTGTTTCTTGTAGTTATTCATCACTATGATATGTTTAATATTTGATTATTTAGTAATGTTATAACTCTATTTTCATGGGAATAGTCTCCAAAATATATTCAGCACACCCCTTCTTCTAGCTAGAAGCCTCTGGAATATAGGGAGGCAGTCTTTAGGTTTCATTGCTAACATTTTTTGGCCATGCAAAAGACTTCTTGATTAATGTAAATTTATAATCATTATTAGAGGATGGAGTATTACTTTTTTATTGGTAAAATATTTGGGATTGTTATAATGGAGTATATAATGTGTCAGGACTTGGTATTGATCTTATAAATTTGAGTATAAATCCCATGTATTGGATAAAATCAATGTTCATAGAGATGGGATTGTTGTTCATGATGTTTTCTTCTTTACAGTTGATGTTATTTCACGTTGAGTGATTCACATGTAGTGTCATGTTATTGTTTTTGATATTTACACTTGTGGCCTCGTATGGCCTAATATGTGTATTTATTCATTATTACATGCACATAGGGATATATATTAACATGCATTGTTCATGATAGGGACCTATTTATTATATGTGTTATATACTTTCCTATATGAATAGTGAAATGTGATATGTGTTATATCTGTTTAACGAAATGAAATAACATGTCAATATAAAACATTTGTAATCAATATTTAGAGAATTAATGAACAATAGTTCTCTATTATAGTAACCTATTTAGTTTTACCATTTTAGAAATTGTTCTATGGAGTGTGTTTTTCTTATACTGAAAATGAATCTGTATCGTCTTCAAGGTGAGTTTTAGGATAGTGGGAATTAGTGTACACCTAACACAACTGAACTCATGCTTCTTGTAGTTATTAAGGATCAAATAGAAATACAGCTTCACCATAAAATCTTAGGGTCATGCAATCCATGGAAAAGGAGACTGTTCACACCATGACTTCAATGACTGAGATCACATGAATGTTTTGGCTACATAACCCATATATGATTACAAGGGTGGTAGTCCCCCATATAGTTGAGTTATGGATTGAGTCGGTCTACATGATAATTGAGAATCTTGATCTACCACCCCTAATAAGAGGATTAAGCTTCATTCATGTATGCTCTGCAAAATTTCCAAGTGTTGGTGAGACCTTCTAGAGCCGGATGGGCCACACAAGAATTTATCTTGTAAGAACATCAAGAGATTTTACTGAGCCACATATATATAGAGATGTTAATTGATGTAATGGATCACAAGTTAATTCATCCAAAACAAGAGGGCATTATAGTGATGGACTTTGCTGAACAATTCACCAACCTACAGTTCTTTATACCATAATTTTCTCCTAATGAGTTCTCTATGAAGAGATGTTTTTAGGATGGAATTCCTTATGAGAACAGGTAAAAGATGATATTTTTTCATCTGAGTATATTTTCAGAAGTGATGAAATATGAAATCACCATAGATGGTAATGCAAGAGAGGACATGATCAATATCTAGTTAGTTTTAGAAGGATGAACTGAGAGATCTTCTATTAGTGGAATGAAGTTCCACTACGACAGATATTTCCCTATAAATAGTGGAAATATTTGAAAATGATGTGGGATTAAATATCTCAATAATTTTATTTTTTAGTTATTTAAATGTTTAATGTTTGAACAAAAATGGTATTAGTGAATGTATCATGTTGTAGATTGTTGTGTTGATGGTCTGATGGGTCATGTTTACAACACTACTGGAATGTGGGTCTATCCCCATATTTTTATACCCATGGTTCAAGAGAAATGTGGTTATTGGCTTATAATATTTAGGATATAATAATAGTTATTTAAAACCATTAATATAGATAATGATTTACCAATGGATTTTGGAAACTGTTGGTAAAAGGTGTCATATAGAAATGGTTTTTACAAATAGATGGTATGTGTTTTTTTTCAAATCCATCCACTCAAAACCTCTCCTATACATGATATCCTACCCAAATTCTTATCTCCATGATCGATACGTGACTACCCTAGTAGTGACCTCTCGTCTAACCGATGACCTCCCAAGTGGTGAACTCCCAAGAATTCAATGACCTCAAGAGTGAGTGGAAACCTCCAAAATGATCAATGAACTTATTAGTAAAGACCTAAAACGACTCCAATAGTCTCCACTATTTTTTTGAATCTTCACCAACATCAAATAAGTGAGTCCTAAAAAAATTTTCTCTCAATTTAGAATTATTTTCATATTTATTTGTATTTTTTCATGCCATAAAGCAAATGATTCCAACTATTTTTAATTTTTATATATCTAGATTGATTTAATTTCATGGGGAATTTCTTTGGTTTGACTTTTATATACCATTTTATTTGATTTATAGTATTTCATCTTGAATTGGTAGTGTCTATGGTAGTTTTAGTATATTTTTTCTACCTATGTGCTTTTAGATTTTCTTGGGTAGATAGATTTGATGATTTTGTGTCTATAGATTTCTTGATTGTAGATTAATTCTCTCTAGTATTAAAATTTCTTGTAATTGATTCATATATACCTTGAAGTAAACATATTTGAACTAAAATGAAAAGGTTTTATGACCATGCATAATATGTAACAATCAATGGCCTTAACAAATATATGGTCTATAATAAATGAAATAATTTCCACAAATGATCCTTCTAAAATTTTAATTCTCATATACAATTTTTCCTTAATATTTATTATTTTATAGGGATTTTTATTTCCCTTGTAATATTTATTCATCTATAGATGTGGATAATTATTTCTTGTAATTCTTTGTAGCACATCATTTCATGGATTTTCATCTTTTAATATCTTAATTAGATAAAACATAGTTAACATTTTTTATAATTTTGTGTAAAATAGTAATATAATTCATTAATAAATTTAACATAGGTGTTGCAAGATTTAACTATGAATTCAATATAATTTTAAGATAATATTTCAAAAAATAATCTTTAATATAATTCTTGATGTTATCAATATAATTATTTGTTAACATTGATTTTTTCAAATATTTTCTTTAGAGATACTCTTTAATTATATTATATTTCATTCATATAAGATTCTTTATAAAATTTACCTACTTGTTTCAATTTATAAGATAATCAAGACACGATTTCAATTCATTTTTAAGAATACACTTCATGTAAATGTATTTGACATTATCCTGATCAGTGACATAGGATCTATTATTCTTCTAAAAATTTCCATATAATATTTGAATTTATCATGACCATTTTCATATTTGATATTATAGGAGGTATTATCATCCATTTATTTTTTTCATCATATTTCTTATTTTCCTTCTTCAGAATTCCATTTTCCAGTCACTAAATTTTTTATTAACATTTGATCACTTCCACCAAATCTTCTTTTGATGTTTTCACCTATATCATTAATATCAAATACATTTTTTCATCATATAAATGTTTATGGAATAATTTCTAACATCGAAATATTAGAATACTATTATGAATAGAATACATTTATACTTATCCTTTAATTTGCTAATGATTTTACATATTATAGTCATAAATATTACAAATTGCACATGTATATCCTCTATATAATCCGATTCTATAGATGATTTAGGTTTTTCATATTTCAATATATGAATCTATATGGATTTAAAACTAATTTCTTATTTTTTATTCTTTTTAAAAAACATATCATTCTCATTTCTTGAGAAATGAAAATATTATTATTGTCATCCAATGTAAGTGATACGGTTAATTATAAATTATATTTGTAGTCAAAGGAATATAACATTTAGTAGATATTGTTCCTTTTATTTCATATAATGAAATGGTTCCTTATATAAAATTCAAAATAGAATGTCATATTTTTTTAGAAGGTTTGTGCTTTGAGGATTCAGTGGAATCTTAAAGGGAATAAATTTTGACAAACATTATACCCATTTGTGTGCATATAGACATAGTTTCACTTCATGAATCTCATCATAAATATATGCATTATTATAGTGTGTATTAAAAGTGTGTTTAATTATTAGATGATATAATATATGGAATATTCATAACTTCCACATGGATATGAGTAGACATATTTTTTCTCTTATATTATTTTTTTACTGTTATCCTCTTGGTTTTCAAATCCCCTTTTACCATTATTTTGGATGTTTGATATGATAGTTGTAAATATTTATAAGAAAACATTTATGTTTATATTTGGTGTCTTTCTATTTTATTATACATTTAATACTTCATTATTTTATTATTATTTTTTTGATTATTCATTATTTCAAAATTCATTATTACATAGGTATTATTGAAAAATATAAGGCCTTTTTAATTTTGGATTACATTGATGATCCGAACATATATTTTTATAAAGTAGTTGATTGAATGATGAATATATAATTTTTCTACTGGATTAAATGTGTTCTCAAAGGTTTACTTTATTTTCATGTTCATGAGTTTGGAAAGAGGTTCTGCAGAAATGTGGTTTTACTGCTACAAAATATGTAAAATTACTTATACCCCCGATTTGGAGAACCTTGGGTATAGGTTCACTGGTGGGATATGAAATACCCCTATTTTTTTGTAAATTTATGGGAATTAATGAATTTATTCATCCTATAAAATCTTTTTCTTATATTAAAACCATTTTTATAGCTCTATACTGATTTCTCGGTCACCCACGTTTCTTAAAACCATGCGTATAGACCATACCGAAGGTTTTAGTGGTTATACACATAGTTTAAAATCACGAGTATAAGAGTTTATCAGAGACAATTAGTGGAATGTGATCATGAAAAGTAACAAAATCAAGGAGGTACTTAGCTACTCATCAAAAAATAGGTAGTTACAGTTCAACATGATGTTTAGGTTGATGTAAGTACATGATTCTCCAGCATATGTGCGACGGTTTCAAGAATATTGAATGACACTAGGGTGTTAGACTAGATTCCAGGACAAAAGATTAATTTAGATATACATTATGGATAATAATTGGGCTATAGTGGATACATGAACTTCGTTAGTCATATGTAATATTCTTATATCCTCTTCCCTTTCATGATTTTTTTCGATACAAGAGATGATCAATTATTTTTAACTAATCATATTATAAATAGTCCAGGCTTCAATGTGGAATATTTGGATGATGGTGGGAACATCAGATCATCATTGGGATTATGGTCAGAGAATATACAACTTCACAAGACAAGTTCTTTATAGATCGGTAGATACCATTTCATATTGGAAGCATTTGAGTAGAAAATGACATGTTTCAATTTAATTATTTTTATATATTTGTTATCCCTATACCAAAATCATATTGACTATTATTGGAGGATAGTTACCTTTATATCTGTATAAGGATAGAACCTTTGTCACAATGGTGAGCGCGATCTACAAGATGGTCAGGTAAGAACAATTTAGTGAAGATTTATTTGAATAATGTCATGCATAAAAAGTCCATATTTGGATGATGGAGGAATAGAGAAGTATTAGTGTCCATTATTTCAATAATGTTTTCACTATGTATTTTAGAATGTGTACTATGTATTTATTCATAAGAGGTATAGAGTTTCCAATCCTGTTGGTTCTAGGAGTAGATTTAGTTTCTATCCTATCATATATGATAAAACTAATAGTGTTTTGGGAGATTAATTTTTAGTTGTATGATCTTGATGCTAAAATTTTCATACATCCTAGTACATCTCTGTGGGGTTTCTCAATTATTTTCACAATGAAGGATTACGAAACACTGCAATTATGTTTGTATTATCAGAGAATAAACCATATGATGATCAAGAAATGATATCCCCTTTTGTGTATTAATGATCTATTTCATTAGTTGAGATAATATAATATATTATTCAAGATTGATTTTAGATTTTTTTCCACTAGTTGAGGGTGATACCATCAAACAAACCTCATAATGATTTTAGGAGAAGGTATGGTTTGAATTTTATCATACTAATTTAATTTGGATTAATGAACACATTTGTGGTATTCATGACATTAATGAATTGGATATTTCATAATTTTATAGTTTAGTTTGGGGTCGTCCATTTCGGTAACATAATAGTGTACTCATGGATACTATAAAATCATGCCAAACATCTTGACATCATCTTGAATACATTATGAGAGCCTAAAATGTATGCCAAGATAACCAAATATAGATTATGTATTGATAAATTTCACTTCATGGGCCATGTCATATTCGAGGTAAGAGTGTCAATGTAACTAGAGAAGGTCGAATTCATAGTATCTTGGGAGATCAACATGATTTTATTGAGATTTAATGTTTTATGGGTTTAGTGGGTTATTATCGACACTTTTTCTTGGACTTCTCTCCTATGGGAGAACCGAGGTATGGGCTGACCAAGAATGGGGTATTATTTTCCAGGCCAGATGCCTGTAAGGGAGTATTTTAGGTGCTAAAGAGGAAGGTGACCACCTCACATATCTTGATATTTCCTATTATAGGTATGTAATTTTATAATATTCCATGATGTGCACTCCTAGATCCTATAATGAAATACATATCTCTAAATTCCTATCGTTGATGCTGATAATTTTGACCCAATTTTTTAATCTAAACCTGAAAACATAAAAAGGAAAACGTCGATAATTTACAACCTCTACGAAATTTTATTATTAGAGTTTTAGAGAAATAAGAAAAATTACAATATAATCAATTCACTTGAATTTAATTGGTAATTTCTACAACAAAATACAACCATTATTATTTTATATCAGGTCATTAAAATCATCTTTGTGAAAAAAAAATTAGAGACATAAACTACAAACCCCTATTATTTATAACATAGGTAAAATGAAACAGAATAAGGGTGAACTCATATGATTTATAATGGTAAACATATGCTATAATAATATAATTTCATCTATGAGAAAAAGTGTGCATAAGGGTATAATGACATAAACAATGTGAATGAGAGAATCATAATGGAACTCCAAACCATAAATACCTAGACAATGAAAACTATGAATATGGAAATGGGATGATAAATTATAATAATAAATCAAGATCCATGTGATATCAATCTTGATCGTGAGAAAAATTATAAACCCAAATAATGGATAATGAAAACTTGTACGTAATATGGGAAATCATTTAATTTCACTCTTATAATCACTCTTATGAGGGGAATAACCACATGGTCTACTTCCATCACAAATTCATTTGATGGCTATCATGGACCCACTATTTCTTGGTTTAACATGTAACTATTCATCATTGGTTTATCACTTAACCACCCATCATTTGGTTTATCATATAACCACCTGTCAAATGTCCAAGTATAATTACATAATCATAACATATTCATTTCACCACTAACTCATAACAACAACCATTAAGAAATTAAAACATGACTAACACATGGAAAAGATATGGGTTTCATTACAATTTGTTTGAAAATTGGTTAAATCTTGGAAAATAGACAGGCTTTATAAAAATATATTCGAAATAATATTAATCCATCCCAAAAGTATGAGGATGGAATGAAGAAAAAAATACTCGAAATGATCGATTGTTAACAAAAAAGGGTGTTTTAATTTATTAATTTAAATACCATTAATATAGAACTAAAATATTTCAAATGAGAATAATTTTCCACTTTCAAAAACACTTTTTAAAAAATAAATCATTTTGAAAATACATTTCATTGATAATTACCAAGAAAAAATATATAAGATTCTATAAAAATAATATACTGAATTTATTGAGGAAAATATCTTTTCATGTATTAAAAAACTTTTTAAATCACTTTTTAATTTATTTTTTAAAAATTATGTGTTTGAGAGGGAACAAGGTTTTGACTGAAAAGATGATTTTTCATAAAAATATGATTTTTAACTAATGAGTACATATGGAGATGAAAATTAAGGGAAAAAAATTATTCTCCTGAAAAAATAGAGGATAATAAATTTAATGATAATTATTATAGGAAAGATTATAATATTTAATCATAGTATGCTTGATCATAAATAATCTTGAAAAATAATGACATTGTAACATGAAACACATACCACTTGGGAAACATTGATGCAACAAATACCCCTAAATAAATTTAGAAGGAACATAAATTATACCAAGAATAAATAAATTCAATATAATATATGTGAAATTTCGAGAATATATTCTTCATAAAGGATAATATGTGCATAACAACATAAAATCCTCAATGAAGGAAAATTCTGAAAAAACATCCATTTATTCATGGTATATTTGAATCCGTAGACCCCTTGAAATAAATATCATAAAATATATATCCAAATACCAATAAATTTATGTATTATAATAATACAATATATTCATGGTCAGTATATACACCACCCATCATAAATAAGTGGTGATGTAGAGTATATGTCATAGAACTTAAAGTGAAATGAGAAAAACCCTTACATGGAGTCTGATTCATTACTATTGATGTTTATATTACTGAATAAAAAATCAGGATAATTATTTATTTTCATGAAGAATTTGTATTATTTTTTTATTCCTTGTATATCACTTATTACTAAGTTATAACAATTACATAATTATTTATGTTCACATTGGATGTTTTGTCGATATTTTGTTATCTGAGCCCAAAATGAATTTGGTATGATGTTTCTATTAAAAGTTGTTATTATTACATCATATTAAGAATAATAATAGTGAAATAATCATCACATTAATAAATTAATTATACTTTTAAATCCATTCATTACACATGGATATGAAAAATTAAATATGTAGTTATCATGGATATGGTTTGTCGTACATATGCATGAGTAATGTTTTCATTTTTAAATTATCATTATTGAAGAAGGTAAGAATCATATTATCTTTATATAATTATCCTTATATAATTTATATAAATATTATTTATTGAAATATTAATATACATACCATCCATCTGAATTTGTAATGAAAAATGAAACACATCGCTTTGTGGAGGTGATAATTCACATTTACGCACGGACAACATTATCATTTTTTCATGTAAGAAATGGAAACAATTTAAATGATAAATTATCCTTTAAAAATGATAAATAATTAATCATTATAATTTATATTATTTAATTATATCATTTTAATCCATCATGGTAGATGGTCATGGAAATCCAATTTCATCAGTTTCTAAACTTGTAGTCCACCACACACATGTACGAAAACATCATTTCCCATTTAATTAAAGTAGATATGGATTCAGTTTATTATAGTAACATAATAAAATATCATTATATTTATGGTATCATATTTTTTATTCCATCATGTTTGATGAATATATGAAGGTAGTGTAAGAAGAATCAAATAATAAACAATTAATTGAAAATGATACATGTTCTTTAGAAACCCTTTTGTTTCCTTAGACGTTAAGACCACTAAGGGTAATATTATGCCTAAACTAATAACTTTATAATGTGGTAAGGGATTCTAGGAATTTATTTTTGTTAGATATTTGTTGAACCAAACAGGTTCTTGATATCTAATAAAAGAGAAGATGAGAATCACTTTTATGATAAAGGGGAGGGGCACTCTTGTAATTTCATAAAATATGAAATTAACAGAAATTAATATACAAAATAAAATGGATCCAATGTAAGTTATTTATAATATTGAATTATTATGGGTCTAATGAAATTCATCCAATTAATAAAATACATGTTTTTACTATTTTTTAATATTTATCCTTTTTATTTAACCCTTATTTAACATCTTTAGCTATGACCCTGACAATAAGTATTTTTACACTTTTAAGGATAATATTGTTATTATAAAATGAGAAATTGAACCATAAATGATTAAAAAATGAAATCTTAAACCTAATAATAATAATATTTCGGATTTATATATTTTTAGTAATTTTATATCATTTTATAAAATAAGATTTAATTATATATCATTACTGTCAATTTTTATAGTATTCTTTACGTTGACATATAAAAATATCACGCAACAAGATATAATGTATCCAACAGTTTTAATAAATCCAAAATTTGGAAATTTTGTCTAAAAAATTAATGTATGACACTATTTATCTAAAATTATATTCATTTAAATTGTTTTAATGTCATTTATTTGATTTTTCCAATGATTGAATAATTAATGAATCGTGATTATATAATTATTTATGGTAATTATATCATTATTATAAATTAGATAAAAATTTACATTATGAAAAAAATATTATTTACTTAAAAATATATATTTTTCAAACATATATTATAAATAAATATATTTATAAATTGTTAAACTTATTAAAAAATTGAGTATGACATGTTTTACTTTTCATAAAATATAAATTCAATAAAGGAATTAAAGTCATTAATGAGATTCCGAGAGGTCATAAATTCTGTAAATTGATGGGTTTTTTTACACTCACTCATACAATAATGTTTGGAGAATTTTTAGGGTAATTCTATAATATTTGTAAAATTATTTCCCCCATAATTACTCAATTTACCTATAATAGTTGTAATAAAAATTACCAATGTTACTATTCATATTGTCCAAGAAAACATTTTTACCAAATATTCATTTTCTAATTCAAAATATGAAATATATTTTTCAAAATTCTATGCACATATGTAGATAAATATATTTTAAATTTAATCTCTTTGATCGGATGAGAATGCATTGTTCTGAAGTGAAATGTTTGAATGTTCCAAAAAACTATATAAAAATTAAATATAAAAACAATTCGAATGAAATAAATAATATTTATAGATTAAAAATTTAAATACTTTTACTTTTAAAAAAATTTAAAATATAACATAACATTCTAAATTATATATATGAAATGATAGTTTTTTTATTAAAATGTAGTATTTTTCATTATTCATCAAGAAATGAAATTTATCAGAAATAAATAATACATGGAATCAAATTAAATTTGTATATTCCACTTTAAAAATGAGAATATTTTTTTCAGATAATTTTTATAGAAGTCTGAAAATGTTTCATTATAATAAGTGTATCTATTAATATATTGTGAATAATAAATCTTTTATGCGTAAAATCAGATTTATTCATATCTTATGAATAATAAATCTATTGGATTAATGTAAAAATATTTTACAAACGTGGGTAATCATAATACAGTTTTTCCAATTCATACCTTTCAATACAGAAACTACTTTTAATAGTGACATAATAACAATATGGAGTCATTTGTTTAAACTTAATATGGAATATCTTGTATGATATCTAACATAGTGTTTCCTTTTAATATATTGAGATGTTACATTCTCCCCCATTTAATATATTATTTGTTCACATCTTTATCATGGGATCGATAATTATGGTAAATTACATTTTTAGAAATCACAGTTTTCAAAAAAATTCAATAAAATTTCAACTTTAAAATAATGAATGTGAATTACGATGGTCACCTTGGGTACCAAATACGTGGTTTATACATAAGAAAACATGAACATGGAAGAGAAAACTTACATTCATGGAGTAATAGTTAATGATAGGGAACATAATTAAGGGAAATATATGAATTAAAATACCAAAAATATGTGATGGGTTATAATTCCATTGGTAAAAGTTAATGAATATTTTTTCTTTCAAAACATATTTCTTAAAGTTAAGGAATTAATTTTCTTCCTAGAATAATAACATAAGAAAACATGCATATGTGAATGGATGAATTTCATCCTTAAATCAATTTCACCAAAAAGACAATATTTTTCTCCAAATGATTAGTATTCAAAATAATCTTTTTTCACACCATAATAACTACAATTAACGTTTGTATAATCACACAATACATAAAAAGATAAAAATATATTCCTCATATCTTTCGGAATTAACCAAACCGAAGTGGTTAGTTAAATATAAGATCTTTTTTCAAAAATAATATACCATTATATGACAAAAAAATAATTAGATCACTAACATTCAACATTAACACCAAATTTTGAACATAGATCAGTTAAAAAATAATCCTTCTTGAAAACATTTTAAGAATAAGATTGAAACCCAAAAAATTTTATAGATTTAATCACATAGTATTCTAAGATAAATTTAGCATGTTTTCACAAAATATAATAAATCAACATTTCTGTCTCATACCAAAAATTATATTCCAAAATCACATAATATCCAATATATGATGATAACTTCCATAAATCACATTAATCCCCATAAAAATAATTTCATATATAATTCATCCACTATTCTTAAAAAAGACCCATTATATACAATTTTACTTAATCTTATAGGACCCAAAAATAGATAACATCTTTTGAAATAATTTTAATAATATAATCACCAAATCATTATAAAATCTCATGGTTATCTATAAAAAATATTTTCCATAAATGTAATAACCCAAAATTAACTACAAAATAACTGTCTTTAAAAATTCAGTTAGTCACCATAAAATTTTGTATCCTAAAGCCTCAAAAGGAATTTTGAGAAACATAACATATGATCGAACATAAAATTAAAACCCTTGATTTTATCCCTAAATCTTAAAATAACCTCCTAATAATACATCATAATATCTAAATTCATCTAAATTTACCTTCGATTCAATCTACAAAATCCAAATTCCCAAACTTTGAATCCTATATTGAAATCCATAACATTACATTTCCAACTTTGAAGCTAAAAAATGCAACCCAGATGATTTTATCTAAACTATAAATTTTCTAAAAGGAAACATGAATCAATTATAATGACAAAAAAAATTTAGGTTTATAGTTTAAGAGAATTAAGAAAAATCCCTAAATATAAAATTTAATAAAATTTAATTGATGATTTCTCCCATGTAAACCATATATTATTATTTTACATTACTTAATCTACATTATCCATGTGAAAATCATTTACAGGCATAAATTTTTCAACCACATTATTTATAACTTGGAAAAGGGAAACATAACAAGTATGAGCACAAACTCTCGGAAAGGGTAAACATAATATTTAACAATTAAATTCCATTAGTGATAATTAGAGTGTATAATTGTATGTTGACATAAACAAAGTGGAAGAGAGAATAAAAAATGAAAGTATACCCTTTTTAACAACCAAGATATTTTTAAATGAAATTTATTCCTGTATAAATGATTTTCAAATATTATAAAATTGTTTAAACATAATAAAGTAATATAAACCAAGGAAATTTTAACTCTTTAGGAATTCTAATTACATTAGTTATCTATAAACCCAATTTATATCCCTATTATTAAAGTTAGAAAAAATATATATAATAAGAACAATCAAATTTGGAATATAGGGATCACGCTAATCAACTATACTTATTTCCCTGATAGTAAATTATATTGAACGAAACAACAAAATAGTAAACCATCAAAATATTAAGAAACAAAATATAATCTTAAGAAGAAATTGTAATTAATTTTGAGTGAAGGAATGAAGTTATATTTATAGGTAATAATGGGAGATGTGATCATTGGGATTCTACGGTTATATAACAGATGGTCACTATGACCATTATTAAACATGAAATTGGAAATTATAACATTATTTGATAATTTTACCATTATAATATGTGTGTTTTTGTAATGCCAATAGAAAATTTATTCAGAAATAATAATTTATAGCCTCACCCATTAGAGCCACGTTTTTTTAATACCATTTGTCTAAACATCAGAGGAATGTTTCGTTACAGGTTTTCAATCATGGCCAAGCCCAATATGAGATTAAAGAAGCCATTATTTAATTTAATCTCATACGATATAAGATCATGTAATTTTAGAATACCACTCAGACAATATTAGCTAATCCACTACAAAAATCTATGACTATCTCACACCCCACTCTTAGGTAATATGCAAGTGTAATAAGCGGTTGCATTTCAATATAATTATTTCATAAAGGTAAAATCTATTTTTATAAATGAAATGATTATTTTATCAAGTTTTCCTACGAAATTTTTTTAATAATAAAATATATGTCTAATTGAAAAGAATTTGAAACTTTTATTTTTTGGACTAAAATAAAATATAATTGTATTTTCATAGAAATTTTATATTTTTTTGTAATAAACCCATGTATTTTGACTATTATTTCTTATATATAAATATTCATTTAAATTACTTGTATATTAATTATAAATGATAAAATAATTTAATAATGGCCTATAAAATTTATATATGATTTAGAAATTTGATTATACCTTAAAAAAAGCTAATTTTAGGTGTATAATATTTTTTATATTAAAAAAATTCTCATATTTATTTAATTTTTGATGATAGATTAAACATCATGAATAATCTACATTAAAATTATTCTAGGGTGAACTTATGATATTTTTATAAAATAATTAATTTTTAAATTAATTGTAATAAATTTAGTTTTAGGGTTTTAGTAAATTTTATGACATCATATTTATTTAATAATGATGCAGTAATTATGTATACACAATCAATGACCTATCATATGTTACATTATTAATATTTAGTATTTTAATATATTTAATAAATTTCAAAAACTATAAGTGACCTTATAATGCTTAAAAATTAAAATTTTATGTTTTAAAACATTAATCTATGTAATATTCACCATTCCTATCCATAAGAAGTATTTAAAAATGATTTTTGTTTCTGGTGGAATAAAAAAACAAAAAATATGACCAAATTTCTAAAACTAGGAGAAAAAATCATTTGTAAGATAATGGTTTTTCATTTTCAACATCCAATATTTCCAAGACCTATATTCAGATATTATTAATCAAATACTCAACATTTTCATTAAATACCCTCCCATTTCACCTCTATAAATAACCCACACTCTATCCTTCATGATGTTCTGGAGATTTATCCTCCCATAGAGTCCCCAACGGTGACCTCAATCCCTAATGGTTACACCATCAGGTTTTAGGAACAACTCTTCATAGTAATGGAAAAATTTCTCTTCTCTTTTCCATTAATATTTCTTATTTGGAAGTATGTATTCTAAATAAAAACTTAAGTTCTTTTATATAGTTTACGTTATTTTATTATGGTAAGGGGATTATTTTATCAATGAGATACCCATATCCCAACTAATTTTACCTTTCAAAAAACCATTTTTTATACCCATTATGAAGCCTAATTACTTCTCGAATTTCCCTCTTTTACATGATAAATTCTCATTTACTATTTATTTTATTATCAATGATTTTTTCTTTTCAATGGGCACTCAAATTGATTTAAATATTTCCTTTCTATTTAATAATTTACATATATAAACCCCACATTTTCTTTTATGGTTAAAAATGACTAAGTGAAAATGTCTTTAAGCACATTTGTATTCCATGATTTTCATAATAAAGGCATTATTTATTCTCCATTGGTTATTAATAAGAGGATTTATTATGATATATGAGGCTCATATTAATTAATTCATATGAAGAGTTTTACCTAATATCTATCCAATGCATTTAGTGTATAGTTTAATCTTTAGATATGACTTGTTTTATAATACCTTGGAGAATAATAATGGTAATTTTTCATTTTTTCCCCATTGATGATAGACCATGGTGATATGCGTATAAATGTATAATTTATATTTTTTTGGACACATTACCATGTTATGATTCATATAATTATTATTATTTATCAATGACTCTTTCCCATGCCTTATCATTATTCCTCATGTTTTAAATTACAAGTGTCAAGATCGCATGTTATATGCCTCTCTTTATTATTTCCTTACTGAGATTCATGTTCACCCATTTTCACTGATGTATTTGCATATAATATGACAAGGATTATGAGTAACCTATATTTAACCTATTATGATTTTATTAAAGTTGTTTTAGAAGAATGTGTTATGTTTTATTTTATTTTATAACTTATTTCCACGAAACTAATATTTAAAAGTTAATATTTTATAACAATGTAATGAAATTTAATGTAATAAAATGATATATTCCATAGATGGAATCAATGTACTGTGTAGTTATTTGTGAAAATTTGGAATTAGAATATTTATGAAGAATCATACAAAAATGTATAAAAAAGAAAATATCATCTTATTTTGGTGAGATATTAAGTAAGTGGATTCCATGAAAATAAATTCATATCTATATACAAACAAGTGGATGTAGCTCTCACACAGTGGTATCTAGGGGAAACACCTGAAAGTACAGCTTTTACCTTGAGTTTAATGGGAGTTGGAACATGATAATGAGACTTTCTACACTTCTAGTTTGACACTCCTGGGGGATATTTTTGGTCAATCACAATATTTTTATAAACCATTATAAATTACATATAAATAATTTAATTGTTACTAGTGGATATTAATAACATATTTAAGCATGATTTTTTTTAAGTACCATTTAAATTATATTATTTTTATAGGTTACACATTTCACACTATGTTTTTCTTCATTTATAAAAATTGAAGGAAATAGGAGGAACCACGTAAATGATGACTGCAATAGACGATGAAGTAACGATATTTCAATGGAAAATGGGATGTAAAACATAATGAAGAAGATGAATCAATAAAAATGAGTTTTTAACAACAATAAAAATCACGTTGTGAGACTAGATTCACCTCGAATGGGACAACATTCCATTGATACCCTTATGTGTCGATGAACACCATATTTCAGTGGATCTACCAACCCATTGATTTTTAAATAATTGATAAGCTCCATAGAAATGATATTTTTTGTACACCATTTTTCATACCAAGAGAAAGTCTTCTTATAAGTATACCATAGAGAAGGGGATTCTAATCAGTGGTGGATATTAATTAAAAACATGAAGCCCAGAAGGGAGATCGATTCTATAGAGTGGTAAGAGTTTATGAGATTTTTTTTCAATAACTAATTTCCTTGTTCGATGTGAATACAAATAGATATTTCACTAGTTAAATTGAAACATATGGACATTGAATCAATGGAAACCTATGAGATGAACATTACAATCCTTGCTTGATACACCTCTGTCTTTTCTATGGATTCTAAGGGAAAGGTCGGCAGATTAATCAGTGGAAGGGGACCCCATATGTAGAGGAATATATAAAATATCATATATTAAATATATAATAAGATAGTGTGGAGTGTTATGAAAGGTGAATTTATTATTGAATTGATTCATTGAACATATAGTTTTAATGAATAGACGAGATAAATGGAGCCAAACTCATGGTGAATCATTGATTATGGTAGAGGAGGAAAGAAAGTGAAATTTTCCAAATGAAAAAAATGTGGGAAGAAGAATTAAGAGAACTAAATACTTGAGAGTGGAAAGTGACACCTGTGTTAAAGAGATGGAAATATAAATTTAAAATATCATGGTGAGGTGAAGCCTTAACTTCTTAACACTAATGAAAATGGTAATATGGTATAGCCATAACCAGAATATCATTTCTTTAGGTGTGGAATGCATGGGAAACTTTATAATCAATTTCTAATTCAGAAGATAATAGTGGGAATGAACCATCAACCTCAACATATGACCAAGGAACAAGGATGGTCATTTTATGTGATGATATATGATGTGGAGTCTTATAATAATGCGGTGGAAGGTAAACTCATTGTTCTCTCAATGGTAGCAAGTGCATTTTGTTATTCCTATTCTTCAACTTCTGTTATGCCATCCATGTTTTGTAAGAGTGTTGAATCATTCACTGAACTTCTAGATTCATTTTTATACATCAAGAAGACAAGAGGTATTATCTGAACATCAATAGTGTATATAGAATATACTATTAACTTTTGAGAGTATAATATCATCACAAATCTAGTAGTTATTCCAATGATGGAATTCAACACTATACTAGGTATCGACTGGATCACAAAGTATAATTCTAAGATCTTCCACAAACATTAGGAAATTTATATAGACTTGAATAGAATGATTATTTTAATTTTCAAATGATAGGTTTAATGGCACAAAAATTTCTTATATGAACCACCCATATCCATATTTATGTAGTGATCTGTGATGATAGAGAAAGAAATGAATGTATAAAGAGAGAGAATGTCACCATAATTCAAGAATGCATTAATGTATTTACTGAAAGAGTTTACTAGAGCTCCCCTAGAAAGAGAGGAATATCTCCCCCTTTTAAAATACACCTATATCCAAACAAATATTAAATACTCCATTTTGAATAGAAAATTTTGAGTTATATGAATTAAAGAAACAACTACAAGATCTTCTAGAGGATAGATTTATCAAACCAATCTTTTTGGGGAGAATCTTTTATCACTATGATGAAGAAGGATGGATCAATGAAATTATTCATTTATTATATATAAATTAATGGGATTAAATTGAATTATATGTACTGCTATCAAGGATTGATTTCTTATTTGACCAACTTTTGGGGCTGAATTATTCTCCAATATTGACATTTTATTTGGGTATCATCAATTGAGGGTGAAGAAAAAATATATTCCAAAAACTGCATTCCGAAAAATATATAAGCATTAGGAGTTTTACATTATTCCCTTAAACAAGACTAATTATCCCTTTATATTTATGGATTGGATTAATAGATTCATTAAGGACTAATTTGATAAATTTGTGGTACTTCTTATTGTTGATATTTTGATATATTCTAGAATACCTAAGGAGAATAAGGATCATCTATGGTTTATTTTGGTAACCATGAGGAATGATTTTTTTTGAAAAATTAAGTAAATGTGAATTCCAGTAACAACAAGATGAATTTTTGGGGAACATTTTAACCAAGGAAGAAATCAAAGCTGACCCTCCAAGAAAAGGATATATAAGAGTGACCTCATCCAACAATTGTTACATATATTCATAGATTCCTTGTTTTATTTGGGTAATATAGGAGGGTTGTGAGAAATTTTTAATGAATATATATTCAACAAACCAAGTAAAATTAAATACAGGTAATTTTGATCATGAATAAGGTATATGAAGAAAATTTCCAAGAAATGATGAAGTGATTGGTTACAGAACCAGTGTTAAAAATACCCTCCACTAATGAAGGATTCATTATTTTTAGAGATGTGTCTATGAAAGGTCATGGGTCAATCCTGATAGAAAATTAATATGTCATTTCGTACACATTTCAATTTTTAATGCCTCATGAGTGCCATTATTCCAAATGTTACATGGAGATATCTGATATTTTTTTCTTCGAAAATATCGAGGAACTATCATTATGAAGATAAATATGATATATACAAAGACAAAAAAAAATTAAAGTACATTTTCATTCTAAATAAATTAAACATAGAAAAAATGAGATTCTCGGAACATTATAATTATTATGAACATACAATTCATTATCAAAACATATTATTAAATAATGTCACTGATACATTATGTAGGAAATGTCCTATTTTCCTTGCAATGATGATGATTCAAGGAGATACTATGATCACACACCAATAAAACTGGACATGGGAATCATAATAAAGGGACATCATGCATCTTATCCCAAATTGTTTTCTCATCCATCATTACTATAGAAGTTTAAGAAAGAAAAAATAAATGATTGTTTATTAAAAAGGAAGATAGATGTTGTGAAGAATGTGATATTTCTCGATTTCAATATTGATCAATAAGGTGTACAAAGATTTCATTCAAGTATACTTAAGACATCATTCCAAGTGATAAAGAAGAAGTTGGTGGATAAAGCTCATAGCTCTACATTCTATATACATCCTAGAATAACTAAAATTTATATTTACCTTCACAATCAATATTGTCCAAACAATATGAAGAAAGATAATACTGACAGAACTACAAGGTTCTCTGTAGGTCATCAAGTGATGTCATAGGGATATTAACCTAAAGGGCTTTTGAAAACACTACTTATACCGACATGGAAGTGAGACAATATCATTATGGGCTTCATCCCTGGTATCCCATGAAAATCCCATGGAAACAATATTGTATGGGTTATAGTGGATAGACTCACCAATTCTGTCCATATTATATATATTTACGAATATATCTCTCTTGAAATCCACGGCATGATATAAGTAAAACAAGTGGTGATACATCATGGGGACCAATTTATATCATTTTGTATTGTGATCCATGGTTTAAAACTAAATAATGTCTTTGTTTTCAACATGTTTTGAATACTGAATTGAATTTTAGTATGGCCTATAACCCCAAAATAGATAGCCAATCTAAAAGGACTATTCCAACACATGAGTGAATGCTGAGAACATGCTTAATAGAATTTAAATGTGTTTGTGATTGACAGATCTCATTAGTGGAGTTCTCATTAAACAAGAACTTTCACTGTAGTATTAAAATGAAACTATATGATGTTCTATATGGAATGTGATTTAGAACTCATACATGTTCGTATGACAATTGGGAGAATAAATTTCATAGTCCTGATCTTGTACACGAGATGATAAAAATGGTTCTTGAAATCTATAAAATATATAACATCAATTGTGATTTGGTAGATGAGCTATGATAACAACAATCAAATGTATATAGAGGTTTTTGTTAGAGACAATGATTTCCTTCTAATATCACTGTGGAAGGGAGTAATGCAGTTTAGAATGAAAGAGAAACTATCCCAAGGTAGATTTTCCCTTATGAAATCAATGATGTCATATGAGTAGTGACCTATCTTCTAGAACTTATAAATAACCTATCTCATGTTCATGATTTATTCCACGTATATCCCTTATGTAAGTACATATATAATCCCTCTCATGTTCCAAATATATAGGATTTACAACTAGAACATGACCTCTCTTATGATGAGTATCCAATGGAGATCATGGATCCAAAACAGAAGGAACTATGTACTAAGACTACTCACCTCATCAATATGTTTCAGAGGAAACATAAATGTGAAGAATATATGTGGGAATCAAAGGAGACAATGAGACAAAAGTACCCTCACATTTTCTCAACTGATATAATGAGTTGAAATTTATAGGATGATATTTCTTAAGGGGGAAGATTTTAACGACCCGTAATTTTTTTAAATGATATTTTTTTCATGAATAAATGTTTATTTCATATTATATAATATAATATATGAAAAAAACAAATAGATAGCAACAAAATTTTATCTCATTAGAAATTATCATAACATTATAAATCTATGAAACCAATTAAAATAAAATAAATCAAAAAAGACAAAAATTATAAAATTGAACGAGTAAAATGGGATATTAAGGATCACCCAAATATACCTGAATCATCGCCCCCACTAAAAATGCTATAGAAATGAAACGAAAAAATTCTAAACCAATCAACGTCATACATGATGCAATTATAACCTTTAGGAGAATTTCAAGTGAATTTTTAGTGAAGTAATGAATGGTATTTAATGGTTATAAAGGGAATTTTGACCATTGTGATTTGACCGTTATATGACTCTTGGTCAATATGACTAGTCAATATGACCATTGGTCAATATAACTAGAAAATATGACTATTGGTCAATATAACTATTAGTATATATGGAAATTGGCCTATATGACCATTGGTCTATATGACCGTTGGAAACTATACCCTTGGTTGATAATTTCACCATTATGATTACTGTTAATATGTAGTAATGAAAAATGATAATTGATATTGAAATAAGAGTTGATGGAATTAATTAGTAGATTCATTACATTTGACACCTATTTTTTCTGAACATTATAGGAAGGTATCATAACTAGGGTTCTCCATTGACCAATCCCAATATGAGCACTAATAAGTAAATATTTAATGAAATTTCATTTGGGAGAGGTTAATGTTAATGTAGATTTCATCGATGTTGATGTTAGTCGAACCACCCCATGAAACTATTACCATCACACACCACACTCTTAGAGCATATGAATGTTAAAAAAATGGATATACGGCTAGACATTGGTTACATAAATAGTAAATTCCTTTTAACGAATAATATTTTTATTCATTCAATTCTTTATGAGAATTGTATTTTGTAATAAATAACGTTAAATTGAGATGATTTTGATAATTGTATTTTTATACTAAAATAAAATATAATTTTGTAATTTTAGAAAATATATACTATTTTTATAATAATCAAATGTATCCTGAATTGTATTTTTTAATGAAACAGTATTTTAACTTAATTTTATTTAAATAATAAATGAAAAAATAATTTTATAAAGGTGTAATTTTTTTTATAAATGTTAAAAAATTGATTGTGCCATAAAAACTACAACATTTAAATAAATCAGAATTTTTAAATTTAAAGAATAAAATACTCATATTTATAAAAACCCTCTTATAATATAATCATCATTTTTGAAATAATCATGTCAAAATTAGATTATAGTGAATTTATGAGAATATTCTATAAATATTTATTTATTTAAAAAGAAAATTATACATTTATAGGGTTTTGGTATATTGTTTAACATTATACATATGTGATAATGGTGTACTAATTATTTAAATACTATCCAAGAGATAGCTTATGTTTTTTTTGAATATTATGAATTTTAATCAAATTAGTCAAAATTTAAACTATAAGTGACATCCTAATGGCTAAAGAAGAAAAATGATTTTTAAAAACAATACATTGTGGAAAATTCACCTTTTCATCCCAAAAGAAGTATATAAAAATAATATTTGGTTCTGTTGAATTAATATAAATTAATATGGGACCCAAAATTCCAAAACCATGCTTAAACCCATGGGTAAGACAATTAGTTTCCATTTTCCATTGTCTATATATTTCTATTATGAATATTTATAATCAAATAAACAAATCCTGTACTTTTTCTACATATACCCACACATTTCACCATTATCATTCACTGCCCATCCATAATTCGTGATTTCCAATTGATTTTTCATCCCATGGAGCCCCCAAAATGTATCCTCAATTCCCCAAAGTTCCATCCTTACCTTTTTGAAACAACTCACAAAGGTATGATAAAATCTGCAGTTATCTTTTCCATTGAGGTTCCCTTTTTGTGGTATGTCTTCTAAAAACCAAACTAGGTAATTTTATACAAAAATTTATTATCATATTACTAAAAAAATATTATTTTATGAATAGGGGACCTTTTTCCCATTTCAATTTATGAATTTAAAAAACCACAATTTATACCTGTCATACTGTCGAATTTACTTATCAAATATCCTAATTTTACATGATAAAATCTCATTCCATTTTTATGTTAATAGAAAAATATATTCTCATTTTAATGGTAATTCACAGAGATTTAAGTATTAATTTTTTTATGGATTTAAACATATGAAACCCACATTTCCATTCCTGGGTTAAAATTTTCATAATTATCATGTATTTAAACTCTTTAGTATGCCCAAATTCTGATATGAAACATGTTATTTATTCTACAAATGCTATTATTTAACTTATATGGTATAATATAAATGCCTTAAATTAATTAGTAAATATGAATAGTGCACCATGATTGCACTCTATTTCATTGGGTGAAAATTTAATCTCTAGAGAAGACATGTTTTACAATACCTTTATTAATAACCATGTTAATTATTAATTTATGAAATAGTGGTGATAAATCGTGGTGATATTCTTATGAATGTATCTTTTAAATTTTTAATCAAAATTTAATTATAATTATTCATCTTCTAATTATTATTTTGATATTTTCCTTTCTGATGGCTTATCGTTATGCCTCATGTTGTTATTGATATTATTGAAGTTCACGAGCTATATGGGTCACTTTATTATTCCTTTAATGGGATTAATTCTCACCCATTTATTATTTATGTACCAAGGATATGATATTAAAAACAACTAACAAATATTTAACTCAATAATATGTCTTCCAATTTATCTTAGATGAATGTTTTAATTTTTTGTGTATTATGTCCCTTATTTCAATGAAACTAATATTTAATAGATCCAATGTTTGTACAATGTAATGAAACTTTATGTATTAAAAAGGAGGTATTCCATACAAATAAATACCTAGAATATCAAAAATGAAAATATGGTAAATTCAGGAGTGATTAGAATCCAATATCATGATCCATGTGATATCAATCGTGATCATGAGAAACCTTATAAACATATATAACGAAAAAAAGGATGTGTATGTATATTTTGTCATCATTTTCATTTTAATATGAAAATCACTCTTACCAATTTAATAATCATATGTTCTAAATTCATACCCAACGTGTTAGATATCTATCATAGACCCACCCATTTTTGGTATATCACATAACAACCTCTCGTTGTTTTATTATGTAACCATCCTTCATTATTTTAACATGCAATCACCCATAATATTTACAAATATGATTACATAACAATAACACATAAAATATTTATATTCATTATAAACACATAGGGTCAAAAGTTACATCTTCAAAATGTTGGTAACATGAATCAAAGAAATGGTTCCCACAGAAATATAATTCAAACATGGTTAACCCTTGGAAAAGAAACAAGTTCCATAATAATATATTTGAAATTATATGAATCCATCCAGAAAAAGACGAGTCATGTATTTATAAAAAATATCCCCAGTGGTGGATAGGTAACAATAAAGGATTTTTCATTTATTAATGAAAATATAATTAAAATATTATTAAAACAATATTGAGGAAAAGATCATTTTCATTTTGAAAAACACTTTTTAAAATACAATTCATTTTGATAATATTTTACTTTGAATAAAGAATGATTTTTTAAAAAAGAATATTTCAAAAATAATTTAAATCATTAATTGATGAAAAAAAATACAATTTTCGTTGAAAAATAAATTTTAAATAAATTAATAGATCATTTTTTTGAACTTATTTGTTTTGGGAGAAAAAGTGGTTTCAAACTAAAATATTATTTTTCCCAAAAATATGATTTTGAATTCTTGAGAACATAAATGGAGGAAAATGAATAGAAAATATATACTATCATGACATAAAAATATAAGAATAAATTTAAGGATAATTATTTAGTGTATGATCATAATATTCCAACATTGGATGCCTAATCATAAAAATTCCAGATAAACAATGAGATTGTGACATGAAACTCTTAAAACCTGGATAACAATGAAACCATACTTCACATGGTGGAATTTAAAATAAACCTACAGTATCATGAGAATAAATAAATTCAGGATATTATAACTATTATTGGATGAATTTAGACTTCATAAAGAACGATAGGTGAATAACACATTGTAATTCTCAATGTAGTATAATTGTGAAAAAAATCCCTTACAACTTGTTATATTCGAAACCGTAAACCCCATGAAAGGGAGTTCATCAAATGGATAATTAAAAGGAAACATTTTTGTTATATAATTCATAAAATACTGTCTTGGGAAATATTTACACCATAGATGAAAAATAAGTTGTGAATATGACATATATGTCACAAAAATAAAAGTGTGAGGAGAAAAGCCATTATCTTGAGTCTAATTCATCAAGATTGTTCCCTATTTTAATAAAGAAATAGACATATTATAGTTATATAATTTCATAATATTTATTTTAAAGATTTTTATTCTTTTTTATCACTTATTACAATTTTAAAATAATTAATTAATTATTTAATTTCACATATGACATTTTATCTAAATTCAGTTACTTAAGTCTAAATATTAATTAAGTATGATGTTTATAGTAAAAGTGGTCCTTATTAACTCATATATAGAATAATAATCATGAAATTAAAGGAAAATTTATATTTAAATTATAATTTTAAATCCATTTAACAAATTTGGATATGAAAAAATAACGGCGTTGTAATATTAAAGACGGTAGGCTGTTTGTTTGAAGGGGTAAAATTTTCATCGTTCAACGATAATTATAGAAATAAGGGAAGTATGGTTTTATAATAATATAATATTAATAATATAATATATATCATTTATTTAATTAGATTTTCTTAAATATATCATTAATTCGATGTGGTGAAGAAAAAAAATCACTTCATTTCATAGAGTTGATAATTCACACAGACGCTTGAATGACTGTGCCATTTTTCAATGATTGTAAAACCTAGAATGAAAATGAAATATTATATTTTTATAATGATAAATATTTCATTATTATCATATATTAACTATAATTTCATAATTATAACCAGCTGTTAAGATTGGTGATGGAAAATAAATTTTATTGGTTTGCGAGGCGGTTTTCTGTCGTACACATGAACGATAACTTATTTTCCAATTTGATGTAAGTGGAGATAGATTTAGTTGATAATATTCTAGTAATAAAGTATAATTATATATTTGATACTTTATATATTATTTCATAATTATTGAATCTGATTTTATGGATGTGAAAAAAAAATAAAACAGAAATAAATAATTTAAAATGATACATATTCTTTATAAATCATTTATTTCTTAAAACATGAAGACCAATAAGAGTGGTATTATTCCTAAAATAAGATCTATATAATATTGGGAGTCATTCTAGGAAGGTATTTGGGTATATTTTGGCATAACTGAATAACATTTGAAGTGTGAAGAAAGGAGAAGAAGAGGTTCTCATTTTTAAGTTTTTTTTAAGAAGGTGGTGGCATGAATTGGTTTCACAGTTCATGTCCCCAAATGAATTTATTAAAAAAAAGTTTACAATACAATCTCTAGATGTAAATAGATTACACCAGCAGGGAGTTAAAGGGATAACAAGTAAAAAAGACCAATAAAACCAAAATCAATATTTGAAGCACATGTGGTCAGCAGAGAAGTAGCAGAGCCTTCCTTCAAACATTGGGTTGAGTATTCAGATCCGGCCTTCACTTTCTCCAAGTCTGAAACTTCATGTGAATGGTCAAAATTTGGGTAGAAAATCACTGCATCCTGTCGGTGCCAAAAACTTCTTCATCAGTAGCATGATAGGCATGGTCACTGTTCTCCTTCAGTCCTGTGTGAGGCAATTGGAGGAAATGAGAATTCAGCAAGGATTCAATTACTCCAGTGATTTTTTTTTGACCCATTCCATTCTGTCTTTTTACCTGTTTCCTGGCTCTGTATGTTTGTAGGTTGTTTTTTATGAGTAGTATCTAATGGAGCAGCCCTATGGATCTCGAAGCTATCAGTCAATATCTTAGAAGCTCTCCCAAATGAATATTCATTCTTTTTTATAGAAAATATAGAGCTCTGCTTGGTGTCCAAGCGTGAAACTGCTATTTTTTCATTTACACATTCCTCGGAACCAGCTGTAGTCATCCATCTGGTTAATCCAGTGACACGAGTTGGAGAACTCAAATATTTTCCTCTTCCAGGATGGGCTTGATATTTGCTTTTGAGTGCCATCAAAGGGTACCATATCTGAGGCAAAGTTTCCAAGATTCGCAGTCAGGATCAGGGGAGATGCACTTCGCAGAATGATCATTCCCAGAAATTTCCCAGAGTCTTAGTAACAGACTCTTCTTCATTGACCCTCAAGCCTTTAAGATTCTCCATGCTGCCTAAACACCATCATCTATGAGCTCAATTTATTAGGATCTTCATCATCTCATCAAAACCCAACTGGGTAACATATTCTATGTTCATACAATCCTCTAGCACCTCCATAGAGTATATGAAACAAAACATGATGCATTAAAACAAATATAACAAATTAGAACAACAGAAATCATGAGAAGCAGTGTCTTTCCTTCAAACAGAGCATAACGATAATTAATCAGAAATTCTGATAGACAGCATATACAACCAAATACAGGTAGAACAGGTTCAGCACAGACTTCCATCCAAAAAAAGCTGACCTCTCCATAGGAGTGCAGAAAACTTCGTGATACCATCATCCATGTTCTACACATAAAGTGAATAAAAGGAAAGATCCATCCAGAATGAAATCCTAAGAGTCTTCAGCAAAAACAAACATCCAAACAGAATGAAGGATTCTCCAACAAAGAAACATCATGGTGCTCTCTAAAAGAAATTTTTTCCAGAATCCATAGAAAACCTAAAACTATGATTTCAGAATAAGTTGATAGCAGATCAAACATGCCCCATGATATCACTAAAACACGAATCTATCATTCAATTTAAGAATAATCCAACATAAGTAGTGATCCATCCAACCAAATTCTTCACATCAAGCAGAAAATAAAACCAGCCTAATTGAAGCTTATAAAAATGCATCAAAAAAGCAAACTGAAATGACCTTTCAAAATCACCAGAGTGAAGATAAAACACAAAACATCATATTCCATCAAAGAAACGAAAAAAAATCAAATCAAAATCATAATAGAGATCACTTCCATGGAATCCCTTTGAAGTAGAAATTTGGATTCTTCTTGAATTCATCAACAACAAAGATGAGCATTCTTTTCTGGAGTTCCAGATAAGTGTCAGCGCTCATGTCACCATCTTTGTATTTTCTAAAAGCAATTCTATTATTCTCGTCTATAAATGAGTCTAGATCTTTTGGGAAGTCCAAATTTTCTTCTATTACATAAGAATCTCTAATAGCAGGGTCATTCTCATCATCCTCATTGGAGGAGGATTCTGAATCTGTTGCCTCATACTCAGACACCATTTCGGTTGGCATAGTCTGTGGAGGGATGAATATTTCATCCTTGACCTGCGCAGCCAGGGATCTTGTGATAATTGTTCTTTCAATTTTGGAGTGGTCCTTACCTTTTTTTTTGCTTGTCTATAGTTCGGAGTGATAAAACCATCTGAGTCAACCATCAGTTTCTTTCCTTTTTTAGACCTTGATTTCAAAAACTCTTCCTCTAGCTGACAAGATTTATCATGTTCATCATGAAAGTATTCATCTGAATCAGATTGAACCTCTTCATCTCCTCCTTTTTCATTTCTATTGGTCTTTGCAGTAGGAATTTCAACACAGGTTTTGACCTTATCATTCTGCATAACTGGTAGGGAGATGCAGCCATCATAAGGATTCTGGGTGCCTTTTTTACCAACAATAGTTAATGGTTGGGTGGTTTTGGGTTTAGCATTTCTATCAAAAATGATTTGTAATTGGGAAGGGGAGGTGGTATCCTCTTTTTCTCCTCACACTCAGTATGATGATTTCCAATTCTAGAGCATTTTTTACAAAAAACATGAACATTTTCAAAAACAACTTCCTGGAAAAAACCATTTGATCCATTTTGCAACCAAAATCTAGAAGGCAGCGATTGAGAGATGTAAACTTCAGTACACACTCGAGCCACTGATGGTCGAGACATGTTATGCGTGGAAAAATCAAGTTTAATTGGGTGACCAAATAAACTAGCAATAGAGAATAGTGCTTTCTGCTTAAAGAAATGAAGTAGGAGACCTGGGAAGCCCAACCAAATGGGGACAGTAGGTGGTTCGAGGTCTACACAGAAATTAGATTTCCATTTCATGACCTTCATAATACAGCCTCCGATGCTCCATGAACCCCTCGCCCAAAGCTGGTAGTAGTCGTTTTCAAAGGAAAAGTGCAAAATAACATGAAATGAGTTCAGGAGACCAACAAGAAAGTTTTCAAAACCTATGTTTTCTAGGGTTTTCCGCAGAAAAACTAAGGAGGGTCTACGATTGTAAAACATTCCAACCATGACAAAGCACAAATCCGAAGATAGAATCTGTACCTCTGCATCTGAGAAAGAAATCCCCGATAGCCCGCGATGACGGAATTTCTTTAGTTCAACACGCTCAGGGGGCTTCGATTCTTCTATGGGGATTCGACCTGCAACGACATCAGCGAAGGATCGAGAGTCTTTACGCCCGGATTGATCAAAGTTAGGGTTTTGCCATTATTCGCCCGAGGGCGGGTTCGCTAGCGCGCTCTGTTCCATCTCTATCTTGACTTCTCGTTTTTAAGTGAGGAGATAAGTACTATAGGAATTTATCTAAATAATAAATTCATATAAATAACATATAAATTTAATTTTGACCCAAAAATATTTATTTAGATTATATTATGATCATAGGATTAAATTAAGTCACTTAATTATTATTATAAATGTTTTGAGTATTATTGAATCAATATTTTTTAACCCATATTTATACTCTTTAACTGTTACCATGACAACATGTCATTTTTACTATTTGACGGTTAATATACTTCCAATAAAATATAAAATGAAACATAAATTAATAATATATAAATTTTTAAAGTATATGAAATTAATATTTTCAAATTTTAGATTTTTTTTGAATTTTATTTCATTTATAGTAATAAAATTTATTTTAAAATATCACTAATGTCCATTTTGATACCAATCATTACACTCACATTTACAAATATCATTAAAAAATATACCACCTAAAAAACATTCGATACATCCATAATATGCCATGATATTCTAAAAAATTATTTTAGAACATTATTTATTTTAAATTATATTTATTTTAATAGTTTTAATATGATTATTTGATTTTCCAAATAATTGAATAGTTGTCACATCAATATTGTTAAATTTTTATGGAAACAATTTGTTGAAAAAAATTTAAAATCAAAATTTCCTATTTATTATAAATAGTTTATCTTTTAATTTTATATATTTTATTTCATAAATTTTCATTAACCACATACTAAAAATGTTATTTTTATAATAAACTTCATTCGGACAAATTTGAATTGTCATAAAAAACACTACATGAGGATTAAAGTAATCCATATGACTACAAGAGGCCATAAATTCTTAAAAATTATGTATTATATAAACCATCACTCATAAATTCATATTTTTTTTCTTTTCTTAGTGTAATATTGCAATATTTATAATATTAATATTTACCATAAATTACAAGATTTACCCTTAACAGTGTTAATAAAAATTTACAAAATTACTATTCATATTTTCCAAAAATAAAAGGTACCTATTTTTAAAATTTTTAATTTATTTACAAATATGGAATACATTTTCAAACATTAAAAAAAGATTCAAAAATTTATTTAAAATTAATTCCATAGATGATATGAGAAAGATTGGTTTTAAAGTAGAAGTATTTAAAAGTTTGAAATGTATTTATATCAAAACTCAATATGAAAATAATTAAAATAAACTAAATTGTATTAATATATTTATTGTTGATAGAATTTTACTTTTAAACCAAATTAAAATATAACATAACACTATGTATAATTTGGGTGATATTTGGTTTTTCAATTGAAAAGTAGTACTATTTACTATTCATGAAAAACAAAATCACATCATAAGTAATAAAAAACACTCAAAAGTAACTAATAATATTATATTTTCATGGAAGAATATTATTTTGTAAAATAAAATTTATAAAATTTATCCAAATTAATCTTTTAGACAAGTATTCATTTAGTAGATGGGATAAATTGTGTTAAGAAAAATAAATCATTTATGAGTATAATTGCATTTGATCTTATCTTATACCTAACAAATCTTTTACATGAATGTAAAAAATATTTATAAACATGTTTTAACAAAATATAGTTATTCATGTTCATACATGAAATTATAACATCTAGTTATAATTGTCACATAATAACAATATTTAATTGTTATCTTAAGATCACCGTGGTGTATATTGTATGTTATATGACATAGTGTATTCTTTTAAAATATTGGGATTTTACATTGTCTCCCTTTAATAATTTTTAATCATCTCAATTTGATATTGAGATTCAAAACTGTAGTCAGATCACTTTTTTAAATCCAGCATTGTAATTTAAAAAAAAACACTTTAGATGAAAGGGATGAACGATGGTCACCTGAGGTAACACATAATAGGATTCCATGGAGGAAAACATAAAAACATAAGAGAAAAATTAATCTTATTAGAAAATAGAGAGTGATAGAGGTCATGATCATGGAAATGTCAACCATCAAAAAACCATTAATATGTTATTGGATAAAAGACCATTGATAAAAGTAAATTGATTACATCTTTTTAAATTGTTTTCCATAAAGATAAAGAATTAATTTAATTCCTAGAATAATAAAATATTGAATCATACACACATAAAAATAGTTATTTAATCTTTTATTAAGTTTCAACCACACATGATATTTTCTCTTTCAAAATGATGATTATTCAATATAATTTTTTTCACACCTTTAGAACAAGAATAAACTTCAACTAAATCACAAAATTCAAAAAAATTATAATATATTCCTACCATATTTAGGAATAACAAAAAAAATGGTTATGAAAATAATATATAACATACAAAAAATAATAAACCATTATATGGTGAAAGATTAATTTAATCTCCCAAATTCAATATTTACACCTAAATTTCATTATAAATCATTTATAATCATTCCTAAAAACTGCTATAGACTGTGATTGAATCCCAAATATAAGAAGAATTTGATCACGTAGTATTCCAAAATAAATTTAATAATTGTTTCCAAAAATAACATCCATTACTCTTAATGCCTCAAACCAATAATTATATTTTAAAATTACATAATATTCTATATATTATAATCATTTCAATAAGTAACTAGAAATTCAATAATCCAAATTAATATCATATATAAATCAACCATTATTTCTAAAATTAAATCACATAATATTCTATTTTTATTTATCTTATAGGATTCCCATAATTATGAACATCATCTGAAATAATATTAGCATTAAAATAACCAAATCATATTCCAATATCATTGTTAACTATAAAACATATTTCCCTAAAATGTAATAAACCATCATTAGCTCAAAAATAAATGTTTCTAAAAATACCATTAATCACTTTAATATTTCATATCATAAATCCTCAAAATGATTTCTAAGACAGTAAAATTATTATCAACTTTAAAATTACAAACCCATGATGTAATACCTAACTCTTAAAAAAAACCACCCAAGAAAACATCTAAATCTACAAATTTCTTAAAAATAGCCTTTGATACCAACTATAACATCATAATACCCACACTATCTGATCCAATACAATAAACTATAACTTTACAATTCCCAGATTTCATTTTGATAACTATGTCCCAATTTTTCTCATCTAAAACATATAAAATCTAAATGAAAACATGGATCACTTACAACCTCGAAGACCATTTAGGATTAATGTTTTGTAGAATTGGAATAAATCACTACATAAATAATTAAATTTACTTTAATTGTGTATTTCTCCCACCTTATCCAACATATATTATTTATCATTAGATGACAAGGATAATCTTTGTGAAATCATTTGTAGAAATAAATTATTTAACCTTATTCTTTGTAATTTTAGGAAAAGGATATATAAGAAGGGTGATCTCAAATAATCTATAAGGATAAAGATAATAATTGATAATTAAATTTTATCAATACTCTGATTAGTGTATAAAAGAGTCATTCCATAATGAATTTGAATTTGGAAAACAAAAAATATCTCATACCAATCAATATGTAGATCATCAAAAATAAAAAAAAATAAAAAGTAAAGAGATTTTAGAATTTAATACCACGAGCCATATGATATAAATGATGATCATGAGAAACATTATAAACCAATAATAAGAGTAAATAAAACTTGTACCTAACAAGGTATATCATTTCCAATACACTCTAATTGATCACTCTGACAGATTGAATAACCATAGGGTCAACTTCTATACAAAATTTATTAGAGCGATATCTTGTAACCAACCATCATCGGTTTATCATGTAACCATCCATCATTGATTAATCACATAACCTACTATCCTTGGTTTATCATGTGCCCACCGATCGATATATGGTGACATTTAATAATAATAACAAATAAAATAGTTCATTTCATAATAAAAACATTATAACAACCATTTCATATTAGAAATATTATTATTATGTTGGAACAAAATGGGTTCCCTAGCCATCTCTTTGAAACATGTTTAACTTGTGGAAACAAAATGGGTTCCATAATATTCTATTTGAAATAAACACAATTAATCCAGAAATAGGTGAGGATAGTGTCAATAAAAAACATTCCCATAAGCAGATTGTTAATAACATGGGTTATTTCATTTATTTATGTAAATTCCATTAAATTATTATTATAATTCTTGGAGTAATATATTCTTTTCATTTTGAAAAAACTTTTTACAACATAAAAAATTTTAAAATAATTTTCTATGAAAATAACCATCAATAATTATAAAGGATTGTTTTAAAAATAATTTAAATTGTTTATGTATTAAAATTGATTTTACCATTGAAAAATAACTTTTAAAACATATTTTATAACATGTTTTAGAAATCTTAGTATATGATATAAACTAGTTCTGACTGAAAAGAAGATTTTTCCTAAAAATTGGATTCTGATGTCTTGAGTATATAAAGATATGAAAGTTATGTTATAAATTTTATCTCATGAAATAAACCAAGTATAAGAAATAAAATTATAATTATGCATAAGAAGATAATTATATTTCAACATTTTAAACTTAATCACAAACAATGCCGGTAAATGATGAGTTTGTAACATTAAACTCGTACCGTTTGGGTAACATTCAAATAGGAAAAACTATGATGGAATTTCAAAGAAATATAAAATATCATGAGAATATATAATTCATGATATCACATGGTAAAGGGTATGAATTTATGATTAATAATGGAATATAGGATCATAAGATAATATAAGTCTCAAAAAAGAAAAATCATGAAAAAAATCATTACCGCATGGTATCTTTTAATCCGTTAACCACCCAAAAGAGTGATCATAAAAGGGATATATAAATGAACATTAATTTTATAATAATAATACTACTATAAATTAATGGTCAATATATGCAACACATATAAAAAAATTAATGTGAATATGGGATATATCTCACATTAACAAAAGTGAGACGGGAAAAACCCTTACATTGAGTCTGATTCATCATGATTGTTCTTTATCGTCATGAATATTAAAATTAGTATAATTATTTACATAAATGATAATTTTTTTAAATTATATTTTTCATTCTATATAAATAAAGACCATTTAATAAAAAGTTCACAATTCTTTAAGATTATAACTAGATTTTTTCCGTATTCAATTACTTGAGTAAAAATGACTTTAGTAAGATATTCACATTCCAAGTGATAATTGTTCGATCATATATTGATTAATTATAATTAAACAATAATTTAATTTATACATGAATTATAATTTAAATACATTAATTACAAATGGATATGAATAATGAACTATTTTACAACCACGGAGATGTTTGATTTTACTTACTCATGAGCGACACTTTTTTTTACAATGATTATTACGGAAATAATATAAGTATAATTTTAACATTAAATAATTATAATGATATAATATATATAGTATTATTTCATTAGATATACATATATATATCATTCATGTGATGTGGTTATGGAAATCGAATCAATTCTCTTAGTCACGGTGATAATTGACACGTACACATGAATGTTGGTATTATTTTTCTGTATATGGAAACATAAAAAATTAAATGATATATTATCTTTTAATAATGAGAAATATTACATGAATATCATATATAAAATTTAACTCCATAATTATAACATGTATTTAATGATGGTAGTGGAAAACAATTTCATCATTTCAGGATGTTGTAGTCCGTCATACACATGAATGATAAGTTATTTACCATTTTTTTGTAATTAATTATAGATTTATTTGAATATATTTACATAAAAAATATCAGTAAATTTTATATAATTTATTTATTATTTAATTATATTTTTTGAACATATTATGGAGTTGGAAGAAGAAATAAAAGATAAACAGTTAACTTAAAATGTTACCTGTTCTTTAGAAATCCATCATTAGTTAACACCCGATGAAAACTATGAATGGTATTATGCCTAAATAAACATCTGAATAATGTGGTGATGGATTATATAATGGTTTTAGGAAGATACTTGTCAATCAAAATAGGTTCTCAAGTGATAAATAATGATCACAAGCGGTTCCCTTTTATATGTGAGGGGAGGGGCACTCTTGGAATTTCTCAAAATATTAAATTAATATAAACTAATTTTAAATTAAAATTTGTTCAAAACAAATTAATTTTAATTATAGGATCATTATTGTTATAAATATATTCATTAAAAGAAAAATATACATGTTTTAAATATTTTTGAGTCCTTATCATTTGGTTTTGACTCTTTTCAGAATGTTTAACTCTTATAGTGACAACATGTGTTTTTGCACATTAACGGTTAATATAGATACACAAAAAACCAAAAAACCCATAAATGAATAACTAATGATATTTTCAACATTATAAAAATTATATGGAAGAAATGTAGATTTTTTAAAATTTTATATTATTTAAAAAAATATTGTTTATTTTTAAATATAAATAATGAAACTTTTGATAATATTTATTTTCTTCGATTTAAAAATTATAATGTGAAAATATATCTTTAAAAAGTATATTTTAATACATACCCAATATGAAAGGTAATATATATAATTTATATATGACATTAATAACATCATATTATATTTATTTTATTAGTTTTAATAACATTTATTTTATATTTCAATTATAGAAGTATTACTGCATCATAATTTAATTATTGTTTAAGGAAAATATTTCATCACTAATTTATATTTAAAAAAATTATGATGAAGATAAATATTTTATCATTGAAAAAAAATTCATTTTTGGAACATATATTCTGAATAACCACATATTAAAAATGATTCACTTATTAAAATCATGGGTATAACATATTTGACTTTTTTAATGTAATGTACTATAAGGGGATTAATGTCATTAAAGTGGCTCCAAGAAGTCATAATTTCAAAAAAGATTCTAGTTTTGGAAGACACACACTTATCCTATAAAATAATTAAATGTGTTTGGGTAATTTTCTAATATTTATAATATTTTTTACAATTATTTAACAAATTGACCTTTCACCTTCGTAATAAAAATTACCATTATTTCTATTAATATTGTCCAAAAATAACATGGGACTATTTAATAATTTTTTCAATTATAATTATATATATGGAATCCATTTTTCATAATTGAAAACATATAATTCACTAAAATTATTTTAAAATTAATCTCATAGATTGGACGAGAAAGTGAGGTTTTAAAGAAAAAACGTTTAGAAGTATGAAATGTTTTCAATCCAAAATCATTATAAATTCAATTAAAATGAATTAAATTAGATTATTAGATGTATAATTGATATAATGGTAATTTAAAACTAAATAAAAATATAACTTAATATTATAATATATTTTTATAAAATGTCTATTTTCAATTAAGATTCCATATTTTAAACTGTTTATTTATAATGAAACATATCAGAAAAATATAAACAATTCAACCAAAGTAAATTTTGATATTTTTCTTCCTAATAAAAAGTTTACTTTGTAAAATTAAATCTATTAATGTTTTCCAATTTAGCATTAAAACAAGACATCCATTAAGTGGTGTAAATTTTTTTAAAAAAATATTTTAGGCATATAATTGGATTTATTTTATTTTATTAATCCTAATAAGTATGTTAGATAAATATCAGAATGTATAAAAATGAGTGTAAACATAATATATTTTTACATATTCATACCATCCAATATAACAACAAGTTATAATGGTCACATAATAACAACATATTTTTCACTTTTAAGCTCAATGTTACTTATCATGTAACATATCTAACATAGTGTTTCCATTTAAAATCACAGGATATTACGCATATAACATGTACACTGATGCAACCAGAGTTGGACTCTGAGTAGTTCTGATGCATATGGTTTGAGTGGTTTCATATGGATTCAAAATACTAATACTGTATGAGAAGAATTGTCATACTCAAGATATAGAGTTATCTATGATGGTAAATGACATAATATTTGTGTAAAACTATCTTATGGATGAGAGTTTTGTGGTGTACAAAGACCAAAAGAGGCTCTGATATGTGTTTTATCAGTGGGACTTCAACAATTTTAATATTAGAGTATCTATAGTATTTCCACATTAATTTGTATTATACCCCATGAATGTTTAATGTTGTTTCCAATCACTTGAGCTGGAAGACACAGAGAGAGGTAGGGAAGGAGTCTTGGGAAGACTGGTGGATGATGAAACTATTTTCAGGCTTGCATATAAATGTTCATGAGTCATACAGATCAGTAGATCTAACATTGAAATCTGTTGTACAAATGCTTATGGTCTATATTAAGAATTATTAGTTATCAAATTCATAGGTTTTAGTTCTGAAAGTCAACATATAAGTTGAGAAGAGGACTTCATGATGGTCTCTTGTAAGGGACAAATCTCCTCATTTATGTGGCTTAGTATGGGTTCCTATTGTCTTGCATGAGGAGCTTATGAGGGAGTATCATGCTTCTAGATGGTTGTTACATCATGATCTGGAATAGATGTAATGTTATATCTATATACATTATTGGTGGTTATTAATGAAGAAGGAGGTAACAAAATTCATTGTGAGAAGTTTCACCTATAAATATGTAAATATAGGTATCAGAGTCAAAATGGATGGTTTTAGAATCTTCCAATTCATAAGTGGAAATTGGATGAAGTCACTATGGATTTTTTATAGGATTACCCAAGACACCCCATAAAAATGATGCGGTATGTGTGATATTGGGTTTATTGATATAGGTAGCTCACTTATTACCAATCAGGGAGACCTTTATATTCGATAATCCAGGTAGTATTCTTTTCTTTAAAATATTTTGGTTGAAAAATATTATGATTATTGATTTTTTTTATATAGAACGTCATTTCACATCAATGTTCTGGATGGGTCTTCAGAAGGGTATGGGATAGTAGTTTTTTCTGAGTGACACATAGAATCCTTAGACTGACAGTCAATATGAGTAGAATATTTGGGTTCTAGAGGATATGTTATGAGCTTATGTTTTGTATTTTGGTGGTTTATGGGAGAAACATATATTACTAAAGGCGTATAAATATTATAATATATTGAAATAATTGATCTATATAGAACCTTTCATGTTTTTGTATTATCAGACATGTAATTTTCATATTTTTTGGTAGGAGGTTTGTGAATCGACACTTGTTGGGCGTAGTCTAATGTATGAGACATATGAGTTGGTTAATATAATCTGGAGGAATTTTGTGACCACACAAACAATGTATAAATCGTACAATTACCATTAGATATTTCATATTGAGTTCGTGGTTGGCAATCATGTTTTCCATCTTGATTTTACTATGCTGGGGGAACAGCCTACCATGAAATTGGGAAATGTAGTACCCTGATTTCTCATGCCATTTCAGATAGTGGATAGTGTCAGCTAAATAGAAAATAATTACCCCTTCTATATCACTATAGTTCCATGTATGACTTGTCTCAAGTTTCACATCTTCAGAGATATTATCTTGACCATGCTTATGTGGCATATATTAAGAACGTCAACCTTTATGATGTTGAATACATAGATGATAATCTGATGCATATTATGAAATGTGGTGAGAATTATATCCAGGGTCAGATTATACCTCTAGTTCTAATACAGTGGATGTATGGGTGTGTAGAGGAGGAGACTGGGGAGAATGATTTTGATATGCAAGCATAGTGGACAAAACATTTCACCGAGACCCCAGAGAGGTTCTTGGACCAGCTCTGGGAAGATCTATCCTATACAATAGAGGATGTAAGGTCCCATTTTTTTCTATGACTGTTTGTCAATGATTTTTTAATTAATAATCTTTTATTTGGGTATCCTTTTTTCCATTATCCTTATGAGAACAAGCTTGTTTGGAGATGAATAGTCATTATTCACAAAATGAATTGAAGTTTATGGATATAGGTTTTTTTAATTAATGGGGTGTGGGTATAAAAGTATTCAATGGGATTATGATTGTTTTACATGGTTTGGAAGGATTTTTATGTGGTTCATATCCTTCTGTGTAAATTTGGATGAAAATAGTATGTAGAGAATTTTCAATTCTTGTAAATGTAATGAATGTCATGTAAATGTCCTTAGACACATTCCATGAATGGTTGAGGGTGGTGAACTAGATCATGACTTGTAAATAATAAATTCCCTAAAATATAATCACATGATGTGTAATATTAGATCAGGATAAATATTAAACCACGATGACATGTTTTTCATGGTATATCATAAATAGGAAATACACAATAGGAAAGTAGATTATATGACCAGTATTTCTCAGATCTAGAGGATTTATGTTTTTAGTGAATTTGATTATCTTGATTCTTTAGGTAAATACCAACATCCTCTTGGTACGTAAGTCTCTCCAAGTAATTTTGGAGTATTGACTTCCAATATAGATGTCCCAATCATGGAACTGAATCTCAGTGATTTTTTTCTAATGTTTTCAAATTTCTTCCATTATTATATATTCTAGTGTTGGAATCTTTGGGATGTAGTTGGATCTAGTTTAACCATGATGTTTTGTGATCAATGTTTTCCCCTTTGATCTTCATCGCATTTATTTCTTTTTTCCATACTCATTGATGGTGTTTTTAGATCGATGGATAAATTTAGTGGGTCTAAACCTAACCAAATTGTCTATTTAATTTTTGAGTACGTGAAATACTATATTTATTCCTCCATGATGTGTGAGTTTATTAATTGAATGATAAATGATAGTAAATTATGGTTTTGGATTATTCACTGGATCCTGTTATACTCCATAGTTATTGAAAAATGGATTTTGGATACAAATTGGTTTTGAAAACCCTTAAATAATAATTAATTGGTTAAATGATTAAAATTTTTTAGCATGAAAAATATTCCACATGATTTATTGATATAAAATTGTATTGTTAATAGATTACTAGACATTTATATGGTAGTTGATAAATTGATACATAAACGAAAATGTAATAGATATAAAAGATGAAATATTTTTAATTAACCCTTCATAATTATGATATGAATTTTGTTATCCTAGCTATTATGACATGTACATTTGATGTTGATATTATTATATATAGGAATTTTCTTGGAGGATAAAATACATAAATAGAGGGATATTCCAAATGATTTTTTTGAAATGATTGTATATAGATGTATTCCAAAAAACACATATTGGATTGATGAAATATAGGAATTCCCCCCAGACTTGAAAAATTATATATAGGGCTATGATTAGGGATTCATGTCAAAATATATATTTTGAGGGTTATGCTCAAAGAAGCATTTATAAATGATTATATATTGTGATTGGTCCAGTTGATGCTAAAATTCATATATATAGGCCTATACTAGGAGGTATAATTTATTATATAGTGGGATCTTCTCGGTTTTTAGATTATTCCATGGTTTATGGTCATGATTTTCATGGTTTATCTACAGGCTCTGAGACATTCCAAAATGATGTCAATGTAGGTTGACTTCTATAATTTTTTAATTGATTAATTAATTCAGTTTTTTATCCATTTATTTCATGCACTTATTATTATAATTGATTCATTTATACATGGTTTTGTTGACCTACAATGATTTACTCACACACTATTTAGGACCCTATTTAGGACTCGAGCTGATAACATGGTATAGGATTGGAAAAGGGAAAGAGACCACGTTGTTGATTTTTCTGCTTGTGTGATAGGTTAGATATTGGAGATGGGACCGACATGGATTTCGAGATAGGGATCTATTAAGATTATATTGTGTCAGTTGATTATTTTATTTGTATTTGCATCAATATGAAATTTTGATACATCTAATTATATCATTACAAGATTCATCATTATTAGTTTATTTGTTTCTCCTTAACATTCTTGTAGAATGATATATTGTTTTTTCTCTTCTCTATTACTTAGATGTTGTTAATATTTTATTATACCATTTCATTGTATCGCTTTAGAAGGGGGTATAGTATGCCCACTATATTCATCACACTCATATTCAAGTATGTGTCCTCTCACATATGTGGTGTCATGCTTGAGGTCTTGTATCTAATTTTTTTTTCCACATGATATTGTTCCATAACGGGGATTGTTACACACATATCTTTTATAAAGTGCACACAAGTTTTTAGTATGGTTTAGATAATATAGACACTTAGTGAGTGCTAAATCCTTTATTAAATAATACAAATAGTTATAAATCATAAGAAATATGAATTAAAAAACAAATGAAAAATAATATGATAAATTATAAATTTATAATTTGTAGTTTTCTTATTTAGAAAAATATTATTTAAATTAATCACTTAAGGTATACAAATTTTTATAAGATAATTATAAAAAAATAATTCTATCTCCTCAAATATTAAATCTATCCTAACACTAACTATATTCCCTTTTTTAATAAAATGTAAAATTAATCAAAAAAAAATTTAAAAATTTCCCATGTTTTATAATTTAGAAAATGTTTTAAAATTAAACATATTTATTTAAAACATCTCCATTATTATTAATTTTATAAGAAAACATTATTTGTAAAATATTAATCATGATGAAACATGTAATAAATTATAGAATTATTTAAATTAAATAGATATATAGAAGAAAATCGTTACTCTCCAACCTATAATATGTACATTTAATCTCCACCTTAATTAATTTATAATAAAAACATAATGTAGACAGTTTGAAATCATGAATGAATATTAAATAAAATAACAGAAAATTTTGAATGGGTTAATCAATTTACTATATATAGATTTCATAAAAAAAATTATTGAAGAAATAAGAAACCATTTAAAAAATTAAACAAATAATACAAATTAATATAGGTATAAAAACTCCACATTCTTTTAGATTTTAAAAAAATAAATCACCATAATTCAATGAATTATATATATATAAATAATATATTAAAATTAATCCTATGGAAATAGATATGTTAATAACAAAAATAGTAATAAATTTTTGTAAATTAATATTCAAAAATTAATCTTTATAATACCATGATAAAATTCTATTTTTTCAAACATCATTACGTCTAATGATTTATTAAATAAACAATCATGTTGATTATAAATAAAATAATTCTTTAACAATTTATAATTTATTAAAATGATCCCTTAAGAAATTAAATTTGTCATCAATATCTCTTATTCTTTAATACTTTAATAGATTATTTTAAATTGAAATTTTATAAGTATTATCTTATTAAATAATAATTTTATTATAAAAAATAATAACATTTAATAATGATTGTTTAATAAAAATACTTTTGGAACAAAAAAATAGTAGCGATTATATTTTCATAATTAGTTAAGGAAAAAATAAACTGCGGATTTATTCATAGATATATATGAAATCGTACAATTACCATGTAATTAATAAATGATTGAATTAAAATTTTTTCAATTAAATAAATTATAATATCAAAATTGGAATAATAAAAAATACTAATAGTTTGGAATGAAATAAAAATGAATATAATTTTTAATTCCTCTAATATATATAATTATTAATTTCATATAAATTAACTTAAATTACTTTGGAATATATAAAAATCTATCACCCATTGAAACACAAAAAGTTATATTTCAAGAAGTAGTTGAGTAAAAAACATCTACAATACAACTAAATAATTGTTTTTCATTTGATTTAGAGATTCATCAAAACCTATTTTCAAATTAAAACTCACTAGTTCTATAATTTTTTTATTTTATTCATCATTGAGCCTTTTAACTATAAATTTACAATAATTACTCTAATTATAATATATTCTACCACTACTTTGAAAACATTTAATTTATAAAAATAATTTTTAAAAACCCACCAATCTAAAACACAATTCAAAAATCCATAAAAACAGTAATTATATTGTAAAACACTAAACAAAAAAAACTTTATCTCAAGAATATGTTTTTATAAAAAAATACCATTGAAATATTATTGAAAAAATAGGGATGAAAAAATCATTTTTTATATATTTGTTTCAATAAAAACATTGATATTTTGTCAAACAAAGCTCATAGAGCATTATTAAGGCTATGAAGAAATTTTAAAAAATTTAAAAACAAGTTTTGAAGTATTTTAAATAACATGGGGTTTATTAATATACACATCATTAAAATGTAAACCATTAAATATTCACTTCTGATATCCCTTGGAAATAAATCTATAAAGACTTAAAAATATAAAAAGTAATAAAAATACTAATATAATCAATTCAAAAATAATTCCTCAATATTCAGCGCAATAAATTACTTCCTAATTCTAAAATCCTTTAGAAAGAATTATATTTTTTATAATTATGAATATTATAATATTTATCAATGTTATTAGTGAAAATCCAATTAGTTTCTATAATCTATTTATTATTTTTGGTGTATCTTTAGAAATAATATTATTTTTACCTATATATTACATTCATCTTAAATTGGAATAATACACTTAGTAACATTTAATGATTTATAAATAAATTGAAGAGAATAACTAGAATCAATAGAAATACATTATAAATAGTTTAAAGAAAATATTTAATTTAATTCAAGATTTAACGTCTCTAGTTGAATTTTCTAGTGGGTGATCCTTATGAGTCCTCCATACTCAAATACCTTATTAATATGTAGTATTCCATTCCTCAAAAGATATATTAGTGTGTTTTGTTTTATTTTCCATGAATTTAATATATCTAAATTATTTTTCATGTTGATCAAAATATAGACTTATAGATTGAAAACCATATTCATCAAATTTTGAATTTAATATTTCCTCCAACGTCAAATTTATCATATTATTTACATGATAATATTTAATATTATTAAAACATACTATCAAAACTACTTTATCATTTTAATATTTAATTGATCCTAATTATTATTATAATTTAAAATAAAAACTATATACACAAAGATTCTAAAATAACAAACATTAGTATTCCTTAAATTAAATAATTCAAAATGGAATTATTTATCAAAATGTATATAAAAATATATTTCAAATATAATTTTTAGTTTTAAATAATCTATCAAAAAATAAATTATAAAAATTAAATTGTATTTGAATATTCTAATTATTTTTAAATTAGTTTTATTTTTCATTTTTATGTTTTTTTCTATGGTGATCTTGATGAGGAGAACTATATAAAGACCCATTTTTTCATAAATTTATCAAATACCAAATTAGAGAATTCAACACCTCTATCACATCTAATAGGGACAATTAAATAACCCTTTTTAATTGTAAACTAATATATATAACGAATACAACATTGCTAAAGATTCATATTTTTGAGGAATAAAACTTTACCATGAAAACCAAATAAATTCATATTATATCATAAAAAATATATTTATTAACTCATAAAACTATTGATTTCATTAGAAAAATTATGAAGTTAATTAGTTGAAGTGAATTTATAGAATTAATATAATTTATGAATCTGAATATTTCATCTCTACTTTTAAAAAAGAATCATAATCTAATTACCTACTAATATAAATGATTAACTGTTATTGAACAAGAACATTCAATGATATTTTATACAACATATGAATGATTTCAAGTACTAGACTCATATTACATAAGATATCATCTCTTTCTATATATTTTATAATGTTTTCATTATAATTAGAATTTGTATATAAACTAATAAAATAAATATTATCTTTTATTTTATCATAAAATAAAATATATTAATTATTAAAAATTAATAAATTATTCTCAATAAAAATAAGAAATCATTTACTATCATTAAACATAAAATTCATTCCATAATTCTAATAATTTTAATTTTTATTATGTTTTGTTTTAATACTTAAAATATATACCGCTATATAAATTAAAATAGTATTAAAAATACCCACTTCATTGAATCATCTATTTTTTCATATTAGTAATAACAAAATTTCACAGAGCCTTCATCAAATTGATATATATATATATATATATATAATTTTTAATAGATTTCTAATAGTAACCTTGGGTAACCACTATCCATTTACCATATATCCTTGACACTATTATGATTTGTTTTATGAAATCTATCAGACATAAAATTATTTTATTAACCTTCTATGTTTGGTCCAAAAGGATTGGTAAATGATTTATTAGATACCCAAACCTATTTCAGACATATAATATTCGAAAATGTAGTAGATAAATTCTATGAAATAAATCATTAAGACAAATTAATGAATAATGAAATATTATTTAACATTAATTACCATAATGATCATGAAAGTTGAAACAAAACATATAAATCATGATATTTTACATTTAGTACATTTAAAAAATATTTCCGTATAAAATTTAGGTATTTTCTTATTAGTGCCAAAACAAATTAGATCAATATTTGGTTTACTCGTAGTCGTTGACATTTTATATTCTACATTACATGATGAATGGTTTGAAATGTTTCATTCAATTTGATAATTTATTCCTCAATATTTATATCCTCGTTTCGAGAACTCTATTGATAATTATAAACCATTTCAATAAAAAAAATCATTATACATTAAAAGGTCATTGTCTTGAATAAGTTTATTATTCTCATTAGTAAGAGATTTAGTTTTATTTCGATTTTTTATGCTCTATCAATGAAAATATAAATAAAATTTATTATAACTTATAATATAGTTTTATAACATCCAATTTTTTAGTTAATATTTTTAAAATCATAATTTTTTGAATCTAATCCATATCCAGAACTAGAATTTCCACTAAATACATTTATTATTGTTTCCATCATGTACAAGTTAGACAGATTAATTTTTATTCTATAAAAATTAATTAAGCCTCATAATTCTATTCAACTCCATCCAATCATCATTTTATAGATTTCCTGCTAAGCTTAACCCTTATACTTCAATTAATATTTTATCATGGGTGATTATAACATAATTTTTCTATTATTTATGCATTCATAACATGTTTGTTATGAAAAATAGTAACATTTTCTTGTATTGACATTCTTATTTTGATCATCCTTTGTATTATGTTTTCTAAATTTAGTCCCTAGTCCTTTATCTCTGGTAATCATATTATAAACTCCCTTAGTCATCAATGATTTCTAATATTTCTCATCTACCTGAATCATTAAATGTTAAAAGTTTTTATATGTAACTATATTATGTTCAAACACAATAACATTCTTCTTTCATGTTTCCTAATCAAAAATATTATTAAGTTAATGTGTGTATTCTATATTAGGGAACTAATGAGTTCATTCAATGTATAATGTCTAAACATCATAATTTCATCGATTTCCATATTATTTTCACACCACTTCATATGTACAGATAAAAATACCCTTTCAAGTAGTACTTTTTTATTAAGATCTTTCTAAATACCACTCATAAAAATTATGGCTCTGGTAAATATATGAATCGTATTTTTTATGGATTCATGTTCACCCATAATTATGTATTTGTATTTTAAAAGGTGCATTACATATTTTGTTGGCCTTAGCATATCAATAATGTTGTGTAAAACTTATAGTATTCTTAAAATTTCTTAAAATATCATACATATTGAAAAACTAAAAAACATACATTAACTAATAATAAAATATAATATATTTATAACATTTTAATTCAGAACATGATCTATCACCCAGTTTTGCATAAGAGTATATATATCAAAATGTAAAAATTATATAGGTATGTCATTATAGTTCAATGATATATGTCTTTATGTTTATAATAATCATACATCCTTTCCTTCCAACATAAATAATCACCCACACTATAATATCGGGGTTTATTTGTGACCCAATATTTATTAAAAGTTATTAATGGAATCTCATAATTTTTTTCTTATATGATTTAGTCTAGGAAAATGATTACATCATAAAAATAAGCGATAAACCATAAATCCAAATAGTATAGTCTATGATACTTATTATTTTCCAAATGTGATATTTTAAATAGTTCTATAGGGGGTGGTGAATTTAACTTCTTAGAATATAAATATGTTTAAATAGATTGATTCATATGTTGGGGCCACTTTGTGTATGAAGATTGTTTTTGTTGTCAACAGTTGTCAATACTGGTCAAAATTAAGGAGATAAAGATTGACTAAAAAGTTAGTGTAGATTGGCTGAAGATAGTTTGCCTGCAGAATTTTTATGGAATCATATCATTGGATGTCATACTTGAGAAATTCTCTAGGAAGATCAATTCAGACAATTATTGAGCTGATCCTAAGTTCAAAGCACATGCATCAATGTTGATACATTTTCTACAAAAATGAAGAATGTTGATCAAACTAGAGGATGGTTTTCTGATGTGTATTTCACAAATATCATAAGTCAGTCGAACTTGTGAAGAAATCCTTATGATGGAAAGGGGGAGAAATAATGATGTCAGTCATAAAAAATTTTGATTCAAAGGAATGATGATGTTGGAAGATAGAAAAGTTTCGGTACTTTCCATTGTAACTATGATGATGCTTTTCTGATTTCTATTTCACAAATATCAAATGTTTGTAGAACTTATGATGCAAGCCTTATGAAGGATAGGTAGAGTAAAACATTTTATTTTGGAAAAGGAAATAAAGCGGTGCGCAATTTAAAGATTGGCACGCAAGTCAAAAGTGGCCCACATGTGTGGCGCGCAAGTATATGTGGCAAGGAATTGTGGTGGCAAGTATATATGGAACTCAAGTTTTTGTTTCACTCAAGTCACATTTCAACATTATCATTTCAAAATATTAAAAAGGACATAATGTGGTGCGCAATTGTTGGAGCGGCGCACAAGTGCTGGAGCGGAGCACAAGTGATGGAGCAGCGCGTAAGTGATGGAGCAGCGCGCAAGTGTTTGAGTGGTGCCCAAGTGTATGTTGCACTCAAGTCACCAAAATTACTATAAATAGATGAATATCATCCTCATTTTTTAATTCTCAACACTTAAGAGAAAATTATAGCTCTGATCGTGCAAGTATTAGAGGGTGATCTGATCACACAAGTTGTAGAGGAAGGCACACAAGTTGGAGTTGTGCGCAAGCTGAGGGTTATTTATAAGGTGCGCATGTAGGGTTTCGCGTAAGTTTTGTTGTGAATGTTTTATCGTGAAAGATTCCACAGGCATGGAAGAAGGAGGGTTCTTTTAAAAAGTTGGATGTGTAAAAGAAACAGTTGTGGTGAATGCTGTGAGTTGTGCTCAATGGTGGCACGAAAGTAGTGAGTAGGCATGCAAGCAGGTGGGGCGCAAGCAGGGAGGTGCACAAGCTGGTGGCGCGCAAGCAGGGTGGAGCACAAGTAAGGATTGGCGCACAAGCTGTGAGTTTTCCTAAAAGTTATTACCAGCTTTTGATCAACATTGAAAATACTATGTTGATCTAGAATTCACTGTGTTTACAATCACAAAAAGAACATGTGATTCAAGAAAGAAGAAGAACAAGAAGAAGAGCTCAGTGCATATGGTTTTGCACTGAAAGAGAACGTGTGAAGAAGAGTAGGTTTCAGTGCAGCTAGTTTTGCAAGGAAGAAGCCGAAGAAAAAGAAGAAGATTGTACAACTTAAAGGTTTACTACATAGAAATAATATAAGAAGAAGAAGAGGAACTGAGTATACACAATTGAAGCCTACAATTATTAAGGGCAGTTTAATTCATATGGTTCTATGTGAGATGATCCTCAGTTTCTAAATAATCACATTGGTATATGTGATTCTATCCAAGAAGAGAGAAGAAGATTTAGTGTAGTTGGTTATTGAACTAAGAAGAACATAAAATAAGATTTAGTGCGGTCGGTTATTGCACTATTAAGTAGAAAGAAGAAGACTAGTGCAGTTGGTGTTGTACTAGAGAAGAAGAGAAAGACAGAAGGATGAATTTCTTGCCTACTGATTTGCAAGTAATCAAGTGAAGATAACTAAAGAAGGCCAAGAGCAGAACCTAACTAATCAATAATGAAGAAGATTGTCTCCATAGGCATTATAAAGAACCAGCTAGAGGCTGCAAGTTGGACTAGGCTATAACCAATCTAGGGAAAAGGATTGTTTCCCACCCCCTCTAAAGTGTAGGCACTCACACTGGCTAGAGGATTATTTTCCTAGCCCCTCCATTGTAACAACATATTAAATTATAGTGGATAATACAAGTACTAGTCATATCCAGGCATAGCAAGGACGTAGTTACTCTTATTGAGTAGTGGACCTTGTAAAAATATCGTGTGCATATTTTTACCTCTTTCTATTATTGCATGCGATAGAGAAAAAAGAATAAGAGAATATAGATCCTAATCGGTCGAAAGGTATTGAGATAAAAGTTGGAATTGGTTTAAAAATTCCAAAACACTAATTCACCCCCTCTCAGTGTTAGTTTTATCATAAACTTTTCCTCTGAATTGGTATCAGAGGGACATGTTCACCTCTATTGGATTCTCTACAGTGAAGATATTCTATTTTGAATATTTGAGTTCCTTTCTTGAGTCAAAAATGAAGAGAAGTGTTAGTGAAGATTCAATTACCTTTGATGAGAAGGCTATATCTACCAAGACCATGATAAACAGGAAGATGGAATGAAGATAAAGTTGAATAAGAATTCCCTCTTATCTAAATAAGTGGAAGCATTTGGTTCTCCATATCTAGCTGACATTAAAAACACACTGACATGGAAAGTTATGAGAAGGTAGATCAAGTACCCACCAAGAATATGGATAATATTCCTACTTAAAATGATAAGGATGCATGTGTTAGTACATTTGGAAATTATTCTAATGATGAAAATTCTGGCACAAGTGGTGATGATCAATTTACGACATCTCAAGAAATATCAGTTGGAAAATTAATAATATTTCTGCATGATATTACGGAAGAGATTGCATCTATTTTTTGTGGAGTATTTCAATGCATGCATGAAAAAAACAATAAACTAGAATAAGAAACTGATGCTTTGGAGAAATTCTTACAAGCAAATATTGTTGAATGTTTGAAACTCTCTAGACAGGTTGGGGCCTTTGAAGCAACAATAATGGGATTTGAAGTAAGTTCTTCAAAGTGGTTCAAAGATGATGAAGAGAAATAGGGAGTCAACAAGGCTTTGGAAGATAAGATCCATTCACTTGAAGATGAGATGAAAAAGTTCAATTATGTCAAGGAGATATATTTTGAAGAAAAATGCAAGAAGATCAAAGAACTTTACCCTTTGTTACAAAAAAAGTGGAGATGCATAAAGATGAAGTTGAATGATTAAATAAGGCTTGTTAAGATAAGATGACTATGATTGAAGACCATGAAGTCATCCTCAAAATGAGATGTCTAGAATTGGAAGCTAAGTTGACCAATATTGAGAAGACACGTATTGTGTCTTCACAAAAGAAGGAAACAGTTGCTACTAGTACTCAATTCTCAATGGAGGATTCTACCATCAAATGACCTAGAAAATTTGATAAGAAGATCAGGTATTAACTCATTGATCTATTAAAAGAATATAGAAAAGTAAAGGTACCATCCATACCAACTTGAATGGATGGTTCTAAAATTTCGTTTACAAAAAGTGCAAGTTGTATGAAAAATTATAAACAAGTATGTATAAAGAAAAGTTAGAAGAAACCTGCCATCATGGATAGAGTGGATAGGGGAAATATTTTGGAAGAAAGCGTCCCACAGAAATCACAATATACCTTGTAGAAGATTTAACATCCTTATAAAGAAGATGGAAAGAATTCAAGGTTTGTTGGTCAATGCTGGGGCTATAATAGATTTGGGCATTGTGCACTGCATTATTGGTACAACCCCTTAAATTTAAAAGCATAGAGAAAGCCCATATCAAGGGGAGAATGCCAGAGAAGAAGAAGCAACATCCATAGATACAAAATTATCTATATACTCCAAACAAATTTAGAATATTAGATAACATATCTTATGTATGCAATATGAGTGTTCACATGAATGGTGCATGTTCACCTGAACAGGTACCTAAAGCGGATAATAAAAGAATATCACAACAGCTGTCTAAGAATGAATAATCATCCTGGGGAAGAAATCAGATCAATTTTGTAAAAACAAATTCTCCCAAGAAGATCCCAACAAGAAAAGTTGATAAGCCCTTCGATTCTATGTCCATGGAGGTGAAGGGTGGTGCATCCAAAAGAACCACTAAAAAGGTTTTTACTCAGAAGAAGCCATGTAGAAGATCCAATTTTGATTACTTAGTTTCTTGTAAAATATTGATTGTTTGGCCAAAATATTTGGAAAGTATGAGTAAAATGGAAGATTCACAGGATAAAGATAGTCCTAAAAACAAAAAGATGCTTCTACATGAAGGAAAAGAAATTCTATGTTTGAGGTACAATAAGGCTTCTCACACTTTTAGAATATGCTTTGAATTTACTTTGGCCCCACAAGAATTCCTCAAAAAGATGAATGTTACACTAGGAGATTCTAGTCCATTAAAAGCTATTAAAGAAATAAGACTCACACACAAAGAGATGGAATAAATAGTGAAGTCTATACAATCACAGTCATCATTGAAGATCAGTTGTGAAAGTGTGAAGAATGCATCATCTAGGTTGTAAAAATCATCTCAACCATGTTGTTCACAATGATGGAGAAAATAGTATCCACCTTATTATATTAAGTCTTTGTGTATTGTATTTGTTATTATCATACACATAATTGAAGGTGAAGTAAGATCTTGGGGGGGAAAACTTGGGATTCAGTGAGGAGAAGTGTTCCCTTGAGTGGGAGATACAAGAAGAAGCTGCCAGAGTTATTATCTCAATCAGTATCAACATCATTTGGTATAAAATTCAATTACTCTGAAGAATGTCTGAATATCATATTATTATAAAAGGTATGTCATTTCATAATCTCTCATCCTTGGTTACTCAAAATAAATATATTTATACTAAGGGGGAGTAACTAGGCCAATCAGTGACCTAAGAATAATGAAATTTCCCAAAGGCCACTTATCATAATAATTTAACTTGAATGTTTTTTATCCGGTTTTTTATGTGAGTGCAAGAATTTCAGGATTGATTATTTCCTATCATATTCAATATCTTAGTCCTGGAATTAAGGTGGAAAACCCTTGATGAAAAGTGTTGGAAATATCATCTCATGAGTTATCACGATCGTTGGATAATGGAAAACATTTTTGTCTAAATCAAAACCTATTTTTTTAAACATCGAGATTTTCCAAAGTGAACATAGAGTTAAATGATCAATGGCACACTGCTTAAGTAAGTACTGATACCCTCTCTACCATGAACTTTTTATTTCTTGTCAATAAGGGGGATATAAAGTGAAATAAATATTTGAAATGAAAGGGGGAGACAAATGAGTAAAGGGGAGAGAGAAGATTCTTATTTTGACATTGACACATTCATTTGAGGATACAAAGTGGTATTGAAAATAAAATAAAAAGGGGGAGATATTTCAGACCACTTTGTGTATGAAGATTGTATTTGTTGTCAATATTTTTCACTACTGGTCAAAATGAAGAAGGAGGTGAAGATTGAATAAAAAGTTAATGGAGATTGGCTGAAGTGAGTTTTCCTAGAGAATTGTTATGAAATCATAGCTTTGGATGTCATACTTGAGTAATTCTCTAAGAAGATCAATTCAAACCATTGTTGAGCTGATCCTATGTTCAATGCACAAGTATCAAAGTTGATACATTATCTTCAACAATGAATAATGGTGATCAAACCAGACGATGCTTTGCTGATATGTATTTAAAAAATATTATAATATAAGAGAACTTATGATGCAAGCTTTATAATGGAAAGGGGGAGAAATGATGATGCCAGCCATATAAAATTTTTATTGTATGAAATGATCCTATAGGATGATAGTGAAGTTTCAGTACTTTCCATTGTGACTATGACGATTCTTTTTTGATTTTTATTTCACAAATATCATATGTTTAGAGAACTTTTGATGAAATCCTTATGAAGGATAGGGAGAGTAAAATAAGTGTTTTTGGAAAAGGAAAGATTGTGGCATGTAGGTTAATTACTAGCGCACAAGTCAAAAGCGGAATGCAAGTGTGGAACGTAATTATATGTGGTGCGCAAGTGTGGCGCGAAAGTATATATGGAGCACAAGTGTATTTTTCATGCAATTAATATTTCAACATTATCATACAAAATTATGTCAAAGGAAAAAAAGTGGCGTGCAAGTGCTGGAGCGGCGTTCAAGTGCTGGAGCGGTGCCGAAGTGTATGTGGCACGGAAGTCACCAAAATTCCTATAAATAGATGACTAGCCTCCTCATTTTTTAAGTCTCAACACATAAGAGAAAATTAGATCTCTGATCGCGCAAGTAGTTCAGGGTGCTCAGATCGCGCAAGTAGCCGAGGGCGGCGCACAAGCTGCAGTGGTACCCAGGTTGAGAGTTATTTCTAAGGTGCGCAAGTAGGGTGTCGTGCAAGTTTTTTCGCGCAAGTTTTGTTTCCAGAGGCACTCAATAAGGTAGGTTCTTTCTTTAAGTGGGTTGTATATAAGACAAAGGTGGTGCGCAAGTTGTGATAGGTGCTTAATGGTGGTGCACAAGTAGTGAGTAGGCACACAAGCAGGGAGGCGCACAAGTTGGTGGCGTGCAAGAAGGGCGGCACACAAGTAAGGATTGGCATGCAAGCTGGGATTTGTTCAAGAAGTTCTTACGAGGTTTTGATCAACTGTGATGATTCTATGTTGGTCTATAATTAATTGTATTTCCAATCACAAAGAGAACCTGTGATTTTAGAAAGAAGAAGAAGAAGAAGAAGAGCTCGATGCAGATGGTTTTGAACTGAAAGAGAACGTGTGAAGAAGAGGAGGTTTCAGTCCAGTTAGTTTTTCATTGAAGAAGTAGAAGAAGAAGAAGAGTTTGCAGCTTACAGGTTTGATGTATAGAAGGAAGAGAAGAAGAAGACGAAGAGAAGTGTATTCCCAATTGAAGCCTACCATTATTTAGGGTGGTTTAATTCATATGATTCTATGTGAGATGATCCCCAGTTTCTGAATAATCACATTGGTATATGTGATTCTAGCCAAGAATAGAGAATAAGATTTAGTGCAGTTGGTTATTTCAATAAGAATAAGAGAGATGAAGATTTAGTGCAGTTCTTTATTGAACTAAGAAGAAGAAAGAAGAAGACTAGTGCATTTTATTTTTCACTAGAGAAGAAGAGAAAGAAAGAAGGAAGAATTGCTTGCCTACTGCTTCTCATGTAATCAAGTGAAGAGCACTAAATAAGACCAAGATTAGAACCTACCTTATCAAGAAGTAATAAGACTGTCTCCATAGGAAGTATAAAGAACCAGCTAGAGGCATCAAGTTGGATGAGGCTATAACCAGTCCAGAGAAGAGGATTTTTTCCCACCCCCTCTAAAGTGTAAGGACTCACACTAGCAAGAGGATTATTTTCCTGGACACTGCATTGTAACAACTTATTACATTATCATGGAGAATCTATGAACTGGTGTTATCCATTAATGGCAAGGACGTAACTACTCTTATTGAGTGGAGAACCGTGTCAAAATATCGTGTGCATATTTTTACTGCATTCTATTATTGAATGCAACTGTGAAAATATAATAAGAGATTCAAGATCCTAATAGGTCAAGATGTACAATGATAATATTTGGAATTGGTTTATAAACTCCCAAACACTGATTCACCCCCCTCTCAGTGTTAGGTTTATCCCAAACTGGTCCTCTCATCATCATTGAATAATATCAATGTACAAAATCATGAAAATTCAAATACGGATTCCATTAATTATACAATAAAAAATGTAACATAGAATAAATAAATATTCAAATTTATAGTTTAATTTTAAAAGTTAAAATCTAATTTTCATAGAATATATCATAAATTCAATCTTACATATAATCTTCACTCTTCTATGTTCAACATGAGATATGTTATCCACTAAAATATACTCTTTGAAAAGAAGGTATTATCATTTACAAACATTCATTTTTCCCAATTGGAAGCACAAACTATATAGCATATACATCATATCTATAGATGAAGACACAACCAAGAAAAAACATGAGTTTTGATGGATGGTCGAACTCAACAAACCTAACTTTTACTACAAGTATAAAAAAGAAAATTAAAACTAGTTTTGGATTGAAAAATAATATACTAACATATAAGAGATAAATAAAAAATAGAAAAGAAAACATTGTGTATAAATAATAAATTAAGATTAAAATAAAGTTTATGTACTATTTAAATTAAACAACAAAAGAATAATATATAGAATCCCCTTCAGGAAGGAACAATAAAATAGTGCACAAAGTACAACTTTATACACTTTGGAAATTCACAAATCCTATGTCCCATTTATGAGGTTACATGGATTATAATTTATATAAAAATTCAAATGGTAAAATAATAGTTATCTATACTAAACCCATAGGGACTTATAATATTTTTATGTTCTTATTTATCATCAAAATAGTTTTCTAAAATCAAAAAAAAAATTATACCTATGGATAAAAAGAATTAGACATATATTTATATTTAAATATATATATATAATAAAAACATTAAACAAACATCAAAAAAATGAAAATTTGTGTGAATAAAAAAGAAAAAGTATTTTTTTTACACATTATCCATCAGATTCTTAGATTTATGAATTTAGACGATGATAAATCGCATATTCATAAATTCACCTAGAAAAATATCACATAATAAGATTATATGTAATCATAAATTCAAATTAAACTTAAGCATGGAAAAAACAAGTAAAAATAAATTTAATAATCATAAGGATCATTTTCCATTATTTTATAGGCTTAAAATTATTTTTTATAAATAATATTCTTTAATTTATAATTTCAAAATGAAAATTATAAGGGAAAAATAATAAGGAACATACTACTGATAATAATGTTAATTAAGTACCTCATAAGATATAGACAAACCCAACGTAAAGATCACATTATACACTGTAAGGTTGATCGAACCCATCATGGGGTTTATAAAAAGCAATCATTAAGTTAAAAAATATGTCATAAGAATAATAAAAATATTTCTTTTCTTTGAGATAAAATGAAAAATAATGACTCCATAATCCTCTATAGAAAAATAATACTTGAAAAATCTTGATAAATATTATTTAACTAACACAATACAAATTCTGTAAGAATTTATAATTAACCAAATTATATTTATCCAATAATGTAAAATATGAAATAATATACACATGTGATGGATTACAATATTCAATAACAAATAATAAAACAAATAATTTAATCATTCTCTATAATATCAATAAAATGGATCATTGATCTAACATTTTACTCAATTTTGAATTGGGTATGATACAAAATTCAAAAATAAATTGTTTTTTCACATATATGAGTTGAAAACTATGGGAACTATTGATAAAACATTTAGTTTCAATAAAAGGGTATATAAAATAATTTAAATTGAAAGTATTTAAATTTAATTTAACATCAAATGAATCCACATAAATGATGTGTATTTTTATCAAGTTTCTCATATTTTATAGGTGATGTATCTTTTTAGGAAAAAGGTATTCTAAACAGAATGAGTTGATTAATTTTATACACATGGTTTAAGATTCTTCTGATTTTATAACTTATTATTCAAATGATACAAGGATACAAAAATTTATCTACAGTAATATGTTTTTCTTGTTTTTTTAAAATATATGGGAATTTGTTCATGTCACCGATAAATCATATTTTTTTAAAATAATATTAATAATAGGTAATGTGCATAACATAATTAGAATATCATATAGGATATGGAAGAAATACTTTAATTTTTAAATATTCCTTCTAGAGGGAAATATGTGTTCTTTCCGAATATAAATAGATTTGTGTACATTATAATATCTTCTAGATGAGAATGAGTTGTTATGAGAGTAGATTGAGTATTTTTGGATTTAAAAATTTGAAATTTTTGTAAAAATTATTAAAAATATTAAATTTTAAGCAACTTCCACATAGGATCTAGTATGTTTTATGTAACGCCCCGACCCCAACTACCCAGAGTCGGTGCATTAGTTCATAACATTGGCATGTTCACAAGAAAGATCAAATCTCGAAAGACCGATTGGTTTAGTAGCCTTGGAAACACTAGATATATTCATAAGTTTTACATTACATCATAAAATGAAAAACTACTACAACAACATAATGTCTCAATAGACCACACTATTATCCCCTCATAAAATCCCTGCAGGTCATTCATAATTTACTTCTTCACTACCTGGGAAAAATAAAACATAGAAAAGGGGTGAGCTCAAATGCCCAGTAAGGATAAAAATATAGCGGAACATTCAAAATAAGCGTAAACATTTAAGGTAATGAATTACTAAAACAAAAGCCTTTTAATCTTGAACTTCAACATAGTATGGCAAAAGTAAAATGAAATAATGCCATTTACTTGTTCACATGGATATTCTACTAATCGAATAATCACATGCAAAATCAATAACCACTTTCATAATGTTGGAATGCATAATGCTAAACTTTAATTACTTTTCAAGGCCTCGTCCCAAGACCTTGGGGCTAACTGTAACCGGAACCCAACCTGGAGTGCCTCTAATAACCGGACACCAACCCGGAGTGCCTCTAATAACCGGACACCAACCCGGAGTGCCTCTAATAACCGGACACCAACCCGGAGGGCTTACTTTTACCAGTCCCTAACCTGGAGGGCTTACTTTTACCAGTCCCCAACCTGGAGGGCTTACTTTAACCAGTCCCCAACCTGGAACATACTTGTCCAATACATTCATATGAAGTAAAGATTGAAATATAACATAAACATTCTTGTTGGAACTAGCATACGAAATGTCAATACTTTCACCATAAACTATGAATGGTATAAAAATAGCACATCCACAGTCAAACATATCACGAAACCTTCAAAACAATATATAAGTTTTGTATCATAATAAATCAACTTCGAATAACCTTAAAATCCATCAAAGGATGTAGACATAGATGAAATCAAAATTCATTTTAAAGAAATATCTCCTTTTATTTTGAAATCATTTAAGATCCATATAAAATAAAACATTTTCTTTGAAAATATTCTTATAAGCTTGTAAGGGAAGCTTTGAAGATTTTATAACGGCGGAAAATAGCCGCACCCGCCGTATAAGTTAAAAAAAACATTCTTACCTTAATTCTGTCGAAAAGGTTAAAAAGGACCTTGTTTTGAAAACGACGGAAAGATTCCTTTATAAACCTCTTATAAAAAGTCAAACAAGGGTATAAATGACTTTAACCCATATTCTTGTAAATAGTAAAAATATTTTGAAATACATTTTTAAGAAACATGGATGTGGATGATAAAGAGATCCCAGTAGATTATTACGTATAAACAACCTCGAATAATGAAGAGATTGTGAAATAACCCTTACCTTGTACTTGTCCTTTGTTGGGGTAGGTTAACCTCCTTTAATTTAGGTAACTCACTTTGGTTGGAACCAAAGGACTTCTTGAAATGCTTTCTGCCTAAGGGGAAGCTTCAAGGAGGAGGAGAGGGATGTGGTGAGCTTAGTTGGGCAGAGTTTGGATGAGACAAGTGGCTTGAGAGGTGTGAGGAAAAGAGAAAGAGGAGTGCCCTTTTATAAGAGGGGTGAGGGGCTCCTTTGGAAAAGCTAGAAATATTAATTTATAATAAATTCATATTCGGTTTCCAAAGGCTCCAAAGTTGAATATTCAAAGGATGAGGTGGGGATAGGTCGAAAACAACTCATCCAATAGAATTTAGACAGGTTTGGGTACTTATATTAACCTTATCTTTAAGTATTAACTCTAAGTTAATTAGTTTCACTTTTACAATGTCTCTTTCTATTTTTATATAATATGGTTAATAAACTTACTATATACATCCAAGATACCCCCAAGTGGTCCATTAATGATTAACCTATCATAATATAAGTCTCTTGGCCGAACCTTAGATTTTTAGGAATTTAATATCAATTAATAATATAATATTTGTTTTAAGAACTCTTTTATGTCAATTTTGACACTATTCAATAGTTGATTTTTGTGAAACTCATAACAGATTGATTACTTAGAACAAAGTCCATTAAATCGATCCTAATATATCATATTATCCTATAAAATTAGTTTAATTCATTAAAAGTTTCATATTATATTTATTTGGGTAATTATAATATCAATTATTTTAATTTTCCACTATTATAGTAATTATTGCATCATCATTGTGTCATAAATAAAATAAATTATTTAATGTCTAAAAATTATAAATAAAATATCATTATGTAGGAAATCTTTTTATATTTCTAATGAATATTTATAATCGAAAATCCAACATGTATAACCCTATGTAAAAATTGTTCTTCTAAAAGATGTAAGCTTATGCCATTTTTATTTTTATTTTAGCTTTATTAATATAATGTGTCATTATCACTTACAAGTGGATCCATGGGGTCCCAAAATAGACCCAAAGATGCCCATGGTCGACCATGTATCAACCAATAGGGTTAAGACACGTTTTAGGGTAATTTAGTATTATTATAATATTATTTTTAACCCTTATTTACCGGATTTACCCTTAACCATGGTAAATAAAATATTTACCGCAGTAATTATTCAAAATGTCTAAAAATAAAAGTTACCTATTTACACAATTTTAACATCCTGATTCCAAATATGGAATCCATTTTTCTAAATTCAAAACACAAAAGTGGCAGAAATTAATTTAAAATTAATTCCCGCTGTCAAAACAAAAAGCGTGTTTTTAAGAGATAATAACTATCAAAAGATTGACACTTGTTTATGTTCGGTTTAATTGTAAAATTATGTCCAATGACCAACATTATATTAAGTGGTAAAAATATATTCTAAATATACTTTAAAACCACTAAAATTCATAATTTATCACTATTAAGTATTTTGATTAAAAAAGTTGTTTTTAATTAAAATTTAGTAATTTTCACTATTCATCAAAATATGAAAGTTATCCGAAAAGTACCAAAATTTCACCTTAGGCTAAATTCGATATTCCGAATCCAAAAATGAAGTCCATTTTAAAATATAAAATATATATAATTTCAAAATTTAGGTATTACTATTCATAACGGCTAGTTTGATTGGTTGTGGCGTGTGTTAAAACTCAAGGTTGCGTACAACACACGCTACTATTTTATTCAAAGGAAAGCGTACCGTGGAAGCTTGGGATGTTTCATTTTAAATTTTTTTTTGATGTCCCAATTTATTCAGATAGTTTAAAATATTTTATTTAAAAAGGTTTCACTAATAAAGTTGATAAAAGTGCAATACTGAAAATGAATCTGTTCTTGCATTATGACTAAGAAACTCATAATAGAGATTCTAAAATTATAAGGATTATATAAAGTTCAAAATGTTGTTAATACTATTCATGACCTCTTTTAATGGCTTTTTTTTGTACTTCATGGTGTGATTGAACTCGGTGTTGCGTGTAGTGCAAGTTATTGAATTATTTTTAAGAAATAACACACTATGAAATCCTGGGGTGTTACATTCTCCCCTCCTTCAATAAATTGCGTCCTCGCAATTTGAAATTGTTCTTCGAAAATAAAAGGTTGAAAATAGAAAATATCTCTGTGAGAAAACCCACATCGGAAATTAGGTTACTAAAATTTAGTCTTAATATGAGGAAAAGAGAAATGAAAGAGTCACCACCAAATTATGATCTCGATTAGGAGAACATTGGTGGCAATTAGAGACATATAATTGGAGGAAAAAAGTAAATATTTATAGGTAGTGATTGAGATCATCAATCACAAACAAGTGTATAATTGAGGTCCTTAAATTCATCAATCTATGATGATTTGAAATACCATCGGTTCAACAAAACATAGGGTATTAGGATAACACATTTTTGACGTTTCAAAATATCATAGTTGAAATCCCACATAGAAAAATGAATTAACGAGGCCTCTATTTAAAATAAAGAGTGGAAAGTATGAAGATTACCAAAAATAACACATACTAGGGTTCCATGTAGGAAAATATGGATATGGAAGAGAAATCTAACCATCAATTATCTGATGGAGAGTGGTAGAGAACATGGCTATGAAAAGGCCAACAATCCCAAAGCCATGAATTAGTGATGATTTAAGGTACCATCTAGGACAACATTTTTGTCCTAAGTTCCTTTTATTAATGTTGAGGAATATATTTATGAGATTGGCTAAGATCATAAGGAGATATACTTACTTTATAATTAGAGTTTTATCTATTAATAAATTTCTACCACAAACTCATCTTTCACTCTAAAAGATAATAGAATATAAAAAATTCTATTTACACTATTTGTATAGGGTTCCAAAATAATCGAATTTATAATTAATCTACAAGATCTTTTAATAAAAACTAAATTATTTAATCCAGGAAATCTCGTGGGCCAGTGGTAGGTGATACACCCTTGTCGCCCTTGAGTTGCGGGTTCAAGTCTCGCAGCCTTGCCGGACGCGACGGGTCGCCGCCCGACCTCCGGGTTTTCCTTTTATGACAATCCAAAATTAATCTCAAACTTAGAATTTATCCAAAATACTTCTGTCCAAACTCACAGTCCAACATTTATAAGGAAGGTAGACATAATGTATATCCTTTTTACCCTGTAATAGAATATTAATACCTTCATCATGTATTCTTTTAAAAAACTGAAACATCCTGATTTACCATAATCCTTATTGATTACATTCATGCTCCCGTATTCCATATAGAATGCGGGATATACTTCATCAATCCAAAAATGTTTTAAACCCCAACAATGATGGAATATACAAATCATTAATCAGCTTCAAGGTAGTCAAGAATATCCACTATAATTTATCCAAATCAATCATGTATTATTCTAAAATCACTACCTCGGTATCAGAACCATATTATGGTTTATCTTTCTCTCAACCATATATTTTCCAAAAATTTAACCTTCTATTGAGTCACTTTTCTTTGTTCCACACAATCTCAAGTCCTTAATGAAATAGTACTGCAGTACAATCCTTATATACTCCATAATTATTATAACAAGTACATTGTTGATACAACACTCAATTGACATAATCAACATAAGAACTCTAATCATTCTTCTTCATCTGTGGTAGTATCATAACTTGATTATTATCCAATAGCATCGTTTGCGGCATAGTCTGATGACTGGGGAAAAGGTTCGCGTAGTGTCCAAACTCCTTGCAAATGAAGCATTGTACATTTGAAACCATTTTCTCACCCTTGCAGTCACGTACTTTGTGCCCTTTTCCTCCACACTTATAACAAACTCCCATTCCTTTCAGGAAAGTTCCAGGGTGTTTCTTCCCACAGTTACCACATATGGGAAAATTCTTCTTTTCCCTCTTCCCTTTATCCATTTTTCTCTCTTCCATCCTTTTCTTCTCTTGCTTCCCTTCAAAGCCATAGGACTCAGTAAACTCTTTACTTATCTTATCAACACATGATATTATTTCTTCATATGATGATAATACATGGGAGACTATTTATCTTATCAATTCTAGCTTAAGACCATGAAAGATATGATCCTTCCTTCTCTTTGGATCATGTGCATTTCTGGAGTTCTCATTCCTTCTACTGGGCGCCATTTCTAAACAATGGCATAAACTAGATCAGTTTATGAATCAAAATACATAATCCCATACTTATAAAACACTTAACATAAATTGAACTATTTATGGATATAATCCATAATCATAAAAATGTTTTCTTTGAGGAAGTATATACTCATAAACCCTTCATAATGATTTGTAAAGAAAATGAGAGTTATCCTAAGCATATCCCCCGGGAGTGTCGTAACCAAGAGTGCAGCAAGGCCCGTTGTCGTGCACCAGTTCCCGTTCGAGTCTAGCTCAAAGCGGTGTTTTCGGGTTTTACCCCTAGGTACATCTGTGCCAGAGCCGCCTCTACCTGCTCGTATCCAGACAGGGATGTATTTCTCGGAAAACTCACAAAATCTCTACAATACCCAAATTCTAGGAAGTTCTTCTATACTAATCCTCAAAGTTCATCTTAGGTATACGTGCTCTAATCAGAGTTTATCTAAATCTAGCTTCCAAGGTTTGTACTAAACTTCCTCTGATACCAACTGTAACGCCCCGACCCCAGCTACCCAGAGTCGGTGCATTAGTTCGTAACATTGGCATGATCACAAGAAAGATCAAATCTCGAAAGACCGATTGGTTTAGTAGCCTTGGAAACACTAGATATATTCATAAGTTTTACATTACATCATAAAATGAAAAACTACTACAACAACATAATGTCTCAATAGACCACACTATTATCCCCTCATAAAATCCCTGCAGGTCATTCATAATTTACTTCTTCACTACCTGGGAAAAATAAAACATAGAAAAGGGGTGAGCTCAAATGCCCAGTAAGGATAACAATATAGCGGAACATTCAAAATAAGCGTAAACATTTAAGGTAATGAATTACTAAAACAAAAGCCTTTTAAACTTGAACTTCAACATAGTATGGCAAAAGTAAAATGAAATAATTCCATTTACTTGTTCACATGGATATTCTACTAATCGAATAATCACATGCAAAATCAATAACCACTTTCATAATGTTGGAATGCATAATGCTAAACTTTAATTACTTTTCAAGGCCTCGTCCCAAGACATTGGGGCTAACTGTAACCGGAACCCAAACCGGAGTGCCTCTAATAACCGGACACCAACCCGGAGTGCCTCTAATAACCGGACACCAACCCGGAGTGCCTCTAATAACCGGACACCAACCCGGAAGGCTTACTTTTACCAGTCCCTAACCTGGAGGGCTTACTTTTACCAGTCCCCAACCTGGAGGGCTTACTTTAACCAGTCCCCAACCTGGAACATACTTGTCCAACACATTCATATGAAGTAAAGATTGAAATATAACATAAACATTCTTGTTGGAACTAGCATACGAAATGTCAATACTTTCACCATAAACTATGAATGGTATAAAAATAGCACATCCACAGTCAAACATATCACGAAACCTTCAAAACAATATATAAGTTTTGTATCATAATAAATCAACTTCAAATAATCTTAAAATCCATCAAAGGATGTAGACATAGATGAAATCAAAATTCATTTTAAAGAAATATCTCCTTTTATTTTGAAATCATTTAAGATCCATATAAAATAAATCATTTTCTTTGAAAATATTCTTATAAGCTTGTAAGGGAAGATTTGAAGATTTTATAACGGCGGAAAATAGCCACACCCGCCGTATAAGTTAAAAAAAACATTCTTACCTTAATTCTGTCGAAAAGGTTAAAAAGGACCTTGTTTTGAAAACGACGGAAAGATTCCTTTATAAACCTCTTATAAAAAGTCAAACAAGGGTATAAATGACTTTAACCCATATTCTTGTAAATAGTAAAAATATTTTGAAATACATTTTTAAGAAACATGGATGTGGATGATAAAGATATCCCAGTATATTATTACGTATAAACAACCTCGAATAATGAAGAGATTGTGAAATAACCCTTACCTTGTACTTTTCCTTTGTTGGGGTAGGTTAACCGCCTTTAATTTAGGTAACTCACTTTGGTTGGAACCAAAGGACTTCTTGAAATGCTTTCTGCCTAAGGGGAAGCTTCAAGGAGGAGGAGAGGGATGTGGGGAGCTTTGTTGGGCAGAGTTTGGACAAGCCAAGTGGCTTGAGAGGTGTGAGGAAAAGAGAAGGAGGAGTGCCCTTTTATAAGAGGGGTGAGGGGCTCCTTTGGAAAAGCTAGAAATATTAATTTATAATAAATTCATATTCGGTTTCCAAAGGCTCCAAAGTTGAATATTCAAAGGATGAGGTGGGGATAGGTCGAAAAATACTCATCCAATAGAATTTAGACAGGTTTGGGTACTTATATTTACCTTATCTTTAAGTATTAACTCTAAGTTAATTAGTTTCACTTTTACAATGTCTCTTTGTATTTTTATATAATATGGTTAATAAACTTACTATATACATCCAAGAGACCCCCAAGTGGTCAATTAATGATTAAAATATCATAATATAAGTCTCTTTGCCGAACCTTAGATTTTTAGGAATTTAATATCAATTAATAATATAATATTTGTTTTAAGAACTCTTTTATGTCAATTTTGACACTATTCAATAGTTGATTTTTGTGAAACTCATAACAGATCGATTACTTATAACAAAGGCCATTAAATCAATCCTAATATATCATATTATCCTAGAAAATTAGTTTAATTCATTAAAAGTTTCATATTATATTTATTTGGGTATTTATAATATCAATTATTTTAATTTTTCACTATTATAGTAATTACTGCATCATCATTGTGTCATAAATAAAATAAATTATTTAATGTATAAAAATTATAAATAAAATATCATTATTTAGGAAATCTTTTTAGCTTTCTAATGAATATTTATAATCGAAAATCCAACATGTATAACCCTATGTAAAAATTGTTCTTCTAAAAGATGTAAGCTTATGCCATTTTTATTTTTATTTTAGCTTTATTAATATAATGTGTCATTATCACTTACAAGTGGATCCATGGGGTCCCAAAATAGACCCAAAGATGACCATGGTCGACCATGTATCAACCAATAGGGTTAAGACACGTTTTAGGGTAATTTAGTATTATTATAATATTATTTTTAACCCTTATTTACCGGATTTACCCTTAACCATGGTAAATAAAATATTTACCGCAGTAATTATTCAAAATGTCTAAAAATAAAAGTTACCTATTTACACAATTTGAACATCCTGATTCCAAATATGGAATCCATTTTTATAAATTCAAAACACAGAAGTGGCAGAAATTAATTTAAAATTAATTCCCGCTGTCAAAACAAAAAGCGTGTTTTTAAGAGATAATAACTATCAAAAGATTGACACTTGTTTATGTTCGGTTTAATTGTAAAATTATGTCCAATGACCAACATTATATTAAGTGGTAAAAATATATTCTAAATATACTTTAAAACCACTCAAATTCATAATTTATCACTATTAATTATTTTGATTAAAAAAGTTGTTTTTAATTAAAATTTAGTAATTTTCACTATTCATCAAAATATGAAAGTTATCCGAAAAGTACCAAAATTTCACCTTAGGCTAAATTCGATATTCCGAATCCAAAAATGAAGTCCATTTTAAAATATAAAATATATATAATTTCAAAATTTAGGTATTACTATTCATAACGGCTAGTTTGATTGGTTGTGGCGTGTGTTAAAACTCAAGGTTGCGTACAACACACGCTACTATTTTATTCAAAGGAAAGCGTACCGTGGAAGCTTGGGATGTTTCATTTTAAATTTTTTTTTTGATGTCCCAATTTATTCAGATAGTTTAAAATATTTTATTTAAAAAGGTTTCACTATTAAAGTTGATAAAAGTGCAATACTGAAAATGAATCTGTTCTTGCATTATGACTAAGAAACTCATAATAGAGATTCTAAAATTATAAGGATTATATAAAGTTCAAAATGTTGTTAATACTATTCATGACCTCTTTTAATGGCTTTTTTTTGTACTTCATGGTGTGATTGAACTCGGTGTTGCGTGTTGTGCAAGTTATTGAATTATTTTTAAGAAATAACACACTATGAAATCCTGGGGTGTTACATTTTAGGATGATTAATAATAAAATAAAACATAAATAGTGTCATTTTTTCCATGAATGGTGTATATCACTATTTCATAAAACATTATTCTAGATTAATAAATTATTTAATGTCCCTATATCATAATAGATTATTTGACATGATAATAATCTTCACTTTAAAAAGTTACATTAATCTCCAAAATATTTCAAAGAAAAATTTCGATAAAAAGGGTTCTAAGGATGATGTTGTCCAAATAAGATATTTTTTTTACTAGAATATAGAAATTAAAATCATTAAATATTTTTTTTGAGGATAAGTAGTTAGAACACAGTCAATAATTTTGAAATTTGGAATATTATTCACAAATCACACCATTGTTTTATCATTATGTCTTTTAATAAATTACTAAATAAATTTTCATCATGGTGCTTTTTATTAGATGGACTGAGTGTGATGTGGTCAGATTTATATATAGATGTAATATGTTTTTAAAACCCTTTAAATATGATGAAAAATAAAGATGAATTTATGGTATATAAAATATTTTATAATATAATTTTTTGTATATTGGGTTCTGTAAAATATTATTAATATTTTGTTAAGAATAAAAATTAATATTATGAAAGGAAATCTCTTTAATGTAATTTATAAAATTCATTACATAAATGTATACAGATATAAAAATTTCATGAAATGTCATTATTATTATCCTTTTTTTGTACACCTTAGATTTAACCCTAACTAATTTTATCAATGATGTGTTATAGGTTATAGAAAAATATAAAAGTTACCATGAGTTAGATTATTTTATTATATAATAAAAATGCTCATGAGGCCTAAAAAGTGTTTTTTTGAAATGGAAAACATGCTAACTGAAATATATATAGTTTTACGAATAGATTTATTGGTATAATTATGGTACATCAATTACATCGGAGTCCCAGAAAAAAAAATTGGAAATATTCCTAACATGATAACTTTTATACTCTAAATAAATTCATTAACAATCTGTTGTGTCATAGTTAACCATAGTGTGACTATATATGTTTATAATTATATCATCAGTTTGAGATCATCCCATCAGATATTTTTCCCTCTTTTATGAAATATATTACATTTGAGGCCCACAAATGAGATGGATTGGGGAGTTTTAGGTCTCACCTAAATAGTAATAATTATGTGATTATATAATTGGGTATGTTGGATGTGATGTTGTCATAAATAAAGATGATTGTCAGGGGATGCATTAATTAAACAATAAATTCTATAAATGAATAACCGGGAATGTATATGTTGTTTATATTTGATTTAAAAATTCATATCCCATGGATACTTGATGTATTAAAAAATTATTATCAAACAATACATTCTTGTATGAAATGTGGCTAAGGACACATATATTAATAATAAGTGTTTGATGATGACAATGTCCACTCACTTTGTAACATGGGTTTTATTGATAAGTTTTGACGAGATTATATTTTATAACATTTATGGATATGATGATTCATATAATTTTTTTTAATTCGATAATTGTCCATGGGGTTCCACTTCTTGGTTGGTAGAATGGTGACTCAGTTTTGAATCAGTGAACTACTCAAAATGTATTTATATATATTACAAATGTGTTCTGGAGGGGTATTCAAATGTAATTTCATATGATGTGATATATGGATCATTTAATTATATATTAAAAAAAATTATGGAGGATATCCAATGTTATTTTATATATGGTTTCACAAGTTATTGTATAGGGTACAATATAAGATGAAATGATACAAATGCCTTTTAGACGTTAATATAAGTTTGATATTCAAGGGAATATTCCCTAAATAACATATATATTTATAATATATATATAAATATGTTTTTAATAGTTATTTATTACATAACCATATCATATAAAAACTAATAATATCATATTATATTATTGGGATAAAGATAATAATCCCATGTGAACATCTTATATCATGAAAATATAGGTTGTCCCATATCATAAAATATAGAGTCTCAAAATATTATCTTAAACATTTATATTAGGACACTTGGTGGGGTGATATTTCTATAAATTATAATTTATAATTAACATGTAACCATGACCACACACATATTGTACTAGTTTACCAAGGTGTTTACACCAAATTTTGGTACATTTTTTCTATCATAATAGAAGTGTTACAATTGATGTAAAAACCAATAGTTCCTTCATGGAATTTTTGTATGAGTCATATTGGAGTTATGGAATGGAAGTTAATTACCTTATATAGATAAAGTTAATGCATTCTTATCTGAGGAGAATCCTCAAGAGTAATATAAATCCCCCACCCATACAATAGAAATACAGATCCGCTTACCTTTGTTTCAAATGAACATTCTTCTCCAAAAGTTGTCATCCTCTTCTTACATTATTCCTGAGGAACCCACATGTCACAAAGAAAGATAGTATCCTAGACATACAAAATTTGATTCAACATATCATGTGTATACCATCAATAAAATAAATACATTGATTCTTACTTAGTTAATCGTTATTAATAAACATCGAATGTATTTGAAGACGATTTAGTGGATTTTTGTTGTATTGTTACAGAGTAGTTAATGTTGTTATTTATTTGTACATTATGAATATTTCTACATTCTATGAATGGTGGTATTGGGTTTGGGTTTCTATTTACATATGATATTTCAAATCGGGTTTTTATCCCTAATGAAAACAATCAAGCCTGAGTCATATGATATATTCAGTGATAGTACACACAGTTTTAGTATCAAATACTATAAATTTATTTAATCTAACATATACGATACATGCCTTATGGCCTCCCATTTACATACCATTTCATTTAATATTTTAAAACATAAAATTGAGTTATTAAATTTATTTAAATTACAACATGATGGAAATTGTATTATATCTGAAGGACTTTTTAGATAAAATATTTATATGAAAATATAATACTTGTTTAATCGACTAATTCATTAAATCCCAAAAATTTACCCTAATTATAATGCATTATAATTAATTTTATTGACATAAAATACATTTTCATTTTATTTTTTGATTCATCGTGATCAGTATCATTCTATGATTTGGTTATATTTTTTTAATAAAATAATTTATTACATTTTTTTATAATCACATATTAATAATGTATAATATATAATCTAAGAATATTTCCTCCATCCATTATTATATATTGCTATGTGTATACAATTGATTATTTTATGTAACCATAAAACCTTAATTACCACATATGGGATTTCATAATCATTGGTAAATGATGGGGAACCTAGGGATTAGAGATAGTACATGACCCCCAAGTCAAGTTGAATCGATCCAAGGAGACACAAAGGGGAATATATAAGTGATGCATCTTAAAGAAAATTTAGCCTCCAGTAGTCCATTCCCATAAGGTGAATGTTATATTATTATCACATGATAATAAAAACAATAGATAAAATATCTTCATCATATCCTTTTTTATATTTTTGATTCCATGGTCATTTATTTATTTATATGATGCATGATTTATTTGGTTTCTAAAACATTATTACATAATGTAAAGAAATTAACATGTTTTCTAAAGAAAAAAGTAATATAAAATAACGGTGAATAAATTATTTAATCAGACATGGATTAAAAGTTATGTTTGTTTCATCTATTATTATTAAGATTTTGAATAATAAAATAATTATATACATTGATAAGTTAAACTAAATTTATTGAAATCAAATTATTGACATAGTTGAAACCTCTCATTACATGATTTAGAATGAAAAAATTGATCTAAATATTAGTCTATACTTTTTATGATACTTTCAATTATAATGGATCTATAATGTATTTATTTGGACAGGTTATCATAGATAACATCATGTGTTGATTTTCAAGTGAAGATATTGTGTAACATGGAGGAATGTATTGAGAAAATAGGAGTTTAGATATTATCAATGGTGGAGTCCACTCATCAGATCATGAAGCTATGAATTAATATAGATAATAAATAAAGACTATATAATAACTTTATTATAATTTTATAATTCCTCTTTTAAGGTAATTTGATGAGAATATTGACCTTTTCTACTAGACTATTCATGTGAAAAAATTTCATGAATCCCACAATGGGGTATATTGGTGTTTAATAATGTTGTGGGTGACTAATAAATAAAATTATTATATCATAATATGTTTTTAGAATAATATTCTTGAAATATTTTTTTATTTTATTATAGAAAATAGAAAACTTATCTACTAAAATATAATTATTAGTACTAGAGAATAAAAATTTTCTCACAGACACAATCTTCTAGGAATGGTATAAGGACTTTTGTAATGAACTAATATTGAAAATATTTTATTAGTTTTTGGAATCAACTATTATTTAATATGTAGATCAAGGAATGTGTCATGAAGTAGCCCAGGTACCAAGATAACCTAATATATAATCATCTCCTGAAATGGCCTAAATGGCGTTCCTGATTTCCATGGGATAGAAACTGTTATCAGGTAGCATAAAAATTGAAAGTGGGAACCATTTTTTCCAAAAAAAATTGCATAAGTAAAAGAAACAAGATTGTATGAATACAAACGAAACACCACTATTAATTGCGTTATTGAATTCAAATAAGTATAAAAACCCAGATTTCCTCATCAAAGTACTGTTCAAACAAGAAAAAACAGACCATTTCCTAAAGGATACAACTCAACAAATCATAGTATCTAAATATAGAGCCTCCTAAAAGTAGTTCTTTAGCCCTACTCTATCATTGAAGAAGATAAAACTCAAACCCTCAAAGGAAAAGGTTGGTTTTGAAATAAAATTCCATGTGGATCCCCCCCAAGGATTCCATAATAGATGCAAATATTTAATTATCCAAATTGATATTTTGAATTTAAATGTTTATGTTTGTCATTTGAAAAGCATGATTAAAACAAATCATGATTTACAATTCATTTTATTTATATTCACTTAATCATAATCATCAAATTTCAAATGATGATATATAACTAATATAATAGATTGAATTAACATTCTTATATAAAATAGTTTATACAAATTCACATGGAATATAAAATATTTTATAAAGATTGGAACACATTTATATATCAAATTTAAAAAGTGATCAACATGGTAATCTTCTAAAAGGTAAAATAGTTCTAGGTTATGGGAACCATAAACACTCCTTTGATGATAACCAAAATATTTATATACATCCCTATGAAGTTCCATCATAGGTATCATAATCATCCCATAGTTGAATTTGAGGGGCTAAATATTGGTCATGTAACAGTTTTAAAACATCATTCTGGAAATTTTTTAATTTCCATCCTAATATCTTTTCCCTAATAACTCACTAACTACCTAGGATTTCATGTTCTCATGTAAACAACGGTGATGGAAAATTTTTTCCAATATTATTATAAATATAATTCTCTAAATTCTCCCATTTCAAACATACAAATTTTCCATTTAAAACACAAAATCTGGTTTTCATCAAAGGCATGCATTTTTCCAATATAAATCCAATTAGATTATATCAAAACCAATTTACTCTATTTACAAAATATAAGAATTTTAAATCCTGTTATAAAACATTTTCAAATTACACTTTATAAATTAAAATTTAACGGATTGAATGTCCACAAAATTCCATCAATTTGATAGTAAACACCCAATTAAATGTAATTGTTGTTTTTAGGAACATATATAAAAAGACCCATTATTAAATTAAAAAATTTAAAGGAAAAAATTTGACAATTTAAATTAAACAATTTAAATTTCACTAGTTTCCATAAACACACCGCAAATCATTTGATTGGGGGTTTTCCTAATTTCATGCAAAAAATGAATTTTCAAAAACCCCAAATTGAATAAGATTGGATTCTAAACCAAACAATTGAAATAAATTTCAGTTATAATGTAAATTTAATTTAAATTAATAGATGATTTCAAATCAATCAATTTTGGATTAAAAAAAATTAAGAAATGTAATTGAACCACCTATATTGGGATTAATGAAACTCGTAATGCCAAACTCTAATTGATATTTAAAAACAAAGAACAATGGTTATGGTAATTATGAAAACACGAATCAGACCTCATTCTAGACAAAAAAAAGGGTGATAGATCCACCAAACTACATGTGGATTCAAAAACACTTGAGAATGGAAGCGATATAGTGGGATAATGTGATTAGTGTGGGGAAATTAGATGGGTTAAGTGACAATGAAGTTCCTCAAGCATCGATCCAATTCTAGGAGGGATTCTATGGGACAAACAAACGTCAAGAAATATCATGTGGAAATTAAATATTTTTATGTGTCACTCCGTTCTATCGAGGACCAAAAAGGGGTGTTTGAAAATATTTAATCCAAATTCTGATTAATTAAAAACTTGTATGCATGGTTACTAGGGAAAACCCGCACTATTAGACCTAACCGTATTATCGGGCCATGAAAATATTTTAAATATGTTGATTTTTTTATTATAAGAGGGTATACGGATTTTCAAACAATGTAAAAACCAAGAAAAAATCACTACTTGGGCTTTCATGGTTTTCCATGAGAGCATATACAATTTGGGAAAACGGTTCACCAACTCTATAGTAGGCCATAATTTTCAAAATTTCCAAGTATTCTCCAAAAATAAATGCAAATGATACACCACCAATGAATATTTAATAATAGGGGTTTATGAAAACCTAAAAGAAGTAAAAAGATTTAGTAACATCCCTACCATGGGAATATTCTTCCCCAAAACTCATACAAAGATGCTTTCGTGCCAAAAAATGTGGCCACCACTCTCTCATCAGTGTCTCCCTTTCCCACATCTCATGAGAGTCGGAACCATGTGACCATAGAAGTTTAACCAAAGGTATAATCCTCCAATGAAGTATTTTGGTTTCATAATAAACAATCATGATTGTCCATTCAATCATTCATAAATAATGTAAAACCAGAATATCACTCCACATCAATATATGAGATGAATCAAATTGAAACATTTGGAGATGAGATTCATGAAACACATTATGTATTGATGTTAGCTATGGTTTTAGTTCTATATTGTATAAAACTTTATGCAGCTACTCCACAAATTCAAAAGGCCCTCCAAAAATAGGATGAAACTTCCCTTTCCTACCATGTAGTATATGACCTAAAAGGGATGTTACTTTCTAGAACCCCTTGTCACCATCTGAAAATTCATATGGTTTATGGTAACGATCAATATAAAACTTATATCAACTCTCTTTTTTCAATACCTATAATGAATCAACTGAGTCTTTGATGTTGCCCTTATATCCAATCATGTTAAATCCTTGGATATATCACCAATCTCTAATGAACACAATAGAGATATACAAAGCCATCCATACAAGGCCCAAAAGGTTCCATTCTAATTACAGAATTGTATCTATTATTATAAGAAAACTCAACCATCCCTATGTGATTACCACAATCCAAACCAATGTTGAATAACAAACAATGAAAAATATTTTAAATAATATGCATAGATATTTCTTTCTGTTCATTCGAATATGGATGGTATGCCATTCTCAAATACCCATGATATCACCATGCCTCTTGAAGGCCCCAACAAAAGTGAGAAGTAAACCAATGATCCCTATCTTAGACTATATAAAAATAATCTCTATTTAAATGAACAATATGTTTTCTGTACAAACTTCCCAACTCCTTAACATTGGTCATATTGTGAATTGGTAATATGTGAGTTGATTTATTCATCCTATAGATCACAACCCATATCACATTATTCTTTCTATGGGTATTCAGAATACCAACAACACTTTCCATAGAAATATTATCCTGCATCCTTGTTTGGATGTTATGTGTCTACAGAAAACATCATGTCTTTTGGTGATCATACTTTTCTTTTGGAACATATAATAACAGGAATCTAATTCAAAAATGTCATGTCTCGTAACTGGCCACCAAAACTACCACCGCATGTCATATAACTACTTTGGTGTTTTTGGGTTCAATTCCATGTAAGAGATATGTAAATCCCACATTACATATTCTCTTACTAAAGATAGTTCCAAAAAATAATTCCAAAATCAAAGAATTCAATATTTTTAGAATTATCAATAGACATTGGTCACCCCACCCCAAAGAGAGTATCAAATTATAATGAATTCACCAACAATTTGATATTACTAAAGAATCATATTCAGAAGAGTGGATATCATATAAACACTGCCCAATGATTCATTGACCCCTGATTTCTGAACTCTAATATGAATATGTGAAAAGAGATCCATAAAGTTTCACTCTTATGATGATTCTTTCACATCCCATGTAAGAGGTTTCCTACTCAAATCATCTATAATGAAATTCAATTTCCCTAGGGTACATGCAATGTCAAAATCCTAAGAATGTATGTAATCCACCAAATGTCTACATAGGAGATTCAAATCTTTTTGTGAGAGTATATAAATCAATCTCTTGTGTTATGAAAACATGTAAAACCATTCTAAAAAAGCTAATTCAACCAACTCATAAGTTCTCGTATCAAATATACATGTTCACAATCATTAGTTGAATAATTCTTCTCATGTGTCCTATTATAATGAGAGACATAAGTATCAAATTGCTCACCATTCCTTGAAATGAAGCCCGAACCCAAACCAGATGCATTACAGAAGACCACATAACCATGTCCAGCCCCTAGAAGAGTAAAAATCAGTGATGTGTTCAAAATATTCATCATGTTGTGAAAATATTTCTGAAAATGTTCATCCTAAGAAATTTTTACCCCCTTTTGATTTACAGAATTCATCAGATAATCCAACAATGAGATGTCCTTAATTATATGGAAATAATACCAAGATAATCCCAACACGATATGAATCTAAAATAAATTTTGTGATTTATCTCAATTAATAATAGTATTCACCATCATAGGATCAACTAAGATACTGTGTTTCGACTCCACCTTTACCAAGAACATGACTCATCAAATCCAAAACACACATTTTCTTAGCTTGGAATAAAGTCAATGATTTCATAGAAAACTCAGAACTGTTCTCAGATGATGCACATGATTCTTCTAGGGCTTAAAGTAAATGATAATTACATCTAAAAATACCACCAAAGTTTTATCAATATAATCATGGAAAATCGTTTTAATTAAAACCATGAAAATTGATGTAGAATTGGGAAGACCAAAGTGCATGAAAATGTAATCATAATAGACACACCTACTTTGAAATGTAGTTTTATGAATGTGAAATTCTTTTATCCAAAAATGATGTTACCACAATCAAAGATCAATCTTTGAGAACCACATTTACCTTCCTAAATGATCAAAAATATCATCAATCCATAGAAATAGATATTTGTTTTTTACCATAATGTGTTTAATCTTTCAGCAATCAATGTAAACTCAGAGTGAACCAACATTGTTCTTATCAAAGTTAAATGGAACAACCCAAGGTGACACACCCAAGTTTTGAAGTCCATTACATTGAAGATCGTGCAATGGAGATTTTAACTCATTCATTTCAGGTGGAGCCATGTGTTAAGAGGTAATAGAAACAAGTTGAGTATCATGCATTATGTAAATAGAGAAATAAAACTCATATACTAGGGTAAACCAAGATATGTTTGAAAGAAACACACTGGTTAACATGATGAAAACTACAGGGAGGTCACCACTCAATGACTCCCACTCCTATGAAAATAAAATACAAATGTAATTTTCTTGAACTCCAGATAAGATGGTATGTCTCTGCTCATCCTTGGGTCCCATTCTCCTAGAAAGACATGATGCACACCATCATTTTTAGTAATGGAGACCCATAAAAAATTACAATCAATAATGGTTTTATCGAAAAAGATACAATCCATCTTGAAAAGTATTTTAATAGGTTTCATGTAAAAAACAAGAAATCTCCTGGAAATCTAAATATCTGATAGAGAGAAATCATAAGAGAGTCCGTGGATACCCTGATCTATCTTCATTCCATGTGGTGTAGTAATATCAATCACATATTATAAAATATTTATATGAAAATTTATAAAATTAACAATATTGGTTGAAATAAACAGTTAAAATGCACTAATATAAAATAGATAAGTCACTAATGAAGAATTTATAGTAATGGTATCTATCAAGGTCTATGGACCCATATCTGCTTCCTCTATAAACTCATACACTCTGTGAAGAAGCATTATTATAGATTCAGATGGCTAGAAACATTTTACCCTTGAAACATTTTATTGGGGTACCGTTTTAAATAGTGTGGATGATCATGCGATACTATTCAGAGTGGAATAAACATGTATGAATTCATGTAGGCGAACCAAGAATCTGAAGGTGCCACAATTCATGGGTGCCTAAGTCAAAACCATCTTTGAATTCCATATCTTTACACATTGGTATAGAATTTAAGGTCCAATGCTAAGCACTACAAGAGGCCTAGAGTGACCTTACTGTCATAGTCCTCTCAGCCTTCTCGAGATTGAAAAACTCATTGGCCTTGTCAAACAGCTTTTATTCAGGATAAAACAATTTGATAAAATGATAATTGATGTCCTTCCCCTCCATGACCTCATTCCTTTTCTCCAAAAACATTGTGTCCATATTCTCCTAATTTTTCATTCCATCATGAATGTGATAGTATTCACCTTGATTATTTCGAGTGTGTACAGGAACCCAAAAACAGATTCTATCCTACTAAACCATTCCTCAGCCTCTTGAGGATATATTGATAGTTTTTAATGGAATTGGTTTTTAGTAATGTAAATCTTGAGAAGAAATATTGAGTACATCCCTCCAAGGTTTAACAGCTTGAGAATGAATGGGAACTAGAGGTCATGCCTCCCCTAGAGATTTGATAGTGCACACAATAACCTCAAACCCATTCATGTCTATAAGATAATTTTCATGAGAAGGTACAACAGCATCTTCTTCTTAGTTATTATTCACACGTCTTCCCATATTCATGATAATACACAACATAAACTAAAAAACGAATACATCATATTAACACAAAAAAACATTAACCGGGAATCTTGATCATAAGATATAAGAACACAATATTTGGATTTCAATCTTATTGAAATTTAATGTAGGAAAATGACTGTAACTAATTTTCCTGACATCATTCCTTAACTACCCCTAATGACATAAGGATCACTGCGATGGTATATGGTCAAGCACTCAATTGAAACTACCACTTATGTCCCCAAATTATTGTACAAATGCAAAACAACTTGAAGACAAGAATCTCATCTTAGATCCATAAAACCACATTTTCACGAACATTCCTAGGTACCCTAGTAACACGATAATTGATCTAGTACTTATATGGTTTGATGGGAATTCTAAATCCTTGTAGGATGGTGACCAACAACAGGAATCATAAAAAATTAATGGAGGAATGATTTTTTTCCACAAACACTGTGAACGTAAAATAAACAAGTTAATATTCATACAAATGAAACTCCATTATGAGTAGAGTACTAGAATTCAAAAAGGTTTATCAACCCAAATTTTTATTCCACGGAATAAGAAAAAAAGTGAAAAAGTACCCAAGTCCTAAAGGATGAAATCCACCAAATCCAATGTTTAATAGTTAAAACCACAACAATTTAGAGCACTACCCATGCATGAACCTAGAAGGTCATAATATACAAATACCTGAAGGAAAAGTTTTTTTTGGAGATAAAAATACCAATCAGGTCTCACAAAGGATTCCAAAATAGATTCCAAAATTTAATTATCTAAGAGATATGTCAATTTTAAATAAATCGGTTTATAATTTCAAATGAATAATGAAAAAAATTCATGATTTACATTTCAAATAATAGAAATACTTGTAAACTAATTATTCACATTTTTGTTGATATAATATTTCAGAAATAATTTCCAAAATAAACATATTTATATAAATCAATCTATACAAATACAAAAGGAATATAAATAAGTTTGTAAACATTGGTACACATTTATATATAAAATATAAACAGATGATTAACATAGTCATATTCTAAATGGAATGATAGTTATAGATTATGGGATCCTCGGACACTCATGTGATGATAAACACAATGTGTAGAAATATCCCTCTACACTGGAAGAGGGGAATCATCAGAATACCACTAGGTAATTTTACATGCTAAATGATGTTCATATTTGAACTATTAAACATCAATCCAGTGTTAGGTCATTCCCATTCAAAATTTATTTCCCTTAATAACTCACTAACTACGTATTCATTCATGTGGTCATATAAATGTTAATGATGGGAAATTTAATTAAAGATTATTTCAAAATACAATTCATCCCATTCACCTATTTCCAATATGAAAATTTTAAGTTTAAAATACCATATGCTTTTTTATTAAAAAACATACATTTTCTGTCATAAAACTCATATGATTCTATGAAAACCAATTTAATCTATTTTAATAATATAATAATATAAGTTCATTTCAAAATAAAAATTCACAATTCACATTTAAAATTTAAATTCAAAAATTTTAGTTTTAAATAAAATTAAATTACATTCATAATAAACCGATAATTCAATGGAATTGGGTTTTTTCACAATTTCATATCAAATCCATTTAAATAAATAAATTCAAAAAAATTATTGAAAAAAATATATGAATTTAAATTAAAATTTAAAATTCCACCAATTCGCATAAACACATCCCAATACAATTGAATTTAGGGTTTTACCAATCTCATTAAAAAACCAAATTCTAAATACCCCAATTTAATGGAATTGTGTTTTTAATCAAACAATTAAATAATTTTTTAATTCTAATTGAAATTGAATTTAAATCAACCATTGAATTTAATTCTTGTAATAAAGGGTTAAAAAATTGTGCATCATAATAGAGCCACATACCTCATGATCGAATAATATTATAATTCCAAACCCTAATATAGATTTTTCAACGAAGAACGAAAATCTAAAAATAAGGAAAACATGAATAAAACATAGGTTTAGCTCTAAAATAGAGGGTATTGGATCCTCAAAAACAACTTAGGGATCCAAAAAAACTATAATGAAGAATAGATATATATTAAGGGAATTAGAATGGGGAGAGGAAACTAACCGGGTGAATATTAAACAGTGTTCCTCAAGAATTGATCTACATTTGAGAGGGTTCAATGGGGACAAAACACATAATGAGATCTAGAGGGGATGGATAAATTGAATATGGGCCATTCTGGTATTTTGGGGACCATTAAGGTTTTTTGGTTAATTTTTACCAAAATTCAGATTAATTAAAAACATGTATTCATGGATATCTAGGTAGACCCACACAGTTAGACCAAACTATATGGCCTAGCCATGTGACTGTATTAAATTGGTTTCATGATTTATTTTAAGAGGTAACATGACTTCTAGAAATATTTCTAACATTGAAAATCCCCACTTCCTTTTTTTGCAAGAATTTCCATGAGGTGGTGAAAATTTTGGGAATAATGTCCCCCAAACATGCACTATCCCAGCATTTTAAAATTTTCCAGATATTCTCTTGAAACAACCCCATATGAACCCCCTTAAAATAATATTTAAAAAGACCATTTTAGTAATACATGAAAATGGTAAAATGATGTTATTGAGTGAGTGAGGGTAGGAAGGATGTCAATATAAGAAGTGTGGAGCAAGAAACATATATTTTCTTCATTATGATGTCTAATAGTTCTATATAGATTTGGATAAAACATAAGCACATCAATGTATACACATTAATATATCGTATACATAAAGCTAAAAATTATAAATAGTGGATAAAGATAAATTATAGTTTCAATTCATATTACAAGAATAAACAAATATATATATATATAGAAAGGGATCACATAATAAATATTTTGATGATAATTGATTAGTTAGTGATGTTGGGATTATTTATAGATTATTAATTCTCTACTAACTTCACATTATCAAATATACCACATAAAACTCCAATATTAATTATGATCTATAAAGTGAACATTTTGGAGATGTCTTTAAAGAATATTTTTGAAAATATTACTCTAAGTCAGCTGGGATTGTTGGGAACATGATTTGACAACTAATACACGGAATTATGTTAGGTAATAGGTTTAATAACCTATAAAAGTTTTAGAGTCTATGGTGTTTTAAAAACATTTTTCAAATAAGAGAATAATTCCAAGGGTGAGTCATTATAAAGTGGATTTGTACCTATCATTTTGAATGAAATTTCATGGGAAGGGGAATTATAATGTATTGATTTCAAAGAAAATAAAATCATCTATTTTTTTAAATTTCTACATTAAATGTAACATTTATATTTATATTCATGGGTTCCAAAGACAGTTATTTAGTCACATATTTTTTTTGAAATATTGGTATCTAGAAAGAATATAAATATTATAAGAAGAAAGTATAATCTTGTTGTTTAAATTGTGGATTAAATCATACAATATCTAAAGAAGATCATAACTTCAAAAGTAGAAAGTGGATTGATTCCTCGAAAATCTATTGTTGTGTATTATATTTTACTAAAATAATTTTCTCATTTTCTCATTTTACAAATAACAAATAGGTAGTTCATATTTTTAATGATTCATGTTATGGTATATCATACATAATTAATAGTATTGTTATAATTTAAGCATTGATGTCTTAGTATTTAAAATGAATGATGAATATAAAATTTATGTCTAAAAAATACATATTTTTTAAAATATATCACATTTTATATAAAACAAATATAAATTATATGGAATATAACATGAAGAGTTTTTATACTCTCTACATCAAAAATATTAGGTATTGTAGATAAACTTTCATAGATTTTGAGAAAAATAACATTGTAGTTATTAATGGTGTTATTTCAAAAGAGATTATTAAATAATTCCAGAAATATATGTATAAAATAATATGGGTAAGTGACATAGGTAAACTAATTTACAAAATAATATTAATTTATTAATATATTTGAAAGAAATGTATAATGTATGGGTCATAAAATAAATGATCATCTGGTTATGTTATTTAAAGAATATCTTAACCATACACCCATCAATCATTATAATTCGTTATAGAGTTATAAATTTATATCAATTTGTAAAACTCCAAATGATGATGGTATGAAAGGAGGATCTATGATGATTCAAATAACTACTATAGTTGTTCCATTACTCCTTTTGAAATGTGTTTTTAAATATAACTTTTAATAATTATTCATATTAAAGATATATTAACAACTCGAAATCATTTATGTTAAAATATGAATTAAATCTATTATGTCTCAATTAATTATATTTTTAAATTAAATATTTGTAAAATTTTATTTTAGAAAAAACATGAATCACTAAAGACACATTATATAAGATAATTACTTATCTAAAGCAATCGAGGACATAATTATCCCTAAGATAGAACATTGATAGTCAAGTGATCTACTATATTAATAAAAGTGGGAAGATATTATTTTTTGATATGGAGAAAGAAATATCAATATAATTGAATCATAGATCCATCAACACATGAGTTTGTATAGGAAAAATAATATCTATAAGACGTAATGTGATGAAATGTTCTAGATACCGACAATATTGTTGAAAATTAAAACTAGCGTTGTTGTTTTATATTCATGATGTTTAGTGATATATATTCATTAATGATATTAAAGTGTAATTATGCATAAAATATATTTGAAAATGAGAGATGATAAAATTGGAAAATTTATATGAATTCTAAAATTTCTTCTATCTTTTAAAATCCAGTTCATTATTTTTGTAGTTCCTCCTGATAAAATAGAGTCATCAATGTATTTTTAAGATAAAACTAGATATATATGGCAATGTTGGTATTTATTAGGTATGATAGGTTAATAATGGATTATATAAAAATTTATCTCTACTATATGATTTAACATTTTTAACCCTAATAACAATAAAATAATTTAAAATAAATCTTTTTATAGAATAATTCAATTATCATGTAATTTAGAAAAAATAAATTTTGAGACTCTATTAATTCATTAAAATTGTATCAATGATGTGATTATTAAAGAATTATAATTTTTAGTGACAATAAATAATTATATAAATGATTTAATGTTTTAGAAATTTATTTATTCATTAAATCATGAATCGTTTTCATAGAATATTCCTTTTTCAGAAGTTGTTAGAGAGACTTATTGTAATTAAATTGAATACAAGATCGGTTTCTTTACATCTTTAGTGATAATTCAATGGTATTCCCTATCAAATATGTTCATAACATATGGATTATATATTTTAATTTTTATATTATGTTCACTCACATGTTTTCTATTAAAAAAAATTAAAATTGGTTTTTGAAATACATATCTGATATTTCTATTGGATTTGTATTTGTTACTTCTAGAGTGTTTTTGTGCAGCATTCTCTGTATCCTTAAAAATATTCTTTTCATAAATTATAAAAAATTAGTATTGGATAATGAAGAGGGTAAAATAGAATATATCAATAGGGTTTTTTAAATGAATTTATATTAAATACAATGAATATGTACTAATTCATTACAATATGGATGAATTGAAGAGTTAATGGTATCCTATGTCACATGGCCTAGAATTTTCCAAGATGATGTTTTAATAGATAAGTGGATATTGTTACGAATAATTTAATTAAAAGGGATTATGTGATTAAATATATCACAATAATTATTGTATAGTCAATGATTTTATATTGAATATATGTTGATCATGGTGGGGAAATATCAAACAAAACTAGTGTAATTGCATGTTGTAGCTTTCCGAATTCCATAAATATACTCAGAGATGTAAAAAAGGATAATTTCTTCATAATTGGTTAAGTTTGAATACTAAGTTTCAAGGGGATATATAATTTAATTTCATTATAGATAAAATTATCATACTATCAAATATATGCTACAGAAATTACCAGGAGAAGTTTATCCAGTATAATACCATTTATATCTATATAAACCAAAAGATTTTTCTACTTTAGATGTATCAATAGATTTAGTTTATAGAAAAATTTGTTATGGTTCATGTAATTTTTCCATGAAATTAAAATAATGTCATAAGATTTATTATTTGTTTTTTATCATATATTTTGAACAATACGTGATGTTATTGTTATTAGAAGAAGTTTATAGATGCAATTATATCACATATTTTATGTTGTTTCATAGAGAATTTGAGTCAAAGAAGGTAGAGTAGGTAAAAACTAACATTTATAACCTTATAAATATAAAAATAATTCATTAGAATCAATTTTACCACATGAGAGATAAGAATTTGTTAGTTAGATGACAATTATTGTGTATGTGGGAATCTATTGTAGTTGATTCCCTAGAACCGACAGATGATTTAATTTTGATCACTGTTATGTTAAAAATCATCTTATCAAATTAATAATTTCATTTTCTATAATATTAATGTTTTAATGTATTTATGGTATTTTTCAAATCTATATGTTATTATAGTTCCCCAATATATTGAGAACCTTCACCTCTAAAGAAAATATGAAAAAATAAATTACTATAGCATAGATAACTTATATTGGATGAGACATATATGATGTTTGAGTATCATTTGTAAGGATATGATAATAAATTGAATCATTTTTCTATAATTTCACACTTGGTGATCTCTAAGAATGGTGTTCAAGATGACTGAACCACCATTATGACAATTTTATTCACTATTATATATTTCTATATATGAACATTAATTTTGACCATTAGACATTTTTTTTATTATTATGGTATATTATGAATCACATAATTTGATATATGGATGGAATCTTTAAGAAATATCATCATAGAGGTGTATTATAAATTTGGTGAATTAGATGTTATATATCATTATTTGAATAAGTCATGAAAGTATTTTTCCCCTTCAATATTAATAGATAAAGGAATCATTTGAGGTTTGATTGAAATATAACTATTTAATTAAATTTATGGAAAAGGTAGTTCACTAAAGATTTCATTTAATAATGTAAAAGAATGGTAAATAATGTGCATTGAGTGGTTTGATAAGTATGCATCCTATTTGATGAAATAGTGATAAATAATGGGATTATATTACATAGTAACATTTATACTAAGGTTTGATTATTATTACATTACATTCTTTTTATATGATTCCCAAACATTCATTTGAAATTAATAATGGACATTTGGTAAATTCCCGTATAACCAAGAGAAATATCCTTGAGTTTGAAACAGAATATTATCTCGAATCTCAATAAATTATATTTAATTTTATATTATGAATTATTATTATTCACAACCAGTGGAATAATTATTGTTTAAGTAAATTTGACTAAGTAGATAATAAATAATTGGATATTTGAGTTTATAATATGAATGTTTATTTTTATCATATCCTAATATTTAAATGTAATAAGGAATGTTTTATTTATTGATCTGTATAGTGAAAAAATTATTTTATAATTATATATTTATTAATGTGAATATAAAAATAAATTGTTTTTTATTTAGATAAGACTATTATTTTTATTTACCTAAAGAAATATATTGATTCAAATAAATATTTAATTGTTCATGGTATTTTAAATCCAATTAAAAGATTAATGGGTGAAATTAATGGCCTAAGGGAAATGAATATTTGATGTTTATAGAGAAAGTGTATATATGATTTTTTGGAATCCTTTTTTCGTTTCTCTATTCTAATGATAATGCAACATGACTATAATAAAAAATTAATTGGAATTGGTTATCAAATTTGAGGTATTTATAGTTTTATAATCATTTTATATAAAATGTAAAATATTATATCAAGATGATTATTCACTTCTATTCCAAATTCTTACGATATTATCCATTTAAATCAATGAAAACTCAAAATTGGGAACTCTCACGTAACATTTTTTGTTTTTGAAACCTTAATAAAATAAATTTTGTGTAGGGGGGAATTAAAACATAAATATTATTAAAGATTATATAATTAATGACATTGTGTTTATTTTTTGAATTCATTTCCATGGAAAATGTAAATTTATCAAAATAATTTCTAATTATTTAATTGAAGGAAATTTTCTTTACCATTAACAAGGGAATATTCTTCTATCACAATTGACTTGTTAAGAGAATTTATTTCAAAAAAATATAATTAATATCAATCATGTAATATTGTGAGTTTAATTTATATTTTAATTTCTATATTTTTATCATCATGACTTACTAGATGTGAATGTCGTTAAATCATGTGTTTTTTAAAATAAGATGAACTAGTCTTATGTATTTCTAGAGAATAATGAATGTAATATACAAGGATTGATAATGGAGTTACCTATTATATATATATATATGTGTGTGTGTGTGTGTGTGGACATTGATGGAAATTACGTGAATTGGACATAATTATAGTGGGAGTAATGCATGGATCTTTAATTTTGGGAAAATATTGGAATTGTGGATTATAAATAGAGGAGTCTAATTTCACTATAACCAAATGGATCTCTCTATATTCATAATTTGTTATTATGAAATACCATTATAAGGAAAATTATATATGAACATGTGTATAGGTTATCAATAAATTTTTAAAGGACTGTTCTTAAGTGTCACTAGATTGTTAAAAATATTGTTTAATTCTCTAATAATACATACCTTGTCTCTAAAACCCTCATATATTCCCTTTTCCAATAAATAAAAATTACTATATTTATGAATTTAGGAATTGATTCATTAGAAATTTCATGGTGTCACTGAACCCTCAATAATTATCCTTTGGACCCATATTATACCACACCTCTGATGTGGTGCGTTTCATAGGGCCAAGTCAAAATCCAATGGGGAATTACCCTCACTAGAATACATATACTTTGAACTCGAGTGTCACTTAGGGGTCATTCCATTATGACATGGGCCTTTCTTAATTATCCTGAAATAATTGAAAATGTTTACCCAAGATGAATCTATATTTTAATTTATAATTTTAGTTTATTGGGTTTAATAACTATTGTTCATGGTGGAATTAGATTATAGGTCTTGGTGATTTGATGTTTTAAAGGCATCTATTGGACAGATAATGTTAATTATAATGAAACTAAATTTTATTCAGTGCAATATCTTCCATCATCTATTGGTTACGATTCAATTTCTTATGATTGATGTTTTTTTCAAATTCCTTATTTAATATAAAATTTTACGAAATATGATTAAGGATTATTTTTTAAAAACTTTATGTTTTATAATGAATATTGAAATATAAAAATGGGCCTTCATCATGAAATTTGTCCTCGTGCATTTTAAAATCATGATTTTAATTTTTCTGAAAATGGGTCTTCATATCACAAACCTCATTTGAAAATTTTTATGTATCAATTTATTTAATTTGGTATTGATATATTCGATATAAATGTTGTTTTGTAAATTATGGTTAACATATGTTCATTTGAAATTTCATAGTGGGATATTCCCATGTGGTATAGTTAAAAATCACCATGGAATGGGTGTAAAACTATATAGATTAATGTAGGTGGGTAACGATTCACTACATGTTTACTATGACCATAATTGTGTTAATTTATGAAAGGGTGAATATTTGATTACTTTTATTGTTTTCTTAATTCCTTAATTTATGTCAAATAGTTTAAATTATATAACAAAATTAATTAGTCATGTTTTTATGGATGTATACACTAATAATTAATAATTATTTAAAGGAATTACGAATTTTCATGTCGATAATCATTTTAGTTGTTTTTGAAATACAATTGTTCACATGGATTGGAATAAACCTTACTTAGGAATAAAATATTTTGATCTAGAGATTGAGTAATGTATTACAAACCCCAACCCACACATACCAGTGTGTATATAAACATATTTTACCACGATAGATGAAAAGATAAGGCTTCCATGTCCGTATCTGGTGGTGCATAGAGTACCTATATTTTTTAGGAATGAGAGAGTTTGACCAATCATCATTATAGGATTCAAAAATCCCATATAGATAGATTCTGATTATACACCTTTAGTTATGGATTTCTTGTGTGTTAAATTATTTCCATTCATTTAATAGTGCTTGGTTTATTTAGAAATTTTTATTGTATTTATCTAGGATTAAATGTAAAGACCCTTAAAATTCAGGGGAAATTTTTTCTTTATTTTCATTGAAATTTTAAAAGAGTGCGATTTCTGACGGCACCTGATTCCGAGGCCCGGTGTGCCCGGAATTAATTTCCGAAGTTTGGCTCGGGTACGTTCAGTGAACGAACCAGCGGGTTTTTCTACCTCTTGAACCGGTGCCCGGAATCGAATTCTGAGGGCACCGATAAACTCGCAGCGTCGATATTCGCTTAAGGAGACCTTTTCCGAGGTTGCGTATTATGCGGGTTGAGAGTTAGTTTTGGGGGAATTAAAATGAAGTTAAATAAAATGTGGAAACACATTTTATTTTTACCCATGTTGGTTATATCCTCCCAAAGGGAGTTAGAGGTGGGACCCACATCCACTTAACCTCCCTTGAGAGGATTAAGTGTGGTGGGGCCCACACGAACCCTAACATTTCAACTCCCCTTAAACTCCCAAATAACTCCTCTCTTATTAATTTGACAACTTGAGTTATTAATTGAGTTGAGTTGTTTAATTTCAAACCTTTGAAATTCAAAGTGGTTTAGTTGTGTAAAGAAAATAAGGCTTAAGCTTATTTTATTTTGGTTAGAATTCTCTTACCACCTTGAGAGAATTTGGGAGCTTTCTTCTTCTTCTTCAACCACGACAAAGAACGCGAGGAACACTTAGGCTCCGACGAAGAACGTCGTCACGTGTCGTCTCTTCTCTTCCTCCCAGCCGGTGTGTTTCCGAAGATCGACGAGGCCGCTTCATCGATCTTCTTCATGTGTCAACGAAAGGAGACGCCGCTTCCTCCTCGGATTTTCTTCGTCAGCTTACGGAGCTTCACCAGCGACGTACCTCTTCGGACGCACCTCGACGTCAACGGAATCGACGTACGGTTACCACGACGCCCGACCTCCGCGACGCTTGTCTTCCGCGGCTTGTTGGCGTGCTCCGCTCTTGAAACCGAGATAGGGGATTGTTGTTGTTTTATTTAATTATTTCCATTATTGATTCTAGAATTTCGAACTTCGAGGATAAACGAATAAAAGTTATCGTTTAACGAGAGGGGGGCCGGACCGCACAAACACGGCCGAACCCCCCCTCCTATGTTCTTTTTGTTTCCTTAAGGATGGAATGGGATGGCGTGGTGCCGTCGCATCACGCGGGAATCACATGACAATTATTGCGCGGCGCCGTCGCGCCGCGCCGTGGAATGAATTTCAAGAACGCGACGCCCTCGCGCCGCGTCAAAAGAAATCGAAGGCGCCGCGGCCGGAGTGGGGCCGCGGCGGAGGGGTGTGGTGTCGTCGAACCACGTCGGACGACGAAGGTCGCGGCCGGTTCCGGGCCGCGGCGGAACAAGATGACCGGCGGCCATCCGGGCCGCTGGTGTCGGAAGCCGGAAGGGGACCGGCCTTTGCCGGTCCCGTTGAGGAAGAACCGGCCGGCCAGGTCGGGCCGGCCGGAAGGGAGAAGAACCGGGGGAATTTAATTCCCCCGGCCAGCAAACCGGACCCCCAAAATTTGGGGGGGGGGGGGGCTTCACAAGGGGGGGCAAGCGCCCCCCGTTTATTCCAGCAGCTCGGCCTTCGGCCGAGCTGGCAACGCGCTGCGCCGGACCGGTGCCTGGCCGATCTGCCAGGCCGGGCCGCGCCGCGCCGAGTTGGGCCGGGCCGCGCCGGGCCTGGCCGGGCCGAGCTGGGCCGGGCCACGCTGCTCCGGGCTGCGCCGGGCCAGGTCGACCCTGTCCGGGGCGGGTCGACCCGGTTCGGGCCAACCGGGGGGTCTCGGGACGGGACGGCCCGGGCCCGAAACCCCCGTTACCGAGCGGTTTGGATTCAAATGCCATTAACTCGGGCTACGGACCTCCAAACGGCGCGCCGTTAGTGGCGATGCGATCCTTGGATCAAGACGGTCGTTTCAGTATATTGCACTCAAAGTTTCAGAATACTTTTTGTTCGGCCGTGTTGGTTCGTACACGAAACCAACCGGGCCCTCAGAGCGAAAACACTCATATCTCAAGCTACGGACGTCCGAATGACCTGCCGTCAGTTTTGTTGAGTTCCTCTTAGTGTGACGGATCTTTGGGCATACTCTTCCCGAGGTTTGGATGCAGTTGGAGTATGGTCGGGTTGGTTTTTCCTTAAAAAACCAACCGGGCCCCTCGGACGAAAAAACCAATAACTCTCAGACCGGGTGTCCGATTGACGTGCCGTCTGTTGCGTTGAGTTCCAGTTGACGATACAGAACTTTTGGATACATCAACTCTAGAATTTGTGACAGTTGATGTATCAGCCTCTCGGCTCGTGGAGCAGACCCTCCCGAACGAGCTTGCTGTGTGCGGGAACCCTAAAGATGGTTGCGACTGCTACTGTGACTGCGACGACGACTGTGCAGAGATCCTTAGTGGATTCGATGACGACGACTTCAGAACTCAGCGATCCTGTGTGGATCAGTGCTATCGATCCTGTGTGGGTCCGATCCTGTGTGGGTCAGCGCTCAGCGGTCCTGTGTGAACCAGCGCCTACAGATCCTGTGTGGGTCCGGTCCTGTGTGGGTCTTTTCAGGGGTTAGTACCTATCGATCCTTTGTGGGTCCGACGACTTAGATGGATCAGTGATCATCTCTATCGTCTATCGAAGAAGTATACCTGTGTGAGCTGAATCTTGTTTACCTTCCTGTGTGGATTGTATTGTGCTATCCTGTGTGGATTACGTTTTGCTTTCCTGTGTGTAATACGTATAATTTCCTGTGTGGACTGAGTTGTACTTGGGCTCGGAGGTTGGAGCGTATTGAAATGATGACTTAGGTATATGTATGGGCATATACCTAAGCAGTGTCGGTTGTTACTTCGTGATTGTATCTTTACTTTGTGGTTTATCCTTTGTGGATTTTGGGAGACCTTCGGGGGTCTCAGGGACCCTACTGAGTAGCTTATACTCACCCCTGCACGGGCTATGCCCGCACTACGTTGTGTTGGTTGCAGACGACGGACAGCGTTGATCGTGGTTGAGGCGTGCAGAGCAGGACAGTACCTGGAGGTGGACCACTGGGCGGGACGTACTCGGAGTGGGCGGCGGGACCCGAGGAGCAGTGGATCTATCTGTACCCACCCTTCAGGTGGGATCAGTGGACAGCGCGGTGTAGCGGCTTTAATTTTCAGTTGTTATTTTCCCTTTCGAGTTGTACTTTACAGTTGGGATTGTATTTCCGGCCCTTTTACTTTTCCGCACTTCAGTTGTACTCTATTTTTACTTTGTGTTTACTTTTCTGCTTTCTTACTCGGTGGTGCTTGTTTACTTTACAAAGGCAATGCCTTCCCTTTTTACCGGGATTTACGCCTTGGTGCTAGTCGCCATCCCCTGGCCTATGGAAGGCGGGCTTGGGGTAGTCACGGCACGGGCCCCGAGGACGAGTCGTGACAAATTAGTATCAGAGCAGTTCGGTTCTACCGTGAACTCTGATCTTTTCTATGAGAAGCAATAATGTTTAGTGTATTGGGTGTGGTTATCAGTCCAGGAAGTCCAGTGATGGTGCGGCGGCCGACGTATCCGTACACCAGGACCCTGACTTCTGATTTCCGACTTAATGCACGAAAACATTGTTTGCGTGTATGATTCAAGTTTTCTTTGTGATTACTTCATATCAGCTCACCAGGTATACTGTTCTGATCGTGGCGCACCTGTTTCCTTTTCAGGATGGCCCCACGATGGCAGCCAACTAGGGTTCCGAGAGTCGAGCGTGACGACAGCCCACCGAGCGAAGAGGCCTCAGTGCAGGGCCCTTTGTCAGCAGTGGCACCAGCGGTAGCACTACCCGCCGAGCCACCGCTGCTTCCAGCACCAGCCGTTGACGATGCACGTCGCCTCAGCGCACTGCATGAGTTTCAGCGCCAGTGACCGCCCAGGTTTCGTGGGGAGACGGACCCCCAGGCAGCCGAGGACTAGCTGGAGGCAGTCGTACGAGTTTTCAGGCTAGTGAGGACACCAGTAGACCTCATGGTGATCCTCGCTGTGAGCCTACTGCACGCAGCAGCGGGCCGATGGTGGAGCTTGATACTCCAGGTGCACGATGAGGCATCTCTTATTTGGACAGACTTTGAGAGCCTCTTCCGCTCGTAGTTCGTCCCAACCACCCTCCGTGCGGTGCGCATTCAGGAGCTTCTTCAGTTGCGGTAGGGCAGCATGACGGTCGCTCAGTACTCGGCGAGATTTACCAATCTCTCGCGCTACTCGACCGACATGGTACGGGACCCATTCTTCCAGGCACGGACCTTTGAGCAGGTTTTGAGACACGAGATCAGGGAATCACTGATTTCCCTCAGCATACCGACTCAGACAGGAGTACTGGAGCGGGCACTTTTGATCGAGAGCTTTCTTGCTGAGTCTACACCAGCGCCGAGATCCACCGCAGGGCAGCACGTAGCAGAGTCTTCTGTAGCAGGCAGTCGACGGATGACTCAGGGGTCCAGTCAGACCAGACCCTCAGGCAGACGACCTCAGGACACTGGCTTAGCAGTGCGGGCACACAGCGCGGAACCAGTCTTTCGAGAGGCAGACAGTGCTAATCGTGCGGCAGGCAGGGCCACATGGCTCGTGACTGCCCGACCCGCCGTGCTGAGGAGCAGCAGACGGTTGAGGGACCACTGAGACAGAGGAAGAGGGTCGACCGTGGCGGTCCGCAGGGAGGAGGCGGACGAGACAGAGGAGCTGGCCGAGCAGCAGGTGGTGGGCGACGCTTTGAGGCTCTACCACCACCACCACCAGAAGGTCCACCCCGACCATAGGGAGCTGGCAGGAAGAGACAGGTACAGCTCCAGGCAGCAGAGGCCTATGACAACGGCGTGCCCGAGATGATTTGAGGTACTATCTGTGTTTATTCCATCTTTGCTGCAGTACTTGTAGACACAGGAGCGAGTCACTCTTTCATAGCTGTTGCCCTTGTTCGGAGCTTGGAGATTCTGACAGAGTCGTTGGCTCGATCCTTATGGCTAGAGACTCCTACGGGAGCAGACTCGATGATTACGCACTGGTGTCGGCAGTGTTAGATTACTCTAGGAGGCGAGAGCTTCGGCTGGGATCTTCTTGTAGTAGCGTCGAGGCCTTACGACGTCATCTTGGGCATGGATTGGTTATCTACGGTCCATGCACAGATTGACTGTTTTAGACACAAGGTATGATGCGTACGCACCGACGGGAGCAGGTTCACCTTCACCGGTGAGAAAGGATCCCTTGCAGCACAGGATGGACTTCCGTGGAGGAGAGGACAGTCCATCACTCATCAGTTGGCTAGCCTCATCCTAGGAGTACTTGACGTGTGGAGACCTGGTTTTCCTGGAGTGGTGGATCAGTTTGCGGACGTTTTTTCCCAACGACGTTCTAGGGTTACCTCCTCGCAGAGAGTTAGACTTTTATATTGACCTGTACCCCGGGACAGCTCCGATATCGACTCCAGCGTATCGGATGGCCCCCGCCGAGCTTCGAGAGCTGCGGGTACAGTTGGAGGACTTTCAGGGCAAGGGGTTCATCCGACCTAGTGTTTCACCCTGGGCTTCCCTGATTTTGTTTGTCAAGAAGGAGGACGGGAGATTTTGACTTTGTGTTGACTATCGTCGCCTGAACTAGGTGACAGTGAGGAACAAGTATCTGCTACTGAGGATTGATGACCTCTTTGATCAGCTCAAGGGAGCACGGTGGTTCTCGATGATAGACCTCAGGTCAGGCTATCATCAGCTCAGAGTCAGAGACGAGGACGTGCAGAAGACGGCCTTCAGATGTCGGTATGGCCACTATGAGTTCTTGGTTATGCCCTTCGGCATGAAAAATGCTCCAGCAGTGTTCATGGCCCTCATGAACAGGATCTTTCAGCCATACCTTGATCGGTTTGTCGTGGTCTTCATCGATGACATTATGATTTACTCGACGACTGAGGAGGAGAACGCCTACCACTTACGGGTTTTACTAGACACACTCCGAGAGCACCAGCTTTATGGTAAGCTCTCGAAGTGCCAGTTCTGGATACGTGAGGTCCACTTCTTGGGACACGTCATCTCTGAGGCGGGAGTTGCAGTGGATCCTGCGATGATCGAGGTAGTGTTAGCTTGGGAGCCACCCAGGAGCATGACGGAGGTGTGGAGTTTCTTAGGACTAGCTGGATACTACCGGAGATTCGTTCCAGACTTCTTTAGAGTTGCGGCACCACTCTCAACTTTGACGAAGAATGGGAAAACCTTCGTGTGGTCAGACAGATGTCAGCAGAGCTTCCAGGAGCTGAGACAGAGATTGACCAGCGCACCTATCTTGAGGTTGCCTGAGGGGGGAGTAGGGTACGTAGTCTACTGCGATGCATTAGGGACCAGACTCGGTTGTGTCCTGATGCAGGAGAGGGCAGTGATTGCCTATGGATCGCGTCAGTTGAGGCCGCATGAGCAGAACTACGCTACCCATGACCTGGAGTTAGCAGTAGTGGTCTTCGCTCTGAAGACATGGCGACACTACCTGATGGGCGGGCGCTTTACAGTCTTTTCTGATCAACAGAGTCTCAAGAACATCTTCTCGCAGAAGGACCTGAACCTGAGATAGCAGCGATGGCTCGAGTTCCTCCAGGAATATGACTTTTAGATAGTCTATACTCCTGGGAAGGGGAACGGAGTAGCCGATGCCCTCAGCAGGAGGACGGGCATTCAGCTACTTGGGGAGGCGACGGAGCAGCTAGCCTCTTTGCAGATATCCATCGTGGATAGAGATGGAGCAGCCTTCCTTCAGTCTCTCACAGTCACTTCCCCACTTCTACAGCGGGTCAGAGAGGCACAGCGTGGGGACGATGACTGTGAGATGCGGCGTGCAAAGATATCCTCAGGACAGGCACCTGATGGTTTCTCCTTTGGAGCAGAGCACGACATCCTTTTCAGAGGACGTACCATGGTACCAGTCTCTTTATGAGAGGAGGTGCTGAGAGAGTTTTACACTTCTCCTTTGGCGGTACATCCTGAATTGCTGAATATGTACCAGGACCTCAGACGACAGCACTGGTGGCCAGGCATGAAGAAGTTTGTGGTAGAGTTCGTTTCCCGATTCCTCACCTGCCAGCAGGTGAAGGCTGAGCATCAGGTACCAGTAGGCTTGGTACAGCCCTTGGAGGTCCCGGAGTGGAAGTGGGACGGGATATCTATGGACTTCGTGACTGGACTTCCATGCACTTCCAGAGGTCACGACTCCATCTGGGTAATTGTCGACCGACTCACCAAGTCGGCACACTTCTTACCCATCAGAGAGCAGGGCTCAGTGGAGAGCTTGGGATGACTTTATGTTCATGAGATTGTGTGGCTTCATAGTGTGCCATCATCTATCATCTCCGATAGAGATGCTCGCTTTACTTCCCGGCTTTGGAAGGGGTTGCAGGAGGCGTTCGGGATGCAACTACGTCTGAGAACAACCTTTCACCCTCAGACGGATGGTCAGACGGAGAGGACCATTCAGACTCTCGAGGACATGCTCCGCGCATGTGTCCTCGACTTTGGTCGTAGCTGGGAGGACCACCTACCCTTGGTGGAGTTTGCGTACAACAACACCTACCACTCCACCATCGGGATGGCACCGTACGAGGCGTTGCACGGCCGACCTTGTAGATCTCCTTTGTGCTGGACACACCCTGGGGAGTCAGCACTTGTGGGACCAGAGATGGTCCAGGCCACGACAGAGAAGGTCCAGGTCATCCAAGAGCGGATGAGGACAGCTCAGAGCCGGCAGAAGTCATACGCTGACAGGAGGCGGAGGCCACTAGAGTTCTAGGATGGCGACCACGTCTTCTTGCGGGTCTCACCTCGACGTGGTATACGGAGATTTGGCCGAGGCGGCAAGTTATCTCTGCGCTTCATCGGACCCTTCCAGGTCCTCAAAAGGATAGGCGAAGTGTCTTATCACCTGGATCTACCACCTCAGTTTCACCGGGTGCACGACGTCTTCCACGTGTCTCAGCTGAGGAGATACGTGCACGACCTGACGCACATCATTGACCATGGGGAGCTTGACGTTGACGATGCGGTGACTTTTACGGTGGTTTCGGTGGAGGTCGAGGATCGAAAGGAACGGGTCCTACGTGGACGGTCGATTCCTCTAGTGCGCGTCAGATGGCAGCATGGGAATCTCCAGGAGAGCACTTGGGAGCGGGAGGCTCAGATGCGTGCTCAGTACCCTCATTTGTTCCACTAGTTTTGATGTATCTTTACGGGGACGTAAAGCCCTGATGTGAGAGTAATGTAAAGACCCATAAAATTCAAGGGAAATTTTTTCTTAATTTTCTTTGGAATTTTACAATAGCGCGGTTTCTGACGGCAACTGATTCTGAGGCCCGGTGTGCCCGAAATTAATTTCCGAAGTTTGGCTCGGGTACGTTCAGTGAACGAACGAGCGGGTTTTTCTACATTTTGAACCGGTGCCCGGAATCGAATTCTGAGGGCACCGATAAACTCGCAGCGTCGATATTCGCTTAAGGAGACCTTTTCCGAGGTTGCGTATTATACGGGTTGAGAGTTAGTTTTGGGGGAATTAAAATGAAGTTAAATAAAATGTGGAAACACATTTTATTTTTACCCATGTTGGTTATATCCTCCCAAAGGGAGTTAGAGGTGGGACCCACATCTACTTAACCTCCCTTGAGAGGATTAAGTGTGGTGGGGCCCACACGAACCCTAACTTTTCAACTCCCCTTAAACTCCCAAATAACTCCTCTCTTATTAATTTGACAACTTGAGTTATTAATTGAGTTGAGTTGTTTAATTTCAAACCTTTGAAATTCAAAGTGGTTTAGTTGTGTAAATAAAATAAGACATAAGCTTATTTTATTTTGGATAGAATTCTCTTACCACCTTGAGAGAATTTGGGAGATTTATTCTTCTTCTTCAACCATGACGAAGAATGCGATGAACACTTAGGCTCCGACGAAGAACGCTGTCACGTGCCGTCTCTTCTCTTCCTCGGAGCCGGTGTGTTTCCGAAGATCGACGACGCCGCTTCTTCGATCTTCTTCCCGTGTCAACGAACGGAGACGCCGCTTCCTCCTCGGATTTTCTTCATTATCTTACGAAGCTTCACCAGCGACGTACCTCTTCGGACACACCTCGACGTCAACGGAATCGACGTACGGTTACCGCGACGCCCGACCTCCGCGACGCTTGTCTTCCGCGGCTTGTTGGCGTGCTCCGCTCTTGAAACCGAGGTAGGGGATTGTTGTTGTTTTATTTAATTATTTCCATTCTTGATTCTAGAATGTCGAAATTCGAGGATAAACGAATAAAAGTTATCGTTTAACGAGAGGGGGGTCAGACCGCACAAACACGGTCGAACCCCCCTTCCTATGTTCTTTTTGTTTCCATGCGGATGGAACGGGATGGCGTGGTGTCGTCGCACCATGCGGGAATCCCACGGAAATTATTGCGCGGTGCCGTCACGCCGCGTCAAATGAAATCGAAGGCATCGTGGCTGGAGCGGGGGCCGCGGCGGAGGGGCGCGGTGTCGTCGCACCGCGCCGGACGACGAAGGTCGCGGCTGGTTCCGGGCCACGGCGGAACAAGATGACCGGCGGCCAGCTGGGCCGCCAGTGTCGGAAGCCAGAAGGGGACCGGCCTTTGCCCATCCCGTTGAGGAAGAACTGGTCGGCCAGGTCACGCCGGCCGGAAGGGAGAAGAACTGGGGGAATTTAATTCCCCCGGCCAGCAAACCGGCCCCCCAAAATTGGGGGGGCCGCGGATTCACAAGGGGGGGCAAGCGCCCCCCGTTTTTTCCAGCAGCTCGGCCTTCGGCCGTGCTGGCAGCGCGCCCAGCGGGCTGTGCCGGGCCGCGCTGGGCCGGGCCGGGCTGTGCCAGGCCGGGTCGACCCTGTCCGGGGCGGGTCGACCCGGTTCGGGCCAACCGGGGGGTCTCGGACCGGGACGGCCCGTGCCCGAAACCCCTGTTACCGAGCGGTTTGGATTCAAATGCCCATAACTCGGGCTGCGGACCTCCAAACGACGTGCTGTCAGTGGCGGTGTGATCCTTGGATCGAGGCGGTCGTTTCGGTATATCTCACTCAATGTTTCGGAATACTTTGTGTTCGTCCGGGTTGGTTCGTACACGAAACCAACCGGGCCCTCGGAGCGAAAACGCTCATATCTCGAGCTACGGACGTCCGAATGACGTGCCGTCAGTTTTGTTGAGTTCCTCTTAGTGTGACGGATCTTTTTTCATACTCCGCTCGAGGTTTGGATGCAGGTGGAGTACGGTCGGGTTGGTTTTGCCTTAAAAAACCAACCGGGCCCCTAGGACGAAAAAACCAATAACTCTCAGACCGGGCATCTGATTGACGCGCCGTCTGTTGCATTGAGTTCCTGTTGACGATACGGAACTTTTGGATACATCAAATCTAGACATTGTTGCAGTTGATGTATCAGCCTCTCGGCTCGTGGAGCGGACCCTCCCGAACGAGCTTGATGTGTGCGGGAACCCTAGAGCTGGCTGCGACTGCTACTGTGACTGCGACGATGACTGTGCAGAGATCCTTAGTGGATTCGACGACGACGACTTGAGCACTCAGTGATCCTGTGAGGATCAGTGCTACCGATCCTGTGTGGGTCTGATCCTATGTGGGTCAGTGCTCAGCGGTCCTGTGTGAACCAGCGCCTATAGATCCTGTGTGGGTCTGATCCTGTGTGGGTCTTTGCAGGGGTTAGAACCTATCGATCCTTTGTGGGTCCGACGACTTAGATGGATCAGTGATCATATCTATCATCTACTGAATAAGTATACCTGTGTGAGATGAATCCTGTTTACCTTCCTGTGTGGATTGTATTGTGCTATCCTGTGTGGATTACGTTTTTCTTTCCTGTGTGGATTACGTATACTATCCTGTGTGGACTGAGTTGTACTTGGGCTCGGAGGTTGGAGCGTATTGAAATGATGAATTAGGTATATGTATGGGAATATACCTAAGCATTGTCGGTTGTTACTTCGTTATTGTATATTTCCTTTGTGGTTTATACTTTGTGGATTTTGGGAGACCTTAGGGGGTCTCTGGGACCCTACTGAGTAGCTTATACTCACCCCTGCATGGGCTATGCCCGCACTACGTTGTGTTGGTTGCAGGCGACGGACAGTGTTGATCGTGGTTGAGGGTTGCAGAGCAGGACAGTACCTGGAGGTGGACCACAGGGCGGGACGTACTTGGAGTGGACGGCGGGACCTGAGGAGCAGTGGAGCTATCTGTACCCACCCTTTAGGTGGGATCTCCAGTGGACAGCGCGGTGTAGTGGCTTTACTTTTCAGTTGTTGTTTTCCCTTTCGAGTTGTACTTTACAGTTGGGCTTGTATTTCCGGCCCCTTTAATTTTCCGCACTTCAGTTGTACTCTTTTTTTACTTAGTGTTTACTTTTCTTCTTGCTTACTCTGTGGTGCTTGTTTACTTTACAAAGGAAATGCCTTCCCTTTTTACCAGTATTTACGCCTTGGTGCTAGTCGCCAGCCCCTGGCCTATGGAAGGCGGGCTTGGGGTAGTCACGGCACGGGCCCCGAGGACGGGTAGTGACATTAAAATATAAAAGTATTTTATTTATATATAGATTTATGTTTTGATTTAGGGAAAATAAATCCCTAATGGTTACAGGGTATCCCTAAACTATATGAACCTGGCCTTAAACATTAAATAATCTTAATTTATGTTAGTATTGGAATCTTAATCACATAAAGGATATTTTCAAGATTCGAGATTAATAGAATTAGGTCACAACTCATACATATCAACCTATATATTACAAGCAGACACTTCTACTCACTATCCATTTTTTCATATAATGGAGACTTTTTTTCAAAAGAAATATGGTCCTTTTCATGTAAAAACGTCATGAAATTTCCTTGAAACCATCCTTGAATCTATTCTTCTTTATTTCATGTGAATGAAATTTCAAAACATCATATGAGAATAAAAAGCTCTGTAAGGGATACATAAAGAATGAAAAACTTTAGTCTTGTAAAAACATGTAAACCAGTAATACATTTTCCCAACGTTATAATTTTCACCATAAAGAAGTAGAAAAAAATTCACTAAATAAAAGCTCATTTCATGCCCTTTTTAAAAAAAATATTATCATAATGACCATAGAAAAATACAAATTACATTTAATGGTAACTTGTGACATAAACATACATAAATGGAATAAACATATATTCACCATCCATACGTATCATTAAATAAAATAACCATATTTCCGACATCTATAGCCAATGAATCGAAGGATATAATGTAACCACCCATCCTTGGTTTGTTACTAAACCACCCATATTTAGTTTATCACAAAACCACCCATATTTGGTTTATCAAGTAACCACCCATAAAATGTCAAAGTACCATGATATAATAATAACACGTAAAAGATTACAATTATCAACATTTCACTAATAAAATTATATTTTTATTCACAACAAATCATTTCAAAATATTGAAATTGTAAGTCCAATTTTAGAAAACATTTCAATTCCAAAACAACCAATAACGGAATAAGGTAATTCTTTACTATTTAAATACATTAATTCATATTGAGAAATCAAAATATTAAATAATAGTTATGGTGGATGTGAGTCATTGTTGCCAGATATGTTAAAATAATTAATTTTTTTCATTTAGAAAAAATTTTAATATAAAAAGGTTTTGTATTAATTAAATGTAAAATGGTTTTATTATACACCGTATAAAAAATGTGGTGTATAAAATCAAAATATGCCTAAATGAAAGGATCTTGGGATGAAGTCCCTTACATTGTGTCTAACACATCAAGTACATTCATTATGTTACTGAAAAATATATTTAGGTTAATTTATACTTACATTAGAACCCTTTTAGTGTTTATTTTTTATTTTATATCACTTATTACCATGTTATAAAAATAATATAATTGTTTATATTAATATTAGATGTTTTTTCGATATTCGGTACATGATTCAAAAAATAGATTGTTTTGAAGTAAATTGTCCATATAGTCAAAATTACATCATCAATAGTATATTAATTAAGGTTTAAATATCCTATATGTCCAATATTTATGTATTTGTAATATCATTAATATTTGGGTATAAGAAATGAATTGCACAGTTTATGGAGACGAGAGGGTGAACGTACGCATGGATGCTACGTTAATTTCTTTGTTATATTAAAAGAATAATAATCAAATAAAAATAATGTGTATTATAATAAATGTAATATATATATATGTCATTAATGTCTCATAAGTTTGAAAAAACCTTCCTTTATACGTTCCTTTTATAACAGGAATGAGTCACATCTCTTTGAGGGGGTGATAGTCCACACCGTCTCAAACAAAATATCGCATTTACACAACATGGAATGAATTTAGGAATACTCTAAATAAAAATTACAGAAGTACAGTGAAAATATAAATATAACATATATCATATAGAAATATAGTTCCATTATAATTTCAACCATAATATGTGGTAGGATAAAATTGAACAATCATTGTTTCATTAGGCAGTAGTTCATCGTACATAGAAATAGTATATTCTATATCCATTTAATAGAGGTGTGTGTAAGTGTATGTTGAACACTTTGAATAAAAACATATGAGTATTTTGATTGTAATTATTGTTTTATAAAATAATGGTATAAATAAAAGTTATGGGGTTGGGGAAGGAAAATAAATTAAACGATCTTTATAGAAGACATACACTCTAAATGGGGTAACTCTTTTGTTTTGAGACAGAGGCTTCATTTTGTTGACTTATTCCAAAGGTATGGATTATAGGAGGAATATATGGATTTGGGGAGTTCATTTGATCATCGTTTGGTTGTTACAAGGGGATTTATAGGTTAGAGTAAGTGGGTAGAGGTGGTGGCCTTTTATAACAGGGGGGTGGGGGCAGTTTGGGAAATTCTTGAAATATTATTTTGTTATAAACTGCTTTTCCAATTATAATGCCTCCAAAGTGATATATTTCGTGTATAATATGAGTATGGGTATAACTCATCTAAAAAATTAGGTTTTATAGATGTTTAGGTCACCAACATAGCCTTATCATGGGGCTTCATCCCTTAGTTAAATAAATTAACTATTACCATGTCTTTTTGCATTTTTATATTATACGGAAAATATGGTTAAATAAAATGCCAAGATAACATCAAGTGGATCATTAATGACATTTTTAACATTATAAAAGTCTATTAAAACAATATTAATTTTTTATGAAAATTATATCATTTTAGAAAATAGTAATTGTTTTTAAAAAATCATTTATGTCAATTTTGACCGTATTTGTAATTGATTTTTTTAAAGTCATAATAACATGATTCATTCAAAAAAATTACATTAAGAAAAAGATAAAATGTTAAAATTTTCCATAAAATTCTTGGATGATATCATAATATTAAAATTACAATTATTTTAAAATTTATAACATCAATTATTTGAATATTTCTTTAATAAGGTAATCACTGTATAATCATTATGTCATAAATAAATATTTTTATTTAATTTCTAAAGATTACAAATAATATACAATGATTTAGTAAATAGTTTTATATTTATAATGAAAATTTATAGTAAATTAAATCATTTATATGTCCCCACCATAAAAATATTTTAGTAAAAATATTTGTTTTATGTTATATTACACTTTACATTAAATTAATTATTATAAAATGTCATTATCACACCCAAGTGGCTCCATGGGGTCCTCCAATAGACCCAAAGATGTCCATGGTTTCACATATATCATACAATAGGATTAAGACACGTGTTGGGTTAGTTTTATAATATTATAATATTATTTTTACCCTTATTTAACTTATTTACCCTTTATCCATGGCCAAAAAAATAATTACTGATTTCACCATTCATAATGTCAAAAAATAAAATGTACCTATTTAGATAATTTAAAATTATTATTAAAAATAAATAATCCATTTTTAAAAATTCAACGAATATAATTAGAAGAAATTAATTTAAAATTAATTCTCATTGTCAAAACCAGAAATTGGTGATTTAATAAGTAAAAACTGTCAACATATTGACAGGTTATTATGTTCAATTTCAAAAGGAAATTACTTCCAATGGCCAAAATTATATTAAATTATAATAAAATTTTATAATTACTCATTAAAAATAATTAAATTTACAATCTTTCCATATTATAAAAATTAATGAAAATCTGGTTTTGAATTAAAATGAAGTATTTTCACTATTCACTTGAATATGAATTTTATCAGAAAAATACAAAAAAATAACCAATATAAATTTTAATGTGATTATTATAAATAAGAAGTTTATTTTTTCTAATGGAACAAGTAAAAGTGAATAAAATATATTTAAAACTTTTTTTCCATCAAAAACATTTGTTAAACAACTATTTATAAATATTAGAGTAATCTATGAATAAAAATGGATTCATTCTAATTTTAAGCATCTAAAATTTAATGGATACATGTAAAGATATTTAAAAAAATTTAATCATATTTTATTTAGTTCAGTTCATTCCTGACAAAACAATGGCTAGGCATTAACAACAATTCAATATAATAATATTATTTTTGTATTATTTTTGGGTTTAACTCAACATTGTGTACAATGTAAGATTTAGGGTATACTTGTTGTTGCGTGTCGAGTACGCTATCTGAAAAAAATCCCCATTAACATAAAATTGATTTCTTATTTAAAAACATTAATAGATATGAAAATGTATTATTATATAAATTCCTAAAATGTTATGTTTTTTTCCCTTATGAACAGTGAATCCTTGAAATGTTAAAATTTGTCTTGATATCTTCATTGAAAAACCCATATTTGAAAATGAGTAAACAAGTATACCACTTTAAAAGAATGAATGGGATGTACCAAGGTCACCCAGGATAGCACATGCAAGGACTCCATATAGTAAAATCTCGATATGGATGAGAAACTAACCATCATGTTCTGATTGAGAGTGATAGAAACCTTGATTAGAAGAATGTTAAGAATTAGAAAACAAAAAACTTGTGATGGGTTAAATAGTCATTGATTTCACAGTAGGAAAATTAAGTATAAGATATTTATGTTTTAATTTTATTCTCATAATGTTGAGGAATATGTTTATGATCTTGAATTTGAACATAAAGAAACACACCTACTTCCCTAGTATAATTTCATACATTAATAAATTTCTACCACAATATAATATTTTCTAAAAAACAATGTGTATTCAAGATGACTTGGTCACAAAAGAACCACTAGAATCAACTTCTAGAGAATAAAATAATCCAAAAAATATTAACTATGTATTCTTCTTGTCTTGAAATATTAACCAGAACCAAAATGGTTAGAATAAGATATAATAATTCCATAAAAAGAATAATCATTTATAAGAAAAAAAATTACTTTTAATCACCAAAACTAAACAATAATACCCAAAGTCCAACATAGGCCATTCCATAAATAATTGTCCATATAATTTATCAAAAATAATTTATACTATGATTGAAAACCATAATTTAGAAGGGGTTCATATCATATTTTTCCATGTTCAATTTTTTCATTTATCTCCAAAAAACATCAACCGCTCTTAATGGGTCATACTAGAAATTAATTTCCGTAATAACATATTCTCTATGATCTATTAATCACTTCCATAAACAACCATAATCACCATAAGAACATAATTAAATAATATATTTATCCACAAATAATTCATCCTTTATTCATTAAAATAATATTCTGTTGTATTCTATTTATCATTATCAAAAAGGGATCCGAAAAATAGTCAATGAATTCTAGAATAACATTTAACACATTATTTCCTAAATTGTTTTCCAATAGTAAGGATATCCATTGGATTAAACTAAATTTCCCTAAATCAACTTATTCATACAATATAAACTTGTTTATCTTGAAGGAAAATCCATACAAACCAGGGACATCTCGTAGGATAGTGGTAGGAGATAAATCCTTATCACACATCAAAATTGGGTTATATCCCAACAGCCTTGTCTGATTCGATGGCTTATCACCAATCCTATGAGTAGTACTTTTTCTAAAGATATATAATTCATATATCATTCCAAAAATGATATAAAATCTTTAAAAATAACCATAACATATTGTAATCTAAAAGTTTATCTCATGTCATTCACTTTGGATCTTAAAAATAAATATCTCATGATAACCTCTAAATCAAATGTCGTATAAAGGTTATACATTTCATTAAAAAAAATTACACAAAATAAAAGTCAATTCATCCTCAAATAGAATTTTCACATAAAAAACTGGAGGGTTACCCATAATAGAAAACTCTTCCAATGTCATCCCATCACCAAAATATAATTAGTAATTTTAAACATTTCATCATCCAATAATCTACCTTATCGCATGAATCCCTTTTTTGACTTCTTAATCATTTAGTATTCTTTAGGATACCCTAAATACGATTTTCCAAATTATTTAATAATACTTCTTTCCAACAAATAGAAAATATGAATCATGTACTAAGATTCAATAATTTCAAAAAAATGTGAAATGAAATAATCCATAGCTTTCATATTTCATTTTCAGTTTCCCCATGTTCAATTAGAAATACATTAGGTATTTCTAAACATATATTTTTATGGTCCTGCTGATCCCATTTTCTAACCATATTTTTGAAACATCTATTTTCATAATGACCATAATCCTCGCATTTAGAACATTAAATTGATAAATTAAAAAAAATTATTCAATTTTCTCAAGACCACTGAATCTCTCCTTTATCCGTGTAATGATATTACTTTTTGATAATCATTTCCACATCAATAACATCTCCTCATCCCTTTAAAATATTTCCCAATGTTTTTCATTCCACATCCATGACACAAATGTTTTATAATATAACTACCTTAATGATTATTACATTAACATCCATAGGGATTTGTTTATCGCATATATGATTCCATAGAAAAATAACTAATGTTAAAGTATTCAATCATGACTCTAGATAGTAGGTTATGAAAAACCACAAGGGTTCTAATTACAACTCCCATTTCATTCAGTTTCATATTCAGAAAAATACCACAGTTTCTTTTACATACGTTCTTACTATGGTTTCTGGAAGATCATTCCATTTACTAAAACCCCAAATGATATTTTGAGTATATCAGTAAAACAATAATATACTGTAATATGAGAAAGATAAACAATAATATATACTCATCCATGCTATACCTAACTCATTAATTTTTAAAATAATAATGATTCTTTCTAATATGCTAATCATTTTTTTATATACATCTTATCACATAGACATAAACAACACCCTAACCTCAAAAGTTATCTAAACTGACTATTGATAGGAACTATAAGGCCCCATCTATAAATATTAAGTAATATTAAGTTATGTCAATAATTTGAATTTAAATCACATAATGAATCTTGTCAGGTTTAGTGAATTAGTGAATTAGGTCATGTCTCGTACATAACAACTTAAATATTACAAGTAGACACTTTAACTCAGTATCCAATATTTTAATAAAACCAAAAAGTTTTTAAAAATAATCATGTTTCATTTCATGTTTAATGATCATGATTTTCCTTAACCCCATGCTTGAGTCTATTATTCCTTATGTTTTGTGAAAAACATTTCAAAACATGTGATGAAAATAAAAAGCTAATTATGGGATACATAAATGATTAAAACTTTTCGACTGGGGAAAACACGTAAACCATTATTAATATATCATGATGTAATACTTTTCTCCTTTACGAAGTAGCAAAAATACTTTACTGACTATATTCTAATTTCATACAGTTTTTGTAACCAAAATATTACCATAAAACCCATATAAAGAAACATATAAAATATAAAAGTATATTCGTTTATAAACATTCATAAATTAAATAACCTTATAGTTGAATTACATATATATCACTAAATGGAGTAGCCATATGGTTGACTTCTACACCCAATGCATTGAGGTTTATAATATGACCACTTTTCCATGGATTTCCCCAGAAACACCTATCTTTGGTTCATCAAATAACCAATTGTATTTTAATATCATGTAACCAACCGTCAGACATCCCAATACGATTATATAATAGAAACACATAAAATATTTCAATTAACAATATTTCACTCATAAAATTTCACTTGAAATCACTAGATATCATTTTAGGATATTGAAATATTAAATCAAAATTCAAAACCATTATTTATAAAAAAACACCCAAAAATGGAATAAGGCATTTCATTTACTTTTAAAAACATTTAGTCACATAGAGAAAGACAAATATCAAATTAATATTACGTTGGAAAAGAAGTCATTGCCACCGCATATGTGAAAAATATTCCATTTTTTTATTTTGTTAAATGATTCACAGAAGAAATATTCCATTTGAATTAAAATGTAATGTGGTTTACTATACATTATATAAATGAAGTTGGTGTATGTTATCAAAATATTCCTCAATGAAAGGAGAATGAAACGAAGTCCCTTACTTTTAGTGTGCCTCATTACCTACAATCATTATGTTCCTGAATAATTAAAATAACTTAATTTAAACTCTCATTATATCTTTTTTTATGTTTATCATTACTTTTATATCACTTATTACCATGCTATAAAAATACCTAATTATATATGTTCATATCAGTCATTTAAACGATATTCAGTACATGAGTTGAAAAATAACTTGTTTTGATGTAAAGTGTCCATGTAGTCAAAATTAAATAATCTTAATAACATTATTAATGATTTAAATATGATATATATCTAGTATATATGTATTTAAAATATCAATTATATTTGGAGACAATTAATGAAATGCATCATTCATTAAGACGGTAGGTCGTACGTACGCATGAACACAACTTTCATTTCATTGTCCTATTAAAAGAATAACAATATAATGATATTAATGTGTCATATAATACCAGTATTATATTTATTTCATTCATTCATGATAGATTTAATAAAAAGGTCCTTTATATGTTCCATACACAACTCGAACGAGTCACATCGCTTTGAGGGGGTGATAGTCCACACTTCCTGAAACAAAATTATTGTATTAACACAACATGGAAAGAATAAATGTATGTTCTCTATAAAAACAACCGAAGAATAGAGACAATATAATTATAATATATATCATATATAACTAATTTTCCACCATAATGACCACCATGACAGATTTTTGGAGAAAATTAAAGAACCATCATTTCCTGAGGTAATAGTTTCCCACACATAGAAATAGAATGTTCTATATCCATTAGATGGAGGTGTGTGTAAGTGTCGGTTGAAAACCTATAATAAAACTAATAGTATATTTAGGATACAAGTTTTTATATTATATAATGTAATAAATAGAGGTTTGGGGGTGGAGATGGAAAATAAATTGAAGGACCTTGAGAGAAGATGTTACCTTTAAATCGGACGACTCATATTGATCTGAGCTGAAAGACTACCTTGAGTCTATTTATTCCCATGGTAAGGATATTAAGAGGAATAAAGGGATTTTGTGAGATTATTTGAGTAGATTATGGGATGTAAAAAGGGGTTAAGAGGTGTGAGTACGTTGGTAGAGGTGGTGGCCTTTTATAAGAGGGAGGATGGATGCTTTAACAATATCTGGAAATGCAATTTTCTTATAAATTGATTTTTGAATTCTAAAGGAAAAAATGTGATTTATTTTTTGGATAATATGATGATGGGTTGAAATATTATCATCCAACGTGCTTAATCCATTTTATGTCACAAATCTAACTTTATCTTTTGGCATTAACCTTTAGATAAACTTATCAACTATTTCCATGTCTTCTTTTATTTTTACACTATATGGTTAATATGGTTACTATAATATGACAATATAACCTAAAGAGGATAATTAATGAAATTTGAGACATTTTATAAGTTATTTTATAGAATATTTTATTTTTAAGAATATTATAACATTTATAAAAATAGTATTTGGTTTAATAACACATGTATGTCAATTTTTAATATATTTTGTATTTTATTTTTGTTATATTCTATAACAACTTGATTCATTCAAAAAACTATATAAACTCAAATATAACAAGTGAAAATATTCTAGAAAATTAGTGGATGGAATAAAAATGATTAAATTTCATTTATTTTATTATTTATAATATCTTTTATTTGAATCCTTCATTAATAAGGTAATCACTACATCATCATTATGTCAAAAATAAATTTATTTTTTAAATGTCTGAAAATTATAAATAAAATTCCATGATGTAGGTCATATTTTTATATTTATAATTAATATTTATAGTCAAATACAATAATTATTTGACCCTACATTAAAACGGATTCATTTAAACTACACATGTTTATGTAATATTTCTCTTTTCTTTAAATTAATTATTATAACATATCAATATCACACCCAAGTGGCATCATAGGGTCCAAAAAGGGATCTCAGGATGCTCATGGTCGGCATATCTCAGCCAATAGGATTAGAACATGTGTTAGGGTAGTTTTATATTATTATTATAATTTTTACCCATATTTTCCTTATTTTACCTTTAACCATGGTTAAAAAAAAGTATTACTGAAGTTATTAATCACAATATAAAAAAATAAATGGTTCTTATTTACACAATTTAGACCTTATAATTTAAAATATGGAATCCATTTTTTCATATTCAAAACAAATAATTGGATGAAATTAATTTAAAATTAATTCATGTTGTAAAAACCATAAAGCATGTTTTTAATAAGTAAGAACTTTCAAAAGATTGACATGTGTTTATGTCAAATTTCACTGTAAAATTACTTTTGATGAAATTTATTGGATGAAAAAGAAATAAAATACTAAAATTACACTTTAAAACCAATTAAATTTACTATATATCTATATAAATAAAGTAGATTAAAATGATATTTTGAATTAAAATGTAGTATTTTTCATTATTAATTAAATTATGGATTTTATCAAAAAATACCCAAATTTCAAAAAAAGTAAATTTTGATTTCCAGCTTCTAAATAAGATGATTATCTTTTCAAATAGAGAATATAATAGTGAAAAAAAATTATATTCAAAAATGGTTTTCTATCATGAGGTGGTAAAATGACTTTTTAATATTATTAGAGTATTTTATTCTTAGAAATTGATTCATTTTCATTATAAGCAGCTAAAATTTATTGGATAAATTTTAAAAAAAAAACATGTGTAATAGTATTTTAGTAAATTATATTCTTTCATTTTAATACAACGACTAGGAGATAACTACCATTACAAATAATACTATATTTATTGTATTATTTTACAGTATAACTTAATGTTGTGTGCAACATAAGATTTCAGACAAACCCATTGTTGTGTTTCGAGTATGCTATCAGTAAATGCATCCCCTTTAACATAACATCAATGTATTATTTTTCATTATTAATATATATTAAAAAATTTATTCTATAAAAACCTGGGATGTTACATCCTTCCCCACTTTTGGAAGCTAAGTCCTTATAATTTTAAAATTTGGCTCAGTATCTTAACTGAAAATCCCACATTAGAAAATGATTTAATAAAACTACCAGTTTAAAAGAATGAAAGTGAAGTACTAAGGTCACCTAAGATATAACATACTAGGATTCCATGTAGTAAAACATAGACATGTAAGAGAAACTAACCATCTTGTTCTAATGGAGAGTGATAGAAAACATGATCGGGAAAAAGTTAACAATTATAAAACCACCAACTTATGATGGGTTAATAGGTCTTTGATTTCATAGTAAGAAAAGAAAATGGAAAACAATTTTGTTTTATGGTTTGTTTCATAATCTTGAGGAATATATTTATGAGCTTGACTAAGAACATAAGGAAACATAATTACTTTTCATACAGAATTTCATCCTTTAATAAATTACTACCACAAACTCATCTTCTCTATAATCAATTAGTATTCAAGATGAATTGTTCACACCAGAAGCACTAGAATCATCTTCTAGACAATCACATAATCAAAAAAAGATTAACTGTCTATTCATCCAATCATGAAGCATTTTCCAGAATCAAAATAGTTAAGATACGATAAGATAATTTCCCAAAAAGAATAATCATATATAAAGAAAAATGATTAATTTAAGTCTCCAAAATAAAATAGTAATAACCAAAGTCCAACATAGGACATTAATCCAATAATTGTCATTATAATTTCTAAAAATAGTCAAAACTATGTTTGTTACTCAAAATTAATAAGTGTTTGAGAACATATTATTCCTAGATAAATTTTAACATTTACCTCCAAATAATATCAACCACTCTTATTGACTAAAAAGAAAAATTAATTTCCAAAATCACATAATCTCTAATACATGTTAATCATTTCCATAAATACCCAAGTACAGATAAGTCCATAATTAAATCATATATTTCTCCAAAAATAATTCATCCATTATTCAAAAAAATAAAATTAATTATTATTAAATTTATCTTTATCATAATGGGCTCCCAAAATAGTGAATGTCTTCTAAAATAATATTTATCAGTAAATCCCCAAATCAATTTCCAATACCAAGGATATCCATTAGATAAATCATAATTTCCCAAAATAATCTTATTCTTACTCAATCGACTCATTTAACTAAAAGGAAAAGTCACACTAACTAGGGATTTCACGTAGGCTAGTGGTAGGGGATAAAACATTGTCACACTTTTTTTGTGGGTTTTATCCTCATGACCTTTTCCTGCACGACGGGTTGTCACCCTTCCTACAGCTAGTTTTTTTCTAAAGTTATATAATTTATATATCATTCCAAAATTGAGATAAAGTCTTCAAATATAACCATTACATATTTTAGTCTCAAATGTTATCTCTTGTCCTTCATTTTTTTCCCAAAAAGTAATATCTCGTAATTACCTCAAAAGAAATGGTCTTATAATTGTTATCCATTAGGTTATAATTTTTTCCACAAAAGAAAATTTAACTCTCCCTAGAAATAATTTTCACATAAAAAACTTATCGGTTACACATACTGAAAAAATTATTCCAAATAATCCCATAATCAAAAGAGAATTATTACTTTTTATGATTTCATCATCCAAAAATGTATCATAAATCTTGAATACCTTATATGTAGACTTCTTAATCATTCAGTTCTCTTCATGACACCACAAATATGTTTTTTCATAATATTTCATAATATTTTTTCATACAAATAGTAAACATGAATCATGCTATAAGATTCAATAATTTTAAAACATGTGGTAGAAATAATCCATACTTTTATATTTCATTTTCAGTTTCTTCATATTCAATTAGAATAGAAATTTTTATTGGTAAACATGTATTTTTAGATTCATGCTGATCCCATTCTTGAACCTTCCTCACCATATATCTAATTGAATAATAACTATACTCCCCACATTAATAACAATAAATTGAGCACTTAAAAATAACTTTTTTCCCTTTCTTTGAGTCCACTAAATGCTTCCTTTTTCCTAGGAAGGATATTTCATTATAACCATCATTTCCACATCTATAACATATTCTCGACCCTCGAAAACATTTCCCTATGTGTTTATTTCCACATCCTTGACACATATGATGTTTGATATAAATACCTTAATGATTATTACATGAACATCCAAAGGGATTTGTTTCTCATGTATAGGATTATATAGAAAAATCACTTAGGTTCAAGTGGGAAATCATGACTCTATATAGTAGGTTTAGATTAACCACAAGAATTCTCATTACATATCAAATATCAATCAGTTTCTTGTTAACAAACCATCATATTTTACTTCATATCTATTATTACATTGGTTCATACTAGATCATGTCGCTTACTAAAAAAAATTTATTGTGCGTATATCAGTAAAATCATCACACACTATCGTATGAAGAAGAGATACACTTAGATAAACTCATCCATGTTATCTCATACTCAATAATGTTTTCTAAAATGAATATCAATCTTTGTAATATTATAACCATAATTCTTATATAAAAAATATCACTTATAATTAAATAACACCCTAACCTCTCCCATTATGTAAATCGACCTTTGATACCAAATACATGGACCTGGCCTTAAACGTTACATAATCTTGAGTTAATTCAATAATTTGTCTTTTAATTGCATCAAGGATATTTTAAAAATTAGTTATTTAGAGAATTATGTCATAAATCATAATTAAAAACATAAATATTACAATTAAAAGCTTCTAATCACTATTAAATTATTTTTATAAAACAAAAAACTTTATAAAAAGTTATTTGGTTCGTTCTATGTTTAAAAAGGATGACATTTCCATAATCTAATACATGACTCTATTCTTCTTTAATTACAATGAAAAAAATTTGAAAACATGGATTAGCATAAAAATATAATTAAGGGATACATAAATAATTAAAACCGTTAGTCTTGGAAAAAAATGTTACCCATGAATTCTTTATCATAAAGTAGTACTTTTCACCTTTAAGAAGTGGAAAAAAACATCCCTGAATATAATATCATTGCTTACCCTTTTTTATCCAAAATGTTACCAGAAATCTAATAATAAAAAACATATAACAGATAAAGGTAACTTGGGACATAAAAATAATTAAATGGAATAACCATGCGGTCAACTTAAACCCATATCACTTAATGGAATAACCATATGGTTGAATGATACACCCAATGCATTAGAGGTTTTAACATAACCAGCAGTCCTTGGTTTACCATAGAACCACCCATATTTTATTTATCACATAACCACCTAAAATTGTTTTATTACTTAACCACCCATCAAATGTCCAAGTGCAATTTAATAATAATAACTCATAAAAAATTACATTTATCAATATATCACTCATAAAATATCATTTTTAATCACAAGGAATAATTTAAAGATATTAAAATAATAAATCCACTTCCAAAATAATTTTCAATACACAAAAAACCCAAAATGGAAATAAGGTATTTTTTTCGTTTTAAAACATTATGTCTTATAGAGGAAACCAAATATCAAATAATGGTTACGGTTGAGAAGAATTCGTTTTCGCAGCATATATTAAAAAATCATTTTTCATTAAGTAAAATGATTTTTAGAAATAAGATTCCCATTGAATTAAAAGTATAAGGTGTTTATGATACATTATATAAAATATGGTGGTATATATTATCAAAATATGCCTCAATGAAATGATATTGTGATGATGTCCATTACCTTGATTATGAATCATCACATACAATTATTATGTTCCTAAATAATAAACATAGTTGAATTAATAATTTTTCGAGAAACTTTTTCATGTTTATTACTTCTTTAATATCACTTAAAATTGTGTTATAAAAACTACACAATTTTCTATTTTCAAATAGGTCGTTTTGTCGATATTTTGTACATGAATCAAAAAAGAATATGTTTTGATGTTAATTTTACATGTAGAAAAAAGTCCATAATCTCTTAAATATTATTCTAGATTTAAATATCATATATATCAAGTACATATGTGTTTATAATATACATAATATTTGGTTATTAGAATTGAAATGCACCATTCATGGAGATGATAGGTCGTACGTACAGATGAATGATACTTTCATTTCATTGTCATATTAAATGAAAAATAATGGAATGATATAAATGTATATTATAATAAAAGTATTATATTTATGTTATTTATATGTCATAGGTTTAACAAAAATATCTCTTGTATGATCCACATATAATGGTATTGAGTCACATCACATTGAAAGGGTGGTAGTACACAAGTCCTTAAAAGAAATTGTCATATTTACCCAACAAGGAAAGTGTAAGGGTATGTTCTAAAAATAACTTATAAATGAATAGAGACAACATACATGTAATATATATAACATATAAATACAGTTCCATCATAATGGACACCATGAGAGGTGGTAGGATAAAATTGAACAATCACTGTTTCGTGAGGCAATAGTTCACAGTACATAGAAATAATACCTTCTATATCAAATATATGGAGGTTTGTATAAGTGTAGGTAAAAAAAATTACATAAAAATATAATAATATATTTAGGATACTCTTGTATTTATAAAATAATGTAATAAATAGAGGTTAGGGGGTTGGAGGTGAAAAATAAATGAAATGAGCTTGAGAGAAGACGTTACCTCTAAACCGGGTAACTTTTTTTAATTTGATCCAAAAGGCTTCCATAAGTTGAATTCGGTCCAAATTAAGACTTCTAGGAGGAAGAGAGGGTTGTTTTGATATTATTTGACCAGAATTTGTGTTAGTCAAGTGGCTTGATATGTGTGAGTAAGTGGGTAGAGGTTGTGGCCTTTATAAAAGGGGGGTGGCCACTTTAGGAATGTCTTGAAATATTATTTTATTATAAATTTCTTTTAGAAATAAAATGGCACCAAAGTGATATATTTCTAGTATAAGATGAGGATTGGTCGAAATACTCTAAAAACGGATTTATACAATTTTGGGACACAAATGTAACCTTATCTTATGACATTAACCCTTAGTTAAATAAATTATCTATTACCATGTCTTCATGTATTTTTACACTATATGGTTAATATGGTTACAATAAAATAACAAGAGAACCTCTAGTGGGTATTTAATGAAATTCTAATCATTATCGATGTCATTTGGCTGAATACAAGATTTTTATGACTATGATATCATTAAAAAATATTATTTGTTTTAAAACAGATTTATGTCAATTTTGAAACTTTTTAGTAATTGGTTTTTTTAAAATTACTACAACTGGATTTTTTCAATAAAACTACATTACCTCAACGATAAAATGTAAAAAAAAAAAAAAATTGGTGGTTGGAATTAAAATTTTCAAGTTACATTTATTTTTATATTTATAATATAATTTATTTGAATCATTCAGTAAAAAGGTAATCACACCATCATCATTGTGTCATAAATAAATTTATTTAATTAAAATTATAAAAAATATAAAAAATACCATAATCTATTAAAATGTTTTATAATTATTATGAATATTTATATTCAATGTGATTAATTATCTAATCCCACCATAAAATTGTGTCATTTGAATGATAAATGTTTATGTTTTATTTCTCTTTACATTAAATTAATTATTATAACTTATCATTGTCACGCCCAATTTCTGTCATGGCCTTATAAAATAAAACAAAAGATTCTAATGGTATGTCATATCTCATTTTAAAATGATTATGTTATATGTTGTGGTAGTTTTATATTTCTATAATATTATTTTTTACCCTTATTTATCTGATTCACCCTTTAAACATGATAACTATAAATAATTACAGAAGTTACTATTCATGATGTTCAAAAATAAAAGGGACCTTCTTAAAAAATTTGGACTCTCTTATTACAAATAATGAATCCATTTTTCTAAATTAAAAACAAAGAAATTGTCAAAAAATAATTTAAAATTAATTTCTATTGTCAAAACCAGAAAGCAGGGGTTTAAGAAGTAAAAACAATCAAAATATTAACATTTGTTTTTGTACAATTTCAATGTGAAATTAAATCCAATGAAAAAATTTGTAAAAAATGACAAAAAAACAATTCAATTACACATTAAAACCAAATAAAATTACAATTTAAATATATAAATAAATAAAATGAGAAGGCAGTACTGAATTAAAATACAGTATTTTTAACTAGTCATTAAAAACATGATTTTATCAGAAACAAAATATTCAACCAAGGTAAATTTGGTCATATTGCATCTAAATAAGAAGTTTATTTTGTCAAATATAACATACAAAATTGAAAAAAGTATATTTAAATATGGATCTCCATCAAAAGGTGATAAAAATCTTATAAAAATATTGGAGTGTTTTATGATTAAAAATGGATTCATTCTCATTTTAAGCATCTTAAATTTATTAAATATATATAAAAACATTAAAAAACATGTTTAATAATATTTTAGTAATTTTTTTCTATTCTCACTACTACAAATAATTGGTGTTTTCTACCATTTAAAATAATAATAATATTATGGTATTATTTTTTTGTTTAACTCAACGTTGTGTGCAACATATGATTTCGGAGAAAACCATTGTTGTGTTTTGAGTATGATATCAGAAAAAGAAATCTATTTTAACAAAAAATAATATAATATTCATGAATATTAATATATATATATATATATATATATGAAAATGTATTATTCTATAAATACTTCGGATGTTACACCAGTTCTAGTTTCCAGCATTTGGAAATTATGGAATATGCTTGGGACCATGTGCTATTTAAATTTAGTTATTAGGATTTATGTTCCAAGGTTGGGTATTTATTTTATATTTATATCTTCATTGTGATTACATAATATTGAAATTAATCCTATGTTCACATTGTTTTATTTCATTGTATCCTAGAAGAATCAGAAGTCAAAAGTTATACCATTAGAAAGTAAACATTAACCAAGCCATCCAAAAATATATCATCCCAAATAACCCATAACATTAAATAATATAACTTCCTAAAAAATCATATATAAAATAAATAAAGACTACACATGATGTATTTTTGAAATGAATATTCCCTCATGGTAAACATGCTAATACCGAGATGAATCTATAACTCTTGTAAGATAACACATGCCTTTAATTCACATTAATTATTGATTTATTTCATAAATTTTTACTTAATTAAACCTATAATAACAAGAGATCATTTATCTTTTGTATACTAAGTACATAAAAAAACATCATAAAATATGGATATAATGAATATTTTGAAACATTATCTATCCAATTTATAAATTACATAGCTTTAAAAAATGTATGGGATATGTTTGGAAAATTCATAAGAAAAAGGTGAGATATAATGCCCTATAAGGTAATAAAGAATCCCGGTATAGGGTAATTATAGACATGTGATTCAAGTGGAATAAAAATGTAACATAAAATTAGAGATTCATTGTCATGAATAATGGGACATGGTATAACTTGTTAGCCCATAGGAAACATTGTAATGTGGGGAAAACATTATAATTGACATCATAACCATAGATGATTGTAACAAAAAAGTAATCATAACGAAATGTGGTTAAGATAAACTCCCAAGAACCATACATGGAATCTCATGTGATTAAAATATTTCCCAATGCAACGGAGCGCAATCTGGGGACACCGATATATAATAATATCATGTATCTACATTTGTATTCTAGATGGATTATGTATCGTAAGAATGTATTTCATAAGTTTTAACCCCATGATAATGTAATTGGACTTACATAAATCTAATTCTCAAATAAATGAATTATAGGTATGTTTAGGTGAATAATCATGAATGAATATGGTGGTGGATAATCAGAATACAATCATTAGACTTTAAAATTATTAGTGAATGTTTGGTTACATAATGACGATAATTTATGTATTAAAAATGGTTTAATGATAGAGAAATGAGAATCTTACAATTTTAAAATAGAATTTATAGTATGATATATGTGGAGAAACATAACGTAGCATTCGGAATTGGAAATCAAAGGCATAAATTAATAAAGGTTCTTGAATAAGGAGGATAACGATAGGATCCCTTACTTTGAGGGTGTGATTAAAAAACCATAAGAGGTGGTCATTGAGATATTGGGGGAACATGAGAGGGATTGAAATGTTTTGGGATATATTATTGTTTTTTCTCTATATTTTTTGAGTGTAGATAAATGAAATCAATGGTGGGATTATATATGAAAATGATGAAGAGTTCATTTTTAATATTCAAACATAGATTTTTTACTCTATATAAAAATGAAATAAATAACCAAAGATTTAAATTATTTTTTTACCATGGTTTCTACCAAATGGTATTTTAGTTCATTATTTTAGAAGTAAATTAAATTAACTGATTAAAATATTCTTATTGGTGAGGTCAAAGTGATCCATTTTTATAATGGAATGATTTTAATACCTATAAATATTTTATTGCTATTAGAGATTTGATAAAAGATTTATAAAATGAAAAAAACTCAAAAACTAATTATTTAAATTTGAAAACATTTATTTTTTCTTGGATAATTTCTATGTTATATATTGAATAAAGTTTGGTTCATTAAGATTCCATAATACATACCGTATATTTACATCATATTTAATTATTACTTGAAAATTCAACTTACTCTAAAAATTATAAAAAATTAACTATTGGATAATTATTATGTGATGTATCAATGAATAATATTTTTTTATCAAAATAATTATATTAATATTTTTAATAATACGTTTAAATATGCATTCACATTTTTTGAAATAAATGTATGCTTTTTATAAAAACAGTTTTATGTCCCGTAAAAAATTACATTTTCAATTTTTTAAATTATACTATAATTTATATATATTATATACTGTTTATTAATAATATTGAATGAAAATATCAATTATTTGAATTGATTTTTAATTAATTAAAAATATATTCTTTATGAAAAATATATATCACACAAAATAAAAATTCTATTTTATCATGTAAAATTCGGGTTTTTATCAAACTAATTATTTAATTATTTTTAAAATATTAACAATAATGAAAAGTATAATAATAATTTTATTGAGAATAAAACATATATATTCATATTATTATGGTCTATATTAATATACCATTATTACATGATGTATCTCTCTTGGGTTAAGGTGTGTGGAAGTGATATTTTATTGGTGTTGTTTGTGGAACATGTTTTGGGCCATGAACTATATGAGCTTGAATTTCTCCCATTAACAGTTTTAGTTATGTATTAGTTTCTGAATCATTTAATGGAAATGGAAAATGTAAAATCAACGAGATCCTATATCCATTGGAAGCTCTGATAAATGGGCATCATAGGGTATGATCCTATCAACAAAGGTCATCACATCATTTTTCTGTGTCAATATTACTTTATCAGAACTCATAATTTATAGTGATCATATTATCATAGATCAAAAAATATACTATCAAAGGTTATCATTTGAAATAAATGTTAATTTTTATTCGATATAATATTAGGAAATAAATAAATTAGTTAATGTTTTTTCTATATATTAATTACTGAACAAGGAACATATACTTTTTAAACTGAATTTTTTATTTATTAACATTAGGGTCGTTACATTAGTTCCTCCTTTAGAATTTTTTTTATAAAAATTTTAATTTTATACAATAGAATAATTGAGTGTATTTCAGATTTATTAACTCCTCTAGTTCCCATGTCACTAACTCAAGCTTGTGCTTCCTCCATACCACTTTAACTATGTGAATTTTCTTATTTCATAGAATATTGTCTCTATGATTAGATATTATCACCGGTAGCTCAAATTAAATAAATGAAATTTCCAGTGAAACAACCTATGAATGTAGTTCTTGTGAGAGATATTTTATGTACTTCCTTTATAAGTATATGTGTAATAAAACATTTACTTTAGGTAGGTATGGTGGGATTCTAGTCAATAATCCACCGATCTAATTCGATTGTGATCCTAATAGGGTGTCACGACCCATCCCAGATGAGACCATTTCTTTACTCACCCAAGCCTACCTCCAATAGTCCAATGGCTGGTGACTATCACTGAGTAGTCATATATTATAAATGAGAGACATTATCCTAATTTATATGTATACACATAAACATATCTATTCCACAATTATTGTAATTAAAAAACTCTATGTAAACTATGAATACAAACTAATATACCCCACAACCAGAGTACATCAATGAATGTGCTAGAGAGTAAATGGGTCCAATATATTATCTCACCAAAAACATTCTGTAACCACATGTCCAACCTGTAATGTATGAGGTATTGAGACAATCATCGGAAAATCGTTCAGAACACACCTAGACCTGTCTGGTCTAACAAGGCAACACATAGTCTTGGTCTTCCAACAATTCCATTGAATATTTGATCATCTTTACAACACATGATACTTTCAGGAAATTCTCGGGCATTGGTGACTAAATAATACACAGTAGGAACCCCAACAAACCCAAAGGAATACCAAAAAAGAAATACCAAAAAGGAAGTAAAATGAAATAGTACCACAATATAATACCAAAAAAGAAACACTATGAAGGAATACCTCCAGAGAAACCCCACGAAGGAATACCACAATGGAATACATCAATGGAATGCGTAGTCTTCTCCACACAGATATATTTCTGAAAAAAATATATCCCTGAACATCTAGATATACTCAATCAAATAAAAAACATAGTATCAATAAGAAAAATAGTCTCCATAAGACAACCATTCTCCATAAGACACACATTCTCAATATGACACACAATCTCTATTAGGCATAATGTCTCTATAAGACACACAATATCTAGATTATATCCCCCACAAAAACATTTGCTCGAAGTGTGATCGTTCAAGTATAGCTCATAACTCAAGCAATTATTTCATATTCAAATTTACAAAATAATATTTTGGATATATTTAACTGACCATCTCATAGTAAGGGTCCCAAAACCGTAGACAACTCCTCAAAAGGATGCACTATATGAATGTTATGGGTGTTTGAATTTTCAAAAGATGGGGGGTCACTAGGCCTGCAGACCGAGTCATGGTCAGTCCACCCCATGGTCAACTGTGACATAGAAACTTGAGGTTCAATGGCAGTTGAAAGTGCGACTTCCCCAGGTCGATCTGGGGTCCGACCTAGTTTTGACTCAGATCTGGTCCACTGCACTGGGCTAACTCATCCAACTCCATTTGGGCTAACCCAACACTCTCATATTGTAATCATCCCCCTCTGCCTAGGCCCAAAAAATCTATAATGGCACATCCCTCTATAGCACGATCCATCAATGTTGTCTCACAAATCATTCTCGACTGCGTCCTATGCTCTACGTGGCCACCCCCAACATCAGGAAGCTTCCTCACCGTATCCCTTGTCTTTTCTGCATCCCCTATATTGTCACCTTTGAGTGTCACTGCTCCACTTCCATGCCACCGATATCATCTGAGGTCCCCACCACAACCACCAATTCGGTCACCGAACTTCCTCACCCCTCCTCGCCTATCCATTGTGCCGGATCTGCATTGGTGGTCCCTTACATGGACCCCCATGCCACCTCTAATGCCCATATATCAAAATAGTCACAGATCTGCACCCCTCAGGTCATGATCTTCATAGACCCAACAATCAATGTTGACCTGCCTCAAATCTTGGGGCCGGATTGTATTCATATCCACCATTTAAATCGAAGTGTGACCCAGGGGGGCCAACGACGATGATTGTGAAGAATGGGTGATAAGGGAATCACATTTAATGAACAGGGAATGAACATCGACGTTTGTTTGTCCAGCCCCAATTCGTTATTATTAGAAAGATGAAAAAAGATGAATCTAAAACAATATCCCGTTAATTAACCCCGCAACTACAACCATCTTGTAATGATCGAACCATGGGTCAATATATTAGGGGATTGACATTCTTTCAATTTGAAAACCAAGATCGGGTATAAAATAACAAAGAAATAATTATGCTACCTTGATTCAGATCAATCACCGATAAAAGATAATTGTGGCATTGTCTTTGTCAAGGATATTACATCAAATAAATTTCATGTCGATCATCATTCCATGATACATCATTGTTTTTTGTGAGAGATATTCACCACTTCATATATGTATTCCATGATTATGGTGATAACCGTAAATTCAAAAACAAGTTTTAATAAAATGAAATTCACTGCATCAATAAAATAATTTGTCATTAAATTATTTAATGATGATTATTTTCTTTCCATGTTTTTCTATAAAAGACCCATTCCAACTAAATTTATGTTTATATTAAGGAAAACAACACCATACAACCTCAAATGTGGTCTCAAAATTACAATCTGCGTAACTAGTCATGGGTTATTAGTATTTTCAAATAAAATAATTATATTTAATTATATTATTAACTGTTACGTCCTTGGTGAATTTTTATTTAGATTAAAAAAATCATCAAAATTTAAGCCACACCTAGTGTAATTCCACTCTTATGATCACAATGACTCCCTCAAATAATTGATCTCATCACCCGTTTAGTAGATAATTTACCTTTTCTAGAAATCCTCTCACACATCCTATTAAAAATGTAAAATTTTTCGATGAATTTTTCGAAGAATATAGGGCCTCGTAATAATAGGTAATCTATGTTATTTGTCTCATAAAGTTCCCCAAAAATTCATAAAAATAAAATTTTGGAATATACAAGTCGTTACATTCTCCCCACCATAGGGATTTATGTCCCTAAAAGCCAAAATAAAGGGTTACTCAAACAAATGAGGGAACTAAGACCAAATCTGATACTCCCACTGCCGCGTTCTCTCCATGAGAATCCACTGCTCTCACCAAATGAATACTAGAGGAATCGACCACCCATGGAGTTTTATCTCCTATCAATCATCGATCTCCACAGACTACTCAGTAATTGTTGCCCTATTGTCGATGTTCATATCTCCTCATCCAATGATGTGTGATGGGTCATCCACGTAAATCCTCAACTGTGACACATTGAAGATGTAATTTTCCCAATATATTAATGGTGGTAGAGGCATGTGGTACTCCACCTCTCTAATTCCATGAATTATGAGAAAATATATAATGAAATTTTTAGTTATCTTGCCACCCTGACCAAATCTCAATAATTAGAAATGAGGTTAGTCCTAAAGAAACACATGGTCTCATTCCTCGAACTAAAAAGTTGTCCTCCACCTGTCAGCATAAGAAATATATTGGGGGTGTATAGTATTCATCCACTCATGGATGATCTTCACCTTCTCTGTAGTCACCTACACCAACACTGGGCCCATGAGTTCTCACTATCCTAGGTCTATCTAAAAAATAGGTGGCCTACAGGGTTTACCGTAGATGTCCTATAATGGTGCCATACCCATGGTAGAATGGTCGTTGTTGTTGTACACAAACTCCTCATGAGGTTGTTCATATTTCAATATATTCCCAAATCAAACATGTATGACCATATCATTTCTTCCAAAATATAAATGGTCTTATCTGTTTGGACCTCCATCTTTGGATACAATGTTGTGCTCAAGCATAACTGAGTCCCAAAAACCTCATGAAATCCATCCCACAACTAACATGTACTAAGAGCATCATGATATGAGACAATAATCGATAAAACTCCATATAGATGAACTATATCCTTCATGTAGATTCAACCCAATAATTCTACTAAACATTGCATCTAAATATCCAATAAGTGGGTTGACTTGGTGAGTCAGTCAATGATCACCTAGATGGAATCATGTCCCTGATACCTATATCGTGAACTTGTCCTAAAGTCTATCGGTATACCATCCCACTACCATTACATCTCCTCAAGGGGTTGAGTTAAACCTGTCTGAACCAAGTGCTCGACATTCACCTGCAGACAAGTGAGGCATCAAGAAACAAACTCTGCACCTGCCTTCATCATCCCTAGACACCAAAACTGACATCAGAGGTCATGGGACTTCTTCACCTGACATGGATGTACTGATAGAGGGGTTGTATGGAACTACCGAAAAACATCCTACTGCAAGGCCACAGGTAATACTTGGAATTTACTAAGAAGAACCAAGTGCTCCCCACATTTTGTATATCCTTTAGGGGAAATCCCTATGCATATCTTAGCACATAATTTCTTGCAGTTAGTATCACAAAAAAGTTCCTCCCTAAATCACTGTGAGAGTAGAGGGGTAACAACCAATGAATTTATATACGATGCTCTATACCCATCCATAATTAATATCTAAAATGTGGACAAATGCTCTAATGCCTCATTCAAAAACCGTGAAATGGATATCTTGCTAAGAGAATCTTCAATCACATTTGACTTACCAGGAGTATAGAAAATATCAAAGTCATAGTTTTGGTGGAACTCAATCCATTTCCTCTGTAACAAGATTAGATTCATATTAGAGATGATATATTGGAGACTCTTGTGATCCGAGTAGATAAAAACTGGATCACCATTCAGGTAGTGTGACAACATCATTAATGATATGACTACCACTGCTAACTCAAAATCATGGGTAACATAGTTTTTCTTGTGTTTTCTCAAATGGTGTGAACCATAGACAATGACAACATTACACTACATTAAGACACAACCAAGCCTGGTTCCTGATGTATCGCAGAACACTACAAACTCGTTACTCTCCTCTAGAAATCTCAAGATTAGGGTGAACATAAATCTCTTCCTCAACCATTGAAAACTCTCCTGGTACTTCACCGTCCACATGAAAGTCTATCCCTTTCATGTTTAATATTTCATGGATTCTACCACTCTAGAAAATTATTGTTTTAACCTCCTTTAGTACCTATCAAATCCATGGAAACAAAAAACCTCATTAACACACTTGGGTGGCTCCAAATCAGGCGCCACATCCATCTTTATAGAACCCATAAAAACTCTAGCCTCTAAAAATACATTTCCTAGAAAATGGACATACCAAAACCGAAACTGGCCCATTGAGAAATTTCGGTAATCATGGTGCACTCGGATTGTGTCCATGACCATCCTCAATTTTCCCCCATTCTCCTCTTTAGATTCAATGTACACCTGGGTGTCATCAATGAATAACACCTTGAACCGGTCTACGAAAGGATGAAAATATGGTTTATGAGTCCCATGAACACTACTAGGGAATTTATCCTTCCAAACAAAATCACCAAGTACTTATAGTGTCCATCACGATATCTGAAGGACGTCTTCGGTATATCCTCATCCCATTCACATTGTTGGTGACAACCATATCTGAGGTCAATCGTTGAGAACCGGCGTACTACTCTCAGCTGATCAAAGAGGCCATCAATCCTATGTATTTGAAATTTTTTATTCATGGTCACCTGCTTCAGGAACCATAATTCCACACATGACCTCATTCTATAATCTTCCTTCATGGAAATTCAAACCGGGGCTACCCATGTAGAAACATTGGTCTCACAAAGCCCTTCTTCTGAAAGGCCTCCAACTGTACACTCATCTCATGATGCTTTGCGGGAGCGATCTGATTTGTAGGATTAGATATCGTTGTCATCCTCGGGTATATATTAATTCATATTTCTACCACTATATAGGTAGGTAAACCTAGAACATCCTGTGGAATGAATTCCTCAGACTCTTCCACCACTTCAGGAAACTGAGGAATCTTATAATCCACTGCACCAAGTGTGAGCGTAGCCAACAGTTGAGTAATAAGCTTGAACCTCCTATGAGTGAGTCAATCATATGATGCATGAATTTAATTTTCACAAACAAAGGAAAACCAAGTCCCATCAATGAAGATACATTTCACTCTTCCTCGGTGGCCCCTCGAATGTCTCCTGATTGAGAGTAAGACGGGTCAAGCATTGTTGTGCAAGACATCCCCTACCACCAAAAGAGTAACACAACCTGTCCCTATACTCACTTGAGCTTCCCTGAAAGCCTCGCACAACAAAGCTTCACCCGTCCTAGATATCTTGACTTCCTTTCTACAGATGCAAAAACTCTTCTATGGCCACTAACCAGAATGTGGTTGGAAATAACTACACTATAAAGAGACACTCCAATTCACTATAAGAGATAATTCTCTCATTGTGTTTTGGGGTAACTAATCTCCACCATGTCCCCATAGAAAGATGATAATGTAACACAAAAAGGGCATATATCAAGTCAGAATCCATCATCACAAGGTGAATCATAGGTTTAACTACTGCCATCTAATCCTCAGCTATCTAGGTGGTTGCCTCAACATCAAACCGAAGAGGTCACTGCCTCTGAAGCTCATGAAATTCACTCATTATACATGCATCCTCAACTGGTAGTAATGGTAGTAGATGTTGTTTAATGGGTGGTGGTATAGCAGGTAAACAATGTGGAGGTGATATCGTCATTTCATGCCTTTGTACCAATACCACGTCACAAGATGGGTCATCCTCATGATCACACAACAGAATCCTAGGAAGCAATATATGTGGAGGAATACTATAATAAAACAATATATACCATGGTCAATAGTGTATATCTAAAGAGATAACTAATTAAAGACATGGACGAAACATCCAACTCCTATATATTTCATGTATCATTATTTTCCCTGCAACTAGTATCGTCATGAATAGAGTAAAAAAGAATGTCCCAGGAATCTTGGTGTATGGATATGTTGGCCTTCAAACCGACACAGGATTCCATGCCCTAAAATATGAACTCCAAAAACATAACACTCTTTCCCCTAACCAACCATATAGACTCTTGGTCCTAAAGTAGAACTAAAATCCTCTGATAAAACACTATAAGAACCCATACCATAGGGGCACATGCTGTGACTACCCCAATCCCGCCTCCAATGGCCTAGGGGATGGTGACTAGAATAAGGTTGGCATTTCCCAAAAATTGGAGGCATTAGCTTGACCTAAATATACACATGCACACATATTCAATACACAAAAGCTGGAATGTAAAAAAAACTAGTAAACAATGATTTTAAACCACTATTTTACACAAATACAATATAATATTGAAAATATGAGAAAGTAAACATGCTAGAATACAATCCCACTAAATAGAGTTTGTAACCACAAGTCAAACCAGCAAAGTATGATGTATTAGAACTATCATCAGAAATGATTTCTGGACACACCTCAGACTATCTAGTCTAACATGGTACCCCATGGTCTTGGAATTCCTTGAATTTTATAGAAGATTCAATCGTGTATATAAGACAGGAAACATGCGGGCAAAGCCCGTATAAGTGTGAGTAAAAAAATACTGAGTAGAAAAACCCCCAAACCACAAAGGAATAACATAAAGGAAATATCAGAAAGTAAATACCATGAAAGCATATCACAAACGGTATACCATGAAATAATTCCACAATGAATATAAAATGAAGGAATTCCTCCAATGAATAACACAATTGAATGAATAGTCAGCTCCACGGAGATATTTCTACAAAATATATATCAAGAATAAAAAGATACAATCAAACCAATAAGGAACACAGACTCAACAAGATACATAACCTCCATAAGACACACAGTCTCCAAAAGAGACATTGTCTTTATAAGACACACAGTCTATATAAGACACACTGTTTTTATAAGTCACACAGTGTCTAGAAGACACATTTTCTCTAGGTCAGAGTGTTCGAAATTGATGTTTTCTCAAAGAACTCTTGTTATTAGAGAAATCACTCCCCAAGCCATTATTACATATGCATAGTCTCACAAAAACCACATCTAATATCATGAAATTACCATTTTTCGTAAGGGTCCCAATGCTGTAGAAGGCTCATCAAATGAACACATAGATTGAATTTTATGAGTGTTTGAAATTTACAAATATGGGGGGGCACAATGGGCCAGTGGACGAACTCACACTTGACCATTATGGTTAGTCCAACCATAGTTGACAGCCTCGTAGTCGATCCGGGGTCTGACTGGGGTCCGACATAAATCTACTATGGTTTGTTGGGCCTACCCGGCACACTCTATCATGGCCGAATCAGCCAACTCCTCTTGGGACCAACTCATCTCCCCTCGCCCAGCCTGCATGATCTTGGACTGTCTGGGCCCTCTCCCATGTCCCTCTTATATGCATTGTATTTTCTATGCAGTCTTCTATGGTGACCACCACTACTCAAAGTGGCCTCCCCACCATGTCAAGTGACAACCTTGCTGGATCATGCAACCTCACTACATCTCCGGCTCCATCGCCTTCACATCCTGTGGCCTTTCTCCATCACCACTACCATCATCCATGGCCACCATCGTTGCAGATGCACTACCTCACCAGAAAAACGTGTCAAACTCATGCTGATGGTCTATTTCCAAGATCACAATTCCTCCTCAGATGCCTGAATTTCAAAATTTTCATAGATCCATGATTGGGACACGATCTACACTGACATGTCCAACATTTTTGGTTGGCCGCTAATCTGGGGGTTCGATCACATATAGATCCACTCAAATAGTCAAACTGTTTCCACATGGTTCCAACGATGATGAATGTGTAAAATAGTTGATAAGGGAAGAAAAAATAATTCCTATGGACAAAATTTCTACCTTTTTCATGTTGGAATCAATAAATTCTTTTCAGAATAATGAATAAAGATTAATCTAAAATAGACTCCCATTAATTAGCCCCATAATTTTACCCATTATGCTACCATAAATCCGCATATCAATATATTCATGTGTAAATATGGCTTCATCATGAAAACCCCAAATGAAGAATAATCAAAATAAAATAATCACCCAACCACAATTAGGATCAGTCGATGATGAAATATTATTGTGTCGTTGTTTTCATCGGTGAGATTCATTCAAATCGTTGGCGTGTCCATCATCAGTTCACTACCCATCACCATTTGTCGAGTGAGTACTTCTACATGTCTCATAAGAATTAAGTGGACATAGTCCTAACCCCTAATTCCTAAAAATGGAGTAATAAATAGAAAATAATTGCATCAAAAAAATAATTTATCTTAAATTATTTAATGATTATTACTTCCTTTTCAGGTTTTCCACAAAAGACCCGCACCGACTATAGTTTTGTCAGGTTTAGAGAAAACAACACAATTTGAACCCAATTGTTTTTTCGGATTTCCAATATAATTCAACATTGATGATTGATTAGTATTTTAAAATTTAAAAAACAATATTTAATAATTTTATTTATGGTAATGTCCTTGGTGACTTTTTCTTCAGATGATCCACACTGACCAAGGCTAAGTCGCGCATAGGGTGAAACCCCAATTCAGATCTCTATGTTGCCCCCAGATTTCGGATTTGGGAACCCACTTAAAAATTATTCATAGTTTTATAGAACTATGTGTGATAGTGATTAAAAAACATTTCATGTTAATTTTTTTGAGGAAAACAGGACTTTGGAATTGCACGCCGTCTCAGCGCATGGTGTTATAATTTTCCATACTAATTTGTAAAAAATTAAAATGGGAAAATACGAGTCGTTACATAGAGTACAATGTACCTAAGACATTGATCACCCTTATTCTCTAACCTGATGATTTTATTCCATAGTGATATTCATACATAATCATTATTTCCAGCTCAAATTCATGGTATCATCAAATATTTTGAGGTTAGCTCTATCATCAACTCTAAGTATCCTCGGGTTGATGCTAAGTGGTCTAGGGATTTTAAGGAATTTCCTCAAATATTTTATGACCAAATAGTTTGTGTACAAAAACATCCTCCTAGATTCCATATTTTATGTACCTCCTCCCATTATGGGATTAATAAAGACCCATTTCGATGCTTGATTTGAAAATATTATTGTATAAGAACTCGACCAGGGAAAAATAATGAGACCACCATCCTTTTAATTCCATAATTCATCCTCTAAACATGTCCTCTTGTGTTTCAATAGTTCTTTCATATTTACAATCACTTTAATGATGATAATCCATACTAAAATTCAAATAAATATTTGGAGCTTGTTGGGGACTCTATCCGATTATATAGATATTAATTAGATATCAATTAGATACAATCGATAGTTGTGTTTCATATAACTTCAAAACATATTAGACATACATCCAAAAAAGTTGATAGAGTTATATGTCTTCTCAAATTACAATAAAGTTAGCTGTATTTTCAAGATGATCCCACACAACCCATATAGAATTATATTCTATTTATTTTTTTGGAATACTAATAGAAGAGTCAATGGTTTTGTTTTCCCATTATGATGTAGTTATGGGTAATAGTTCCATCATCCCCTTTGAATTGTATCCTTTCACCCTTTAATTAATAACATTTAATACACCTTGATGTATATTCCATTATCTCTTTCTTAGTATTTTCCCCCCAATAGTTCCCTCAGAGTCTGTGATATATATTCACACTCCCTAGATGGACGAAGAAGGGTAAGCTATGTGAATCGTCCAACAGTTCCTTCTTTAACTCGTGATTTTATGTTACACATAATCATGACCCAAATAATACAACTCCCTGATCATTATTTTTTTCTTTGTGGATTTACAATTTTTAAATAATTATAACTTCTTTTAAATTTCCAAATAAAATATCTGAACTTACGTTAACATCTCATTAAAGGATGATTGATCTACAATTTTTTAATGAATTGAGGATGTACCTTCTTTTATATTTCCCAACGACCATCATTCTTATGTTTAAGATGATAAGATCCTTCTCAATTATCATTAGTGATATGGTTTTAGGATCATTTCTACTTGTATAACTTGAAATTTTAGTTTTTTTATATGATGATAGTGAATTGAGATGTAATAGTCCTTAATTATTTATAATCATCTTCACTGGAACATATTCATCTCTTTCTATGTGAATATACAGATGGGGATCTTATGCTCCATATATATTTCAAACTTCCTCCCATATAGATAATACATCATGATTTAACATGCTTAGACCAATGCATCCATATATATATAAGATGTTGGATTGTTCTACTAGTTAATAATAAACATCCATGAGGTATAGGTTATAAGGTTTTCATTTGGAATTAGTACACATCCCAATACATTCTTGGATTTAGTGTTTCATACCAAAAATAGTTCTCCACTTGTGGGTAGTGTACTTACATTTGAGGTGATAGGAATATTTATCACCTCTTTGATGTTCTCCCAAAATTCACTATTCTAAACATACATGATTCCTTTTCTGATTTATCATCATTATTCAGTTTTAATGTCATGATATATTTCTCATAAATTATCAAATATTACCATATTTCCCTTTGAAACTACAGATATCTATTGCAGATATTATCCTCATATATCCCTTTATGTACTTCATCATAGAAGGTTCTAAATATATCCCAGTTCTTGCGATAAAATTCCCCAAGAATGATAATTACATCAACAAGAAATTACATTTTCTATAATTTTAACGAAGCTTCTCTTTTCTTTATGACATGATCATTTTAATAAAATTATTACCATTATACCCATTTGTTTAATATATTATTATATCTTCTATAAAGACAACGTTTTTTTAATGTAATCTATAAAGGAACCATTCATGATGACCATGGAGATTATCAAAGAATTAGTGCGTCAAAATAGAATCACTATGAACTCATAGTACGAGTACCATGTACAAAAAGTTGTGTTGGGGATATCCTTATGTTTCTCCTTTAGTTGATAATATATCGAATTAAGATCCACCTTGGAGAAGAATTTGGATCCATGTAGATGATTGATCATGTCATAAAATCATAATAGATGATACATGTTCATTATTGTGATCCTATTTAGATAACTATAATCAATGCAAAGGCCCAATGACCCATATTTATTCTTGACAAAGAGGACATGTTAGCCCGATGATGAAGAAATGAGGGTGTATAAACCATTTGTCCATGTTTTGATATAGTAGATTCATTAGTTCCTCGAGTTCATGAATTTATATTATATATAGAGTCCTTCATATTGGAATTTTTCCTAGTATATGTCTGATTGAGAATTAGACCTCTCAGATATGAGGAAGAAAATGAAATTCATCAAGAAACACTTTAGTGCAATCCATCCCAAAGGTAATTATGTCAAGGATGATATTTTCTTTTTCTTAAATAATTTATGCAATTTATTCTTATTCATAGGGAAATAATATCCAAGATTGCAATGATGGTACCAAAGAGGATTCGTCAAGTCTATATCAATTGTATAGAAACATAGGATGATTCCCAATATAGTGGGTAATTTACTTCTCTTGGAAATTTATGTGGGCTCAATATAAGGGAAGCCAATTCATACCCAATATTGCATAATATTATGCTAAATTGAGTTTCATATTGTTTGATGAAACATTCATCACATAATTTTTTATTTGGGAATAGTTATATAAGTTTTTGTAAATAATTACCCCATTATTAGTTCTCATATATCTCTCTACCTCCATAATTTTCAGTGATGTTTGAATAGTTCTACTAGACATGAATGATATGAAATAATGCATAGAACTAGAATAAAAAATTAATGTTAAATATTCATTATTCAATAACTAACTTATTTATCACCACTTCTTCTTCATTATAATCCTAAGTTTCTGTGATTGAATATGCACATCCATATTCGGAAGGGGGGTTTTAGAGTTCATTGTATTTGACAAACCATGGAATGAAACAATAGTTCACATAAGGTCCTTGTTTCTTGTAGTTGAAACATTTAACAATTGGCTAATGTTTTTTTGGGGGAATTCCTATCTTCTTTCACATTGGAGTGTCTCTCCTATTTTTAATCACTATATTGGTTACCTTCCATTCCAAAAATTAAATCATTACATTATTACCCATATTAAATCTCTAGGATGCTTCAAAAAGTACATTGGAAAGTCTTCTATTAGACTTTATTTCTACAATTTTATTTATTCATTATTCTGATCAGATAAAACAAAACATTAATCCTCTTATAAAAATTGAATCATTGATATTTTTTGACCTCATTTTCTACATTGTGGAACATCAGAAAATATTCATTGTAGCTGTCAAAGTACAGAATCACCAGGGATTTTTCTTGACTGGTCTTTATCCCAAAAATGAAATGTTCTACTTTTAATTTAAGTGTAATAATAAATTTGAAGGCATATCATGCATGTCTAATGATATTTTCCAAGAATTACTCAATGGTTATTTTATTTTTTATATATAGTTCAAGGGATCCTGTCTCCATTTTATGTCAATGATTTCAAGTAAAATATTCATTGGTAAACATGTTTTGGTATTCATTCCACTCCATATCGCTAATCTCTTCCCCAGCCTTCATATTTTTGGTCTACATACCCAATTGATCATCTTCTCCTTCTATATTCTAAATATAGGGAATAATACTATATTTATTATATAATTTATGGATGGATAATATTTTCTCAACGAAGACGATATATTGATTCATTATTAAGGGATAATATGATCTTTTTAATGTCGGAGGCATTTTTCACATAATGTTCTCACTTTCATCTTGTTAATTCATAGGGGGATTTGGGTGTTCCTTTGGATTTATGATTACATTTCATACTTGATCCAAATGAGAATGAATAAACTCGATGTTTTTTATTCCTGCTTCATCCAGGTTTGACATCTCGTTTAGCTAGTCATCACAATCCCCATCACATTGGTTGTTGGCCCAGTTTCTCCTATTTCGAATGGATGTAAATAATAAGGGAATTTTAGGGATGAGTTATTTTAAAATACTGAAGAAAAAATAGAAAACCATTAACATTAAAGGAATAATTTATTAATGTTATATATTCCATTACTTATGATTTTATAGGATGCCTTCTATGTTATCCATGACTCATTTCCTAAAAAACATTATAGGATTTTTTATCACTAAATAAAATATCATAATGAGGTTATTAGTTTTCTAATTCTTATACCCCATGATTCTCAAAATAGGCATGAATCAATGAAAATAGTCTTATACCAGTTCCTAATTGATTCTATCTCAATATGATGTTTTTTGGGTTGTTACCCATAGGTAGATCTGCACCATTGCCACATCTGGTGTTGTTCCAAACAGAGATGTATTTTCTTGGAAACAAAATAATCTAAATTTAAATAGAATATTAGGAATTTGTTCTTATTTTTAGAGTTATTACAAAAAAATTTACTATAATTTTAAAATATTTATACCAAAAATAAATATACATTCCATTGATACCAACTATGACAAACCTTTTCTTTAATAAACATTAATTTATGATTTATTTAATAAAATTTTACAAAATAAACCCCAAAATATCAAGATTCTTACTGTATTTTAGTTATTAGGCTAGAAACATAACAATGTAATATAGGGATACAAATACATTCTTGAAAACATCCATAACATGGATCTAATATTCCATAACTTTAAAATGAATACATGACAACCTGAGGACATTCATAAAAATGGGTGATATAAAAATAATTGTAAAGGGAAAACCAAATAATTGAATAGGGTATATAAATTCATGATATTTAAGAGTCATTAAAATGTTAAATAAGGGGTGAAAATAATAATCATGTACAATGATGCATTTAATGTCATGGTAACATAAATGAAAATGGGAATGCGGCGAAAACATTAAACATCTCATCATAAGAATAAGTTATTGTTAACCACCATGAAATAATAAAATAAAGTTCTTAAGATAACCTCATGTCCACAATTCATGGAATACTAGGATAATAAACATTACCCAATGAATTGGAGTCCATTATAGGTGCATCTATTCATAATCATATCATATACATGCATAATTATGCCACATGGATCATATATCATAAGAATGTCATTCATCAATTTTAGCACCATGATCGAGAAATGTCGGTTACATGAAATGAATTCCATAAGAATTATGGAATTTTATATCTAGGTGAATAAACTTGAGTTGAAATAGATGTGGATAATCCCAACATAGTCATTTGGCATGAAAAATCATAGTGAAATATCTATAGTATAACGACGGTACATAATTTCTCATAAAATTTTTTTATGGGAGAGAGATGGGAATATAATCATTTCAAAATAAATATTATAGTATTAGGTATCTAAATAAGCAAATCCCATCATTATAAACATAATATTAATGGCTCAAAATATAAAAGGTGCTTTAATAATGGTACGATAGACATGATTCTATAACATTAGAGGGTGATTCCAAAAGATTGGGATAATCTTCTTGAGAGATTAGGGGAGCCATTCCATGCCTATAGAGAGGTAAGTGAATATGAAATAAATAATCCATGTTTTCTTTGAATAAAAAATTGTGTATTTATATGGTTTATAGAACAAAAGAAGTGGGAGTTCTTTGTTATTTTCCTAACATATTTATTGGAATCAATAAAATCAAGTAATAAAAACCAAAAACATTTCCATGGATTATAGAAATGTTTTCTGAAAAATATTTTTAGTTGTAATTAATTAATATTTTAATGAGAATAATTAAATGAAATATTAACCTTGGGGATGTAGAAGTGATTCTTTTTTATAGAGAAAACATTTTTTAAAAATAAAATATTATTTTGGATTTGGAGGATCAATAATGGTTTTATTAAATTAAACAAATATCATCCAAAAAACATTATTATAAAGAGTATATTTTAATCTGGTCATGGATATATTATTTTCTATATATTACATCTTTTTTTACATTATTATTTTATAATTACTACCAAATATTTATACCTTATTTTAATTTTACCCAAAAATAGGATTGTATCAGAAAATTTTGAAAAAATTATATATTGGATAATTTTTAATTCCCTAATGAAAATATAAAAAATATTGTATAAATAATATTATATTAATATGTGATATAAACCATATAAATAAAAATTCATTTTTATTGAAATAATTAGGGTTTTCTAACAATAAAAATTTTCTCAACCTTACAAAAATAAAATTTTAACTTCATAAAATTATATTATAATTAACATTTAATATATAATATTTATTATGAATAAAAATTAAAATTTACAATATTTCAAAAGGTAGTGAATTAATAAAAATATTATGACTTGATTAAAAATATATATTATAAAAAAAATTATAGTTCCATCATATCAAGATATATTTGTAATCAAACTCATTATTTTTTCACCTATATATTATAAAAGTTATGAAAAGTATTGTCATAGTGTTTTGAATTTTTTTTTTACTTATTAATACTATTAGGGAAAAAATAAATAGTTCTTTACTATAATATTGAATGAATAAAGGGTAAGCTGTGTGACCGTGAATCTCTATTGGGGTTATTTGGAGAACATAGTTAGGGTAGTGATCTCGATGAGCTTGATTATATCTTGTAAATCATTTTTATCATGCTTTAGTTGATTAATATCTTCCTGGGTTTGGTCAAGATAAAATCCCAGAGAGTCGTTCTCCCTTAGAAGCTCGGATAAATGGATTTCTAATAGTAAGATTATACAGGTTGAGGCCATCAATTCATTTTTTTCTATGTCAATTGTACTTTACCATAAATCACAATTTAAACTAATCATATGATCACTATTAAATGACTATATTATCAACAGTTATGTTTCCTAATGGTATTTTAAATCAAATATCATATAATATACTAAAATCACCAAATTAGTTCATTTTTATTATATATCTACAATACTTAATAATGTGTATATTCATTTTATTATGGATGTTTTATTTTTGAATGTTCGAGTCTTTACATCCTACATTGTCTATATTCATTATTAAATCCACTAATAAAATGTGCCTCCAATATAAATATTCCATAACCAAACATTCCAACTCCATTTATGAAAATATTTCATGTAATATTCAATAATAATATAGCTCACTCTTTCACTTCTCCCAATAATGAAAAATTATTTTATTTAATTTTAAACATTATATTATAAAGTTATGAAATATCAAAAATGTGATCTCTATCCGCATTACTCATATATTACTACTATGAAGGATTTATAAATGTAATGAAGTATATGATAAATATAAAAGGATAGAAAATGGAAGAAGGTTGAGGGACACATAGATATATATAGATCCAATAAGTTATTACTATTATTATTATTATATCCATTAGTGGAATGATTCCTATCTTCAAAGTATGATTCCAACTTATTCATTGAGTATATATTTAAATCTATTGGGGCATAAAACAAGAAATTTGTAAATAATAAAGGTTTAATGACATAATACCTTGTTTTATAATGCTTTTAATAATCATGTTCCCATATTTACAAAAAAATATGTGTCCAAAAATCATAAATACCTACTCCCAATATATACCCTGGACCATTACATGAAATATTTTTATCAAAATATACTTTCATAAAATAAATTACAATAAAAAATGATAATTTTACATATATTTGATTCTCTATATAATTGTAATATTTCCACTTTATTGATGATCCACTAAAATAATGGTCTACTTTATTAATTAAAGATGTTACTAATATGATGTTCCACTAAAAATATAAATAAATATTTTTTCTTTCTATCATTCTAACATATTATTGGGTAATATTTAACTTAAGGATATAAAACAACATTCTTTCCCCTAGAAACACATATTTGACATCATTTATCAATTTTACACAATTAATATAGTTACATGATTGGAAATTAGATGATTAGATCATTATTCTTGTATGTTGTCACATTAATCAAAAAATAAATTTCACATTTATTTGTTTTTATGCCAGATATTTTTTTTAAATTGACTAAAATTATTTAGTATAATAATCTATATCAATATATGGACTAAATTTTTTATTAAGAAGAAATAAATGGTTATATGAGAACAGAACCAAAGGGGATGAGATAAGGAGTTGGGTAACCAGGGTGATATTAATCACAACTAATTTAAGAATACTAGGGGTGATTTATCCATCTATCATAAATAAGGATTCGACAAATGTTCATTATCTTCTCATATCCTTTAAGATACATTTTCCCATATAATAATCCATTAATGAACTATATTTGGTTATTACCCTCTATACTGGGAATGGAAATAATGTGAACCATATCTATATCATAAATTTAATTAATTCACAAATTGGAATTTATAATTTGTTGCAAAGAGAGAGTTCATTATTTATTAAATTTTCTTTATGGTTAGTCAAGATTATAAAAAAAATATTTTTCAATATCTATGTAATATCTTCATATGAGTTGTATTATAATAAAATATTCATCATAAATCAATAGAAATTATTAATGATTATTTTTCTTTTAACAAAAATTGTATCTAACGTAAAATTATTGACTAAGAAGATCTCTATAAAAAACAACACTTAATAAGAATGCAAGGGACAAAATCTATCGATAATAAAAATTTTATTTTTGAGAAGTTAATAAATGTGTTATTTGATTAAGAGGATCCCATGATGAGGATTCAATGGATGAAATTGTATCCATCATGTTTTACATTTATGAACATAATATAATTTGGAATTTTCCAATTTACAAGACATTAAATCATCATTTATTTTTGATTTCAAATCTTATTCATGTAATTCATGGTGAACATCTAATGGATGATATTTTTTACATTTTTTTAAAATACGATGTCCCATTTGGCCTTTGAAATATATTGATTTCAAAAGGAAATAAAAATAGTAATGTGAGATCTTTTATTCTATCTATATTCAGCTACTACTATTATAGTCACTGTAGTTAGTTTATTATGATAGATGAAAAATATTTTAATATTACCTTCTTGAGGGAACTCATGATTGAATGTTTCTTTATTTTATTAATTAAATTTTTTTATCAATACATTATTTATATAAATTAAATTCATAGCATTAGTGTAACACCGATTTGAAATTATAGTATGTGGAAAGGATTTCATCAAGAAAACATCAAATTTTTTTATTCATACATACACTAGAAATGGCAGTTAAAAATTACTTTATAAAGTTTTTGATTTAAAAAAATGATATATGAATTTAAATCCATATTAAATTATTAATTTTGGTTAGTCACTTTTATCATGATGAATTTTATTATTCTAGTTAATATCCTAAATATATTTTTACCATTAATTAAGATAATCTATAATTCTAAGTGAATGAATAAATCACTTTATAAGTGAAACATCCCTTACCAACATCTTCCAAACATTTAAAAGAGATACAATTTTTCTTCATGTGAGTATATTAATGAAATAAGATAATATTTCTTACGATTAACTTCATCTATAATCCTTATGCATATTGGTTAGAAATTTAATTTTAATGACATTGGAAATATTTACTCATGAAAGACAAAAAATTCATCAGAAGATACATCTCTATGATTATTCAATTGCAAAGATACTATTGTCCATAAAAATACTTAAGAATCACTATGACTAGTTAATTAATAATAGGATGTCATTCATAAGAATTTTTTAATATACATGAAAATAGTTCCATAGTTGTATAATGAGGAAATTTAATATAGTTATGGATATCTAAATGTCGGTGAAAAACTATTCTGTAGTTATAAATATTATTATATACACAAAATGAGTATTTCCAAAAGTTTATTTATCTATTAAAAAAAAGAGAACATTTACATGGAAAACATAACATGGAAATAAGAGAATTTTTATTTATATATGTGTGTGTGTGTGTGTGTGTGTGTTTTGATGTGTTAGAGGTGGTGATGGGGAACCTTAATAATTATTTGGAAGAGGTGAAAAATGCTTGTTATATAGGGGAATATTTCCTTTTTCCAGATCTCCAAACAATTGTGTATAATTCTATTAGAAATGTATAATGAAATAACAATTAAAATGATTTCTTAAATTTTTCATGATTTCATGAATAGGATATGAGTAATTGGGATAAATGGATTTATATTATGATATATATGGGGAAAAATATTTGGCCTATGTATTTTTATTGGATTGATTAACAATAGACTGATGTTAGGATTCTAGGATCATAATCAATACTTAATAATCTATATCATTTGAGTTATTAGAGTCTCCATAATGTGTATTCAATATGTTTCTCTCTTATAAGGACTATAATTATCACGAGAGTTACTCTCTTATAATATCTTAGTATTATAGTAAACGATTCATACCCTTCAGTTCCATATACATAATTTCACCAATTTATTATAAGATTGGACTCTAATCCATGTCATTATTTTAAATCTAATTAATTATTTCCAATTTTATATAAAGAGAATATGTTGACCGATTTGGTTTTCTTTTTAGCAGTTTCTTGATCCTATTGGAATGAGTATAGTTTTTTTTTCAAATTATCAATATGGAATATTAATTGAAAACACCATCTTTATTTATAAGATATATTTTATTTTCTAACAATATACCCATTGTAATGAATATTGTTTTAAGTTCTTATACCTCTAATTTCAAAAAGAAGAAGAATATTAGGATTATATGTTATATATATCTCTTCATAGATATTTTTGGATGGCCATAACATAGATTTTCCACATTTCTAATATTTATCATCATTATTATATATCATGATATAATTTTAATTTTTAAATATGTCATTGAAAATATGATTTATATATTTCAAAAATTTAATGTATTATAAATTTCTTGGAAGTTCTTAATCGAATATCTTTTAAAATGAAAAACGATGTTATATTATTTTCTATTGTATCTATTATATAGATAGGAGTTGGTAACTCAAGGGAAACATTTTAAAATGATATTTAAATTATTTCATCACTATTTTAGTGGAATTATGTTTTTTTAACTATATGAGATGATTTTCTTCTATATTTTTCTAACATCAACAAATATATACTTCTAGTAATATATTATGTAAGTCATTTGAAAAAATATTCTTTAGAATATATGTTCATTTATTACTAATCATTATATTTAATTTTATATACAATGTAACATTAATATTTTTTATCTATTTATACGTAGATTTCGATTATAATACTTAAACCCCATATAGTGATACTAATTTTCAATATATGTTTCATTACTCAATACTGATCCAACGATTTTGTGTTAGAAATAAATATTAACCATAAAATGTAGATAAAATAGTGAAATATTATATACCATTATTTGTAATATAGAAGTAATCCATATAATAATTATTAAATGAAACATAACTCTGATGGTTTTTCCAACACATTTTTGACAAGAATCAAGCAGTCCATGTCTTCTTGACACTGGTAGTTATTTTTATTCATAAAGTTTTATAGAAAGACAATATGATCTATACTTTTGAGGGGTGTAACCAATTTTTCTCTATAATAGAAAATATGAATCCCCTATAATTATATATAACTCATCTTCTTCTTCTATTTCAATAATAGGGTTCTATTTTAGATAAGTATCTCTAATATGTTCCTCAAGATATTTTAGTAAAGGTAGTGGTCTAAAAAAATTAAAAGGATTGAAGACATTATGTTTGGTAAATTCTATATTATGAATTAAGAATAGTTAGGATATTTATTATATATTTATTATCTTGGAGATAATATATTGTACAATGCACTGAACTTCATTTTAAAATTCTTCAAAAAGAAATACTTGTAAAGTAAATAACGTGTAAAAAAATTCATTTCAACCTATTAAATGACCCTCTCACATGGTAATAGATAATTAAACTGAACTCCATGATATGATGTTTTTTTAATTGATTAAAAAATGAGATTAATTGAGGGGTAAAAATTGAATGATGTGGTGAAATTATGTGGGAAAAGATGGGATTAATTAAGGGAACTTCCTAATATTTCCATACCTACTAAGAAAGAATTGTTTTGAAATAATCTTTCCAGATGCTGCTAATGTCACAACTAAAGTACCATACATGAATAAAAAAATACATTATTTAATACATGGATAAAAAAGAATAAAGGATATATCATCAATGTTCACCTGATTCGGAGACTCCTAAATAGATGGATGTAACAATTTTTTCCCATCTCATAAAACCCAAAAAGTGAATAATTCACACACACATTGTAACTGATAGAAAAAATCAGTTGGATTGGATAATTATATCGTTATTGTTTTTATAGAATCTTCAAAATGAGAAAAATATATATAATTTATTCCATCAAACAATGATGGATATGTGAAAGGGATATTTTGTTCAATATTAATTTAATGAGGATGCATGAGGATTATGTTGGGTTCAAATCCTCAATGTGATGATAATAAATTTGAATGAAGTTTGAAAACAAAGTAATAAAATAAATAGATTGATATAATAATATATATAGATGAATAATATTAATTAAAAAATATATTTATTTGAATACTGTTATAAAAAATTTATAAATGATTCCAATACCAAATCGTTGAGGTCAACTTATTACTAGAACAAAAATTTAAATACATATAGGAATATAAAGAAGTTTTACTAATTTCATAGGAATAGATAAATAATTTCATATTCTATTTCATTATAAAAAAATTATAGGATTATATTAGTAAACTATAAAAATCATTAGAAAACCCATATTCTGTACATATAAAATATAATGTAACATAGAAGAGATCTTTTAATAGGTATAACAACTAAATAAATGGTAAATTAACATGACTAATATACATAATTTATATTTTTTATATTGTTAAATTTTTTTACATTGCCATGACGTTCCATTACATTCATGGTATATATATTTGATTAGCATAAGAATTAAAATGATACTCTCCTATAAATATTTCATTCCTTTTATATAAATACCATTTTTTACAAAATCCAATCTTTTAATTTTCAGTAATATGATATCCCACCACATGTATTCTCTTTGTAATTAAAGTCATTTTATTTTATCTTATTCACACCATTTTTATAATTATATAAAATGACATGAAACACATCTGATCAAGGTATTAAAAAACATCTATTTGATAAATAGTAATAACATGTTCATATTCCTATAAATTATAAGAAAAAAGGAGGTATGAATATTATGGAGGTTATAAAATATGTGGTTGTAAAAAATTTGAAAATGATGGAGAATATTGATAGAAATACATAGAAAATAATGATATTATTATCCCAAAAAGTAATAGAATTCATCCCAATAAATATTAGAAAATTATATGGTCAAAATGAATTTTTATCGGAATTGAGGGATAACAAAAGATATAAGGTAAACCTATAGTAAAGAAGGATTAATTCCAGATGTCAAACCCATTTCAGTATAAGTACCAAAAACCATTAATAATTAAATTTTTTCCAAATTAAATAGATTCACATACTTATGATGGATATATTAGGGATTTATATACTGTTGATTTGTTAAAAGATATAATAAAATATTAATAATAACCACACAAGATGAATTTACATAAATTACATTACCCACATGCTCTAAATGATGATAATAACATGATGAAGATCTAATTTTATTATAAATACATCAGATTAAAATAAACTCTAACACGGTGATCGATTAGAAAAATTAACTTCTTAATCCAAGATAAATATCATTACACGTTTTCATGTAATATGTAAATCTTGTTTGACCCTATTTTTATCAGGTCTTATTTGGAGGTTGTTCTGGGAAAATTTGGTAATTTTGGGAAGCTTTGAGGGATATACATGGTTGTTCCATGGTTTAACCAATCCTTAAACCCACATTTCAAACCGTTCAACCATGGATTGTAGGGAATTCAAGGTTAGAGCATAGTTTCCAAAACCAATGGCTCAAATAGAGAATTCTGTGCACCCCAATCGTAGGGGCATACAGATGGAACACATTTTCCTTCAATCATGAACCTTCTCCAACAAACAATGAAAACCTCATTAAATGGTTCCAAATTTTTATTTTAAAATACCAAACCACCATTATAAGTTTATAGTCACCCCTCATAATCCTAATATGAATATTTTCTCCTTAGAGGCTCAAGATAAGTTATTTTTCCCGTCCTAACCATTTACAAGGTTGATCAATGTGTTGTTGATCATTGATCCATCCCCTCTGGGTAAGTGGACCTCCAATCATATAATTTTTTATAATCTCTCTTCATATATTATTTATAGAGTATTTTATCATCATATTTTTTAACGATCTAAGCACTATTTATATGGATCTAATCTGTTTGTTTTTAGATATGTTTTTCATGTTCTATTCTTATATCTTCTTCGTATTTGACCATATTTTTTCATTCTTGTTTTAGGTGTTGATAATTTGATTGCATGAATAATGGTAAGTGGGTCCCTTCAGGATTTTACATGGAAATTATACACTGAATTTATTGATTTTTTGGAAATATATATCAATATATTTATAAAACCTAAAACTGAAATGATATGATTTTGAAATTTTAAATGACATGGGTTTTGGGAGAAACCCCCATATCTAATTCAATTGATATTATCGGGTTAATTTTGAAAATTATAGAATCGTTGAAGTGTTTTGATAATATTTATGATAAAAATGGATTAAATAAAAATGTTGAACGCATATTATTAGTTTTTTTATTAAAAATACAATAAATTATGAAAACCCCATCTTTTACTTTAAAATAGATTTTTCATATTGACACTGAAAATTGGGAAATTGAATTATCAATGAAAATTTGATTTGAAATAAAATTTTCCCCCCATTATTTATTTACTTATTGACAACATATGATCTTGTGTAGTTCATTCATTAATTCAGAAAATAATTCTTGGAACATTATCCCACTGTAATGGATTGATGAAGTCAAATATAATGAAAAAAATTATTTCTTGTGATTATCCTTGATAAGAGGTTGATGAGTCCTAGTTGGACTAATCTAGATGGATTTGTGTACATATAGTTATCCTTGATCACTTATATAATTAATGTAAGGATCATATAGCTCGGATCTATTGTAGTGCAGGGCATATAACCATGGTGGGGTTTATGTGTGTTTTGATTATATATACCATTTATTATAGAATAGTTATACTAAATGAAAAATTATTTATATGAATTAATTTATGAAAAATTTTATTTATACAATATTTTAAATGTTATCCATCTATAAAAAAGAAATCATGTTTTATTTAAAATTTCAAAATTATTTTTTATCCCATGTGTTATTTTATTTAAATTGAAATCATGATTACTTTATTATTATTATGGAATCATTTATGGAACACCTGGTTTTAAAATACTGAGAAATATAACTCACAGACTACCTTTTACCTTGAGAATTTTTAAATTTTATTATGCCATTTATATGAAAATGTAAGGAACAAAATAGAGTTGGTGGGTTTCTTGATCCTTTGGAGTGTACACTAGTGACGGTGAGTGGTGGATATGTTTTACACATTTTTACTCATATTTTTTCCAAACTTTTTTCTTGTTTATGTTATGTTTATATTTTTTTACATATATACTTGTGTACTATTTTCCTGAGTTTTCTTCTATTTCATTATACTTGAGGAGTGTCAATATAATTACTTGTCCTTTTTTAACATCTAATGTTTTTTTGGAAAAAATAATTCCCTCACAATTCTTATATGATTACAGATAGAAGTCCCCATTCTATGGGTATTAGGAACACCCATCATGTTATTTGATTATTGGATCGGGTATTAGTGTACCACATGACAATGTGAAATCATAGGTTTGGGTTAATATACATTTATGAATTTCAATTTATAGTCTAGGTTTTCCTTTTAGATAGTTGGTATGATTTATGGGACATGAGAGATAGTTATAAGTATGTTACTTGGTAGTTCCTCTCATAAATAGCCTTAAGTCACATGAAATTTTCTATTTTTTAGAGATTGAGATTACATGAAATTTTCACGTCCTCGATAGGAAATATATTAAAATCATTCATGGGATGGATTTAAAAATATCCCACTATAAAATAATTGACTATTATTTTTGGATGGACTGCATAATGATTCCTAATGGGGTGGTCCATGTCATTCAAGGAGAATGGGACATGAGTTCAAGTACATTTGTACATTAATTTATAGAGTTATTCAGGGTAATATCAGTGTTTGATTATGACTTGGATAAAGAATCTATGAGTGGTGATCTCCCTCTATTTGTCATAATGTTTCCCAATATTTTTCCTTCTTATTTCTCTTGTTTTAAACTAGTTAGATAGTTTTAATTTTCTATATATTTTTTACCCAGTAATCATCCAATACATATTCCATAATATCATATAGAATCACCTAAAATAAAATAGTTGAAGACTTAGTTGGAGGATTTGTTAGATAAAGGCTCTATATGGATGAGTGTGTTAGTTTTGGAGGTACATGTTCTATTTTATATGAAATCTAATGAAACACTTCACCTATGTGTTAACTATAATATATTCAATTATGTTACCATAAATAATAAATATCTATTACAAAAGATTGATGAACTGTTTGACTAGTTCAAATAAGAGAACTGGTTCTCAAATATTGAAATTCATTTTGGCTCAACCGATTGTGAATCAAAGAATCATATATTTTGAAAATTACCTTCTTATGTAGGTATGAAAATTATTATTATTATTTTCCCATTTCTTCTAACCATTACTCTTAAGTCTTTATGTATTGAATTAATAGAATCATCCATGAGTAAAATTATATTTTTTGTGGTCTTTGTGGATGACATCCTAGTTTAGTCTTAGTCTGAAAATGATCATGTGGGTCATATAGGAATATTTTTACAAATATTTATAGATCACAAATCATACATAAAATGTTCAAGGTGTATTTTTTGGATATGGGAACTAAAATTTCTAGGAAAAAAGGTCTCAGAACATGGTACCTCCGTTGAACTATAAAGTGAAGGAATCATAAGATGAGTGGAGTTAGAAAGATTTTTTCATATATCTATTTAGGTCTCTAAGAGAATGAGTCTCAGACTATTTTGACAATGGTTTTTTAGACCACCTCCATTCTTGGGATGAATCTTCCGGATTAGCAATGTGTTGAGGAATTTACTGAAATTAGAAAATCCCATTATAGCGGGAAGACTATTTTTAGTGGTCTTTCTCCATAGAGGGTGTTTTATATTTTTAAAATTGACACATTGGTACTTTTTCAATTAGGAAGGCTTGGATGGGGAAATTTTAATGTTCCCTATGGTATGTTCACCTGGGTAACATGGACATTTTAGGTGACATGCGATAATTATTATGGAATCTAGGTATGAGATGAAACATCATTGATTTTGTTTCACGTTGTTATAATTTCTAACATGTTAAGGATTAACCCCAAATCCCTATGAGTTTTTTGGATCCCCTACTATTGGTGAATTTGAGGTGGAATGATATTTTAATGTACATTATGTTGTATTTTCCCATACCCCTCTAAAAAAGGATTTGATATATGTTATGATTGACTTGATATCCAAATATACTACCATTATGATAATCATTGATACAGCTAAATATGATGACTTGGGAGTCCTATACATTCAATAGTTCATCAGGATTCATAGTGTTATATCTATGATAGTATCTGATAGATATCCACTGTTTCGTTCATCTCTTGAGAGTGGAAACTAAGAGGCAATGAGATCTCTTGTCAGCATGAGAATGACATATCATCCACAAATAGATGATCCGACATAATGGGATATATAGATTATATAATAAATAATCTATGCTTGAGTCCATGATTTTTGGAGGATCATGGGATAACCACTTAGTACTATTTGAGATTTCTCAAAACAATAGCTACTAGTCCACAATCTGGATGGCTCATTTTGGGGAATTTTATGGAAATATTTGGAAAATATTCATTGGGTCGGTCGTATATTTATGAAAGATCCGTTGATAGAAAACATTTATTGAGATATGATGAATAATATTCAGTTGATTTGTGAAATAATTTTGAAGGCACATGGATGATACAGATATTTTAATGATTTTAGTAGGTGATTGTTGGATTTTTTGGTTGGAGAGTGGTTGTTCATGATAATTTCACCCTAGTTGGTTCACTAACGTCTTGAGGAAAATAAAAAACAAGAACCCCGTTTTGTATGAAAATTTGATATTGATGAGATGGTGGGAAAAGGGGCATTCCATTTGTCACTACAACATCAGTTTACATCGATGAAAAATGTGTTATACATATCAATTATTCATCAGTATCATTCTAAACCATCTCATGTGTTATTATTTGAGGATCTTGATGTTGAAAATGATTTATCCATGACTCAGTATACAATCAGGATTTTTGATTCTGATAAAATGTTACTTCATGAGATGATGATAACATTTCTCTATGTGTATTGGCACTATGGTTATGACTCTCATTAGACTTGGGAACATGTGGCACTTATTATAGAGTCGTGGGATCATCTCTTTGACATATAATCTTATTAATAGCATTTTTTATGCATTCAATTTTTTTATGGAGAGGTTATAAAACCCAATTAATTTTTTGAGGTACTATTTTACCTTTTTTTACCTCATTTTATTCGATTCTTATTTGGAGCTCATTCTAATATAATTTGGGAACATTGTGAAGCATTTTTTGATGTCTATTATTGATGCACGGTTTGAAAAAACTATGCACAACCTGGTGGAAACACCGAAATCCCTAAATTATCAAGAATGCATTGTTTACACAAAGATTCCAAAACCATCCCCCGTGGGGGAATCTAGGTTCTAAAATTAGTAGGAGAGCATGTATGGCACACAATTTTCAGTAATTGTGTTCCCCATCCAGCTAACCATGTCTTAGGGATTAAAAAGATCTAAAAATATATATTTTAATTTCCCAAACCCATCATTATGTGTTGGATCACCCAACATGACCCTAATGTATACAATTATTAGAATCTTACAAGAAGATATTCTATACCCTATAAACCCTTTCCATGGTGGATCAATGTGCTGTCAATCTCAGTCAATGTCCTCCAGGTATGTGGACCTCCCCTCATATAGTATCTTTCAATATCTCTTCCTCACCACCTCAACGAAGAATTCAATATATTTTTAATGAATATAAACATTGTTCTTATGGATCATATCATTGTATTATTATATCTTGAATCAATATTTAGAACATTGATCATATTCACCATTGATCAACGTTGTCGTTCCCTTTGTGGTCATTGTTCATATGTTTTCGTGATGAAAAGAATGTGGTTCCATTTGATATTTTCCATGTAATTAATACATTTAATTTATAGATTTCAATGAACTTATATTCATTTGAATTATGAAAACATAATTTTAAATATTTTGATAATAAAACATTAAATGATATGGATATTGGGAGAAACCCCAAATTACAAAGGAATTTAAATCATTGGGTGAATTTGGAAAATGATAGAATTGATGAAATGATTTAAAAATTGTTTTGAAAAAAATTTATTAAATATCAATGATGAAAAAAAATTATGTTTTTCCCATAAAATGCATGAAATATTGAATAAAAATATTTGTTTTCATATTTAATAGGCATATTGAAATTAAAAATTCTGAAATTGATTTCAAAAGGATAATTTGATATACAATTTGTTGATTTGGAAATTATACATTGATCGATTGATAACATGTGATCCTAGCTAGTTAGTGGATTATTTGGTAGAATAAATCTAGGATCATTATCCTTCAATAGAGGATTAATGATGAATACCCTAACAAAAACCTAGTTCAACATGGTTATCCAATTGTAATTTTGATAATTCATATAATTCGAATGCTTGAGGGATGTGATTATATATCTGTATCCATGATCATTGGTACGAGAAGTGTGAGGATCATTTATCTATAAATTAACATAAATTAGGGAATATGACCATAGATCTTGTAATATTTATTTTTTTATATATGTAATTTATTATACATCTATTTTACATATGATTAATGATTTATATAAATTATTTTATGTGAAATGTTTATTTAAGTCTCGTTTGAGATGTTTTTTATCTATTGATATGAATGAATGTTCAATTTTAAATATGATTGTTTTCCATGCCCTCTATTATTTAAATTGAATGAAATATCAATTAATTATTATGGAATCTATTATGGAACACATGGTTAGACCTAACATGGATTTATATCTCACACACTACCTTTTATATTGGGTGTTTTTATATTTTCTTATTCCACGTACGAGAAAAGGGAAAGATACACTTGTAGGTGGTGTGTGTTCTTGATCCATTGGACAATAGAGTGGTGATGGTTTCTAGTGGAGCCATTTTCCACATGTTAAAGAAATATTTTTGAGACATTTTTATAGTTGAAATTATGGTTTCCATTGAATATTTTATCAATATAATAGTGTAATTATTTACATTTTTTGACTTTCGGTACTTTCTGCATGAGTAGTATTGATATACCAAATTGTATATTGTTTGTGTTCCATTATTTTTTGGAAGAAATTGTTCACTATATATTCTTGTATGATTCAATGTGATAGTCTTCAAACTATAGGGATTGAGAATTTCTATTAGGCTATCTCAGTGTTTGATTTAGTACCAAGGAACTGTGGTATAAGATATAGTTTTTGGTAGTCCATATATCATACATTTTTTAGAAGATATTATGGAATCTTAAACAATTGGAAACACAGATTAATAGATTCTACCAATAATGATGTTTTTTCTTTTTTTTTCAAAATATTATATTTATGATATAAAATTTTACATGATCATGGTCCACATCATTACACACCTACATAAAAAGATTTAGTTGACGTACATGTACTCATTCTATATATAGTTTCTATTTTCTATAAATATAAGAACTATTAAAATAATTTGAATCAAAATTAATAATAATTATTTGAGAAAAATATTTGTTTTTTGGGTGGTAGAGATCCATCAAGTGTGTGATAAATATTTATTTAATAAATTTAACTATAGACCCACTTATACAGACCAAGGAAATCACATATATATTCTTTTATTTTGATTTAATAATGTTTTAAAAACAACCAATATAATACCAAAACCTTCAAGAATCCTCATTATGAATAAAAATCCATGAACGAACATTATTTGGATGAATATTTTTCTTCTTATAATTTTTGATAAGTTTTCAGATGATATCAGAATGAGATGTTGACTAGGTTTATAAAAATATATCCTCATTATGTTATGGGGGAACTCTCATAATATAATGAATTTTAATTATTTGAATTTTGAGTATAATAATGAAATCTAAATTATATTTCAAAAATATCTTGTATTTATAGAGTTTGGAGTAAAAAATAGATTTTTTGAACTAAATTCTATGGATAAGTTTTCTCATTTATTAAAAATATTATCCAATATGAAAATATTGTCAAATATAATTAAATAAAAATGTAATTACAATAGATCATCAAGGTGAAAATTTATTTATTATCTTCATATATTCTATTAAAAGCATTATTATCATTTTGTTTAAAACTAAAAATCTAGAAATGATCACTATATGGTTGAAATAATAAACATAACATTTTCCTAATTGGGTAAACAATTTATTAGAAATTGGAAATATCTTATGACATAAAATATTCATGGATTATAATTATTTTATTGTTAATGGATTTAATTGTTTACATATAATTAAACAATCCAAATTAATTAGTTGAAATAATTTTTCATATTGGGTATTTCCAGACATATTAATTTATAGAGATCCAAAAATATAAATTATAGTATTCTCCTTTTCTATTTCGTTATCTGTAAAAAAAAATATAGTCTCCACTATTGGTTCAATGTTAGGAGATACAATTATTTCAAAATTTTACCGTTTTAGAACATTATGATTAGATTATCAGTTAATAATATTAATAATGGAACAATAATTATGATATTATTTAGTGAAATTACATTCTTTTCTATAATTATAAAACCTAGGTGAATTTCTTGTGTGAAGATAATATTCTTGGATTTGTAAATTTTTTCCTCATTTCTTGAATTTATTATTATTTGTGAAGAGAAACAAACCTAATAGTATTATTCACCATGTTTTGAGGTGGAAATAAGTTTTTTTCTTGAGGTATAGATGGTGATCATGGAGACAATTTTAAGAACCCGAACTTTAGTTTCAGGTATGTTTTTCCTTTTTCTGTAGTTTTTGAGAAAAGATGAGTTTCTGGAAACTTTTTAAGTACACGCCATGTACATTATAAGTACATTTCATGTACTTTGATGCCACTCGAGGCCATGTTCAGGCCGTGTAATGGCCACACACATGGCCATGTAGGGGTGATGTGGAGACCGCTTAAAGTGGAGTACAGAAAAGTCTAGTACATGCCACGTACTCTAAAAGAACACGCCGTGTACTTTATTTTTTCATTAAATTGATCGGGGTCACTTCTTAACCCCAGAACCATCTTTTTATCCATCATCATTGACAGAGAGAGAGGGCACAGCCATGGATCTTCTCCAAGACCCCGATCCTTCGTCTGTTCTCTGAATCTACCACCATCAATTGCATTGGAACCGCAGCGGTAAGATCCTCTTTCTTCCAGATCATCTATTTCCAATTCCTCTACTTTCTCAAGTAATCATGGATTGAGTGTTTTGTGAATTTTCATAGATATACGATTACCTATAAAAATTAGATCCTCGTGGTTCAATACTATCGATCACCTAGCATCAAGGTAGGTGTGTTGTGCCTTTCTATTCGAATTCGTTGAGTTTTATGTGAAATTTCCACCAATACCTGTGAACGGGGTATTGCGTGTTTACTATTTTTCCCGGATGTTTTTTTCCTTTCATTTTGCATGTGTAGAGGTAATTTGGCTGTGTATAAGGATAATTCCTATGATTTCATGTTTTCTCAATGCCTTGTTCTCTTTACGACATTTTGGTCTTATTCAGCCCATTGGCTGTTATACCTGTTTTCCATGCCTTGTGACCGTAGGATGGACTGTTGTTCCCTGAAATTGATTGTTATGTTGTAGACTAGTTAGCCAAGTATCTCTGTAGCTTTACTTTGTCCTTATATAATTATTATGTGCTGACAAGCAGGGGGCCGAGAGAACCTGGTGTTATAGACTACAGGAGGGTAGACCGAGTGATCCTCTTCAGAGATTCATGGATATTATAGACTACAAGAGGGTAGACCGAGTGAGCTTCCTCATATCGTATTGATATTTATAGATAATAAGAGGATAGGATGAGTGATCTTCCTCAATGATTCTTTGTTTGTTTGATTTTCCTTAAACCACTCCATGCTATAGGAAGAATTGAGCGAGTGAGCTTCCTCAGAGAGTCTGTGATAGACCTGAGGCTATAAGAGGAATTGACCGAGTTAACTTCCTCAGAGAGTCTCTAGAACTTGGGTCTATAAGAGGAATTGACCGGGTGATCATCCTCATAGTGTCTATAATTACATTAGACTATACAGGGTATTGAATGAGAATCCTTCCTCAGAGAGTCTTATAATTTACTATGACAAACCAGATGGGTTAGGATGAGTGTACTACCCAGAGGGTGTTGGTACTTCTTAGATAGGACTAGAGGGGATGGTTATGGGTACTTCCTAGAGGAATTCCTGTTTGTGGATAGTTTTTTGCTTCACTGATGCTTGTTGACTGTGGATTGTTTACTGTTGTACATCATCCTGTTTACTGTTACTGTACTATTACCGGCCATATGACCACTAACTGTTAGTCACAGATCATTGGGTGGTTTACTACTAGGATTTAGTCTTACACCCTGTTTGGGTCATGCTTTTGGGCCAAAAATAGATTATATTACTGCAGGTATAGACAAGGGAATATTCCCTTCCACTTCAGGTACTTGATCGTATTGGAGATGAAGAGCATGGGACCAAGCTGAGGTTTGTGAAGCTGAGGAGTTTCTTTTCGGTTTTTCTTTTTTACTTTGGTTTAGTACTGTATTTAGCATTATGAATTTTTTGTATTCTTTCCTAGACATATGTATCATGCATCATTCCATATATATGTGTGTGTTCCTGTTGTTTATCATATTTATTGTTGCGTTGTTCACGTGTGTATGAATTTTTTACTTCTTTTATTATCATTTATTAATTCTATTTTCTGTTGTATACTCTACCAATGAGAGCATAGTTTCCCCACCACTAAACCCAAGGCCATCGCTACTAGTCGGTAGCCTCTGGCATTTAGGGAAATGTGCTTGAGGCCATGTGACCAACCTGGTACGGGGTACCCCTGGGTAGCTTCTGGAACCAGGATGTTACAAAGTGGTATCATAGGAATTCGTTTCTCTTGACTTACTATTTGGAGCCTATATCCATGGATAGGATGGAATAGGTACTTGTAAATAAGCTGTTCCCAGGAGTGACTAACCCGTGTATAGAGAAAAGCCAATCTACCTCATTTATTGTAAGTTTCTACATGTTTTTTAATTTTTATAGTTAATATGATTTCACCTTGATTGACTCACATGATTTCTATTGTTACTGTTGATATTATTGAGGTTCTATTTCTGTTTCTACCAGATGAGATGAGGGTATTCAATCTCATGCATCATATAGGAATTTTCTAGAAATCACATGTCATGCATTTTTGCCAAGCCATCTTGGATGAATTAGTGATTTAATATTGTTGTGATAGATTATGAGTAAAATATGCATGTTTTTGTGATATTTACCTTGATAGATTATCTGTTGTAGATTGGGTATTGTTTATATAGAGATTTATTGAAATTAACCCAAAATTTTGATTCTTGAGGTGTTATAGGCCCTCATGAATCAGAACATGGTGGATAATTGGATTGTTTTCCTTGTATATGATGTGTAAGTGATCCCAAACCTTGATTAGTGGAGAGTATGGGCCCTCACAGATCATAATTTGACACCTTAACTCTTATTTTCTGTGTTTTCTGGGCTCCCGAGCAGTTTCTGAGGATATTGCCTAGAAAAACCCAGAATACACTGCGTGTACTTTATGAATACATGCCGTTTAGTTTTCAAACTGTGTTCCAGACTGTGTGGGTAGAAACACGGGGTTGTGAAAATCTTCAGGAACATGCTGTGTACGGTAGGTACACGTTGTGTTGTAGAGGCTGTGTGGCTACCCATGTGACTAACGACACGGATGGATAAAACATTGATTGTACACTCCGTGTCCTGTTTTCACATGTTATTCCATGTAACCCAAGTACTCGGCCATGTCAAGAACAACATGGGTTAGGGAAAACATTCATGTACACACCATGTTCTCATGGAGCATGTCGTGTAGAGTGAACTGTGTAGCCGAACGAGTAACTAACAACACGGGTCGTTGAAACCTTGTTCAGTACACGCTGTGTGGAGGTCATACACTCTGTGCAGTCTAGGATTAATAGGATCGTGTGGGTTATCCATGTAAGGAGACCCGGGCAGGGGAATAGAGTTCATGTACACACCGTGTGTGGGGACAACATGTCGTGTGGTTTGGGCATTATGCGACCAGTTGTGGCAGAAGCACACGCCCATGTGAATGGCTTAAGAGAACACACAGTGCAGTTTTTATACACTCTGTGTAGTCATGTTTTGTAATACTTGAATATTTATTTCTCTTGTTTCCTTCTTGTACTCTTGTGTTCTGTCTTTGATAATCCATATATAAGGTGTGCTTTTGACCTTTCAGAGTTATGACACCAACATGTCCTCCTATTGTACGTCAGCTGCCAGATGGTGATCCAATGCCAGATATAGCCAATTAGGTACCCCTACAGATCCTCCTACTGTGCGATCTTTGGCACCAGTGGTTATACCGGTTGCATGTGCCGATGCACAGTTCAGGGACGATTTTATGAGTATGATGCAGAACTTCTAGGGAGCACCACCACTTTCCCCTTCAATGGAATAGTTGATGCGGGTTTTCTAGAAGCAACATCCTCCTACTTTCTCAGAGGATGGAGGACCTCAGGCTACAGAGTCATGGATAGAGGCCACGCTCACAATTTTAGATAATCTAGAGATACCTCCATAGAAGAGGGTGAAGCTCGCAAAAGATATCCTCCGAGACTCATCCATAAGGTTTTTGAAGGTGATCTCACAGTCAGGACGCCAACAGGGTATGACTTGGGATGTGTTTCAGCACATCTTCTAGGATTACTTCTACCCAGAGACCTTGAGGGCCGATCGAGCCCGATAGTTTATGAGTCTGGAACTGGATACTCTATCGGTTATGGAGTACCCATCTTGCTTTACCGAGCTGCAAAATTTCATGTCGATTCCAGTAGGTGATGAGTTTTTCATGGCTAGGAATTTTGAGGATGGTCTCAAGCATATGATCTTTTCATAGGTAAACATCATTAGGTTGACTTTGATATACTCTATCGTCAACCATGCGCTGATCACTAAGCGCAATATGAAGGATTCTGGAGCAACGAACAAGGGAGGTTCGACATCCAGAGTCAGTATTCCTCCTACTAATAGTAGGAAGTGTTGTAGGGAGTCTTCTAGAGGAGATCAGAGTAGGCGGAATGTATCTCTGAGCAGCCTGGTAGTATGCTACCAATGTGGGAGGAGTGGGCATACTAGGCCTTAGTTCTAGAGAGACCCGATGGAGTGTAGATCTTGTGGCAAGATGGGTCATCTTCAGCATTTTTTCCATATCTTCTAACCTACAGCTGGTGGTAGGGGTACTTCTATGACCCCACATACAAGAGATGCATCACCAGTTTCTTAGCAGTTTAGGAACTGTAGTTATTTCGGCCGTTTGGGCCAAGGTGGTGGTCGCGGCCATGGTGGTCAGTCACCTGGCTACGAACGACAGCAATGTGGATCAGATCACAGTGGTTAGCCAGGGTCGTAGAGTCGTGGTACAGTCCAGACATTTATAGTGGATCAGACCTATCAGGTGCAAGATCCCAACCCTTCTACTGTTCGAGTTACGATCTTTGTAGCCTCAGTTTTATCTTCATCTCCTTTCAATACTGGTTCTACGCATAATTTTATCTCTATTGTTGTTGTGGAGATCCTTGGGCTCTGCATCTTTTCCTCTACCAATACTTTGAATCTAGACACATCTTTGGGAACTAGAGCAGTTAGGGTGTGTCAGTGTAGAGAGTTCCCTATTGAGGTTACAGGGTGTCTCTACTTATGGGACCACTATGTCCTTGATATGATGAGCTTTGATTTCATTATTGGAATGTACTTGTTAGTCCCCTTCTAGGCATTCATCGACTGTTATCTCCGCAGGGTGAGTTTCGTATCACTAGAGGGTGGATCAATTTTTCATAGAGGAAAGTGGGATGTCCAGGCGAGTTGACTAGGACCCGAGCATCATGGGCAAGGAGGAGATACAACCTAGATTTATAGTCTTTATCTAGATGACTAGGGGACTTCACAGTTTGAATTTCCTCCAATGTAGGATCGTTTCATAGATGTTTTTTTAGAGGAATTTTTAGGTTTTCCTCTGGAGCGTGAGGTAGACTTCTCGATTGAGCTTGTTCCAGGAGCGGCACCAGTGTTCATTCCTCCTTATAGATAGCTAAACCTGAGTTATAGGAGCACAAGAAGCAGTTGGAGGAGTTTTAGGCGAAGGGTTTCATCAGACCCTATACTTCTCCTTGAGGTTCGCCTGTCCTTTTTGAAAAGAAGGAATATGACACCCTCAGGCTTTGTGTGGACTATCAGAAGTTGAACTTTTTGACGGTCAAGAACTGATATCCCCTACTGAGGTTCGACGATATCTTTGATCATCTTCAAATAGACCGATTGTTCTCGAATATTTACTTGAGATCCGGTTATCATCAGTTGTGCGTTAGACCATCTGGTATACCTCTTAATGCATTCCAGAGCAGGTATGATCTATACGAGTATATGGTTATTCTGTTTGGTCTCCTTAATGCACCATCAGTTTTCATGGCATTGATGAACCGAGTGTTCCATCCATACTTGGATTACTTTATGGTGGTTTTCATGAATGACATCTTGGTGTACTCTCACACTCGACATGACCATGCTACCCATCTTGAGATCTTTTTGAGTACACTGAGGGAGCATTAGTTAAATGTTATGCTCTCAAAATGCCACTTTTGTATGGATCAGATTAACGTCTTGGGTCATGTTATCTTAGAGACATGATTATCAGTAAGCCCATATAAATTGAGGGCAGTAGTTTCTTTGGAGCATCCGAAGAATATCTTTGAGGTGTGGAGTTTTATAGGGCAGTCTAGATACTACATGAGTTTAATACAAGACAGTTCAGGCCTAGCAGCACCACTGACAGGTCTGACCAAGAAAGGGGCGAAGTTCTTATGCTCATATTCTTGTGAGTTGGCCTTTCAGTAGTTGAAATGGAGGTTGACGTCAGCATTTATACTAGTATTGCAAGAGCCGGGAAGGATCTATATTGTTTAATGTGATGTTTCAGGTATTGGGATGGGATCTGTGCTTATGTAGTGAGATGGAGTCATTGTGTATGGGTCTCAGCAGTTCATTCCACACGAGAATAATTACCTGATGCGCAATCTAGAGTTGGCAGCGGTTGTTCATGATTTACGATGTTGGAGACATTATCTTCTGGAAGAGAACTTTGTGATGTTCACTGAACGCATGAGTCTCAAGTACATCTTCAGTCAGCGTGATCTGATTCTGAGGCAGTGCAGGTGGGTTGAGTATCTTCAGTCCTTCGACTTTGAGCTTTCTTATACACCTGGGAAAGGCACTATAGTGGTTGATGCGTTGAGTAGGATAACTCAGATTCAGGCAGTTCAGGAGACCATCATTGAGTGGAAGCTTATGGATATGTTCTCTGAGATGCATTTGGATGTGCATGACAGACAGGGGAAGACTTTTCTATCTTCTGTGGCTATTACCTCTACTCTTCTCGATCGGGTATGGATGAGGCAGCTATCAGACTCAGAAGGCTTAGTCTTTTAGGAGTGTGTGTTAAGAGAGGACCCTCTTCCTCAATGGACAGTGGGAGATGATGAGATTTTGTGTTTCCAGGGATGCGCATGGGTTCCAGTAGACATACGAGAGGTGATGATGTGGGATTTTCATTCCTCGGTTTGGGCAGTTCTTCCTTGCGTCACCAAGATGTATCGTTATTTACCCCACCAGTATTGGTGGCCAGGTACGAAGAGAGATGTTGTTGTTTTTTTCTTGAGGTGTTCCACTTGTTAGCAGGTAAAATCAGAGCATCAGTGACCATCAGGCCTTCTACAGCAGTTACCCATTCCGGAGTGAAAGTGGAATGATGTCATTATGGACTTCTTGACCGGTTTTCTGATGTCACCTCGAAGGGATGATGCTGTTTGGGTTGTCATCGACAGAATTATGAAGGTTTCTCACTTATTGTCGATCAAGGAGACCATTAGTGTTGATGAGATAGGACGGTTGTACATCTGAGATATTTTACGTATGCATGGAGTCCCACACTCCATCATTTCAAACATGGATGCGCGTTTTGCTTCTTGGTTCTGGTATGGGCTTCAGAAGGCTTTGGGTATATATGTACTTTTGACTAGAGCATTGCATCCCCAGACAGATGGCCAATCTGAGCGTACGATCTAGGTTCTTGAGGATATGCTCAGAGCTTGCATTCTAGACATTAAAGGTTCTTGGGAGAAGCATATACCTCGTGTGGATTTCGCCTACAAAAACAGTTTTCAAGTGACTATTCAACTGGAACCTTAAGAGGATTTATATGGTAGGTCATGTCGATCACCTTTATGCTAGCTGGAGAAAGGAGAGGCATCTTTTCTGGGACCTCGACTTGTTCAAGAGACCTCAGAGCAGATAGAGTTGATATAGAAGAGGATGGCTACATAATAGTCTCGACATAAGTCTTATGATGATCAGCGGAGATGACCTCTGGAGTTCGAGGTCGGGGATCAGGTTTTCCTGCATGTCACACCGAGGTTAGGACACAAGAGGATTTGGGGACTGGTTTAGCTTTCACCATGGTACGTCGGGCTATTTGAGGTGTTGGAGAGAGTTGGGCCGTTTTCCTATCGGTTGCAGTTACCTTAGAGGTATCGGGCTATGCACGACATCTTCCATGTTTCTCAGATCTGAAGTTACTTTTCAGACCCGTCTCATGTCATTCAACCTGAGGATGTTGAGATTGAAGCGGAAGCATCATTTGAGGAGAATCCTATCCGGATTGTCGATCGCAGTACGAAGGTTCTCTGTGGCCGGACTGTTTCTCTGGTACAGGTGCTATGGAAGCACCGGCGAGTACAGAATCAGACTTGGGAGAGGGAGGCTGATGTATGATCGTAGTGGCTGGAGCTGTTTGGGGTTTCTTATTCCACGCCTCACTAGGGAAATTCGGGGGAAAATTTATTTTAGGGGTGAAGTCTGTAAGAACCCGGAACTTCGTTTTAGGTATGTTTTTCCTTTGTCTGGAGTTTTTGAGAAATGAGGAGTTTCTGGAAATTTTTGAAGTACACGTTGTGTACTTTATAATTACACACCATGTACTTTGAATCCACTCGAGGTCGTTTCATTCCCACACACATGACCACATAGTGGTGATGTGGAGACTGCTTAAATCAGAGTAAAAAAAATTCTGGTACAGGTTGTGTACTCTAAAATTACATGGCATGTACTTTCTTTTTTTATTAAACAGGTCGGGGTTGCATCTTAACCCCAGAACCATCTTTTTCTCCAACTTCTTTGACTGAGAGAGAGGGTATGGCCGAAGATCTCTCCAATCCCCCGAGCCTCCATCCGTTCTCCGAATTGACCGTTGTCGATTGCGTTGGAACCGCAGCGGTATGCTCTTCCTTATTCTAGAGCATCGTTTTCCAATTCCTCATCTTTCTCATGTTATCATGGATTGATCATTTTGTTTGATTTCGTAGATATATGACCAACTATAGAGATTCAATCCTTGTGGTTCATGTATTTAGATCTCTTAGCATCAAGGTAGGTGGTTTGTGCCTTTCTGTTCAATTTCCTTGAGTTTTATGTTCAATTTCCACCAATACCCATGAATGGGGTATTGCGTGTTTTCTGATTTCCCCTGTTGTTTTCATACCTTTATTGTATTCTTGTGTAGAGGTTATTTGGATGTGTATAATGATAATTTCTATGCTTGGATGTTTTTCCCATGCCTTGTTCTATTTATGACCTTTTGGTCTTGTACAGACTATTGGCTGTTATACCTATTTTCAATGCCTTATGACCGAAGGATGGACCGGTGTTCCCTGACATTTCTTGTTATGCTGTAGAATGGTTAGCCTAGTAGCTCTGTAGGTTTACTTTGGCCTTATATCATTATTATGCACTTATTGGCATGGGGACGAGAGAACCTGGTGTTGTAATCAACATGAGGGTAGATCGAGTGAGATTCCTTAGAGAGTCTTGGATATTATAGACTACAGAAGGGTAGACCGAGTGAGCTTCCTCAGAGAGTCTTGAGCTTTATAGACTATAAGGGGATAGACCGAGTGAGCTTCATAAGAGAGTCTTTATTTGTTTGATTTTCCTTAATCCACTCTAGACTCTAGGAGGAATTGACCCAGTTAGCTTCCTTAGAGAGTCTGTGATAGACCTAAGGCTATAGGAGGAATTGACCGGGTGAGCTTCCTCAGAGAGTCTCTAGACCATGGGGATACAAGAGGAATTGACCATGTGATCATCCTTAGAGAGTCCCTGAATACCTTAGACTATAAGGGGAATTGACTTGTGTGCTTCCTCAGAGAGTCTTATAATTTTGTATGACAAAACCAGATGGGTTAGGCTGAGTGTACTTGCCAGAGGGTTGTTGATACTTATTGGATGGACCAGAGGGGATTGTTGTGGGTACTTCCCAGAGGGATTCCTATTTGTGGTTAGCTATTTGATTCACTGATACTTGTTGACTGTGGATTGTTTGCTGTTGTGTATCATCCTGTTTACTATTTTTGTTTATTGTTTACTGTACTATTACCTGCCATATGCTCACTGACTGTTAGGCACAGATCTTCGGGTGGTTTCCTACTGGGATATAGTCTCAAACCCTGTTTGGGTCATTCTTTTGGGCCCAAATAGATTATATTGCTGCAAGTATAGACAATGGAAATCGCCCTTCGACATCAGGTACTTGATCGCATTGGTTCTGAAGAGAATGGGACCAATCCCAAGCTTGTTATACTGAGGATTTGGTTTCTATTTTTCTTTTATACTTTGGTTTAGTGTTTTATTTAGCATTGTGACTTGTTTGGATGCTTTCCTATATATATGTATCATGCATATTTCTATATATATATTTGTGTACTCCTGCTGTTTATCATATTTAGTCTTCCTATAAGGCCCCAGCCTTAAACCTTACTTAATCTTGAGTTATTACAAGATTACACATTGAGGATATTTTCGGGTTTAGAGTTTTAGAGAATTAGATCATAAAACTTGCATTACATTCCACATATAAACAAAGTGGTTACATAAATATAGTATTCTTCATTCCCATCAATGGAAACACATTTAAAATAAAACATGAATTATTTCTTGACACATCCTTGACTCTATCATCTTATCATGTACCATTCCCTTGACCAGTGAAAAACATTTCAAAAACATGGGATGAGCATAACAACTCAGTATGGGTTATAAAAAAACATGGAAAGGAAACATGAGTTCATATATACATAAGAATGAAATCATACTTTACCCATAAAACATAGGAACTTTAACATACCTCATAAAATCATGAATAAATCATAGAAATCATAAGACATAAAGGTAACTTAAGGCATTCATAACATTCTTACGTAGGGAGTAACCATCTTGGTTACGTTTGGAATACCCATCACAGTATATTCCCTAAAATCTCTTCGTAGAAACCTTAACGTTTCACTCCTTCGCGTTACCCAATACATTGGAGAGCTATAACGGGCTCACCCGCCCTTAGTTTATCACGGAACCACCCGTCTTCATAATAATGCCCAAGAACCATAACATAATCATATCACATAAAACATGCATAAAGGAAACATAACATTTCCACATTTCAATCACGAGATATCAATACAACACATTGATATAATAAAAACATTATGAAAACCATTTTCAATACCAAAGTAAAACATGGTATTTATTTTTCTTTTAAAAAAAGAAGGTATGGTTTGTAGAGGAAGCCGGAACTCAAATAACGGTTACGACGGCGGAGAAGTCGTTGTTGCCGCATACGTACGACAAAAACATTCCCTTTTGTCATTTAGTAAACGCTTCATATAAAAAAGATTCCTTTTGAATAAACATAAAAGTCAAAGGGGTTTATACATCGTATAAAAGAAAGTTGTGTATAAAATAAAATATGCCTCAATGAAAGGAGATTGAGACGAAGTCCCATACCTCGTATCCGACTTGACCCGACCGTTCTTTAATATCCTGAATAATAAACTTGAGTTAATCTCTACTTGCTTATGAATCTTTTTCAAGTTCATTATTCCTTTTATACCATGTTATGAACATCATGTAATTAGTTAAGTTAATAATGTTCATTTTGTCGGTATTTGGTTCTTAAGTCAAAAATAGACTTCTTACACTTACATGTTGTTAATTTGGTCAAAGGTTCATTATATCCAGAATGGTATTCATGATGTACATATCATATATTTCATATATATCCAGTACATACATGCATTTATAATATTACATAATCATTTAGAGGTAAGAAATGAAATGCACCGTTCATGGAGACGGTAAGCCGTACGTACGCATGAACGCTATTTCCATTTCTATTTCATATTTTCTGGAATGGAATCAAAATGATATAAGAGTATATTATAATTCCAGTATAATAACATATATAATATCATTAACTTTATCCTTTACACATCCCACATATGGTATTAACGAATCAAATCACTTTCAGGGGGCGGTAGTCCGCACTTCCTAAAATGATGATATCGTGTTTACCCATAATGGAAACCATAAATGTATGCCCAAAATGAAAAAACAAAAGCTTAAGGAAAAAATAAACATATTATATATCATATATAAAAATAGTGACATCATAATGGCCACCTTTGAAGGTGTTAAATGAGTATTGAACAATCATCGTTTCGGGAGGCAGAATTTCACCATCCACGGAAACCGTATGTTCTTTAACCATTTGATGTAGTTGTGTGAGAGTGTAGCTCAAATAAATATTATAACAACATACTTGTATATTGAATATACTGGTGTTGTTACAAAATAAGTAAATAAAAAGAGTTTAGGGGGTTGGAGAATCAAAATAAAACAAATGAACATGAGAGAATGAATTACCTTTAAAAGTGTATCTCCTTTTGATTTGAGCCTAAAGGCTTCCTTTGAAAGGATTATTCCCAAAGGGAATCCTCTAGGATGAGGAGAGAGATGTGGAGAGAGTAAATGGGCAGGGTTTGGCCGAGCCAAAGGCTTGAGGAGTGTGTGAAATGAGGTAGAGGTGGGGGCCTTTTATAAGAGGAGAGGAGGGGCACTTTTGGAAAGTAAAGAAATATTAATTTATTTGAAAATGTGCTTCGGTTTCAAAAGGTCCCACATTGATATAATTCGTGTATAAGGTGATAAGGCTTCGAAATCCACTCATCTAATAAGTTTGGACATGTGTAGTTCATAGATTTTACATTATCTTTCCATTTTATTTAAATTGTCAAATAATGATGTCATCGCTGCATCATTATTATGTCATAAATAATTTAATTTATTTAATGTCTAAAAATCATAAAAAAATACTATGATGTAGGAAATCTTTTTATCTTTCCAATTACTATTTATAATCAAAAATATGATCTTTATAACCCCATGTAAAAATTGTTTTTGTAAAACATATTATGTTTGTGTCATTTTTACTTTTACATTAAATAAAAAGTTATTTATGTCATTTCCCAAACAAAATGTCTCCATGGGGTCCCCAAGTTGACGCATGGCTTGTCTCAGTCGGCCATGACACAAAAAATAATGTTGGGACATGTGTCTAGGTCATTTCATATTATTAAAGCATTATTTATACCTTAAACTACACTAATTACCACTAATCGCGATTAAAAACTTAATAAGTTACTATTCACCAAAAAATTATTTTAATCTCATTGAACCACATTTTACTTCTTAATGACAACCATGTATGTTGGATTTTCAAAATTCAATACACATTAGTGGTAAACTTTCATTTAACTGAAAAACCAGTTTGCTTGATTACCACTTAGTGGTTTCACTATTCATCAAAAATTGAAGTTTTTCAGAAAATTACCAAAAATTCACCCTAAGCTATATTTGATATTCCGAATTAAAAAATGAAGTATATTTTAAAAAATTCAAATCATATAAGTCACATTAATTAATTTAATAATTAATTCCCGCTGCCAGAGCAAATAGCGTGTTTTTACAAAACAATAAGTATCAAAAGATTGACACCAGTTTAAGTCTAATTTCAAAGTAAAATTGATTCCAATGACCACCATTGGATAAAATGGTAAAAATATATTCTAATTTAACTTCAAAACCAATTAAAAACATAATCTAATCATATAAATAAATTAGATTAAAAAGCAGTTTTGATGTAAAATGCAGTATTTTTCACTATTCATTAAAAAATGAACATTGTCAGAAAAATACCAAAAATTCACACAAGGTAAATTTTGATGTCCCAATCATAAAGGATAAGTTTATTTTGACAAACATAGTTTATAAAATTGTCAAAATATAGATTCAAAAATGGTTTGCCATCAAAAGGCACTAAAACAATCTTTTAAGAATATTAGTGTATTCCATGCATAAGATTGTATTTATTTTCATTTTATGCCTCTATAACACTATATTAATCATTAATAGACATAGATAAAAATATATATTATTAATTACTTACTTGGGATGTTACATCCTTCCCCCCTTTAGAAAATTGCGTCCCCACAATTTATTTACTTATCGAATAAATGGGGGTACATATCCCTCATTGCATTTTCAGATTCCCATGTTGCCTCTTAAATCATGTGGTTTTTCCACAAAACCTTTACCTGGTGAATCACTTTATTCTGTAACACTTGCTCCCTGTGGTCAAGAATCTGGACTGGTTGTTCCTCATAAGATAGGTTCTCTTCCAGCTGAACTACCTCTGGACTCAAAACATGAGATGGATTTGGCATATACTTTCTCAACATCGAAACGTGAAAAACATTGTGTACCTGAGATAAACTCGGAGGTAAAGCCACTCGGTATGAAACTGATCCAACTCTCTCCAGAATTTCGTATGGTCCAATGAACCTTGGACTCAACTTTCCTTTCTTACCAAATCTCATCACACTTTTCCAAGGAGAAACCTTGAGAAAAACATGATCACCTACCCCGAAAGATAGATCCTTCCTCCGGTTATCCGCATAACTCTTCTGCCTTCTCTGAGCTGTTCTCATGTGTTTCTGAATCAGCTGAACTTTTTCTGCCATCTCTTCTACCAATTCTGGTCCCATCAACTTCCTTTCACCCACTTCATCCCAGAAAGCTGGAGTTTGACACCGCTTCCCATATAATGCCTGAAATGGTGCCATCTGTATACTGGAATGAAAACTGTTATTATATGAAAACTCAACCAAAGAAAGATGTTGGTCCCAACTTCCCTGATAATCCATAGAACAAGCTCGTAGCATATCCTCCAATATCTGAATTGTTCGTTCTGACTGCCCATCTGATTGAGGATGAAAAGCTGTACTAAAATTTAATTCAGTACCCAACGACTTCTGAAGGCCTTTCCAAAAGTTAGAAGTAAACCTGGGATCACGATCCGATACAATGGAGAGAGGAACTCCATTTAACCTGACTATATCTTTAAGATACAAACGGGAAAGTTCATCAAGAGAGAAGGTATCTCATATAGCAAGGAAATGAGCAGATTTGGTCAAGAGATCAACAATAACCCAGATTGCATTATTACCTCGAGATGTCTTCGGTAATCCAACAACAAAGTCCATAGATATATTCTCCCATTTCCACTCTGGCACCGGTAAAGGCTGAAGCATCCCTTTCGGTAACTGCCGCTCTGCTTTAACCTGTTGACATGTCAAACACTTCACAGTAAAATCAGAAATATCTCTTTTTATTCCATCCCACCAGTAATACTCCCGCAGATCTCTATACATATTAGTACTGCCCGGATGAACTGAAAACGGAGAACTATGAGATTCACATAACAGCTCTCTCTTCAACTGTGAATCACAAGTAACACACAATCTCTTCCCAAATCTCAAAACACAATCATTATCAATGTTGAATTCAGGCAACTTACCTTTCTGAACCAGCTCTACCTTTTCTGCAACTCACTATCTTGCTTCTGTGCATGATTGATTCTATCTGATAGAGAAGATCTCACTGATACCTGAAACAAAATAGAAGGACTTCCTGCACCAACAACTACTATGCCAAAGTTCATAAAATCTTTAACCAAAGGATCACGTTCCAAACGAAACATTGTTAATGAAGCATTAGTTTTTCGACTCAAAGCATCAGCCACTTTATTTGCTTTTCCCGGATGGTAATGAATTGTACAATCATAATCCTTGATTGATTCCATCCATCTCCTTTGTCTCATGTTTAACTCTTTCTGAGTGAATATATACTTTTAACTTTTGTGATCGGTATATATTTCACACTTTACTCCATACAAATGATGCCTCCAAATTTTTAAAGCAAAAACAATAGCAGCTAATTCCAAATCATGTGTAGGGTAATTTACCTCATGAGTTTTAAACTGTCATGAAGCATAAGCAATTACCTGATCATTCTGCATTAGGACGCAACCAAGTCCTTTTAATGAAGCATCACTGTATATAACAAACTCACCATTCCTGGAAGGTAGTGCCAAAACTGGACCATTCACCAATCTTCTTTTCAATTCCTGAAAACAATCATCACATACTTTTGTCCAGATAAACTTAACACCCTTCCGAGTTATCTTAGTCATTGGACTAGATAACCGTGAAAAATTTATAACAAACCTTCGGTAATAGCCCGCCAAACCAAGGAAGCTACGAATCTCGGTTACATTTGTGGGTCTCGGCCATTCTTCCACAACTTTTGTTTTTGCAGGATCAACAGTTATTCCATCTTTAGAAACAATGTGACCAAGGAAAGAAATTTGTTGCAACCAAAACTCACACTTGCTGAATTTCCCATACAGTTTATTTTCTTTTAAGGTTTGCAAGATAACCCTTAAATGTTTTTCATGCTCCTCTTTACTTTTAGAAAACACCAAAATATCATCAATGAAAACCACCAAAAACTTATCCAAGAACTCATGGAAAATTCTATTCATTAAGTCCATGAATACAGTAAGTGCATTGGTTAGCCCAAAAGGCATTACTACAAATTCATAATGGCCATATCTCGTACGGAACGCGGTCTTCGGAATATCTGCCTCATTTACCTTCAGCTGATGGTACCCCGATCTCAAGTCAATCTTTGAAAAAAACTGAGCTCCCTGGAGCTGATCAAACAAATCATCGATATGAGGCAAAGGATATTTGTTCTTAACCGTGATATTATTCAAGGCTCTATAATCAATGCAAAGTCTCATAGAACCATCATTCTTTTTAACAAATAAAACAGGAGCACCCCATGGTGATGTGCTAGGTCTAATGAAACCTTTCTTTAATAAATCTTTCAATTGCTCCTTCAACTCTAAAAGTTCAATTTGTGCCATTCGATAAGGGGGTTTTGAAATTTGCTTAGCATCAAGAACTAAGTCAACAGTAAACTCAACTTCCCGATCTGGTATTATTCCAGGCAAATCATCAGGAAAAACATCAGGATACTCATTTACCACTGGAACATCATTAATCTGAACAGTTCCTTTATTTTCAACGACGTGTGCAAGGTAACATTCATTTCCATCTTTTACAAGTTTCTCAGCCTCTTGATATGTTATCAAAAGTAAGGGTTCATTCCTGTAAACAAACTGAAAGTCTTTCTGAAAAGAAACTTCTTTAGCTCTACAGTCAATCTTAGCATGGTAAATAGAGAGCCAATCCATACCCAGGATAACATCAAACTCTACTAGAGGTAGAACAATAAGGATTGCAAGTAGGTTCTTTCCACAGATAAGGATAGGAAGATTCTTATAAATTCTTTTTGCCTCGACATTTCCCCCAGGTGCTTTTACCAAAAGTTCAGGAGTCATTTCTTGAGATGGTATTCCCATTTTACTAGAAAAGGTTTCAGAGATGAAAGAATGTGTAGACCCCGAATCAAACAACACACTGGCAAAGTCTGAAAAAACAAACAAAGTACCTGATACAACTTCATTTGATGGCCCGACATCTGCTGAAGTAGTTGCAAAGGATTTCACCACCCCTTTCTGCTTGTAGTCTAACTGCTTCTCATCACTCAAGCTCCTTGTCGGACACTCGTTTGCATAGTGACCCATCTCATTGCACTTATAACATTTCACTAACTGTAAATCAAATTTGTTCTTACCTTCACCTTGATCCTTTTCAATGCAATCACGAGCCTTATGTCCCATCTTGCCACATCGGTAGCACTTTCCAGAATTCAGAAGACATTCCCCAGCATGCCTTTTGTCACATTTATCACAAACTGGAAACTTAGTTCTCTTACCATCAGACTTTTTTGAAGAATTCTTACCTTTCTCCTGCCACCTCGGTCTCTTCTTCTGCTGGTTATTATAGAAAACTTGGTCATCGGAAAACTCCATTTCCACCTTCTCAGCACATCGAACAAGATTTTCATAACTTTTAAACTCACGAGAAGCTAATGCCCTTCGATACTTTGGCTTTAATCCTGAGTAGAAACGATTTATTTTACTATCAAGGTCCCGGATAAAATTTGGAGCATACCTTGCCAATCGAGTGAACCTTTCTTCATAGGCAGCCACTGAGTCTTCCTCTTGCCTCAATTCCAAGAATTGCTTTTCCATCCTATGTCGAACAGCCTCAGGAAAATACTTCTCAAGAAACATACCTTTGAATTCATCCCAGTCAAGAGCATCAATCTCATCGGCGTCCCGGATATTTTTAACCATAGACCACCACTGATCTGCTTCACCCTCCAAATGGTAAATACCAAGACTAACCTTTTGATTGTCTGAACACCCCATGACATCAAAAATCTTCTCCAGTGCTTTAATCCACCCTTCAGCTAGCACAGGGTCAGATGATCCTCTGAATGATGGTGGATGTTGCCTCATGAAATGTTCCACCACTAACATGTTCCTCTGCGGTTGTTCTGGCTGATCTCGTGCATGGATACCACCGCCATTTATCGCTTGAGTCAACTACTCCATTACTGCAACAAACTGTTCAGTTCCAATTCCGACCATTTCTGGATGCTGATTCGGAAGGTTATTTCCTTCTGTATGCCTTCCTAGCACTGCTTCCCTGTTTCCTCTGCGGAAAATCATTCTGAACAAACATGTCTTAGATGAAGCAACATGGTAATCTTTAAATGCTATATCATTTCAAAAAAAATATTTTTGGATAATCATTTAATAGAATTCTAACTCCTAAAGTTATCTAAACCGACCTTTGATACCAACCATAAGGCCCCAGCCTTAAACCTTACTTAATCTTGAGTTATTACAAGATTACACATTGAGGATCTTTTCGGGTTTAGAGTTTTAGAGAATTAGATCATAAAACTTGCATTACATTCCACATATAAACAAAGTGGTTACATAAAGATAGTATTCTTCATTCCCATCAATGGAAACACATTTAAAATAAAACATGAATTATTTCTTGACACATCCTTGACTCTATCATCTTATCATGTACCTTTCCCTTGACCTGTGAAAAACATTTCAAAAACATGGGATGAGCATAAAAACTCAGTATGGGTTATAAAAAAACATGGAAAGGAAACATGAGTTCATATATACATAAGAATGAAATCATACTTTACCCATAAAACATAGGCACTTTAACATACCTCATAAAATCATGAATAAATCATAGAAATCATAAGACATAAAGGTAACTTGAGGCATTCATAACATTCTTACGTAGGGAGTAACCCTCTTGGTTACGTTTGGAATACCCATCACAGTATATTCCCTAAAATCTCTTCGGAGAAACCTTAACGTTTCACTCCTTCGCGTTACCCAATGCATTGGAGAGCTATAACGGGATCACCCGCCCTTAGTTTATCACGGAACCACCCGTCTTCATAATAATGCCCAAGAACCATAACATAATCATATCACATAAAACATGCATAAAGGAAACATAACATTTCCACATTTCAATCACGAGATATCAATACAACACATTGATATAATAAAAACATTATGAAAACCATTTTCAATACCAAAGTAAAACATGGTATTTATTTTTCTTTTAAAAAAAGAAGGTATGGCTTGTAGAGGAAGCCGAAACTCAAATAACGGTTACGACGGCGGAGAAGTCGTTGTCGCCGCATACGTACGAAAAAAACATTCCCTTTTGTCGTTTAGTAAACGCTTCGTATAAAAAAGATTCCTTTTGAATAAACGTAAAAGTCAAAGGGGTTTATACACCGTATAAAAGAAAGTTGTGTATAAAATAAAATATGCCTCAATGAAAGGAGATTGAGACGAAGTCCCATACCTCGTATCCGACTTGACCCGACCGTTCTTTAATATCCTGAATAATAAACTTGAGTTAATCTCTACTTGCTTATGAATCTTTTTCAAGTTCATTATTCCTTATATACCATGTTATGAACATCATGTAATCAGTTAAGTTAATAATGGTCATTTTGTCGGTATTTGGTTCTTAAGTCAAAAATAGACTTCTTACACTTACATGTTGTTAATTTGGTCAAAGGTTCATTATATCCAGAATGGTATTCATGATGTAGATATCATATATGTCATATATATCCAGTACATACATGCATTTATAATATTACATAATCATTTAGAGGTAAGAAATGAAATGCACCGTTCATGGAGACGGTAAGCCGTACGTACGCATGAACGCTACTTCCATTTCTATTTCATATTTTCTGGAATGGAATCATAATGATATAAGAGTATATTATAATTCCAGTATAATAACATATATAATATCATTAACTTTATCCTTTACACATCCCACATATGGTATTAACGAATCAAATCTCTTTCAGGGGGCGATAGTCCGCACTTCCTAAAATGAAGATATCGTGTTTACCCATAATGGAAACCATAAAGGTATGACCAAAATGAAAAAACATAAGCTTAAGGAAAACATAAACATATTATATATCATATATAAAAATAGTGACATCATAATTGCCACCTTTGAAGGTGTTAAATGAGTATTGAACAATCATCGTTTCGGGAGGCAGAATTTCACCATCCATGGAAACCGTATGTTCTTTAACCATTTGATGTAGTTGTGTGAGAGTGTAGCTCAAATAAATATTATAACAACATCCTTGTATATTGAAGATACTGGTTTTGTTACAAAATAAGTAAATATAAAGAGTTTAGGGGGTTGGAGAAGCAAAATAAAACAAATGAACATGAGAGAATGAATTACCTTTAAAAGTGTATCTCCTTTTGATTTGAGCCTAAAGGCTTATTTTGAAAGGATTATTCCCAAAGGGAATCCTCTAGGATTAGGAGAGAGATGTGGAGAGAGTAAATGGGCAGGGGTTTGCCGAGCCAAAGGCTTGAGGAGTGTGTGAAATGAGGTAGAGGTGTGGGCCTTTTATAAGAGGAGAGGAGGGGCACTTTTGGAAAGTAAAGAAATATTACTTTATTTGAAAATGTGTTTCTGTTTCAAAAGGTCCCACATTGATATAATTCGTGGATAAGGTGATAAGGCTTCGAAATCCACTCATCCAATAAGTTTTTTACATGTGTAGTTCATAGATTTTACATTATCTTTCCATTTTATTTAAATCGTCAAATAATGATGTCATCGCTTCATCATTATTATGTCATAAATAATTTAATTTATTTAATGTCTAAAAATCATAAAAAAATACTATGATGTAGGAAATATTTTTATCTTTCCAATGACTATTTATAATCAAAAATCTGATCTTTATAACCCCATGTAAAAATTGTTTTCGTAAAACATATTATGTTTGTGTCATTTTTACTTTTACATTAAATAAAAAGTTATTTATGTCATTTCCCAACCAAAATGTCTCCATGGGGACCCCAAGTTGACCCATGGCTTGTCTTGGTCGGCCATGACACAACCAATACGGTTGGGACATGTGTCTAGGTCATTTCATATTATTAAAGCATTATTTATACCTTAAACTACACTAATTACCACTAATCGCGATTAAAAACTTAATAAGTTACTATTCACCAAAAAATTATTTTAATCTCATTGAATCACATTTTACTTCTTAATGCCAACCATGTATGTCGGATTTTCAAAATTTAATACAAATTAGTGGTAAACTTTCATTTAACTGAAAAATCAGTTTGCTTGATTACCACTTAGTGGTTTCACTATTCATCAAAAATTGAAGTTTTTCAGAAAATTACCAAAAATTCACCCTAAGCTATATTTGATATTCCGAATTCAAAAATGAAGTCTATTTTACAAAATTCAAATCATATAAGTCACATTAATTAATTTAATAATTAATTCCCGCTACCAGAGCAAATAGCGTGTTTTTACAAAACAATAAGTATCAAAAGATTGACACCAGTTGAAGTCTAATTTCAAAGTGAAATTGATTCCAATGACCACCATTGGATAAAATGGTAAAAATATATTCTAATTTCACTGCAAAACCAATTCAAAACATAATCTAATAATATAAATAAATTAGATTAAAAAGCAGTTTTGATGTAAAATGCAGTATTTTTCACTATTCATTAAAAAATGAACATTGTCAGAAAAATACCAAAAATTCACACAAGGTAAATTTTGGTGTCCCAATCATAAAGGATAAGTTTATTTTGACAAAAATAGTTTATAAAATTGTCAAAATATAGATTCAAAAATGGTTTGCCATCAAAAGGCACTAAAACAATCTTTTAAGAATATTAGTGTATTCCATGCATAAGATTGTATTTATTTTCATTTTAAGCCTCTATAACACTATATTAATCATTAATAGACATAGATAAAAATATCTATTATTCATTACTTACTTGGGATGTTACACTTCCACTATTTTCTTATGTATTTATTTTTTACTGCTTCTGTTATTTTTTATTATTTATCTTTTCCGATGTGTACTCTACCAATGAGGGCATTGTTTCCCCACCATCACACCCAAGGCCCTCACTGCTAGTCAACAGCCTCTCACGTTTGGGGAAATGCGCTTCAGTGCATGTGACCAACCAGGAATGGGGCGCCCCTGGGTGGCTTCCAGAACCAGGACATTACAATAATCATAATGACGGGGAATAATGATTCTAATACCTAGAAAAATTATCAATTTTTTAAACCTCAATATGGTATTATTTAATTCTAGGGGAAAGCTAAAAATTCATACATATGAAAGGATTTATATTATTATAGGTATGGTTGTTAATTGAAATGAATAATTTCAAAAAAAAAGTAGATGTGGTTACTAGTATGATCATAGTTGTTTTTGGTTGTGGATTTTCTAGAATTTGTTTTAGAAGGTGTCAATATTTTATTTGAGGTTTTTATGATATATGTATTTTTAAAATACATTAATTTTTAGTTTCTATATATTATTATAACTGTATACTATTATGATTTAATTATTTCAATTTTCACTAGATATCTTAATTATGAAGGATATATTTTTCTTGGAATGATTTTATAGTATTGAGTTACATTTCTTGGATTATAAAAATTTATTTTAAGATTTTATTATTATACATTGAAATATCCAACTTCTAGATAATTATTTACTATAGTGTAAATGAGAATAAGTTAACTCACCTAGTTTTTTCATCAATTTCACGATGGTCTAATAATATGTATAATGTTTCATTTCGAAATATTTATCTAGAAAATCACATGGCTATAAAATTTTTGTTGCTAAAAATATTCTCCATTTCCAATCTACAATCTATAGATTAGACAATTAAATATTAAATGTTCTTACTTAGGTATTTAAATTGAAGGCCAAAATTTGGATAACTATCACTGTATACCTCATTAAAAAACATTCATGGTGACTATTTCGTATTTTTTCACATTACTGGGATCATCATAATAAAAATTTTACATTGTACACTCGTTAAAAAAATCAAATAATTTACTATCAATATATTTAAAACAAATCATGGAAATGGATTTACAAGTAGTAAGATTATGATAATAAATTTTTTTTTCATACAGAGAATCAACCTAATATAGGCCATTGATATATAAGGAAAATGTTTTAAATGAAAACTCAATTAAACTATAATGTTGTGTATGAATTGTTTTTCAACACTATAATAAGGCCACCACACATGGAAATAAAAAACATACCATAATTTCATAACAAAAAGATATCCTATTAATTAAGCATCCTTCAAAACTCTATATTATCCCATGAATTCTATCATCTAAATAATGGGATCACAATTTTCATATTTCAATAAAAAAATACTATTGTACGCCAGGAGAATAAATTTTGTTCATGGGTAGTAGGTGATTATAATAAACCATTATAATTCTAACAATGGTCCCAAAAAATGAGTGAGTTTGAAATCGATGGATGCATGTAGAATTGTATATTAACTATAATATAAATGTATAAATACAATGATAAAAATAATACATAACAAAATAACATAAACTAATGTATTAATAATGTATTAATTCTCTTAAACATTCAACTACACCCACAATGAATATGAAACTGGGGTTATTTATTCTGACTCATTTTTAATATGTCATAACAGTAAAAAATCAATAAATTATTAGGGGAAACAATTTATTAAAATATTTCTATTATTCCAAACTGATAAATTAAAAAAATAAATTTCTTTTTATATCATCCCAATACACAATTTAAAAAAACAATAAATAGACTAACCCATCACTATATGTAAAATATTAAATCTTCCATTTGGATTAAAAAAATTTATGGGAACTCCCACCGACTGAAGGTGAGGTTCCACCATCCTAACTCATAAATCAATTTTAAATTTTTCTATAAACCTCACCTTACTTGGTGACCATTTAAGAGATATATGAAAATCATGGACTATCCATGTTCAAAATTAAATCTCAATGAGAATCAAAATATCTTATAAATATCCAATATATATCATCAAATGAGACATGTCACTTAAAATTAATTTTTGATAGCCTTGTGATGGGGGATTATAATTTTACATGATCACATTAACATTATGGGTAAACCACTAAATTAAAAAAGAATGTGTACAAACATAGTTGATATATATATACCTCTAGACACAAGGGATTCATTGATATAATAATGAATTTCAATCCATGGAAATAAATTACATGAGTATAAAATCCAAAAAAAAAGATTATATTAACTCCTTCCACGAGTCAGAGTGATTCATTGACACTGAAATAAAATTACCTCAAATATTGTGGTACATGAAACATGAAAAACGTAAATTTTATCAATTTATCAAAAATATGATATATTAAAAGTTAATAATTTAGTAATGTTTTTGCTTCAACATAGGCCTTATCACTCAATCATGGTACCAAAAATGTGTTTTAAACAAAGAGGTACATATTTTATGTAAATATGTTTCCATATTTAAAATAAATAATCAACTCCACTGAATGAACTATCCTTAATCTAAAACATATTATATTAATTTGCTATTTTTATGCTTCAAAATCTCTAATTGAGGGCTCACTAATGATTTATATCCTTATAAAATATCACATGATCATGTGGGGTCACTAATCTCACCAGATATATCATTATAATGGGTTTCTTATTTTTGATTAATTCAACACTTATCCCAACTTATGATATTCACCATCATAATACTCATTTTCAATGATAAATCTTGAAGATCTCATATCCCAAAAAAGTATCATTCTAGAAAATTAAATGTATAAACATCTACTAAATAGTAGTTCAATAATCCTAATCATAAAAATAAATTATAAATAATATCTAATGTCTGACAGGGGCCTTAAAACCCTTATTTAAATATTTAGTTTATTTAATTGTTAACTGAAATAAAATAAATTGAATAGTTCATAATTAATGGTTTCAAAATTATTCATATAAACTTATATATTCCTATATATATTATGAAAAAATAAATTTAATATCAATTTTTATAAATGTGTCATATCCATTATCAAAAAATTCTAGATCTTCATGGTTTTTAAATTGTTCTCCTAAACAATGAATTTATTAAATGTATAATTACTCAAAAGTTATTGTGTGAGAAAATTGAGTTGATTTTACAAATTAGGAAACGAAATATAAATATATTTATCTATTTAATATGTTTTAATAGATTATGTGGAATATTTAATTAAATTTATATAAAATAAATATCTATAAGTGATGAATTATCCCACCAGAACCCCAATGGGAGGGGGCACCAGAAGTCATATGGCATGTAAGTGATCATCAAACCCATCAAAAAGATACCATTAGTGGGTAATAAGGATATAGTAGTCCTCAAGATCATTAGTGGGGTCCACGAGGGTATTAATTTCTTGAATCAACCACCCCTTTATATTGGGGAAATTTTGATATTTTATGCATGGGATATTATGTTCCCCTATAGTGTTATCCTTCAACTCTAAGATAATGAGAATGGAATGGGATATATGTTTACTACTTTTTCCCTCACATATCATTTCATTATCTATTATTTTTCATGAATGAATATTTATTATATTGAATTGAATATATCTCCCCTTATTAGTTTATTTTCATTCCCCATTGATTTAATCAAATTAGCGACTATTTGAAGTTTACGTTTATCTCATACGTCCCTAGGTAATGGTGAAATATAGTTCATATCATAGGTATATTTCATGTAGATGATAGGTTTGGTTATGAGATGATAATTATAATCCTCGACTATACATTTTTATATAGGTGTGTTCTTATCTTTATTATTAATTGTTTTAATTGTTTTGAAATGCATTGATGAATTCGATGTGAACATTGAAGTTTTTTTATCAGGTTATCAAGAATCATCTTTGTGAAATCTACACTTAGTGGAATGAGGTTTAGTGAGAGAAAATATCTTATTATATCTTCTATTAAATATGTTTATTATTAATCTATTGTCAATATAAAGTATAATTTATTTATTATTAATAAATAGTACCTTCAAGGAGATAAGAGATCATGAGTAAAAAAATGAGTGGACTTGGATAGAATTAAAATGAAACGTTTTAAGGTGTAACTACCTAATAAGGAAGTTATAACATTGTATTTTCTACCTCTATATATACATAAAATTATTATTTGATGGGAATGTGTGGGTATGAAATTCTAACCAACCCTTAAATTAGTTGATGGTCTTTTTGGGATAATAAAAAATAGTTTAAGTAAACCATGTTTATAAAGGAAATTTCAATTGAATTATTTTCAGTGTTAGTTTTTTACTACTTCATAATATCTATATATTGTCATATATTTTAAATTGAGTCTAAAAATTGTGTACAAAATTAAAAAATGATTAAATTTAACTTGTGAAGATCAACGTGATGAGAAACAACACTATTGTGAGAGTGGTATGCAATATATGAGTTTAATGAAATGTTTACTTGATAGGTCACATAAGAATTTTGTTAACCATGAGTGGGGACCTATTGAATAGTATGGGTATTATTAATATGATAAGGATTATGGTATGTGTATAAGTGGTATTATATTCTTGTGATAGATTCTCCTTGTTATATCATGTATAGACAGAGCTAGTGATGAGATAGATAGGCTATGTCTCATTAAGGGGTGTCATTAGAAAGGAATTTATAATTAATGGTATAGACCATGGGGGGTTTCATATGACAATGATAGTATTATACTATGGAAATTTCTCTGAGACGAACAAATGTTCATTCGGTCCCCAGGTAAAGTGTGACTTTGATGATTCATTTATAAAGAACCTACCATACAGGTGATGGATATATTAAATCACGATTTGAGAAATGAATGATTGAAATATATTTCTGTGATACTAGAATATACAATTCATGTGATCTGGAAGTCATCATGATATAAGTTATAAAATGTGGTTGTATTGTGATGTGTGAGGCATGAGGTGAACTATATTATCATAGAGGTCAGTTATGATACACCATGTAATGAAACATGATTTTGACTATTATTTGATTTTTTTATTAGATTTATGTAATAATAAATTTCTGAAAGAAATATGTATTATTTTAACTACTTTATATAACAATAGAGTGGTTAAGTTTATTATAATTTCATATGTTAACATGGTATACCTTAGTTGGAAATACTTACACTACGATTGAATATATCCATGTCTGACACACTTCCTCCTATGATCAGATATCTCATCATGAAATGCTCTTCCCCTTGTGGATATGTATATTTAGGTTGAATGTAAACCCATTTTAACATAGAATATCAAGAAGGGTTGCACTTCCCCTTGTGACTAATTGTCTAATTGTGGGACGCACTACCCCTCTTACCAAGTATCCAATGGTGGAATAATTTTTACCCTATTTTAGAATATATCTATGTGTGATTAAGTAACCCATGCGTCGTATTATAACATTGTTTTATTCACTTCCAATTTTGACTAGTTGAGTACGAATAGGTGAGACTCACTTCCTATGGAGACTGAGTGGTCCTTTCAAGGTTTGATTCAATTATAACTCATATGAAAAGACATAATATATGATGTGTTCAATATCAACATACGATAAATATCTTCCTATAATTTTCAACTCATATAGATCATGGAAGTTCCATTTTATATTCTAAAAAATTATTTCCCAACTATGAAATGAAAATGGCAGTCCCATCAAATCATATTTATCTGAAGTGGGTTAGATTCAACCATCATTGTGGATTAACTATCACCTGATTATATTTGTTTTGTTATGTAAATATTGTCTTAATATACCCATTTACTAATGTATATGAATATTTAAATATACCCACATATATTATGGCCTAAGTTATGGTGTCATATTATTTATCATTCTAACATCCCAAAAATCCATTTTGGAGCATGAACTACCTTACATAGGCAAGAGAGTTATAATAGATCAGTGGTGTTGTGGAGATAGTTTCTAAGAGAATATATAATATTATAGTCCTATCAAAATTATTTATTTTATTGTAGAGTCATCCCATCAAAAAAAATATTTCTTATGATGAATATTGTAAATAACATAACATTTCTTCTTTTATTATAGCATAGTGTTATTAATTATTATATTTTTCCTTATAGTATGAACATGTATTAAAATTTTTATTTAGTAAAATTATGGATGATGGAATATTTATACATTATTGTTTGTTTATGGTAGTGTGTTTATATTCTCCTCATGAAACATTATCTGACCCTTACCTCTAATCAGTGGCAATAGACATAAGGGTAGGCACACTAAGGTGTGTAATGCTCTTGATTGGGTTTGTTGAGGGGGATTTCAAATTTTCATTAAAAATTGTTTTCAAATAATTGAACTTATTTTTTAATTATTTTTGAATCTATAAATTTAGTTAACATATAATAAAACTCATAATGGAAGTCATATTTGTGCCCTTACAAGAAATTTATAGGTGAAATTCCATATTTCCATAGTATATGGATTGTGAATATTATATATATTTACTGTAGTTGATATATTTTTTCTCAACTGTGACATTTTTCGGTAGTGATGTATATTTATAATATTGTCCTAGTGATATATTATATGTTGATAAATATACCAGACATTCATTTTGACACACATGATAGATATATTATTGTGTGTGATTGATAATAATGTTTCAATTGATGTTTTGTGGTTACTAAAAAATTAATAATAATTTATAACGTGCTTTCCAAAAAAAATTAGAGACATTATATAAAAAAACTACATTATGATGAATTGAAAAAAATAAATAATTTGATAATAATATCATTAATAGGAATATAATTGTGATGATAACATTATATGGGTTTGTTCTCTATGAAAATACCTACTTGGAAGTGTCCAGATATGTGGGTATTTGCATATTGATTCTCCATGAGTTATTTAATTGATGAATAATTCATAATTATTTAAATGTTGTGATAATTTCTATATATTATGTGTGTGATACTAATTATGGTAGGTATGACAAATGATGGTGAGTATAGTGAATTAGTTGAGAAAAGGGAAAATATAAAAATATCTATTTAAAATAGAGAACAAAATTCACTATATATATATACCATATTATGAATTGTAAATAATAGTGAAGAAATACAAATAGGTTTATTTATAAAATTTGCATTCCAAAAGATTATAATATAATTTATAGAACATTCCCAGGAAAGAAAAAATACATGGGGATTATCTGGTTGGGTAATGGGTTTAAGAATGTCAGTGCCATAGGTATGCACCGAAATAGACTCGAATATAAATATTTATGTCTGTTGTAATTATTTTTAATAAAATAAATCATCCACTACTTAGGAATGTGAGCTTTGGAGAGAAGTGTTTTAAAAAATGCTGATATAAATCGATATGTATAGCAGTGTAGTTCTGGACGGTATACATACTCATGGATTGAATTTTATTAATTTTTATAATTGTTAGGATCTATAATGAGATTGTTTCCTTAAAATATGTCACAACACAAAAATGAGATCAAGGGTTTTAAAACAATATACATATAATGTGGGATGATATAGCCTAATATCAACCTTGTGATGATGATCGTACTGAGATTTTATGAATAAATATATCTAGATTGAATAAAGAAATATTGTTTTTTGAATGATAAGAAATATCATAAAAAATAAACTATAAGAGAACACATGTCTCTTTATATTTCAATTCCTTCTTGGATTTGAGTCATGGGATTTGAGTAATAATTATGAAATTATCAGACATGATATGTGACCATGTATGAGATGAGACATGAATATTTTTGATATTATTAATAATATATTTGAATTGGATATAAGATTTAGATCTTATAATTTTATCTTTTGCATGAGTAAAATTTGGAGTTATTATAGGGTAATTAAATGTAGATTAGCTTCAAGGGATTATTTGATTAATGTATATCCACTTTAGGATATAAATCTCATTGGTATTATTTTCAAATATAAAAGTATTTAATTAACATTATAGTTAATAACATCTACTTTTATATTACAAGTAAAATATTTGACATCATAATGAATTCATGGTATAATGAAATGATTATAGATTCTTAAAAAATTAATTGTCTTTGGTGGTTGATGTAGTTATTTTTAAATTATTTCATTATCAATGATGGATATTAGAAAATATTTTAAATTTTAATACTTTTTATGGTATGAAAAATAGTCTATATTAGATGGAAATATTAAATTCATGTTATTGAAATTAATATAATTGTTTTTAAGGTATGATATTTGGTATTCTGTAGGGTGACATTGAATCATTTCTGATATTGAACTATATGAACATAATTATGTCTGATGTTATAGACAACAATGAAGGACTTGTAGAATGAATTTATCCATATAAATTAATGTGTCTCATGAAAAATTATTTTTATAATGATAGAGTTCCAAAAAATAATTTCTCATTAATTAATATGATTGAAGTTTTTTGGTGGGGGATATTATTGATTTACTCAGGGTGTGAAACACATTTTAGATATGTAATAGTTGAAAATATATATGATTAATTCATAAGAGAAAATATAAATTAATGGATGTTGAGGTTTCTCTTCGGTACTTATATTCTAGTAGTTATGATGTGAAGAATAATTTTGGGTTACCCTTCATTTTTTTATCATTTATATAATGTACTATTTTAGTAAATTAAAATTTTAAATGAATGGGAACAATTCATTGACATGGTTAGAGTAATAAATGGGAAAAAGACCATTAGTACTCACAACGAATATATTGACTTTTAATTTAATATAATATTGTATTGATATAATTATTCCTATGTTTGAGGATATGGATTATGGAATCAAAATTTTAGGATATTCTACTTTGTTGATAATTGTATATAGGGTATGATTATGGAATTTTTGTGTCAATGGTTTAATGTTTCACTTATTCAAGGTATAATTTAAAATCTTTCAGTCAGGGATATATTTTTTGTTGGATGTTTTTTTGTGGACTATGTAATTTTTAGTGATAATCTATACATAGGTGAACTAGTTGGTACATTTTATAGACGGACTGTCACCATGGGAAGTTATTGTGATATTTGAATCATTTAATGAATGATTAATGAGAATTAATGTAATTGATTATGAGTCATCAAGTTAACATTATTATTTTTAAGTTATGTAATACTAGTGGAATCATTATAACCTATATGAGTTTGATGATAAGAAATCGATTTCAGTTCCATGTGATTGATGTTCATCATTAAAAATTCCTATAAATATTTCAGTTTGATTGAAAATTCTATCACGAGCAGTTCAAAATATCCCTCAAATTATGGAATAATTAAATTTTTCTATTCTAAAAAATGAATTGATTATGTAGGTGATTATTCGTAAATAGAAAGTGATTGATAAATCAATGGGTGAATTTTTATGAAATATATGAAATCATGATATCTTTAAAAAGTCTAACGGTTGCATTAAAACCCTGATGAGAGGATATCTATGTTTTAATACCATAGTAGTTGGCATCACACACACCTAAATAAATATGGAAGTGGAAATTAGAATGATTGTGGATTATAAAAAATTCATTGAGTTATAATGTATTACATTTGTATGTTTCTAACAGAAACATTATGTGAGGACCATTTATTGTTTCTATAGAATAATTTATCAAAACCATTAGAATTATCCTCCTTTTTAAAATTTTAATGAAGGATAACGGTCACCCTTTACCTATTCTTCAATTTTCTTCTCCTTAAGTTATTTCAAGTGGTTCAAGAGGGGTCATTTCGAAAATATTTAAAGATATAACCCCATAGAATTTATCTATAATGTGTAGTTATTTTTTGGTGATGGGTCCAATCTGTATATATTTCACAATTCATTTAATTGTGGTGAAATTAAATAATATGGAATGGTATTTTTCTTCTAGGGGCTGGAAGAGGGTGATAAATTGTGATTATGAGTATTCAATAATAGTTTTACAAGAGTTATTTCACTATAATGATTAATATTTTCAATTTTCATTATAGGATGAAATTAATTGATGATATATAAAGGGAGATTAGGAATTTTTCCAAGTGGAAGAATGAGACCATAATGATCTCTCCATACTCTATTGCGTGAGGTTTTATTGAGGGTGAATCCAATAGTGTGTCTTCCATCAGTTAATTTGATTATATGTTAGTTATTGATTTTATAACAATTTATATATAATTATTTATTTGTTTTTTAGCTGAAAAAACAAGCATTGTTAAAGGGGGTATCTCCATAAATAGTTGGTAATCCGATGTTCAGTAAAAATTTACATATAATTACTTTTATGGATTTATTTTAATTTTTTTCAATACAAGTATGAATGACTGAAGTCAGAGGTGATGTGATTAGAGGGTTATAAGGATGCTTGTGTGGCATTTCATGGTTATTGTGAATATTCTCCCCATGTCAGTATTAGTGTTAGATTTATTTTATTGATTCAATTAACACTAAACATTTATTAGTATGGGAAAAGTAACCCATGAATTAATTACATAATAAAATTATTCCTGAAGTTACCTAGTGAGATCCACTTTGGTGAGATTTAATGATTCGGTGAGTTTAGTGAAATATACATGGTCTGAATAGATTTTCACATGTTACAGTATAGGATGTGGGTTAACTTGATGTGATGAACTATGAACAGTGGTGGCGATCATTATGAAATTAATTAAGAGGCCACTAATCATAGTGAGATATGTTGCAAAAATATTATATTTTCATTTTCCCTTAAATGTGATTACAGCACCATAGAGGTTTCTATTCGGATAGATCTTGTGATATGTTACATAATATGTGTTATATAAATGGGTTCCATTGAGGGGAACATGATATTATGTTTACAGACTAACAATTTTCTAATATTACATTTGTAGTATCCTATAGAGGTTATATGTTTGAGTCAAACATCAGATATTTGGTTTTCTAATGTGCACAACATATTTTATTAGTGTGTTATGGGCTAGGGGACTATCCTATGACTGATTAAAGTTGAAATCAATTAACATATCCAAAGATTATATATATTTTTTAGTGTTATGATATGATATTAAAAATATCTCATATGAGGGTAGATATTTGGAATGGTTTAAAGAGGGGTATTCCAGGACATAATATGAATGTGGTGTGATGGTCCATTGACCATGTTCTAGGATTATGTACCACATATAGACATGAATTTTTCATCATTGTTGTTATATTTGTTTTTGGGTAGGATTTATTAAATGAATATGTGATTAATTACTAATCACAGACAAATAATAATTTGAGGGGATTGACTCTCTCCCAAATATTATACTGATTGGTAAAGTTAGAAGAGATTCAATTTAATAAAAATCCAAATATCTCAATCTAAAATGTGTTTTCCTTGTAAAAATTGTCCCTTTATGAGTTATATTTTCCCATATTGTATAGTATCTCTATATGGTCACACATCACACTATAACAATATTTCTCCATTTTGGACACACTTCCACTTTTGATCATGTATCATAAACAGGGAATCAATAATCACATTGGTAAAATATATATAGATGATACACACAACCACTAGTAAATAAGCATCTCTAGTTCCGATACATTACTCGATATGGATGAGTGAATATCTCTAGCACGTATTCACATTCCTTGTAAAAGAGATGAAATTTCAATATTGGATGAATTTTCCAAATTTTTATATATTTTTTATATCTTGAATGGATTTTATACAATTTTATTCCTAGAAAATGATTCTAGTTGGGTTTCACTATCATCTTTTTTTAGATATGGATTATTGATATCCTATACTCACTTATATCTAGGAAGTACTGTAATGAGTCTGGTGAAATACCATAAAAATTTTAATATGAGAATAAAAATTCCATCATACCTGATTTGACTCAATCTGGTAAGATTAATCTATTGGGGTGGGTAAACAACACCGTCTAGTATGACTAGTATTATGTATGTGGTTGTTTTATGCTTCAAATTCATATTATACATGCATCCTGATATATACTAGTCTATATTAGGGGGAAAATATTGGATTCCATATGAGAGTCAACGTGACTCCGTTCATGAGCTCAATGTAATGGAATAATATATTTGTAATATAGTTTAGTTAATGAGATTAAATAATGGTGAAAAACCAATACCAGTTCAATGTGGGTGTCCAGACAGTTCTGTGTCAAGGGTGAGGATTAGTAGTAGTGTTTTGATTTTTTTTATTTATCTCGGTGATGTACAATAAAGGATCAACTCATACATCAATCTTATGTGTGATATATGAATTTTTTTCCATGACTTGTATTTGTTTTCAACATCATACTGAATATAATTTATTATGATAAACCTTAGTATAGGATTCGATAATGTTTTGATGATGTAATTTGGTTTTGGTTTTGATGAAATTTACATGTAATTGTATAATTTCTATGCTAATGGTATATTCCTCTTATAAGATATTATTCAACCCTTTCCAATACTAATTATCTTTTGGAATATAGGGAATATTTTTAAAGGTGTTTAATTGTTTAGCATATGAAAAAGGTGGGATCTGAGCTATGAATTTATAAGAATTCATTTGATGAACTCAAAATTTCAATATTCAAACAAAAAATTCAAAAAATCTATTTCAAAATCATAAATATGATAGTTTTCCCACTTATTGTTGAAATTAATATAAATAAATATTTCTATGATTATTCAAATTAATTTTCATTTTGAACTGAAATTCATATAAATGGAAATTTATTCCAAATTTTCTTGATGAAAATATTCTTATCATGTTCTCCAACTCATCTCATTTAAAAATGGTTCATTTAATAGTGAATCACATTTCCATAAATTTTCATTTATATCATTCCCCAATATATCCCTTTATTTCAATATGAATCACACATGTGACCATTATAACAAGATAGGGTAAATTATTTCTCAATTCCTAAAAGATATCATTAAAATGTCTTTGTTTACTGCCAATATAGAAAAAAGGAATAATATATAGAGTACAAAAATGTTATATCGATGTAATCACCAGATCAAAACTATCAAATTATAATACACATCAAGCTCAAGGGCACACTTTGGTATCCCCTTTGAAATAGCCAATGGTATCCAGTATTCAAATTAAAATATTTATTTTAACTGAAATATATAATATATCCCTGTAAAAATAGTATTCACACATATAGACCAACTATGATTCTATATAAAGTATAATTACACAAAAATGAGTTCATATGAATATTCAATTATCCTCAATCCCATAGAAAAAAGGATTCCCACCCATTCACTTTCTGGACACTATCTTTGTCAACTAACTGATTCCCACATTAAAAGGGAGATTGGCCGTTAATATGTTCTATTTTATGAAATACCTATGTTTTTTGTGTATTTATCATTCCACTAATGTATATTAATTTCTTGATTAAAACATATTATGATAATTGGTTTGGGTGTTTAACTCATCCTATAGATGAACTCATTATATATTTCAACACTGGCCTAGAGATGTAGGTATATTTAGTGAACCATTCCCTATTATAATAATAATTACCCTCTTTTAAGTAGACATGTTGGAACTAATTTATATAAAAACACTTTGGTAATTATATTTGCTCAAAATTATTATATTTTATTAATAAGACTATATTTGAAAGTAATGTATGATTGAATATTAGAATTTAACACCTTCAATGATGGAATGAAATTTTTTGAAAGGGTTGGAAAGTGATATAAGATATGGATTGATCCCATGAAAGTATTATTTATATGTATCCATATTAATGGTATCAAACCTACTTTTTATGATTAAATATGATATGTATTTTCACACTACTTATGATCCTTTTCTATGTGCCAATGTTTTTTCTTTATGGTTATATACCCTTGACAAATTGTGTTCCCTTTGAGGACTTGAAATAATGAACCAATTTCTTCAATTTAATTTAATTATTCTATGTATGATTTTGTACCTTATAATGTCATGAATCCATGATAAGGTTTTTTCCTTTATGTAACATCAAACTAGAACCATTGTATATTTTAGTTTATGGTCAGATGAGTTTTACAAATAAGAAAAAATTTCATAAAAATTATCTATTTTTGGATGCTATTTAGGTGAAAATCCTTTAAAATTATGATATTAGATGAGACATAATATGGAATGAAAATACATACACCATTTTGGAAACATATTTACAACTATGTAAAATTAATTAATGATAAGGGATATATTTATAGATGAGGATCAACCTATATTTGTATCCTTTGATAGGATAGATGCCTCTAGTTTCCATGAGATGCGTAAACCTCATTCCCAAAGGAGTACATGATTATTAATAATTTAAATGATCTCTTATAAGAGGGGGAATACTCAATGTAATATTTGTTTCAAGAACCTATATTTCAATTAAAAAATTAGTAATAATAAGGTCCAAAATTGTATTAATATTAATCAAATCATGTATATCATGTGACCAATGTTCTAGAATATAAAAATGTGGACTTCAAAAAGAATGTTTCAGGGTGAGGGGATAAGGAAATATTCCTAGAAGACACTGTGGGATATTCAAATTTTATCACCAATATTGGTGAGATATATTATTTGGATTCCCTAGATAACCCCTAAGGGAAAATGATAGTATTATAAAACTAGAGAGTCATGGGATCCATAATGTTCCCCAACTTATATTATATAAAACATCATAATGGTATTGCTTTTCCATAGTCTATTATATGGCCCAAGAAACATGATTTATAACAAGTTATTTTTTGTGTTTAACTTGTTAATGATTAAAATTACCATATTCTCTATCAATTAACATATGGTTTGTAAATATATATTGGCATTATTAGATTATAGTATATATGGAATCTCAATGTTTTGATATTATGATCTCCCCAATCATAGAATCTCCTTTTTTTATCCCTTTATTTTTTTGGTAGTAGATGGTTCCTTTTTTATGCCTCCATATCTTCATAATATAAATGTGTTCTAGGAATATTAATGGTGCCCAACGCTTTCCATGGATATTTGTACTAGATTCAATTTTTTACAAGAACAGACACATGTAATAGAATTTCCATAATATTTTTGTGGGGGAATACACTTCCTTGGCCAAAGGAAAAAAAGACATGACGTATAGTGTGCATGACAGTTTTAATAGGGACCACATATCTCATGGAGTTTCAGTTTCATGATTTTATATTCAGGTAATTTCCATGATATTGAAAAGGATACACCATCCTTAATTTGGAAGATGTTGACAATCTATAATACAATAAACTTAATTGAAAAATTCCACATCAACACAACAATAAATTTCTTTCAGTTTATCCATTTTGGATAAATGAGATATCAAATTGTAGATATAAAAATTATTTAACTCATGTAAATGATTATATAAATATTTTTTATTTTTTCATTACCAAAAAGTGTCTGTATGGCCCATAAAAATTGTCTAAATATTTATTTGGAATATAAATGTTTGTTTGATATAATATTCACACCAATATGTCACTTTATTCTATTTTTTTCTGATTATTCATTTCCTAGTTTGTGAGGAATAACTTTTCATATTTAGACGCAATTTCCATTATATTCATAAAATATGATTATATTTTAAAATGGAATCAACTAATTTTATCCATGTAAAGTCCACCGTCTCATCTTCAAGGAATTGTTCATAGAGAATTTATTATTTCCAAAAAAAATACATCCACTCAAGAGTAGATTATTTGGAAAAAATTAATATCATTTTTATTTAATATAATACAATTTAATGAAACAAATTATTTATATAGTGAATTAGATTGTTATAGTCCTCATATTTTTGCTAACATGTAAAAACGAATTACCAGAGGACCTAACCAAAACTATTTGTGAATAAAATTCCCATCATGTTCTTATTGATGACTCAGAAGAATAATGTTCTCCAACAATATGATCATAATTTAAGGTTTTTAGCATCATGATAATTCATATATTTTTTAGAGGGTTTCAGAATGATCCAACATAACAATAAGTCATGATTCATACTTTTTTTATTTGACCTTCATTTGGAAAACTGTGGTTTCATTCACAATAATTATAAATAAGTCAATATGGATTTTAAAAACATTATAATTTGTAAGATAAAGATAAATAAATAGAAATTAAACAAGAAATAACAGATGGATTTTATTTTTTATGAATGAAAAGTGTTGATGCATAATTAGAGAAGTTTAATTGTTTATTTTTTTGTAGGATTTGAAATCTTAGATGTGTATAGGTTGACTTTATATATATGAACTCTACCATTACTATCAGAAAAGGTCATATTGTTATATATTTAAGGAAATTTGTTACATTTCCCTTCAATATGATCTCTTGTATGAATATAAGAGAGATACATATGTAACACATGTTCCATCACCATGAACCTTGGTCATTAAATTAAAATAAATGATACAAGTGACACAAGATATATTAAATCATAAAAGAGAATACAGGTATTGTGAAATAATGTTCACGAATAGTTTTAGTATCCTTTATTATAATGATTATTTAAAAAATCATATAGAAGCAACTTATATGTAGCATATAAATGGATCTAATTTATTCCTTGATCAATAGACAATGTGTGTGTATTATGGTTCTATATGAAGTGGAACAAAATTAGATTGGGGAGTATAGTTTATCCTATGATTATATATCAAGGCATCACTCTATATCTTTTGAGAATAAATAAAAACACGCATATATTTTAAACAATGAGTGGTGGTATTTCTTCCATGTATAAGGTTTATGTAGAAAGAAATATATTAATTATAGGACCCATTCACATGGATAGTATAAGTGTTAATGATAAATAACTTGAAGGGAGGTATATTGAAATTACAAGTATATCTGATCCATGTTCCGCTACATATATTTGTATTAAAATGTCATCATGTATTACTAATAATGAATTATAATATCATGTACTAGTGTAATATTATTAGTAAAATATAGAATGTGGCATTTTTTGACTTAGTGAAGGATTATAAAATAACAAATCACCGCATATAATGTTGGAATTGGGATCATGCATCCCATATATCATGAGGGGGATATGACATCACCATGTAGGGATTAAGGAGATACCATAATGTGAATTAGAAGTCCATAAACATATAAATCTTTAATAATGGACGAAATGGAATACAAGAGTTGTTTAGTATAGGTTCATGAATAAAAGATCATGATGTCATTATGTTTCCTATAGTGACATGAATATCTCCTCGTGTATTTCTTGGGAAGTGGTTGTTATTATCATATTGTTGGTGATCCTCTAAATTAGGGAAGGAAGATATATCCATAATCTTCAATTATCATTAAGAAGAATATCTAATATTGATCAAGATCTTATTTGATGAAATTTTAATAGCTTTAGGTCAAATGGAATAGGTCAATCCATGATGTTTATGGTTATATGGGGTATATCACACTGATTAGTTTCGGTCATACTATATGGACCAAATGTTGTTATGTTTATGGTCATATGAAGATGATGATAAACCATATATATTATGATATTTTGGTAAGGAGTTAATTTCATTATATTTATGGTTCTATTAAAATGATATAGTGTAGTTGTTAGGGATTGATGTGAAATAATTTTTTATAAAATACATATATACATGAGGTGTAATATTATCTCTTTCTATTATGACAAAGTAGAATTATTAGTTAATATAGACATTGTATACCATTTTTCTAACCCCCATTTAGATTCAAATTATAGGGGTTTGTTTTTGGTTGTCAACAAAATATTTTATTTTAATAGAATCTAACCTCAGAAATTTGCGTTCTGAAAATCATTTTTACTAAAGGAATGATAATGAAAATTATATTAAACCTTCTTGTTGTGTAACTCTTGAAACCTTTTTTACAATGATCATATAACTCACCCATATTTATCTATGAACAATAATTATTATTTAATTGGTAGAAAATAAATAATATATTTAATGGAAACTGCACCTCAATGGAAAAAACTACCTCATGCACATAAATTAATAAAAATTAGTTTACTTATGTAAGGGTTCGCATTGTGTAGTGGTAATCCCATTATGTACAAATAAATTTCCATCAAAAAAATTATCCCTATAATCCATTTAATTTAATATTTTTTATATATTAACAAGAAATCACTCTCTGTTTTCATTTAATGTTATTGGTAATTTATATTAATTGTATGAAACGATGTTTTACATGTAATATAACTTCTTCAAATCAGATGCGTAAAATATTATGTCAATTAACAATATAATCATTTGATAAAAACCAAACTTGTTGTTGATTTTTCAATTTTTAATTTTTTTTTCATATTTTCATTATTGATCCCCATAATGGGTATAACATACGGTTGTTTAGGAAATTAAATTGTTGGTTATAATAATGACCATTAATAGAATAATTATTAATAAAGTGTATAGACCCATGATATTTATCCCCAATTTGAAAAATTAACACAATAAATTCATTCCAGAATGTGAAATCATGGGTTGATGTATAAATTTAGTATGTCCAAGTATTTCATGAATCCTTTTAAGAAATTTAAGATAATCATGAATTTTAAATTACAAAATGTTTCCATTTCACCTAGTATAATGAATGATGTTGGGTCCTATATGATGGACATGACATGTACCAATGTAAACATATAAAATAAAAATGAGGGCCTATTATTCATTTATTACTAAGACAAAAAATTTATCATGGCCCCATTTATATAATAATTTTTATAAATTATTTTAATAATTGAGGATAAAATTCAAAATTCAATGTTCAAACTTCTCTATTATGGATCACTCTTGTATAATAACATTATATTATTGGTACTGAACTACTAGTTACATTTATTTTTTTATTGGTTAGTGGGGGAGAGAATTTTTCATATCTAAGATAATATCAATCTCATACAAATATACAATTTAAGTACATAAAAATGTAACAAACATTATTTTATACATGATATGAAATATTTTTTCATCCTGCACTAGTTTTTCAATATTTATGAAAATATTATCATATGATTCCTACCAAGAATTGTGAAAATATTGAATTTGAAATATCTATAGTTATAAAGAAATATGATCCATCAATTAACATGTGTAGTTAACAACATGTACCAATTCCTCTATATTGATGGAATTTTCTCCTTCAATTCCCTCAATCACTAATTTAGAGTGATATTTAACGATGAACTATGTGAATGTTATCTTCAATTAATGTTCTATGACAAAGACGGGGGGCCTGAAATTCCACCTCATTATTGGTGAATCCATATAAAAGGTGGAGAATTTATGGTTATAGTTCCTTCAATATAGATATAAATTTGATTATCAAACCAAATTGGTTATGTTTTGGGTCCTAAATCAATTTATAGTTTCAATTTGGGAATCACCATCATAGTACATTTCCCAGGTTTGAGAAGCTTAATTGAAAGATAAAACCTCCTCATCCATTAGATCCACACCCAATGGAGGTTCAAATAGTCAATTATATACTACAACATATTCATTTAATCCTAAAATTTTGTTATTCATTTAAAATTAAAATTTAATTGAAATAATTAGATAATTACTTTCAACAATTAATGTCTTCTATTCTATATAGGATGGTGAAGGGAGTAATTTTAACTTATTGATGTGAATGATCACAAGAACCACATGACTCTGTATACAATGATATGGTTTCAATATTTTAAAAAATTAGAGTAACTAAGTTATTCCCAATTGTATTATACATACTCCTATATTTAAACATTTGGTTGAGGTGGTAATAGTGTTGATTTCCATACATGCATTATTTTTCATGGAAATAATAAATTCAAGAGTTTGTTTAAAAGTTGTTTATTATTATATAAGAGTCTTGATTTCATTACGAGGAATAGATATTGTATGATTTGAAATGTACTGATTTATGTAATCAAAGTCATTTTGAAAATTATTACGGAATTAGAATCCATCATAATAAACATAGTGAATGATATACACATTTTTGTAAGTTTTTTATAAATATATTTATATATTAAATCCTTAATTGTACTCATCTACACGATATCATGACAAAAAATAAATCATTAAAATTACATTTAGTAGTCATAAAAAGGATATGTTTGATGATATTGTGAAACAAACATTGATATGTGGATCATAAATTTTATGTCAAATTTCCTCACATTATAATAGTTCATTCTTATTTAATCACCTTAAATACAATATGAATATAAAATAAATAAATTGAAAATTAATTTAACATAATAAGAGTGATTTTAATACATGTTAAATTCATTTATATGGTGACATTACTCTGCATAAATCATCCTAAACATCAATTTGAATATACCAAAAACTATAAAATATATTGGTAAATATTTGAAAACACCCTCTTTTCAAATTATTTTAAAAACAGGACGAGTTGTTATTAAATAATATGTTTATGATGAGAAATAAATTATTGAATTATACGATGATTTTTTCAAAAAAAATTGTATATAGTTTAGAATTTATATATTTTTATATAATACTATTCATTAGGGAATCCAAGTTGTTTATGTAGAAACATGAATGAAAAATGAAGGAGATAACCCTAAAAAATCAATTACAAAATTGATTTAAATAATAGGATGATTTTCAAAAATTTATTCAAACTATTCACAAATATATGAATTATATATGACTTCATGTTAGATAAAATCATGGTAACGTAACCATGAAGATAAACATTTACTCAAACCATACATATTTAATAAAATTCGTGATACATGACTAAACAAACTAATTCAATCAATAATTAATGAATTCATTACATTCATATTCATATAATTATTTTTGTTATTTCACGTGTCAAATGGATCACCTTTTTTCTATTTAAATATGGTGTTAAGTGGAATTTATATCTCCGTTTATCTGTAAGGACTACTAGAGTATGGCTCATCCTTCAAATGAAATTTTTTCTTGTCGGATACTCTCTTTTTTTATTCTTTTTTCATGAAATCATTCTCAATAACAATATTGGTTACCATTTTTGTGAAATTTATTGATTGGTAACATGAATACAAAAGGATTATAGAAATTTGAATTATATTTTTTCTCATTAAATTTTTTTATTTTCTTTAAATATAGTTTAAATATCTATAGGATTGAAATCAATAATTTATTACCAAAAAAATAATCATCAAGAGCTTGTAAAAGGAGGTGGGAGGTGTTGTGGAGTATGGATTTATATCATGATAAGGTATTCATACATAACCCAATGAATATTATTAGATAATTAATAGATTATTTTTTAACAAGGAATGACATATATTTTAGGGTCTTGTAATGAAGTCCATAGAGGTTTCTTTTAATGTTTCTCATCCATGGTATCTTCTATATAGCTTAAATTCATGTAATGTGGAATACATGGTGATAGGTATCCTGTAATTTTTTAGTGTATAAATTAAGAATATAGAATATTTTTCTAGTTTATTCGAATAGATGATAATTGGAAAGGAATATTTGGATCCAAGAATATAATCTAGACACAATGTCTTTTAGAAACTGAGATGAGAAACATGACACGTATATTTTTTGGGAATATAGTCGAGTATGTTAAATCACTTATTTAAAAAAACCTATAGTAGGATAGTAACATGACAAATTTGTAGTAAACTAAGAGGATTATGCAAAATCAAGGAACTCTATGCATCTAAGAGGAGTATCTCAGCTCATGGTATTTTTTGAAAATAAGAGAAGGATCTAAACTAAAGGTATTAGTGGAAACTAATTTGATGATATATTCTCCATTTATTTATTAAATTAAGTATAGTTGTGTATAATTTTTTAATCTAAGGGAACAAATAGGTAAATATTTACACAATGCAATTTCGTCATCTGAGAATATAATATTGAAAGATGGAATTTATGGAAACTAATAGTTTAATATATAATCAATATGTTTTTAAAATGAATAGAAGTATCTCAAATAATTTTTACTGTAGATAAAAATAAGATAATCCTAACCAATTGAATTTTTTGGATGAAGATGGTGGTTATACGTACTGAAACGAAAATCTTATTTGAAATAGATGAAAATGATCATGGTGTGTCATATAATTTTTTAAGGGTATCAATAATGGAGGTGGATGGATTGAATTAGTGGACTGAGCCTACATTCCAAAATAGATGCCAACTAAGGGTTAGAGTATGTATTCCCCATGATATGGGCTAGTATATATTGGATTTGAACCTAGGTTGGTGATATAGGTGAACGATTACTAATTTTGGTTTAAAGGGGAAATGAGATCCCATATGTGACCATATGGACATGGTATGGCTAGATATCTATGGATCAAGGAACAATGATGATTCTCCCATGTGACTCCGGGAGGGGTGGGTATGAAATAATTTTAATGAAACATATGAGTTGTATTGAATTCCATGGAAAACCAATAAATTTCATGTGTAGCTAAAAATATTCTCCACTCAGGTCTTCCAATAATTATTGGGAAAATATTCTTGTTATCACTAATCCATTGAATTTTTAATTTTCACATAATCTATTGTGTTTTTTGGGATTAATGGGGGTGTAGGCCTACACTCAGTGTTCTATGGTTTTCCCTTTCAACATTCATCACACTTGTTTTTATAAATGGGAGGCATATAAAAAATTATAGGAACATATTTTTATTTCAACCAAACTGTGGAATAAACTATTCATAACCACTTTGAGAATCCATGTAAGTCCTTGGAAATGTGTAATTAATAATCTAAGAATGTTCATGGATTACTTTGGGTGTGCATGTAGTTATATCCTTTACTCTTCAGGGATATATTTTTTTATGTAATATAATATGTATGAGGGATACCTTTATAACCTAGTGCATGAGATTTTTTGTGTGTTTGTAGAGTATGTAACCCTTTGTTCAAAGAAAGGTGGATCTCCTTAGTATTGTGTTTTGGAAATCTTTTGGGATTGTAGAGAAGGGTCTCTAAAGCTATAAAATAGGTTCATAATTGAGATAGGTTGTAAAAGATTTGATCTGGGTATGTATTTTTAAAATTTTATTAGACCACCTTAATTAGAATTCCAACATCAAACACATTTAATTTCTTATCCATGAGTATTTTTCAGTACCATATGTAGTCAACTAAAATTATACAAAGTGAACTATTCCCCTAAATAAAATGTTTTCTTATAGAATATGTATTATATTGTTACAATATATTTAAAACATTATATATATTAATCCATATATGTAAAAAAAATATCAAAAAAATGGATAAACTCTACAGACTGCACATAGTGGAATGTTCTGAACGATGCATAACTAAATTAGTTAATTATTTTTTAAAGAAACCCTTCTATCAATTTGGGAGAAATCATGCGGAACACTGAGATACCATTTTTTTCCATAATTGATTTTTATTTTATTTCATCTTCAACAATACTAATGTCATCTATGTGACAATAATAGCTGCTTCAAATTATTAATGCGGAAAAAAAATTATCAGGTGTCAGGAACCCCCCTCATAGTTTGTTTTCTTCAAAATTAAAATAATCATATTTTTATATAATGTAGATTACTTATCTATATTCTATTAACATTATGATGGTTTTACAAGTTTTCTCTTCATTTGGATGTTTTCCAATGGTGTATCTAAACTCATGAACTTTTGGATCCTTGATGGGGATATTAAATGTGGTATTTTGAATTCAAAATATTAGTATTTCAAAAAAAATGTGATTGGATTAACTTGAGGAGGATATAAATTAATAGGAATTTTTACTTCCATGAGTAGAATATTTTCTCATGAATTTTAGATATGTGTGATTAGGGTCTTGACTCAATGAATTTAATTTCCTATCATATGAAATTGATGAAAATAATATTATCTATTACCCATAAACTTGTATTGTTATGGGAATGGAATGAAAGCGAAATATATGGATGGGTCTTGGATATGTGATGTATAAATCCCAATGTATCTTGTGATATTTAGAATCAAGGAATGCATGATTATTTGAAAGAGATTACCTATGTATATTTTCTTCTTTCACTGATTCAAATTTATATTTTTTAAATGGGAATTATTTATATAAGGTAGTGTTCTCAATATATGATTCTTGTGAGTAGTCCTAATAGATCGATTGGATAAGTGATGGTGTGTAAGTGAAATTGGGTATGTGACCATGATAATAGATTCATTTATCATTCAAAATCTAGTGGGATCAAAATTTTAGAAACATGTTGTTCATTGCATGGTTACTGTGATCCTAGTATAGGGTCATAATAATATATAAGATATATGCCATGATAAGAGATATATTTATCACTATATGAGGTCCTAGTGTATTTATAGTGTAGAAAACCTAATGTTAATGTGAATATTATACATTACGATAGATTTAATGAACACTAAATTAATGGTTGGGACTATGATAAGTTGTCTAGTTGTATCCACATATCATATTAGAATATGGTTTAAAGAAATAAAAATTATTTAGTATTTATGTATCTAAAAATTATCAATCATATATAATATATGGAAATAATTTTTCTATCCATGTACATGGATATTAATGTAGACTTGATATGAATTAGTAAACTCATAATGTTTTAGTTATTACATAGATATGGAAAGGTGCATGTAATTTTGAATAAACCACTCTATATAAATAAGTGTCACATGGGATATACCATTTTTTATTCAATATAATATATTTTCAAAGAGACTACGAACATGATTTGAAGCAGCAAAGTGGAAGATTCAGCATGATGATTTGGGGTCACCATTTAAAGAATATCTTCCCATGAATTTCAACGAGTCTAAAAATACAATATCTAATCTCAGGATTTTGGTATCCATGAAGACTATTAAAACACATTTCATTTATTATTCAAAGAAAGAAATACCTAGACAAGAATATTTTTATCTGAGAGGGGAATTCTAACTCTTTGAATTTGGTTTGAGAAGAAGAATATTACAACTCAGAGAATTTTTCTACATAATGATACATACCTTGACATGATATATTTCACGAATTAAAAATCATTATATTTCAATGACAATTATTAAGATTCATGAATGTGTTACATCAAAGGTATTTAAATCTAAATGAATATATTTTGCTATAGAAAATGTATATAATAATTTAAGAATATTTTAGTTAATGAAAAATGATTGATAATAGATGTTTGTACGACCATGGTAATGTAGTGAATTATACTTCACCATAATAATTTAACATATAGAAAACAAGGGTAATTTTAATATAGTACTAAAAACATTCCCTATGGGGTTTTTGTGGGGTTAATAATAAATTAATAAATTCACCAAACATATTGGTGGTCTATTCAGATAAGTAAATAAAATTTTTACTAATTAATATAAAATGGTGGAAACAAGAGGGTATGCTCAACATTATCCGGATTCCGTAATGGGAACATTATCTTGAGTATTTTTGGTCAATTTTGACATATCCATTAATGGTATGAAGGGTTTTTTTTATAAATATTTTTTTATAAAGTGTTCATGAAATTTGGGGATTATTCTACCACATATTGAAAGTATTTTCAATAGTAAGAGATATAATGGGAAATGGTGTTAGTATATGATCCTGTAAAATGGAGGCCTTCTGAATATGAGGTGCTGACCTTTTCTGAATTATGATTTTTCTATGGTGTGGTTTAAACTCGCATGTACATATAAAATGAAATTTATCTAAATTTTTTCAAGGATAGTGTTTCTAATAAGTATATCTAAAAATTTTCATGGGTAATTTTTAATTATCAAAAATATTTATTACTATTATATTTTGTGATCATGGTTATGAATAATAAATGAAATGTAATGGCTTAGTGGGAATAGATATGAATTTTTTATAGGCCTCCATTTAAATTTACCAACCCAAAATTCATTTGAGTCTATTTTAAATGCTATAACTTTTTCATATGTAATGAATATCAGAGTATCAATGAGTGAAGAATATAATTTTACTAAGTATATCTATGATATGTTTTTATCATGAGAATCCATTGTGTCTATTTTAGTAGTTCGTTCCATTATTACTATATAAAATCTGTTTATTCGTTGGAAGTGGATTTCTTTGCGAAAAGAGAATTAAAATTTAATTATAATGGAGTTTAAATGTTTTTATCCTAAAAATCCTTGGAGAAAATTTTATTCATACTTTTTTTATCTAAATATTGCATAAAAAATTATGTGGAATAATTTTTCTAGTAGAAATATGGTTTTTAATCATGACACCATTTATGAGTTCTCTTGTTGAAAATAATTTGTACTAAATTGATTAATAGTTTATGGTCATGTAATATGAATTGAAATTGAGTAGATAATTTTTAATGTTATACATATTATTCCATAATGTGGATAATTTTTATGGTATATTATCTCATAATGAAAACGAGGTAACATATTCAGTGGTATGTGGAAAATTTACTCAATGAAAATTATGTAAATAATTATTGACATCAAACATATATAAAGAGTAATAGATAATATAATATAAATGATATAACCAATTACATTATTGGATGTATTAGAAGAAAAGAAACATGAATATAGCTTTGGGTTATAAAATTATGAACAAAAGTGGAAAAATATTTAATTATTAGGATATTTGATGAATTTTGAGGCTTCATGTATGGGGGTTTGGGAGGAATTGACCAAATATGATTTAAAAGACCAACAATTGTATGTGTAATTTTGGGTATAAAATGATGTAAAAAATGTGAGAAAATTCTAATATTCCCAAATTATTTCCTATTGTTTATATCCAAATAAAAATAAAACATTATTTTTATTTGAGTCATATTATCTATAAATAGATTATATATTAGAGAAAATGGGTTGAGAATATAATGTAACATACAGAGGTGATAGTGTGATAGATTCATTTTGAATTGTTAAGATAGAAAAGTTTGGTTTTAAATAATGATTGAAAATGATGGATATTTATAAGCAGGACACGGATAGAAGTTCCAAATGTCACTACTAATCCTATGATTATATGAATATTGTAATATATAGTTATATAAAATGGACTCTTTTATCCTAATGTAAGGATTTTTTAAGGGACTGATTTGTGAAATAAAACAACCATACAAAATATTTTAATTGGGGATTAGATGCAAAGAAATTCTTTGTTTGGTCCTAGATAATAGTTTTGAGATTAAATACATATCATAAAATAATTTTAATCTATATATATATATAGTAATTTGTAAGGGAACTTTTCTGAGATTCGTAGAGTTAAACATGAAATTATAATGGGAAGATGTATCCATTGACCAAAAATATACTAAGATAAATATTTGTTATGTAAATTAAGACCATACAAAATGAGACTAAAATTAATAATGTATAATCAAAATGAATTGATTTATTAAGATATAATGGAATTCACCATATTAATTAGTTATAGAAACCTTTTTATTTATAAAATGACAATATATTTGGGCGTAGATTTTAATAACCTTGAAGAATATATGTGGGGTTATTGATGTTCAGCCTCTCATGAAAAGAAGATCTTCATAATTTTATGGTAACCAAGAATATACCTCCTTGATATTTTTTATTCGATATGGTATAGATTATAAACTATATAGTTTAGGTTCATGTGGTATGGACCATGTGTCATGTGGTTTATAGTCTTATGAGTATGACCTTATGTTGTATATTTTAAAGACATGAAATAAGGAATTTGTATATTATGTGGGTGTTTTATAATGATTCTTTTATATTAGAGTGACAATTTCTCACATGGATGTTAAAAGAATCCATGGATTATTAAACTCTATCTATCATTTTTCTATATTCATTAAAATCTAATCCTTAATGAAAATTAAATAATCAAATATATGTCCCAAAATTTGATATTATAGACAATAATTATGATAATATTTTATAGATGCATCATTATTCACCATCATTAGATAAATCTCATGAAAAATATTCTTAAATTATTCCATTATTAATAGATAATATATGTATCTACTGGTTCAATAAAATGGAAATAAACATTGTTTTTACTCTCATTACAATATTGGAGATATAAATTAATTTCAACACTTTGTGCCCTTTTATTTGGGTTCTCACATGTATGATGTTTATATTTCCACATTTTTATCTCCATTATCCCTATATATATTTACCTCTAAATCAAATCCATAAAGACAGACCACTTCTCAATTATATTCGTTAATAATTGATAATATTTGAATTAAATTTCACGGTCTCTCACAATTACCTATTCATATTTATTAATAATTATGGGATCAATCAAAATAATTTCTATGAATTGCCTGGAAGTCATGGAAAATTTCACCAATTTGGAAGGAATGTACCATATTTACTCTACCATTATTATGTAAACACAATATTCACATTTAATTTCTTATCATCCATGAAATAAATGTCCATGGATACATATTAAATTTATGAGAATGTGTAGTTATCAAGATATTTTTGGAATGATATTGAATCTATTGATGACTGGAACAATGATGATGCTACTTGTAAACTGGGAAAGTCTAACTATCAATGGTATTAACTACTAGAATCTAAGCATGTATGATTTGAAGAATGGATCAAATGATTGGGAGAATAATTTAACAATTTATTCAACCCTTCGGGTTGGGAAACATAAAATATTCAATTACTATTAAAGAAGATTTCTAGCATTATGCCATGGGAAACGTTCATGAAGATATAAAAAAGGCATGTTTATCTAAATGAGGTGGTATTGTATGGGTTCAACTAGTAAATATGATTATTCAGTCCACAAATATACATGTAGGTTAATTATTTTCCAATGTACCACTATATTTACAATATAGAGTAGTTTAATTTCTCACTACTTTCGTTAATGTTTATTTATTATAAATTTACATGATTGGTTCAACTGGTTAATGGGTAGATTATTGAAAATTATATTTCTTCTCAAAATGGAATGAAAGGCATATGCTGATTGGTGTCCATGTGGTGATATCAATGGATTCATATTCCTTTGATATTAGGAAGATGAACTGTCAACATTTCATTCCATCATATCGATAATGTATAGACACACCAATTTTCATTGTCTAGAGAGTAAAATTAGTCATTACTATGACTTAAGTGACATCCCCAAGATGAAAAATTCTAGAAATAAATGACAAAGGGTTTTGAATATAAGTGGGGGATATTTACCCCATAGGAAATAAACCAATAAACCAACCAACCATAACCAAATATTCACTATATGATGCTTGAACAAATTAAAGACACCTCAAAAACTTCATGTATTACAAAACCACATCAAAGTATGTAACAATAGAAGAATAACCAAGTATTAAAGTATATAGATTATAAACAACAAAAGACTCTTAGAAGACCATAATACTCCATGTTCTATAAGATCCAAAATCCAAAATCTTCTAACATCTCAAATATCATGAAGTAGTTCTAAAAACATGGGAAATGTTAGCTTTTCCCCTATCTCGGAAGATGGAATCTGCAAAAGCACCAATGTTTAAATGAAGGGGTGAGTATAAAACTCAGAAGGTTTTCTCCAATAAATTCCTTAATCACACCACTTGGATACAACATTTAGTGAAAATTATATAAAAAAGTTAATTTAGAAAATTTTCTCTGAAATATTTATAACTAAATATAAACAAGTTTCCACAAACATTCATTACCAAATGTATACAAGTGAAATTGAAACTGATTTTCCCAAACAAATATGTTTCCATAAAAATAACTAAACAACATTGAAATCCATTTCACAATATCCCTTTTTGGCATACCCAACCCTTCCACACACCCATGCAACCAATAATGAATTCAATGTTATGATATTTCCATAATCATGAGTGGTTTCTCATCAATCTACAAAGTTATTATAGGGAAATTGTTTCCTATGTGCCATTTAACCTTGGCACTTAGCACAATGTCATTTTTCAACCAAGCCCTAGAAATGAAATTTGAAATTTTTTTCCAATGTTCTATTTATCCTTTGGTATTGAGCACAAGGTCATATTTTAACCAAGCCCTAAAAATGAAATATGAACTCACACACCTATACGCCCAAGGACCATTCCAAAACACCCTTTCAATGAAAACTCCATTTCTATTGAAAACCAATTCCATCAAAGACATTTCAATACCATAAAATTTCAATAAAACAACTTTTTTATTGGGAAAAAATTCATTAAACCATTTAAGAATTCCAGAAAATCAATAATTTAAAATCATCATTTTAAATTCAAGAGGCCGAATATTTTTTCACAACAATTAACCAAGATTTCAAAATTTCACTAAAACCATAAATCATCAATGAAAAAGATTTATTCCTTGATTTCAAAAATCAATCCCATTCAGATAATACAATTTGAAACTAAACCAATCAATTCTAGAAATAGGATATGATAGTGAATCCACCTACCTTGATGTTTTTGATGAAATTCTACAATAGACAATGAATGTACAAGAGGGATGGTCATTTCTCCAAGAACGACCTTATTTCTCTTATACTAGAAATATCACGAATCAATATTGAAGTATTTGGCATCCAAAAATATAGATCTATCCATTATAGGTTCATATCTAGGAAATAATGTAGATGTAAGAAGTATATCTAAGAAGATCAAATAAAATGTGATAAATCAAGAAACAATGTTGACATACCTCAAAAATCAGATCAAGATTCAAATAAAGCAGCTTAGATCTCTTCCACTATCATGAAAAAAACCATATTTAGCCTTTATTGATGTTAAAAAACATATATCAACCCATATGAGGTGTATATCTATGAAACGACGAGAGGAGGAGTTTTCAGAAAATGGAAAAGAACCAAGAAAATCGGCACTTACCCCAAGAATCAGGCTTGGAATCACCAAGAAAAGGCTCTATGATGGCTCAAATTTGTGTGAGGAGGACTATTTAGCCTTATATGGTGGGAAATCTAGAAATATGGTCGTTTTTAATCCAAAAAGAAATATATGGAGAAAAAATGAGTAAGCCCTTAGAGAATAGGATCTAGATTTGACCTCACCGCACTATCTGACCACACAGTTTGTGCCAACTGTGTATGAATCGTGGGACCTTCCATTTAGTCCCAAAAGTCCTTATAAAACCAACAAACTCTTATATTCTTCACATTAACCCTTTTTATGGAAACACTTTTTTTTATTGAATAAACCCACTTTATAGAAACACCCAACCTTATGAGAACCATCCACTTTATGAAAACACCCTACTTTATGGAAACACCCCACCTTATGGAAAAACCCCAATTTATGGAAACAACCAACATTATAGAAACACCCAAATTTATAGAAAATATCTATTTTATAGAAACTCTCCATTTTATGGAAACTCTCTATTTTATGGAAACTCTCTATTTTATGGAAACTCCCTATTTTATGGAAATGAAATCAATGACTCGCCATTTAAAGAAAAAAAGATGAAATGGTTATGTACTCAAAAATGGGGGTACTACAGATAAGGATAAAGAGATCTTAATTTGAAGTAGCTGTTCAATCATTGATCCCTTATCCAATTATTAGAGGATCATAGAATAAATCAATTTTTTAGACTCATGAGAATGTATAATAATTTCATTATCCTTGATAACAGTGTTCCTTTCCACACTACTAGAACATCCTTGGACATTTTCATATGATTTTTATGAAAATATGGTCTGTCATTTGATAAATATGTTATTTCATTATGAATTTTCAAATTGATAAGATATCATTAATAGGGGAAAACATGTTCTTATCATTAGAAAATGATATTCTTTGTGTGATGGTTTTATATGGATCTCCTATTGAGGTGGGTATAAATTTATATGGGATGGTTCCCATGGTCATATTGAGTGGGATGGTGCATATAGTTTCTTTTGATGGTACATTTCCAATGGTATCATTTGGTGGATTGGGTCCTATCGTCTCGTTTGGTGGGATGGTGGACACTTACTCATTTGGATATATAGTTTTTGTTCTCAAAATATAAAAATCAGGAAGTCTATATGATTTTTTGTATTCATTTAAATACATTGGGACCTCTCTTACTCTATATATTTATTTTATTTATTTTATCATATTTTTGGAGGATGAAAAGTTGGATCTATTTCGGTTGTAGTTTTTGGTGGAATTGGGGTCATCCCAATTCAATTTATCCATTCACTAGTGATTTAATACACATGATTGATAATATTTTACATCTTCTAGTCATCATAAATTCTTTTCCTTACTATATTATACAATTTCCTATTCTTCTCCATCGATAAGTAGAATGAGAAAAAACTAGTTCCATGAACCTTGGTAATATCCATGGGACCTCAACCCTCATTATGTATATTTTCAAATAGGTCGTAAAACATGATGTATTATTAGATATGTGAACTTTTTTGAGATGGAAAGGGAATTATGTTGAGTTAATATTCTTACAAATTGGAACTAGAATCATGATATATGGAATCATGATCATGATGTTCACTAAGAAATAGATGATGTACTGTAAAACCATATCATTAAATAATGAATAAAATTTATTCATTCTATTTTAAAAGACAAATTACCATAGCCCTGATGTTATTTTGTTTTTAACAGATGATATTAGAGATTTAACATATTGTTAAATCTGTGATGTTGGTTCTTAATTTTATGTCAACTTATATTTTTTTAATGTTATAATCTAGGTGAAATTTTTCTATAGTAATCTCTCAGCATCAACTGATGTTTTTTCATGTGATAAGAATAATTATTAAATCATCATGAATATTATCAACTGAAAAATACAATAATTTTTCCTTGGGAAGATATATTTCTATATAGTATATTTGGAAATTTTGTCTAAAATTAAATCCTAGACCAACTCATTCCCCCAAATATTGTAATTAGAGACGTCATGTATTGTTGTTAACCTCAATGTAAAACTAATCAGAAATGGGGATTATTGGAAGAGATCCATCTATATAGTGATAGACCTAGAATAAATATCATTATACCAAAAACTATTCTGGGAATTCTACAACCATCCTAATGTATCAAATCATATATTACATTTTTTATTATGTATTTTTCAATATTATAACATACTTGAGTTTAGAAAAATATATTATGGACCAACCATTTCATTAAATGGAGTGATGTTAGGATCCAATATGTTGGGTGGTGGTGGAGTAAAATACCCCCACATAGGAATTATATTTCCCAATATATGTATTAGTGCACATTAACATTCTATAGCTTCTATCGTAAGAGTATGGTGATTTAGTAATTCCTACAATATTTCACATTAAGTTGAAACATGAGTTAGAATATATTTTTTTGATTGGTATTACTATCTTATTGTAATATGTGGTTGGTAACAATCTTTTTTTATCTTATATGACTTCCTTGTAGATGAATATGATACATTCCTCGAGGAGGGAACTCTTGATAACCAATCATTTTTACAGTAAAATGAACTTGATGATATAATATCAAGTTGATAATGTGTATTAATTCAACCTTTTTGGGTTATGAAATGGCTTCCCATATGAGAGATTTATTTAATGGACTCATAGAAGAATCACACTAAAAATAGTAACATGTGGGATGGTTTGGCCAATTTTATTTTTATTTTTGTACTTGTGATTCTATATTCTGCCCTTGAAATAAGAAAATCATTATTCTTCTTTGTTGGTTATGTCATCTATGGGTGGTTGGTGTGCAGTGGACTTAGTCAACCTGATTACCATTTCTATTCTAGTAGCTCTTTGAGTGGATGGATGTTGGAAAATTAAAGGGGATCCCAAATAATGGTCTTTCTATTGATACCTAGTATGTAATCCTTCATCCTATACCTTTATATGAGTGGAATTTAGTTTTGATTCCCCATTATTATTAATTTTTTTAAAATCACATTCTATAGTATTAGTTGGACTAACTATAATTACATTAATTATATGGAACTTATGGAAAGAAACATATATTTATTTATTGGAGTTATATCCATTATTTTGTTACTTTAATATTTAGTGGATGATAATGAAAATGAAAATGGAGACAAAAATCCCCCAAACATTGTGGATTTTGATTTCACATGGGTTTTTTTAGTTGTAGATATAAAAATTTATTATTTAAATGCACATATTTTACTAGGTCCCAAAATTAGAGGGATACCAATATGAGGACATATTTTTTGGTTAATACGCCCCTCATCATTTAGGGTTCTATCTAAGTATAGACTGTGGTCAACATTGATTATGTCTGAGGATGTTCGCCCATGGATATCATGAAATACCTTAATTCTCTATTCATGAAATGCTAATGGATATCATCATGAATTGTAACATTGGAATAGTTTTAAACTTGTTATATGGGATTAATGTTTAGATTACCCTGGTTTGATATCCATTCTGATACACTAGTTTGTATGAGTGAGGGAGGAAAACATTCTCTATAACTACTTATTTTATTGGGGATATGTAAGGACATTAATGACATGCATGTTTTGTTGGAGACCTCTTATGGGTGATCTAGATTTAATGTAACATCCCATTTAAGTAATGAATAATAGATATTTTTATCTATTTCTACTAGTGAATTAGATAGTGTTTTAGAGTCTTAAAATGAGAATAAATCCAATCTTAAGCATGGAATACACTAATATTTTTAAAAGATTGTTTTACTGCCTTTTAATGGTAAACCATTTTTACATATATCTTTTGAGAATTTTATAAGATATTTTTGTCAAAGTAAACTTATTCTTTATGATTGGGACATAAAAATTTACTTTGTGTGAATTTTTGGTATTTTTCCGATAAAGTACATTTTTTAATGAATAGTGAAACATGTTGTATTTTAATTCAAAACCTATTTTTAATCTAATTTATTTATATGATTATATTATCTTTTGAATTGGTTTTGAAGTGAAATTAGAATATATTTTTACCATTTAATCCAATGGTGGTCATTGGAATCAATTTCACTTTGAAATTGGACTTAAACTGGTGTCAATCTTTTGATACTTATTGTTTCATAAAAACACGCTATTTGCCATGACAGTGGGAATTAATTATTAAATTAATTAATGTAACTTATATGATTTGAATTTTGTAAAATATACCTCATTTTTGAATTCAGAATATCAAATATATCTTAGGGTGAAGTTTTGGTATTTTTCTGAAAAACATTAATTTTTGATGAATAGTGAAACCACTACGTGGTAGTTAAAGAAACTGATTTTTCGTTTAAATGAAACTTTGCCACTTCTGTGATTTTATTTTCAAAAATCCGACATACATGGTTGTAATTAAAAAGTAAAATGTGGTTCAATGAGATTAAAATAATTTTTTGGCGAATAGTAACTTTTAAGTTTTTAATCGCGATTAGAGGTAATTAGTGCAATTTAAGGCAAAAATGATATTATAATAAAATGAAAATACCTAGACACATGTACTACCCTTATTGGATATATCATGGCCGACCAAGAAAAGCCATGGGTCAACTTGTGGACCCCATAGAGCCACTTTGGTAGGAAAATTACATTAATATCTTTTTATTTAATGTTAAAATTAAAATGACACAAACATGAGTTGTTTTACTAAAACAATTTTTAATTGGGGTTATACAAGTCATATTTTTGACTATAAATATTAATTAGAAAGATAAAATTATTTACTACATCATTATATTTGTTTTATAATTTTTATACATTAAATAAATTAAATTATTTATGACATCATGATGATGCAGCGATTACCTCATTAATAAAGGATTTAAATAAAATTAAAAGACAATGTAAAATCTAAGACCTACACATGTACAAAACCTATTGGATGGGTGGATTTAGAACCCTTATCACATTACCCTATAATTATATCAATGTGGGACCTTTTTAATCCGATAATCATTTTAAAATAAAGTAACATTTCTTTACTTTCCAAGAGTGCCCCTCCTCTCCTCTTATAAAAGGCCCCCACATCTACCTCTTTACCCACACTTCCAAAGCCTTGTATCGGCCAACCCCTGACCATTTTGTCTCTCCACTTCCCTATCTTACTCTTTGAAGCCTCACTTTGGGCATAAGTCTTCCCAAGGAAGCCTTTGAGCTCAAACCAAAGGGAGTTACCCGATTTTAACGTAATGTCTTCACTTGTGTTCTTTTGTTTTATTTTGCTTCTCCAACCCCCTAAACTCTTTTTATTCATTTATTTTGTAACAACACAAGTATCTTACATATACTAGGATGTTTTTATAAGAATTATTCTAGCTACACTTACACACACCTACATCTAATGGTTAAAGAACATGTTGTTTCCGTGGATGGCGAATTTCTGCCTCCCGAAACGATGATTATTCAACATTCTTTTAACACCTTCAAAGGTGGACATTAAGATGACACTATATTTATATATGATATATAATATGTTTATGTTTTCCTTAAGCTTCTTTATTTTTCATTTTGTTCATACCTTTATGGTTTCCATTATGGGTAAACGTGATATTTTCATTTATGGAAGTGCGGACTACCGCCCCCTCAAAGTGATTTGATTCGTTAATACCATATGTGGGATGTATAAAGGATGGTGTTATGATATTATATATGATATTATACTGGAATTATAATATAAATTTATATAATTATGATTCCATTCCATAAAATATGAAATAGAAATGGAAGTAGCGTTCATGTGTACGTACGGCTTGCCGTCTCCATGAACGGTGCATTTCATTTCTTACCTCTAAATGTTATATAATATTATAAATGCATGCATGTAATGGATATATATAATATATATTATATCTACATAATGAATACCATTCTGCATATAATGGATACATGAACAACTTGTAATTATAAAGGGTTTATTTTTTACTCAAGTATCAATGATGGTTAAAACAACCGTTATTAACTTAAATAATTACATAGTGTTCAGGACATGGCAATAAGTGATATAAAAGGAATAATGAACTTGAAAAGGTTCTTAAACAAGTACAAATAAACTCATGTTTATTATTCAGTAGATTAAAGAACGACCGAGTCAAGTCGGACCCGAGGTATGGGACTTCATCTCAATCTCCTTTCATTGAGGTATATTTTGTTTTATACACAACCTTCTTTTATACGGTGTATAAACCCCTTTGACTTTTATGGTTATTAAAAAGGAATATTTTTTATACAAAGCGTTTACTATACGATAAAAGGGAATATTTTTGTCGTACGTATGCGGCGACAATGACTTCTCTGCCGCCGTGACCATTATTTGAGTTTCGGCTTCCTCTACAAGCCATACCTTCTTTTTAAAGAAAAATAAATACCATGTTTTACTTGTCTTTTATTCTGGTATTTAAAATGGTTTTGATAATGTTTTTATTATATCAATGTGTTATTGATATCTTTTGATTGAAATGTGGAAATGTTATATTTCCTTTATGCATGTTTTATGTGATACGATTATGTTGTGGTTCTTGGGCATTATTACGAAGGCGGGTGGTTCCGTGATAAACTAAGGGCGGGTGAGCCCGATATAGCTCTCCAATGCATTGGGTTACGCGAAGGAGTGAAACGTTAAGGTTTCTCCGAAGAGATTTAGGGAATATACTGTGATGGGTATTCCAAACGTAACCAAGAGGGTTACTCCCTACGTAAGAATGTTATGAATGCCTCAAGTTACCTTTATGTCTTATGATTTCTATGATTTATTCCTGATTTGATGAGGTATGTTAAAGTGCTTATGTTTTATGGGTAAAGTATGATTTCATTATTATGTATATATGTACCCATGTTTCCTTTCCATATTTTTATATCCCTTACTGAGCTTTTTAGGCTCATCCCATGTTTTTGAAATGTTTTTCACAGGTCAAGGGAAAGGTACATGATGTGATGATAGTGTCAAGGAAGTGTCAAGAAAGAATCCAGGTTTTATTTTAAATATGTTTCCATTGATGGGAAAAATGAATACTATCTTTTATGTAACCAAATTGTTTAAATGTGTAATGTAATGCATGTTTTATGATCTAATTATCTAAAACTCTAAACCTGAAAAGATCCTCAAGGTGTAATCTTGTAATAAATCATGATTAAGTAATGTTTAAGGCTCGGTCCTTATAGTTGGTATCAGAGGTCGGATTAGATAACTTTAGGAGTTAGAAAAATATTAAATGATTATCCAAAAATATATTTTTTTTTGAAATGATATATCATTTGAAGATTACCATGTTGCTTCATCTAAGACATGTTTGTTCAGAATGGTTTTCCGCAGAGGAAACAGGGAAGTAGTGCTAGGAAGGCATACAGAAGGAAATAACCTTACGAATCATCATCCTGAGATTGTCGGAATTGGAACTGAATAGTTTGTTGCAGTAATGGCGCAGTTGACTCAAGCGATAAATGGTGGCGGTATCCATGCACGAGATCAGCCAGATCAACCGCAGAGGAACATGTTAGTGGTGGAACATTTCATGAGGCAACATCCCCCATCATTCAGAGGATCATCTGACCCTGTGTTAGCTTAAGGGTGGATTAAAGCACTGGAGAAGATTTTCGATGTCATGGGGTGTTCATACAATCAAAAGGTTAGTCTTGCTATTTACCGTTTGGAGGGTGAGGCAGATCAGTGGTGGTCGATGGTAAAAAATATCAGGAACACTGATGAGATTGATCCTCTTGACTGGGATGAATTCAAAGGTATGTTTCTTGAGAAGTATTTTCCTAAGGTTGTTCGACTTTGGATGGAAAAACAATTCTTTGAATTTAGGCAAGAGGAAGACTCAGTGGATGCCTATGAAGAGAGGTTCACTCGATTGGCAAGGTATGCTCCAAATTTTATCTGAGACCATGATAGTAAAATCAATCATTTTTACTCAAGATTAAAGCCAAAATATCAAAGGAAATTAGCTTCTCATGAATTTAAAAGTTATGAAAAGCTTGTTCGATGTGCTGAGAAGGTGGAAATGGAGTTTTCTGATGATCAAGTGTTCTATAACAACCAGTAGAAGAAGAGACCGAGGTGGCAGGAGAAAGGGAAGAATTCTTCAAAAAAGTATGATGGTAAGAAAACTAAGTTTCCAGTTTGTGATAAATGAGGTAAAAGGCATGTTGGGGAATGTCTTCTGAATTTTGGAAAGTGCTACTGATGTGGTAAGATGGGACATAAGGCTCGTGATTGCACTGAAAAAGATCAAGGTGATGGTAAGTCCAAATTTGATTTACAGTTAGTGAAATGTTTTAAGTGAAATGAGATGGGTCACTATGAAAATGAGTGTCCGACAAAGAGCTTGAGTGATGGGAAGTAGTTAGACTACAAGCAGAAAGGGTTGGTGAAATCCTTTGCAACTACTTCAGCAGATGTCGGTCCATCAAATGAAGTTGTATCAGGTACTTTGTTTGTTTTTTCAGATTATTCCAGAGTGTTGTTTGATTCGGGGTCCACACATTCTTTCATCTCTGAAACCTTTTCTAGTAAAATGGGAATACCATCTCAAGAAATGACTCCTGAACTTGTGGTAAAAACACATGGGGGAAATGTTTAAAAAAAAGAATTTATAAAAATCTTCCTATCCTTATCTGTGGAAAGAGCCTACTTGCAAACCTTATTTTTCTACCTCTAGTAGAGTTTGATGTTATCCTAGGTATGGATTGGCTCTCTATTCACCATGCTAATATTGACTGTAGAGCTAAAGAAGTTTCTTTTCAGAAAGGCTTTCAGTTTGTGTACAAGAATGAACCCTTAATGTTGATAACTTATCAAGAGGCTGAGAAACTTGTAAAATATGGAAATGAATCTTACCTTGCACATATTGTTGAAAACAAGGGAACTGTTCAGATTAATGATGTTCCAGTGGTAAATGATTATCCTGATGTTCTTCCTAATGAGTTTCCTGGAATAATACTAGATCGTGAAGTTGGATTTAATGTTGACTTATTTCCTGATGCTAAGCCAATTTCAAAACCCCCTTATCGAATGGCTCAAATTGAACTTTTAGAGTTGAAGGAGAAATTGCAAGATTTATTAGAGAAAGGTTTAATTTGACCTAGCACATCACCATGGGGTGCTCTTGTTTTATTTTTTAAAAATAAATATGGTTCTATGAGACTTTTCATTGATTATAGAGCCTTGAATAACATCACTGTTAAGAACAAATATCCTTTGCCTCATATCGATGATTTGTTTGATCAGCTCCAGGGAGCTCATTTTTTTTTCAAAGATTGACCTGAGATCGGGCTACCATCAGCTGAAGGTAAAGGAAGCAGATGTTTCGAAGACTGCGTTTCGTACAAGATATGGCCATTATGAATTTTTAGTAATGCCTTTTGGGCTAACCAATACACCTGCTATATTCATGCACTTAATGAATAGAATTTTCCATGAGTTCTTGGATAAGTTTGTGGTGGTTTTCATTGATGATATTTTGCTGTTTTCTAAAAGTAAAGAGGAGCATGAAAGACATTTAAGGGTTATTTTTCAAACCTTAAAATAAAGAAAATTGTATGGGAAATTCAGCAAGTGTGAGTTTTGGTTGCAACAAATTTCTTTCCTTGGTCACATTGTCTCTAAAGATGGGATAACCATTGATCCTGCAAAAACAAAGGTTGTTGAAAAATGTCCAAGACCCACAAATGTAATAGAGATTCGTAGATTCCTTGGTTTGGCAGGCTATTACCGAAGGTTTGTTAGAAATTTTTCACAGTTATCTAGTCCAATGACTAAGCTAACTCGGAAGGGTGTTAAGTTTATCTGGACAAAAGAATGAGATGATTGTTTTCAGGAATTGAAAAGAAGATTGGTGAATGCTCCAGTTTTGGCACTACCTTCCAGGAATGGGGAATTTGTTATCTACAATGATGCTTCACTGAATGGACTTGGTTGTGTCCTAATGCAGAATGATCAGGTAATTGCTTATGCTTCATGACAAGTGAAAACTCATAAGGTAAATTACCCTACACATGATTTGGAATTAGCTGCTGTTGTTTTCGATTTAAAAATTTGGAGGCATCATTTGTATGGAGTAAAGTGTGAAATATATACCGATCACAAAAGTTTAAAGTATGTATTCACTCAGAAAGAATTGAACATGAGACAGAGGAGATGGATAGAATTAATCAAGGATTATCATTGTACAATTCATTACCATCCGGGAAAATAAAATAAGGTGGTTGATGCTTTGAGTCGAAAAAGTTATGCTTCATTATCAATGTTGCATTTGGAACGTGATCCTTTGGTTAAGGATTTGATGAACATTGGCATAGAAGTTGTTGGTACAGGATGTTCTTCTGTTTTCTTTCAGATATTAGTGAAATATTCTCTATCAGATAGAATCAAGCAAGCATAGAAGAAAGACAGTGAGTTGCAGAAAAAGGTAGAGCTGGTTTAGAAAGGTAATTTTCCTGAATTAAACATTGATAATGATTTTGTTTTGATATTTGGGAAGAGATTGTGTGTGCCTAGTGATTCACAATTGAAGAATGATTTGTTATGTGAGGCTCATAGTTCCCCATTTTCAGTTCATCCTGGCAGTACTAAGATGTACAGAGATCTGCGGGAGTATTACTGGTGGGATGGAATGAAGAGAGATATTGCTAATTTTACTCTGAAGTGATTGACATGTCAACAGGTTAAAGCAGAGCGGCAGTTACCGAAAGGGATGCTTCATCCTTTACCAGTTCCAGAGTGGAAATGGGAGAATATATCCATGGACTTCGTTGTGGGATTGCCGAAGACCCCTCGAGGTAATAATGCAATCTGGGTTATTGTTGATCGCTTGAATAAATCTGCTCATTTCCTTGCTATAAGAGATACTTTTTCCCTAGATCAACTTTCCCGTTTGTATCTTAAAGAGATAGTCAGGTTACATGGAGTTCCCCTCTCCATTGTATCTGACCGTGATCCCAGGTTCACTTCTAACTTTTGGAAAGGCCTTCAGAAGTCATTGGGTACTGAATTAAATTTTAGTACAGCTTTTCATCCTCAATCAGATGGGAAGTCAGAACGAACAATTCAGACATTGGAGGATATGCTACGTTCTTGCTCTATGGATTATCAGGGAATTTGGGACCAACATCTTTCTTTGGTTGAATTTTCATATAATAACAGTTTTCATTCCAGTATACAGATGGAACCATTTGAGGCGTTATATGGGAAGCGGTGTCGAACTCTGGCTTTTTGGGATGAAGTGGGTGAAAGAAAGTTGATGGGACCAGAATTGGTAGAAGAGTTGGCCGAAAAAGTTCAGCTGATACAGAGACACATGAGAACAGCTCAGAGCGGGTAGAAGAGTTATGCGGACAACAGGACAAAGGATCTATCTTTTGAGGTAGGTGATCATGTTTTTCTCAAAGTCTCACCATGGAAAAGTGTGATGTGATTTGGTAAGAAAGGAAAGTTGAGTCCAAGGTTCATTGGACCATATGAAATTCTAGAGAGAGTTGGATCATTTGCATACCGGGTGGCTTTACCTCCGAGTTTATCTCAGGTACACAATGTTTTTCATTTTTCGATGCTGAGAAAGTACATGCCAGATCCATCTCATGTTTTGAGTCCAGAGGTAGTTCAGCTGGAAGAGAACCTATCTTATGAGGAACAACCGGTCCAGATTCTTGACCACGATGAGAAAGTGTTACGGAATAAGGTTATTAATCAGGTAAAGGTTTTGTGGAAAAACCACATGATGGAAGAGGCAACATGGGAATCTGAAAATGCAATGAGGGATAAGTACCCCCATTTATTCGATAAGTAAATAAATTGCGGGGATGAAATTTTCTAAATGGGGGAAGGATGTAACATCCCAAGTAAGTAATGAATAATAGATATTTTTATCTATGTCTAGTATTGAATTAGATAGTGTTTTAGAGGCTTAAAATGAGAATAAATCCAATCTTAAGCATGGAATACACTAATATTTTTAAAAGATTGTTTTACTGCCTTTTGATGGAAATCAATTTTTAAATCTATCTTTTGACAATTTTATAAGCTATGTTTGTCAAAATAAAATTATTCTTTATGATTGGGACATCAAAATTTACTTTGTGTGAATTTTTAGTATTTTTCCGATAAAGTTCATTTTTTAATGAATAGTGAAAAATGTAGTATTCTAATTCAAAACCTCTTTTTAATCTAATTAATATATATGATTAGATTATCTTTTGAATTGGTTTTGAAGTGAAATTAGAATATATTTTTACCATTTAATCCAATGGTGGTCATTAGAATCAATTTCACTTTGAAATTGGACTTAAACTGGTGTCAATCTTTTGATACTTATTGTTTCATAAAAACACACTATTTGTCATGACAGCGAGAATTAATTATTAAATTAATTAATGTAACTTATATTATTTGAATTTTGTAAAATAGACCTCATTTTTTAATTAATAATATCAAATATAACTTAGGGTGAAGTTTTGGTATTTTTCTGAAAAACTTCAATTTTTGATGAATAGTGAAACAACTAAGTGGTAGTTAAAGAAACTGATTTTTCGTTTAAATGAAACTTTTCCACTTATGTGATTTGATTTTCAAAAATCCGACATACATGGTTTTCATTAAGAAGTAAAATTTGGTTCAATTAGATTAAAATAATTTTTGGGTGAATAGTAACTTTTAAGTTTTTAATCGTGATTAGAGGTAATTAGTGAAATTTAAGGAAAAAATGTTATTATAATAAAATAAAAATACCTAGAAACATGTCCTAGCCTTATTGGATGTGTCATGGCCGACCAAGACAATCCATGGGTCAACTTGGGGACCCCATGGATCCACTTTGGTAGGAAAATGACATTAATATCTTTTTATTTAATGTTAAAATTAAAATGACACCAACATGAGTTGTTTTACTAAAACAATTTTTAAATGGGGTTATACAAGTCATATTTTTTACTATAAATATTCATTAGAAATATAAAACGATTTCCTACATCATGATATTTGTTTTATAATTTTTATACAATAAATAAATTAACTTATTTATTACATCATGATGATGCAGCGATTAGCTCATTAATAAAGGATTTAAATAAAATTAAAAGATAATGTAAAATATATGACCTACACATTTCCAAAACCTATTCGATGGGTGGATTTAGAACCCTTATCACCTTACCCTAGAATTATATCAATGTGGGACCTTTTTAATCTGAAACTCATTTTAAAATAAGGTAACATTTCTTTACTTTCCAAGAGTTCCCCTCTTCTCCTCTTATAAAAGGACCCCACCTCTACCTCCTAACCCACACTTACAAAGCCTTTGTCTCAGCCAAACCCTGACCATTTTTTCTCTCCACTTCCCTCTATTACTCCTTGAAGCCTAACGTTGGTGAGAAGTCTTCCCAAGGAAGCCTTTGAGCTCAAACCAAAGGGAGTTACCTGATTTTAAGGTAATGTCTTCACTTGTGTTCTTTTGTTTTTCCAACCCCCTAAACTCTTTTTATTCATTTCTTTTGTAACAAAAAAAGTATCTTCCATATACTAGGATGTTATTATAAGAATTATTCAAGCTACACTTACACACACCTACATCTAATGGTTAAAGAACACATTGTTTCCGTGGATCGCGAATTTCTGGCTCCCAAAACGATGATTGTTCAACATTCTTTTAACACCTTAAAAGGTGGCCATTAAGATGAAACTATATTTATATATGATATATAATATGTTTATTTTTTTCTTAATCTTCTGTATTCTTCATTTTGGTCATACCTTTATGGTTTCCATTATGGGTAAACGTGATATCTTCATTTAAGGAAGTGCGGACTACCGCCCCCTTAAAGTGATTTCATTCGTTAATACCATATGTGGGACGTATAAAGGATGGTGTTATGATATTATATATGATATTATATTGTAATTATAATATACCTTTATATAATTATGATTCCATTCCATAAAATATGAAATAGAAATGGAAGCAGCGTTCATGCGTACGTACGGCTTACCGTCTCCATGAACGTTGCATTTCATTTCTTACCTCTAAATGTTATATAATATTATAAATGCATGAATTTACTAGATATATATGATATATATGATATCTAAATCATGAATACTATTCTGGATATAATGGATACTTGAACAACTTGTAATTATAAAGGGTTTATTTTTGACTCATGTACCAATGATCGTTAAAACGACCGTTATTAACTTAAATAATTACATAGTGTTCATGACATGGAAATAAGTGAAATAAAAGGAATAATTAACATGAAAAAAGGTTCTTAAACAAGTAGAAATTAACTCAAGTTTATTATTCAGGAGATTAAATAACGACCGAGTCAAGTCGGACCCGAGGTATGGGACTTCGTCTCAATCTCCTTTCATTGAGGCATATTTTGTTTTATACACAACCTTCTTTTATACGGTGTATAAAACCCTTTGAATTTTATGTTTATTCAAAAGGAATATTTTTTATACGAAGCATTTAATAAATGACAAAAGGGAATATTTTTTTCGTACGTATGTGGAGACAATGACTTCTTCGCCGTCGTGACGATTATTTGACTTCCGGCTTCCTCTACAAGCCATACATTCTTTTTAAAGAAAAATAAATACCATGTTTTACTTTTCTTTTAGTCTGGTATTTAAAATGGTTTTGATAATGATTTTATTATATCACTGTGTTATTGATATCTTGTGATTGAAATGTGGAAATGTTATTTTTCCTTTACGCATGTTTTATGTGATACGATTATGTTGTGGTTCTTGGGAATTATTACGAAGACGGGTGGTTCCGTGATAAACTAAGGGCGGGTGAGCCCGATATAGCTCTCCAATGCATTGGGTAACGCGAAGGAGTGAAACTTTAAGGTTTCTCCTAAGAGATTTAGGGAATATACTATAATGGGCATTCCAAACGTAACCAAGAGGGTTACTCTCTACATATGAATGTTATGAATGCCTCAAGTTACCTTTATGTCTTATGATTTCTATGATTTATTCATGATTTTATGAGGTATGTTAAAGTGCTTATGTTTTATGGGTAAATAATGATTTCATTCTTATGTATATATGTACCCATGTTTCCCTTCCATATTTTTATATCCTTTACTGAGCTTTTTATGCTCATCCCAAGTTTTTGAAATGTTGTTCACAGGTCAAGGGAAAGGTACATGATATGATGATAGTGTCAAGGAAGTGTCAAGAAAGAATACATGTTTTATTTTAAATATGTTTCCATTGATGGGAAAAATGAATACTATCTTTTATGTAACCACTTTGTTTAAATGTGGAATGTAATGCATGTTTTATGATCTAATTCTCTAAAACTCTAAACCAAAAAAGATCCTCAAGATGTAATCTTGTAATAACTCAAGATTAAGTAATGTTTAAGGCTGGGGCCTTATAGTTGGTATCAGAGGTCGGTTTAGATAACATTAAGAGTTATAATTCTATTAAATGATTATCCAAGAATTTTTTTTTTTGAAATGATATAGAATTTGAAGATTACCATGTTGCTTTATCTAAGACATGATTGTTTAGAATGGTTTTCCGCAGAGGAAACAGGGAAGCAGTGCTAGGAAGGCATATAGAAGGAAATAACCTTCCAAATCAGCATCCTGAGATGGTCGGAATTGGAACTGAACAGTTTGTTGTAGTAATGGTGCAGTTGAATCAAGTGATAAATGGTGGTGGTATCCATGCACGAGATCACCCAGATCAAAAGTAGAGGAACATGTCAGTGGTGGAACATTTCATGAGGCAACATCCCCCGTCATTCAGAGGATCATCTGACCCTGTGTTAGCTGAAGGGTGGATTAATGCACTGGAGAAGATTTTCGATGTCATGGGGTGTTCGGACAATCAAAAGGTTAGTCTTGCTATTTACCGTTTGGAGGGTGAGGCAGATCAGTGGTGGTCGATGGTTAAAAATATCAGGGACGCTGATGAGATTGATGCTCTTGACTGGGATGAATTCAAAGGTATGTTTCTTGAGAAGTATTTTCCTAAGGCTGTTCGACTTAGGATGGAAAAACAATTCTTGGAATTGAGGCAAGAGGAAGATTCAGTGGATTTCTATGAAGAGAGGTTCACTCGATTGGCAAGGTATGCTCCAAATTTTATCCGAGACCTTGATAGTAAAATCAATCATTTTTACTCAGGATTAAAGCCAAAATATCGAAGGGCATTAGCTTCTCGTGAGTTTAAAAGTTATGAAAATCTTTTTCGGTGTGCTGAGAAGGTGGAAATGGAGTTTTTCGATGATCAAGTGTTCTATAACAACCAGCAGAAGAAGAGACTGAGGTGGGAGGAGAAAGGGATGAATTCTTCAAAAAAGTCTGATGGTAAGAAAACTAAGTATCCAGTTTGTGATAAATGTGGTAAAAGGCATGCTGGGGAATGTCTTCTGAATTCTGGAAAGTGCTACCGATGTGGTAAGATGGGACATAAGGCTCGTGATCACTACTAAAAAATGAAGCTATAGCCACGGACCTATAGCCACGGTTTTATAAATCCGTGGTTATAGCATGGTTATACCAACGGATGAAAATTCATTCGTGGCTATATGTGTGATTTTGGCCAATATTCTCTTGGGCACCTCCTACGGAACCCTCCCCGACTCACTCCCCTCCCCCGACGCACTCCCCTCTCCGGACGACCGCGCCTCCCCCCTCCCCAGACGACAGCTCCTCCCTCGACGCTGACGAACTCCCCTCCTCCCCCGACGCACTCCCCTCCTCCCAATGACCTCTCCTCCCCGGACGACCGCACCTCCCCCGATAGACTCCCCTCCTCCGGACGACCCCGACGAACTCCCCTCCTCCCCCTGACGGACTCCCCTCCTCCCCCGACGGACTCCCCTCCTCCCGACGGACTCCCCTCCTCCGGATGATCGCAACTCCCCTGCTCCCGACGGAATCTCCTCCTCCGACGAACTCTCCTCCTCCTGATGGCCTCCTCTAGACGACCTCATTGTCGGTATCTTTATCATTCCATTTTTTATCATTTCCAGTATCTTTATCTTTAACAATAGTTTTTTCAAAATCCATATTAGTAGTAATTAGATACTTCTCAAGAATATTTCCACTCTTTTATGTAAGATATTTCTACTGCTCGGGTCGATCCACATGAATAAGATTAGGCCCCTCCTAAGAATCCTACTCCTCATCATTCTTGAGATATCCAAGCCATGGATTCTCAACTAAAATATTATTATAAATACATGTAATGTTCTAGAATATTTTTATCATAACCCATGAATAACATATTTCTTAGGTGTGGGATCACTATATTACACCAATTATCCCATGTAACATCCCACCGCACATCTTCAAGCTAGATTCTCATTATATTTTCTTAACTCCTTCCCCCTCTTGTTGAATTAGATCAACTATGTTTTCCAAAGGTGTCACTACACCTCCAAAAAAACTAATCTCCTTATACAATGTAGTATATCTCCAACTGTCATAATATATTTAAAATCAAAACATGAAACTCGGTCTCTGGTTTTTCCTCAACTTCCCATTTCAATTCAGAATATGTTTCTAAGAAGACTTAAATATTTTTCTATCAAACTCAACACTATAAGTTTGGGAAAACATTTATCACAACTCACCAATGCTTTGATTTAGAAACTTTTAATTCCTCTTTCTTCTTCTTAAACTATCATTGACCAGTGGTATAATTCAGCACACTCAACTTACTCTTTTTATTTTCTTTATTTAAAACACATAAAGTTCTCAATATTTCATAGGATTGGTAATCTCTTCTTATTCTTCAATACAACATGTAGAATCTCCTCCTTATTCTTCTTTTTTATTGAAGAGTCTCTATTTATCTCATCACACTCACAATCACCACTTAATTTCTACATATCATCCTTCTTTTATATTCATAATTCTTGGAACCATGAAAATATTTTTAGGTTTTCTTTCCTGGACCATGGGTATCCTCATGTGAATTACTACTTCAGAAACATCACATTGGTGGGAGGTGTGATACGATCTCTATATATGGTGATCAAAGAGTATAGCCCGTTGGAATAGTCCTTATGAATGAGTTAAGGTCATTCCCACTTGGGCACCAACTTCGGTTTATTTATTTGGGTACCATCCTTGTTCTGAGATCCAGTACCATGTCACCGTATTGTATGGAGTAGAGGAAACCATATTTTTGAATTATATTTTCATCTAGTTTTGGTTTCTCTCTAGATTGGGAAATGCTTGGAAGTTGTTCTCTATGAGGGATTCCAAATCATCCAAGGGATCTTATTTCATTATTTCTATACTATTGTTGTTGTATAAATCTATTTAGATCTATGGTATCTAATCCTCGATGGGAATGACTTACTTGTTTTCACATTCTAGGGATATGAGGTCACTGGGGTGGAATTAAGAGTCATCATCCAATAGGTATAGAGGAAATTCAAGAGATTATCAGGCCAACTCTTATTTTTTATAACCCAGTGTTTTCCATAGGATAATAGATTGTTTCTTATTTCATTCTTCAATCTACACATTTTCCTATGAATTCTAGTAAGTAGTAACGTTGGACCAGATTTTTTACTTCGTGTAAAATTTCATTAAATCCTAATCCTAAAAGTTAGTGCCTTATTATTTGAGAATGTAATGAAGAAATACAAATTGATATATGGTGTGGTAGATCAAAAACATGATCACAAACATATATTTAACATCATTGATGATAACTACTTCTTCCCACTTAGAGAAGAATACCATTTCGGTTAGAATAAACTATAACAGGATATATTTTCTAGTGGTTATGGCCCTATGATATGAGACCCCATAGTGCAAAAGGAAAATATTACATGGTGGTGTGGAGGATCTATAATGGTTGATGGAAAATAATTGAATGTCTCTAACACCCATGAAAACTCTGAGAAAAAATGGTGTAGTTATGGAGCATGGAGGGCTAAATGTATCCCAATAATAGTATCTGTTGAGAGTGCTTCAGTCCCACATGATGGGTGAATTTGGACCCAACATTGACCTCCAAAATAACTTGAGTTATCCCATATATTTGGTTGTAATATACGATAATTTCATTAAACCAAGATCTTTTGAGGGTGGCATTAATTTATTCATACTCTGGAGTGTTAACGGAAAGTCTTACCGGTGGATTCACTTATGCTCAGCTCAGTCACGATGGAGAGTACCATGCTAGGGATACTCGATATAGGGAGGGATCTAATAGTTTATTTCCTCAACTATGGTGTGACTTTAGGGTCATAGAATATAATCACTAAAGGAAAGTTGGTTTGGGTTCTTGTTATCATCATCTCAAATGGAATGGGGACAATGACCCTTGGATAGGCCACATGGATGATCAAATCATCATTTTCAGGATCATATAAGAATGTCGCTAAACTTTTCAAGTGTTCAGCTCAACCATTCTATAACATGGGAATTTTATTCACCTCCATCATAGAAGGGAATTGTACCATTAGTTGGTGGGTATGATCCAATATGGACATGAGCTCTTTCATCATAACAATGCGGTCACCATTAATATATTTGAGGGATAACTTGGATTCTCCCTTCATATCCATTTGGGGGAAATAAATATCATCTGAGAACTTATGACCAGTAATGGGAGCCTAATAATTTTCCTCATCATCAGTGAAACCTTATAAAAATAGGAAAAAGTATGATTGGGCGTCTTGTGTTGGTGTGATAAATACAACCACCTGGCCTACTAATTTAAGATTGGAATTATTAAGCATTATTTCAGTCAATCTTTGAAAATCACCATCAAAACATGTTTTCTAATACTCTTTGACATGATCCACTAAGAGGGTAGCCTCATTTGGGAAATCAACATTCAGGGGTAGTTCTTCAGGGGTGGATGTGTGTCCATGAAGTCTTCTATTGCCTAGAATTTGACAACCATATATGGGATGAACCTAATGTTCAAATACTAGAGGATCACCTCCCAAAACAACATTCATCCAATAAACATAGGGTAATTGAAGATATACTTTAGGATTTTTACTTGTGTCCCCAATTGTGTCTCATGATTCTATATATAATATCACAACTTCTACACTGTAAAAACTATTGTGAGGAAACTCTTATCTATAGGGGAGTATCTATTATATATATCGAGGTGCATCCGACTATGATATTATAAAAAAAAATTATTACCTCTTTGTTTTTTTGGGTTAGATGGGTTACAAGGGATCATTCCAAGGAAGTCCCATAAATGAACAATGTCTTTCCTAAAATGGAAGAAATCAAAACTGACAGTTGTAAAAGATAATGATTAATGTTATCAATAATCGATATGGAACTCCTCATCCAATTTTTTAATAGGTACTTTATTCATTGGACACTAGAGGATCTTACACTATCCAACTAGATTCACATTAAATCAGTTTATATAGGTGAATAGACCTTGGAGGCCCCACAACTGTTAGAGATTCCATGGGGGAGGAATCTGATTGATGGACTTGATCATCTTTGGGTCAATCTCGATAACCATATACCTTGTAGTAAAGTGGAGAAACCTAATAGAGGTAACCCTGAATGTGAACTTCAGGGAGTTTATCTTAAAGTGTATGAAATATTGAAAGATAAACAATTTCTCAAGATCCTTGAGATGGTCCAAATATGGTAGGATTTTTCCACCAAATAATCCTAGTAGCATTCCACAAATTTCATGATAATTGTCTTGAAGATGTGGTGCATGGACAGTTGATAAGTGGATTATACCTTATTCTATCCCATGAGAATCAATTAAAAGTAGAAATTCCCCTATGGAACCATAATTATGGGAGACTCTACATCATTGGGATCCATCCATGTCTGATTATACCTGGAGTATCCATCTATAAAACATAGGTCCTGGAACCCTATTATAGCATTGATTAATAGCTTTTTCATTGGAAGGGAAAAACAATACTTTAGATAATGGTGGTTGAGTTATAAAAAGTCAATATTGATGATTACTTAATATCTTTTGAAACAATACATATAATGTTAAGTCATTTTCTAGATTATTTATCTAATTTATATTTATCTCCCTCCTCACTGCACCCTCCTCGCCGTGCCCTCCTCGCCACGCCCTCCTCCTCGCCGTGCCCTCCTCCCCGACGCCTCCTCGCTGCGCCCTCCTCCCCGATGCCTCCTCGCCGACACCTCATCCACGCCACGCCCTCCTCGCCACGCCCTCCTCGTCGCGCCCTTAGCGTTGCGCCCTCCTCTCCATGGTGTCAGTGAGCATTACTCGGTTATGGAACTGAAGAATATGGATGAGGGTGGTCCCAAGAATCCCTACGTTTTCTCATTTTCAACAAGTGGAAATGTATCGGAATAGGTTTAAGGGAGTGAGGCCATATTCATTAAGAGTTCTACAGAAGTGGGAGGTATTGTGATGGATAACCATTTTGATCTTTTGAAGTATAGATTCAAAAAATTTTATAGATCTAGAGAAGTTATATTTCATAGTAACTTTGAACCAATCTACCTTAGTTTTTACTCTAGTTTTGTTCTGTTTTAAACTTTAAATTTTATAATTTAATGTATATGTTTACACTTATAGGAGATGAAATTTTGGAAACCAAAGGTATTTATTCAACAAGAAAAGAAGGGAAATTTTTTCCAATGATCTCAAATGAATAGAGCATATACACCATGGGAGTAATAGTTTAAATTCTGTGATTTTTCTACTTAAACTTGAAAATTCACTTCTTTTTTTTAGTTGAAATAAATGGTTGGAAGTTGCATTTTAATAAATTTTGTATGCTGAAATCATCTTGTTAAATCTGTTGGTTGTTGTTTCCTTTTTTACTACCTTTTTATATTGAAATTATGGTGTGTATGCTTATTTTAATGTTTTACTAAAAATCATTTTTGAACTTCAAATGTTAACATGCATCTACATTAAAATCCATGAATATGTGTTGAAGTTGTTAATATAGTAACTAGTGGGTATCATTCATGCATTTTGTGTGATTGTTTGAACTCTAGGTTCTTCATTTATTTTGTTTTTAATATATTAGTTATATTCTTTGTTTGTAATTACATAAAAAATTCATTATTGTTACAAATTGATGCATATATCTAATTAATCATTTCTACCATAGGACGAGGTGGTTGGTGTTGGTTCAAATGCGGGCACGTTGGCATGCAACCGACAAGCAAGGGGGAACATCCATTCTTGGAAATGGGCATCTATGTGAACTTCACTTCTCAGTTATTGGTTTTGATTAGAGTGATATTAACATATTATTTTGTTCCCATGTAGTTTTGCAAACATAAAATAAAAATTTAATCATAGTTTTATGGTTCCAATTATAAAATATTTTTTATGAGCTCAATTCTACGGTACTCAATTGTTGTGCTCGATATGATTGTATCACCTTCTTTCTTCCATAAACCTTTTACAGTTTGATGAATATAGGGTGCAACTGGTGATGAAATTTTTGAAGATCTAATTTCTAATAGTTGAACTTTTCAAAACAAAACATTTTCCTCTCAAGTAAGCTTTGATTTTTGGTTCTTGCATCTACTATTTTTGCAGGATACATGTTTTTATTCAGGCACATAAACAAAAATATATTTCTTATCAATTATTTATTCTCTACATAATTACTTTTGATTTATTTTAATCTTTTTTTCTTTATTTCTTGTAGGTAAAATATAGGCTTAGGGTGAAAAAGACATATGCACCCAAAGTACTCTTAAGGAACCATTTTGTATGATGGTAACATTTTGGTAAGTTCATTTTTTTCTTTTTACCATACTACATCATGTATGTTGAGAGGGGTCTTTGATTTGTGGTTCTTGCATCATATATTTTGGTCTTTTGTTATATTTGTTGAAAATAGTCATTTTATGTCTTGAAGTGTTTTTGATAATATCTTCGGGATGTATTGAAGTATGATAGGGGGTTGGGTGGAGGGGGGAAGGGGGCAAGGTGGAGGGGTGCAGGGGGGAGGGGTGTCCAGACAGGGGGGAGGGCTGTCTAGCAGGGGGAGGGGCTTTCCAGTAGGGGGAGGGGTGTCCAGGCAGGGGGAGGGGTTGTCCAGCAGGGGTGGAAGGCTGTCCAGCAGGGGGAGGGGTGTCTGGCAGGGGGGAGGGGTGTCCGGCAGGGGGTAGGGGTGTCCGGAAGGGGGGAGGGGTGTCCGTTAGGGGGGGCGGGCTGTCCCGCAGGGGGGGGGGGGCTGTCCAGCAGGGGGGAGGGCTGTCCAGCAGGGGGAGGGCTGTCCAGCAGGGGGGGATGTCCAGCAGGGGGGAGGGCTGTCCAGCAGGGGGAGGGGTGTCTAGTAGGGGGGAGGGGTGTCCAGGCATGGGCGGGGCTGTCCAGCAGGGGGCGGGCTGTCCGGCAGGGGGGCGGGCTGTCAGGCAGGGGGCGGGCTATCCGACAGGGGGGAGGGGTGTCCGGCAGGGGGGAGGGGTTTCCAGCAGGGGGAGGGGGTGTCCAGCAGGGGGAGGGGCTGTCTGGCAGGGGGAGGGGTTGTCCAGCAGGGGGGAGGGCTGTCCAGCAAGGGGGGGAGGGCTTTCCAGCAGGGGAGGGCTGTCCAGCAGGGGGGAGGGGTGTCCGGCAGAGGGGAGGGGTGTCTGGTAGGGGGCGGACTGTCCAGCAAGAGGGCGGGGCTGTCCAGCAGGGGGGGCTGTCCAGCAGGGGGGAGGGCTATCCAGCAGGGGGGGATGTCCAGCAGGGGGAGGGTTGTCCAGCAGGGGGGAGGGGTGTCCAGCAGGGGGGAGGGGTGTCCAGGCAAGGGGCAGGGCTGTCCAGCAGGGGGGCGGGCTGTCCGGCAGGGGGGTGGGCTGTCAGGCTGGAGGGTTGTCCAGTAGGGGAGGGATATCCAGCAGGGGGGAGGGGTGTCCAGCAAGGGGGAGGGGTGTCCAGCAGGGGGGGGGGGGGCTGTCCAGTAGGGGGAGGGGCTGTCCAGGCTGGGGGAGGTGCTGTTCAGGCAGGGGGCGGGGCTGTCCAGCAAGGGGGAGGGGCTGTCCAGGGAGGGGGAGGGGCTGTCCAGGTAGGGGGTGAGGCTGTCCAGCAGGGGGAGGGGTTGTCCCATAGGGGGGAGGGTTGTCCAGCAGGGGGGAGGGCTGTCCAGCAGGGGGAGGGCTGTCCCGCAGGGGGGCGGGGTGTCCAGGCAGGGGGAGGGGCTGTCCAGCAGGGGGGAGGGGCTGTCCTTGAGGAATGTCTAGCTGAGAAGGAGCATGAATAGGTGTAACAGCAGGTAGAGTAAAATGTGGCAGCCCTATTAGTATATGTCATGTGTAACCTATAGGTTGAGGTCTGTAATGATGGTCCTAGACATGTTTTGGTTGTGTAAAAAATGTTGGGAACAATCTATTTTCTATTTCTTGATTCATGTATGTTGGTTGCTGGTACCCCAGGTGATTTGGCCCTGCTCCAGGACGACACCCTGTGGCGGTTACTCCTCCAGGTTGACACCCTGCGGCGGTCACGCCGCTGTCACGCCGCGGTCACGCCGTGATTTGGCCCTACTCCAGGATGACACCCTGCGGCGGTTACTCCTCCAGGATGACACCCTGTGGCGGTCATGCCGCGGTCATGTCGCGGTCACGCCGCGGTCACGCCACGGTCACACCGCTGTCACGCCGCAGTCACGCCGCAGTCACGCCGTGATTTGGCCCTGCTCCAGGACGACACCCTGCGGCGGTTACTCCTCCTTAGAGAAACATTGAATGGTTAGCTCTATAATTTTTCGTATTTCCTCATTCCTAAACTATATCTCCTCTCAGCGCTGCCTCTCATCCATCTTTCCACAAAACGTGCATAGCAGGTGGTACAAAGGCTCAATTTAACTGAAAACATTGGTTTGGAATTATCTGGCATATTTTATTGTACACGTATCACATAATATTTTTTCGGTAATTCTTCTTTTTCCTCATCCTCTTTACATGTTGTCCGAACCAGATCATCCTCATCCTCTGCACATGTCGTCTGAACCGAATCAGCCTGTTGTGATGGAAATTAAATGTCTGCTTTTGGCTATTTTAGATGAAATTCCTTCCATAATTCCCATATTATGTAACCTGTGATTTTCCTGATCCCATGGGGTATTCCTCTAGGTATTCCTACACATTTCTAGATCTCCAAACCTCACCGAATTAGGTATATCAGGGGTCATCCAATCCTCTAGTCATCATAGATTAGCATTCATTTCTTTAAATCTTCGGAGAAAACATCCTCTCATGCCATCCATATCATCCTATTTGAAACTAAGTGGATGATTTTGCCTCGTGGATGTCGCTGGACCAGGACAACACATTGCGGTCACGCCGCGGTCATGCCACGGTCACGCCGCGATCACGCCGCGGTCATGTCGCGGTCACGCCGTGATTTGGCCGTACTCCAGGACGACACCCTGCGGCGGTTACTCCTCCAGGATGACACCCTGCGGCGGTCACGCCGCGGTCACGCCGCGGTCACGTCGTCGTCATGCCACGGTCACACCGCGGTCACGCCGTGATTTATCCCTGCTCCAGGACGACACCCTGCGGCGGTTACTCCTCCAGGACGACACCCTGCGGCGGTCACGCCGCGGTCACGTCGCGGTCACGCCGCGGTCATGCCGCGGTCATTCCATGATTTGGCCGTGCTCCAGGATGACACCATGTGGCGGTTACTCCTCCAGGATGACACCCTACGGCAGTCACGCCGCGGTCACGCCGCGGTCACGCCGCGGTCACACCGTGATTTGGCCCTGCTCCAGGACGACACCCTGCGGCGGTTACTCCTCCTTAGAGAAACATTGAATGGTTAGCTCTATAATTTTTTGTATTTCCTTATTCCTAAACTATATCTCCTCTCAGTGCTGCCTCTCATCCATATTTCCACAAAACGTGCATAGCAGGTGGTACAAAGGCTCAATTCAACTGAAAACATTGTTTTGGAATTGTCTGGAATATTTTATTGTACATGTATCACATAATATTTGTTCTGTAATTCTTCTTTTTCCTCATCTTCTTCACATGTTGTCCGAACCAGATCATCCTCATCCTCTGCACATGTCGTCTGAACCGGATCAGCTTATTGTGATGGAAATTCAATGTCTGCTTTTGGCTGTTTTAGATGAAATTCCTTCCATAATTTCCTCATCTCATGTAGCACTAATTGGAGGAGGATGATCACTTCCAAGTTGAGTTTTAAAGGCTGCACACAATCTGTTTGATGCAATTCCGAAGAGGCTGTTCTATTCTGAGGGCCTATTTCATGTTGGAGTTCCCACATTTCCCCCACAAGCTGGCATAGGGAGGTCTGTTTGGGCCTATGCAAACAGGGCTTGTTTGTTATGGACAAAGATGCAACTGGAGACCTGGTTTGCTTGAAGAGTTTCCATGAAGGTTCTTCACTGTAGAGGAGACTAGCTCTGGTCTGTATTTGGTAGTTTCTTCCATGATGGTTCCCACAACCGTTTGACTGAATTTCACATCAAACCAAACCCTGCTAGTGACTATTTTTCGATGCACTATAAAAATCCCATGACCAACCCACAAAAATCAAACCAGCTATTCCAGGTCCATTTCCACTCTCACTAAAAAATCCAAACTCAAGCCCAACTAAAATTCCAAGCTCCCACTTCAATTTAGCCACTATGAACTCCTTCCCAATCCCCCACCATTTTTCAATCCACCTAGGCAACCCATCCACAACTTGACCACCAATCAGGCCTACCCACCTCTCAACTTCTAAGCCCCCAACCCCACATTTTCCACCAGGCATCCCACTTTAAAACCATTCCAAACCTCACCCAATTATAACCAATTAAACCAGAACCCTTAACATTTGAATCCCTCATCTAAATTCCTATTCCAACTCACTTATTTTAGACCCAATCAGCTCTGCCACTTCAGAAAAACAAGAGCAGCCTACTTAAAATCCAATCCAACTTAGTTTCCTTCATGCTTTCCCCCATGAGTCCACAGCCTCACCTCAACCAAATTATTAACCACCTGGACACCTTGAAGCCACAAGAGGAGAGAGAAGGTTTATAGATTTTTTTTGAAATATTTATTCCATTGGAAGAGAATTTGTTGGATGATGCCATTTTTAATGAGGTACTTAATTTCCTCTCCCTCATTCTTCCATTAAATATTAGACAGATCCTATGTAAAAAAAACATTCTCCACCTCCGGGGAAGGAACTTTCAGCTACCGTTCTTATGTTCTTCTTCCTGCTGATGAATAAAATTCCCCAAGTATATTTGGAAAATTTTATTCATTTTTCTTCATTTACCTCTTCTTACTTACTGCTGATTTCAGCAGCCGGATTCGGTCTTTTAGAAATAGCCCATGACATCCATCCGTTGTCTAGGGGGTCCAGTGGGGGGGGGGGGTCTGTCCTAGGGTGTCCAGGGTCTGGGGGGGTCTGTCCTGGGGGGTTTGGGTTTGGGGGGGTAGGTTCTGGGGGGTTTCCATGGTCTGGGGGGCTGTCCAGGTTCTGGGGGGTCTATGCTGGGGTGTCCAGGGTCTGGGGGAAGGGGGGATGGGGGCTGGGGGAAGGAGTGTCCAGTAGGGGGAGGGGTTTCCAGTAGGGGGACGGGTTGTCCAGGCAGGGGGGAGGGGTGTCCAGCATGGGGGAGGGGTGTCCAGGGGGTGGTCCAGGGGTGTCCAGGGGTGGTGGTCCAGGGGGAGGGGTGTCCAGCAGTGGTGTCTATTGCTGGTATTCTTTTTTGGACTTCAACAGATTATGCAAGGACTCGGCGAATGGTCCTTCACCATAAGCCTGACAAGGATAAGCTCTCTATTTTATCCAGTTCTGATACCGCCATCACTAGCTGGTCCATTATGGACACTTAATGAGTAGGTTTTCACTGACGGTAACCTTACACCCTATGCTACAACTCTATTCTGCTATGACAATAATGAGGAAATTTCATTGGGCCAACAGGGGTGATGTCTAGCAGGGGGCTGTCCAGTAGGGGGAGGGGGTCCAGGGGTGGTGTCCAGGGGGTGTCCCGGGGTTTAGGGGGTCCAGGTGGTGTCCAGGTGTTGTGTCTAAGGGTGTCCAGTGGGGGTCCAGGTGGTGGTGTCCAGGGGTGTCCAGTGGGTGGTGTCCACGGGTGTCCAGTGGGGGGTAGGTGTGATTGAATTTCTGATAAAAAGTTTTGGAATTTCAAACCGATGAATTATTCACGTGTAAAAGTTTTTTGAGTTTTCAATGGAAATCTCTACCTTAGCTACTGGTAATGTTTGTGTTTTCCTGCAGGGTCTCAAGAAGGAAGTTATTGTTGATTTAGTGGAACAGTGCCATCCATACAAGCGAAGAGTGGTACAATTTGTTCATTTGATATATCAAATTTGGTTTTCCTGCACTTAGAATGTTATGTGTTATATTATGCTATTTTTAATCATGGCTGCTACTAGCATCTATTCAGACTTACTAGTTTGGTTCTTTATACAGGAATCCATATCCCCTGGGAATGTATATCTTGAATATGGTATTTTATAATCATGATTTTATTCTATGTAATTGAATCGTTTCTATACAGAATTTTATTTTTGTTGCTATGAGAATATTGTAATCTTGAATTGATGTGTAATGCATTTGTTTAATTCTTGTTTCTATTTTTCATAGATCATGTGTGCCCAGGGGGGAGGTGTCCAGGCAGGGGGGAGGGAGGGGTGTCTAGGGGGTGTCTAGGGGGATGGCAGGTGGACTAGCAGGGGGGACTGGCAGGGGGTGGTAGGGGGGACTAGAAGGGGCAGGGGGGACTAGCAGGGGGTAGCAGGGGGAAGGGGGGACTGGCAAGGGGCAGGGGGGCTGGCTGGGGGACAAGCTGGGGGTGGTAGGGGGGACTAGCAGGGGGCAGGGGGCAGGGGGTGGTAGGGGGTGGCAGGGGGGACTAGCAGGGGGCAGGGGGGACTAGCAGGGGTAGGGGGGACTAGCAGGGGGTAGGGGGACAAGCAGGGGGACTAGCAGGTGGGTGGCAGGGGGCAGGGGGGACTGGCAGGGGTAGCAGGGGGGACTAGCAGGGGGTGTGGTAGGGGGTAGGGGGGACTGGCAGGGGCAGGGGGTGGGCTGGCAGGGGGACAAGCAGGGGGGCTGGCAGGGGGTGGCAGGGGGCAGCGGGCAGCGGGGACAAGCAGGGGGTGGCCGGGGGGGGACTAGCAGGGGGCAGGGGGCAGGGGGAGCTGGCAGGGGGGTGGAAGGGGGGACTAGCAGGGGCAGGGGGGGACTAGCAGGGGGCATGAGTTTGACAAAGGATTCTTTGGATTGGAGTTGCTTATAGTTGTGATGTGCTACATTGGAAAGGTTGTAGAATGTATGCATTTATTGTGAAGGGTGAACTTGCTTCTTTAATAAGTTTTTTTTTCATATTCTTCCTGCCTATTTTTTTGATTCGTTTTTTCTTGTGAGCTGAGTTAAAAGTTGAAATGCATTGCAGGTGGGGGGCAGGGAGGGGGTGTGCAGGTGGGGGGTAGGGGGTGTGCTGGTGCAGGGGGGGCGGGTGCGGGGGGGGTGTCTGCAAGGCAGTGGGGAGGAGGGAAGGGGGGGTCTGCAGGGCATAGGGGAGGGGTGCAGGAGGTGTTCAGGGGGGTGTCTAGGGGGGGTGTCCAGGGGGGTGTCAGGGGGGTGTCTAGGGGGTGTCCAGGGGGTGTCCAGGGGGGTGTCCAGGGGGGTGTTAGGGGGGTGTCAGGGGGGTGTCCAGGGGGTGTCCAGGGGGTGTCTAGGGGGTGTCTAGGGGGTGTCCAGGGGGTGTCCAGGGGGTGTCTAGGGGGTGTCCAGGGGGTGTCCAGGGGGTGTCCAGGGGTGTCCAGGGGGTGTCTAGGGGGGTGTTGAGGGGGTTGGGGGTATTTTTTTATGTATGTGCACACCCTATTGCCACGGTTTTAAACTGTGGCTATTGGTTTATTGCCACGGTTTTTAACCGTGGCTATAGACCTAACTCCACGGTTTCCAACCGTGGCTATAAAGCCTGTCTGACCTCTAGTATAGCCACGGTGGAAACCGTGGCATTAGGTATACAGCCACAGTTCCAAACCGTGGCTCTTGGTTCAGGCCTATAGCCATGCCAAACTTAGCCACGGTTCCTCAAACCGTGGCTATTACCTATTGCTACAGTTTGAGGGCCTATAGCCACAGTTTAGAACCGTGGCTATAGCCTGAATTTCCAGTAGTGGATTGGACTGAAAAAGATCAAGGTGATGGTAAGTCCAAATTTGATTTACAGTTAGTGAAATGTTTTAAGTGCAATGAGATGGGTCACTATGAAAATGAGTGTCTGACAAAGATCTTGAGTGATGGGAAGCTGTTAGACTACAAGCAGAAAGGGGTGGTGAAATCCTTTGCAACTACTTTTGTAGATGTCGAGCCATCAAATGAAGTTGTATCAGGTACTTTTTTTGTTTTTTCAGATTATGCCAGAGTGTTTTTTGATTCGGGGTCCACACATTCTTTCATCTCTGAAACCTTTTCTATTAAAATGGGAATATCATCTCAAGAAATGACTCCTAAACTTGTGGTAAAAACACCTAGGGGAAATGTTGAGGAAAAATAAATTTAAAAGAATCTTCCTATCCTTATCTGTGGAAAGAACCTACTTTCAAATCTTATTTTTATACCTCTAGTAGAGTTTGATGTTATCCTGGGTATGGATTGGCTCTCTATTTACCATGCTAAGATTGACTGTAGAGCTAAAGAAGTTTCTTTTCAGAAATAATTTCAGTTTGTGTACAAGAATGAACCCTTACTGTTGATAACGTATTAAGAGGCCAAGAAACTTGTAAAATATCGAAATGAATGTTACCTTGCACATATTGTTGAAAACAAGGGAACTGTTCAGATTAATGATGTACCACTGGTAAATGATTATCATGATGTTTTTTCTAATGAGTTTCCTAGAATAATACTAGATCGGGAAGTTTAATTTACTATTGACATAGTTACTTATGCTAAGCCAATTTCAAAACCCCCTTATCGAATGGCTCAAATTGAACTTTTAGAGTTGAAGGAGCAATTGCAAGATTTATTAGAGAAAGGTTTCATTCGACCTAGCACATCACCATGGGGTGCTCCTGTTTTATTTTTTAAAAAGAAAGATGGTTCTATGAGACTTTGCATTGATTATGGAGCCTTGAATAACATCACTGTTAAGAACAAATATATTTTTCCTCATATCGATGATTTTTTTGATCAGCTCCAGGGAGCTTAATTTTTTTCAAAGATTGACCTGAGATCGGGGTACCATCGGCTGAAGGTAAAGGAAGAAGATGTTCCGAAGACTACGTTTCGTACAAGATATGGCCATTATGAATTTTTAGTAATGCCTTTTGGGCTAACCAATGCACCTGCTGTATTCATGGACTTAATGAATAGAATTTTCCATGAGTTCTTGGATAAGTTTGTGGTGGTTTTCATTGATGATATTTTGGTGTTTTATAAAAGTAAAGAGGAGCATGAAAGACATTTAAGGGTTATTTTGCAAACCTTAAAAGAAAAGAAATTGTATGGGAAATTCAGAAAGTGTGAGTTTTGGTTGAAAAAAATTTCTTTCCTTGGTCACATTGTCTCTAAAGATGGGATAACTGTTGATCCTACAAAAACAAAGGTTGTTGAAGAATGTCCAAGACCCACAAATGTGACAGAGATAAGTAGATTCATTGGTTTGGCAGGCTATTACCGAAGGTTTGTTAGAAATTTTTCACGGTTATCTAGTCCAATGACTAAGCTAACTCAGAAGGGTGTTAAGTTTATCTGGACAAAAGAATGTGATGATTGTTTTCAGGAATTGAAAAGAAGATTGGTGAATGATCCAGTTTTGGCACTACCTTCCAAGAATGGGGAGTTTATTATCTACAGTGATGCTTCATCGAAAGGACTTGGTTGTGTCCTAATACAGAATGATCAGGTAATTGCTTATGCTTCACGATAATTGAAAACTCATGAGGTAAATTACCCTACACATGATTTGGAATTAGCTGCTGTTGTTTTCGCTTTAAAAATTTGGAGGCATCATTTGTATGGAGTAAAGTGTAAAATATATACCGATCACAAAAGTTTAAAGTACATATTCACTCAGAAATAATTGATCATGATACATAGGATATGGATATAATTAATCAAAGATTATGATTGTAAAATTCATTACCATCCGGGAAAAGAAAATAAGGTGGTTGATGCTTTGAGTCGAAAAAGTAATGCTTTATTAGCAATGTTGAGTTTGGAACATGATCCTTTGGTTAAGGATTTGATGAAAATTGGCATAGTAGTTGTTGGTGCAGGATGTTCTTCTATTTTGTTTCAGGTATCAGTGAAATCTTCTCTATCGGACAGAATCAAGCAAGCACAGAAGCAAGACAGTGAGTTGCAGAAAAAGGTAGAGCTGGTTCAGAAAGGTAAGTTTCCTGAATTAAACATTGATAATGATTGTTTTTTGAGATTTTGGAAGAGATTGTGTGTGCCTAGTGATTCACAATTGAAGAATGAGTTGTTATGTGAGGCTCATAGTTCCCCATTTTCAGTTCATCCTGGCAGTACTAAGATGTACAGAGATCTACTGGAGTATTACTGGTGGGATGGAATGAAAAGAGATATTGTTGATTTTACTATGAAGTGTTTGACATGTCAACAGGTTAAAGTAGAGCGGCAGTTACCGAAAGGGATGCTTCAGCCTTTACCAGTGCCAGAGTGGAAATGGGAGAATATATCCATGGACTTCGTTGTGGGATTGCCGAAGACCCCTCGAGGTAATAATGCAATCTGGGTTCTTGTTGATCGCTTGACTAAATCTGCTCATTTCCTTGCTATACAAGATACTTTTTCCCTAGATCAACTTTCCCGTTTGTATCTTAAAGAGATAGTCAGGTTACATGGAGTTCCCCTCTTCATTGTATCTGATTGTGATCCCATGTTCACTTCTAACTTTTGGAAAGGCCTTCAGAAGTCATTGGGTACTGAATTAAATTTTAGTACAGCTTTTCATCCTCAATCGGATGGACAGTCAGAACGAACAATTCAAAAATTGGAGAATATGCTACGTTCTTGCTCTATGGATTATCAGGGAATTTGGGACCAACATCTTTCTTTGGTTGAATTTTCATATAATAACATATTTCATTCCAGTATACAGATGGCACCATTTGAGGCGTTATATGTGAAGCGGTGTCGAACTCCAGCTTTTTGGGATGAAGTGGGTGAAAGAAAGCTGATGGGACCAGAATTCGTAGAAGAGTTGGCAGAAAATGTTTAGCTGATACAGAAACACATGAGAACAGCTCGGAGCAGGCAGAAGAGTTATGCGGACAACAGGAAGAAGGATATATCTTTTGAGGTAGGTGATCATGTTTTTCTCAAAGTCTCACCATGGAAAAGTGTGATGTGATTTGGTAAGAAAGGAAAGCTGAGTCCAAGGTTCATTGGGCCAGATGAAATTCAAGATAGAGTTGGATCAGTTGCATACTGGGTGGCTTTACCTCTGAGTTTATCTCAGGTACACAATGTTTTTCATGTTTCTATGCTGAGAAAGTACATGCCAGATCCATCTCATGTTTTGAGTCCAGAGGTAGTTCAGCTGGAAGAGAACCTATATTATGAGGAACAACTAGTCCAGATTCTTGACCACAGGGAGCAAGTGTTATGGAATAAGGTGATTAATCAGGTAAAGGTTTTGTGTAAAAACCACACGATGGAAGAGGCAACATGGGAATCTGAAAGTGCAATGAGGGATAAGTACCTCCATTTATTCGATAAGTAAATAAATTGCGGGGACGCAATTTTCTACAGGGGGAAGGAGGTAACATCCCAAGTAATTAATGAATAATAGATATTTTTATCTATGTCTATTAGTGAATTAGATAGTGTTTTAGAGGCTTAAAATGAGAATAAATCCAATCTTAAGAATGGAATACACTAATATTTTTAAAAGGTTGTTTTACTGCCTGTTGATGGAAAACCATTTTTAAATCTATCTTTTGACAATTTTATAAGCTATGTTTGTCAAATAAACTTATTCTTTATTATTGGGACATCAAAATTTACTCTGTGTGAATTTTTGGTATTTTTCTGATAAAGTTCATTTTTTAATGAATAGTGAAAAATGATGTATTTTAATTCAAAACCTCTTTTTAATATAATTTATTTATATGATTATATTATCTTTTTAATTGTTTTTTAAGTGAAATTAGAATATATTTTTACCATTTAATCCAATGGTGGTCATTGGAATCAATTTCACTTTGAAATTGGACTTAAACTGGTGTCAATCTTTTGATACTTATTGTTTCATAAAAACACGCTATTTGTCATGACAGCGGGAATTTATTATTAAATTAATTAATGTAACTTATATGATTTGAATTTTGTAAAATAGACCTCATTTTTTAATTCAGAATATCAAATATAGCTTGGGGTGAAGTCTTGGTATTTTTCTGAAAAACTTCAATTTTTGATGAATAGTGAAACCACTAAGAGGTAGCTAAAGAAACTGATTTTTCGTTTAAATGAAACATTGCCACTTCTGTGATTTGATTTTAAAAAATCCAACATATATTGTTGTCCTTAAGAAGTAAAATGTGGTTCAATGAGATTAAAATAATTTTTTGGTGAATAGTAACATTTAAGTTTTTAATCGCGATTAGAGGTAATTAGTGCAATTTAAGGAAAAAATGATATTATAATAAAATGAAAATACCTAGACACATGTCCTACCCTTATTGGATGTGGCATGGACGACCAAGAAAAGCCATGGGTCAACTTGGGGACCCCATGGAGCCACTTTTGTAGGAAAATGACATTAATATCTTTTTATTTAATGTTAAAATTAAAATGACACAAACATGAGTTGTTTTACTAAAAAAAATTTAAATGGGGTTATACAAGTCATAATTTTTACTATTAATATTCATTAGAAAGATAAAACAATTTCCTACATTATGATATTTTTTATATAATTTTTAGACATTAAATAAATTAAATTATTTATGACATCATGATGATGCAGCGATTACCTCATTAATAAAGGATTTAAATAAAATGAAAAGATAAGGTAAACTCTATGACCTACACATGTCCAAAACCTATTGGATGGGTTTATTTTGAACCCTTATCACCTTACCCTCTAATTATATCAATGTGGGACCTTTTAAATCCGAAACTCGTTTTAAAATAAAGTAACATTTCTTTACTTTCCAAGAGTGCCCCTCCTCTCCTCTTATAAAAGGCCCCCGTCTCTACCTCCTTACCCACACTTCCAAAGACTTTGGCTCGGCCAACCCCTGCCCATTTTGTCTCTCCACTTCCCTCTATTACTCCTTGAAGCCTCACATTGGGCATAAGTCTTCCCAAGGAAGCCTTTGAGCTCAAACCAAAGGGAGTTACTCGATTTTAAGGTAATGTCTTCACTTGTGTTCTTTTGTTTTATTTTGCTTCTCCAACCCCCTAAAATCGTTTTATTAATTTCTTTTGTAACAAAACTAGTATATTACATATACTAGGATTTTTTTATCAGAATTATTTGAGCTACACATACACACACCTACTTCTAATGGTTAAAGAACATAATGTTTCCGTGGATGGAGAATTTCTGCCTCCCGAAACGATGATTGTTCAACATTCTTTTAACACCTTCAAAGGTGGCCATTAAGATGACACTATATTTATATATGATATATAATATGTTTATGTTTTCATTAAGCTTATGTATTTTTAATTTTTGTCATACCTTTATGGTTTCCATTATGGGTAAACGCGATATCTTCATTTAAGGAAGTGCGGACTACCGCCCCCTCAAAGTGATTTGATTCGTTAATACCATATGTGGGACGTATAAAGGATGTTGTTATGATATTATATATGATATTATACTGGAATTATGATATAACTTTACATAATTATGATTCCATTCCATAAAATACGAAATAGAAATGGAAGCAGTGTTCATGCGTACGTACGGCTTACCGTCTCCATGAACGGTGCATTTCATTTCTTAACTCTAAATATTATATAATATTATAAATTCATGTATGTACTGGATATATATGATATATATGATATATAAATCATGAATACCATTCTATATATAATGGATACATGAACAACTTGTAATTATAAAGGGTTTATTTTTTACTCAAGTACCAATGATCGTTAAAACGACCGTTATTAACTTAAATAATTACATAGTGTTCATGACATGGCAATAAGTGATATAAAAGGAATAATGAACTTGAAAAGGGTTCTTAAACAAGTATAAATTAACTCAAGTTTATTATTCAGGAGATTAAAGAACGACCGAGTCAAGTCGGACCCGAGGTATGGGACTTCGTCTCAATCTCCTTTCATTGAGGCATATTTTGTTTTATACAAAACCTTCTTTTATACGGTGTATAAAACCCTTTGACTTTTATGTTTATTCAAAAGAAATATTTTTTATACGAAGCGTTTATTAAACGACAAAAGGGAATATTTTTGTCGTACGTATGCAGTGACAATGACTTCTCCGCCTCCATGACCATTATTTGAGTTTCGGCTTCCTCTACAAGCCATACCTTCTTTTTAAAGAAAAATAAATACCATGTTTTAATTTTATTTTATTCTGGTATTTAAAATTGATTTGATAATGTTTTTACTATATCACTGTGTTATTTATATCTTGTGATTGAAATTTGGAAATGTTATGTTTCATTTATGCATGTTTTATGTGATACGATTATGTTGTGGTTCTTGGGCATTATTACAAAGATGGGTGGTTCCGTGATAAACTAAGGGCAGGTGAGCCCGATATAGCTCTCCAATGCATTGGGTAACGCGAAGGAGTGAAACGTCAAGGTTTCTTCGAAGATATTTAGAGAATATACTGTGATGGGTATTCCAAACGTAACCAAGAGGGTTACTCCCTACGTAAGAATGTTATGAATGCCTCAAGTTACCTTTATGTCTTATGATTTCTATGATTTATTCATGATTTGATGAGGTATATTAAAGTGCTTATGTTTTATGGGTAAAGTATGATTTCATTCTTATGTATATATGTACCCATGTTTCCTTTCCATATTTTTATATCCGTTATTTAGATTTTTATGCTCATCCCATGTTTTTGAAAAAAATTTCACAGGTCAAGGGAAAGGTACATGATATGATGATAGTGTCAAGGAAGTGTCAAGAAAGAATCCATGTTTTATTTTAAATATGTTTCCATTGATGGGAAAAATGAATACTATCTTTTATGTAACCACTTTGTTTAAATGTGGAATGTAATGCATGTTTTATGATCTAATTATCTAAAACTCTAAACCTGAAAAGATCCTCAAGGTGTAATCTTGTAATAACTCAAGATTAAGTAATGTTTAAGGCTGGGTCCTTATAGTTAACATAAAAAGTTACGAAACATGATACTGAAATTTTCATATGTAGGGAAGATAATAATTTGAATCATTTAGGAATAGAATATGATTTTTTTATGATATCAATATTGGTGACATATATTCCTTAAAATATTATTAACATAAAAATACAATATTTGGCCACATTTGTTCCAAATAGACATGAGTTTTATCAAAATTTGAAATTATGAAATAATTTTGGTATTCCCTCACTCTTACATTCCCCATCTAATTTGTTTGGTGCATTATGGGTGCAATCATACGTTAGTACCAAAAACCAAAGATTTCTTTTATAATGAATATTTTATAAAATCAAGGTTAAATCAATATGTGGTTCATAAAAACTATCATTTCTAGGTGGTTCCTCTTAGGTTTGATAAATAACTGAATTCCTTGTGGTATATTAATCATGGATTTCATTTAGAGTCTATTGTAGAAACAAAAAACCCATAAGTTATATATCCCAAAAAAGAACATGTGGTTAATATATTTTTTCATAATTAATTTTTTCTTGTAGAATTCACCATTTTTTTCAAATATTTAATTTCCCCTCAGTATAATATAGTTTTTTGGGTTTATAATTATTCTCTACCAATTTATTATTTAATATTGTATCAAATGAAAATTTTATTCTTTTTTTCAATCGAGAGTAATGGATGGAATATCATCTCATAAAGGGTCTTATTGAATAGTATGGGGATCTATCCTATATTTAAGACATGTTCCTAAAATCATTCTAAATAGTAATACAAATTACCCTTATAGAGAAATACATTAATCGATAAAAATGATGAAAGTAAACATTCGAATTATACTATTTCTCAATGGATCTAAATATTATGTTATTGTATTTCTTAAAGTGATATTTTAAGGAACTAAAGAATATTATATCATATAGGTAGTTATTTGTCTTTTATAAAATAGGTAGGGGTGTTGTAGATTCATCTCCCCCCAAATATGGTTTTTTTATATCTCTTTGATCAGAATCATAACCTAGATACATTTAAATAATTTAAATAGTCACTTCTTAAATTTTATGGTAAGGTGATAAATTTAAATGTGGAACCTTTTATGATTAGTAATCCATGGATAATTTTATGAAGATAGAATCAATCTATAGTGGACAACTAGGTTAATGGTATATATATATGGATTTGATTAGGGGTTATATGAAATTATACATTTTTTAGGATTAACTAAAATGATTCATCAGAATGAATTTTAATAACCATGGGGAGTATATTGACATGAGAATGATGTGGAAATAATTAGTGGATATATAATCAAGGAATTATAGGGATATATGAAGAGGATATCAAATTATGGATATTGAGGAAACAATAAGGGAATCTTGACATAATAAAGTTGGTTAAATTTAAAGTACTATATAAACTCATTGAATTTAATGAAACTAATAGGAGGTTATTGAATAAATGTATTCGATGTAAGAAATATTACCATATGAACACATGGAATTTCATGGAACCAAGAAGAGGATATTGACTAGAGGAATATTATGAAATAGTGATGAGAATATCAACACATCTCATGTGAGGGTATTAAGAGGACAATCCTAAGTCAATGAATTTTTAGTAACCATATTGAGGATCTCAACTGGATGTTTTTAAAGAAAATAAGAGGAAAATATATACTCATGGTGATTTAGGGAACGAAGAGATAAATTTTATCTCTAGTAATTTTGGTTAAATAAGAGGAAGATATTTGAATTTTTAGTTAAATAAATCCATGAGTAGAATCATTATATATGGTGTTATTTGGATAAATTATGGGGTTTTAGGTATTATATATGAAATTTTGTTTTTCCAAAAAAAATTACGGTGTGACACTTGATTTTTAATTAGGATTACTGAAATATGTTAAGAGATTGGTAATGAATCATGAGACCTCATCCTATCATTTGTAGCTACCTAAGTTTCAGACCAAATGATGTTTTTGGAGGAACTTCAATTTTTAGTTTGATGGAAGGATGAATTGAAAACCAAGATTCATAATGAAATTTTTAGTGTTGAAAAACATAAAGGTGTTGTTTTTATATTATTCTATGGTTGTATATGTTTCTTGAGTGTTGAATAATTTTTTAATAGTGTAAGACCATGATGCCTCATGATTCGGGAGGGCTAAAAGTGGAACACAATTTTTTTTGAAATTGTGCGCCCCCTATGAGATTATTTTTTGTTTATCTAGAGAACTTGGAGGTCTCTCATAGATTGGTCTATTAATGTGAGATGGTATGCATAGATTTTAATCTTGTCTAAGAACATTGATAGAGGAAAAATTCATGGTTTTTACATAGTTTTGACAAACCTTTCAAATTAATGTAGTGATCCCCCTCCTTAGGTAGTATCACCAGCATAGTTAGGGCACAGGTTGGACAAATATGCATATTAACCATCCAACTCATTAAATTTTATAATTTTACCATTTCATTCCTCCAATAATTATTTTATTTTCACATTTTTATCTCCTCTTACCCATCTAAAAAAACCTCAAACGGAGCTATCTATCTACTATTCTAGGCATGAGGATATGTCATTCATCTTACCTCTATTTTGAGTGTCGCACATCACATTGGAAGCACATATGTATATAAATTTATCCTACTATATCTTTCATTTATCATCTCACTATCTAGAATATTTTTACATTAGCTAATCCACCCTATTTTTATGGTTTTTGTGTGTTGCTTCAATTTATATCAAACCATCTCTATTCTAGCCTTAGTAACGGATTACTATAGAATTATATGTATGAGGTAGGTTGTATATTAGATTTTTTTTAACGATTCTATGTTTTTTAATTGTAATGTTTTATTAAAGACCGGTATGTCCATATAAAAGAGATTAATTATGAAATAAATTATGTAAAACCTAATTCCATTGATTCTATTTCCCTATTATATTTAATTGAAATCATTGAAGATCATGGACCTCTAGTTTCAGCCACCCTTAAGTTTTTTTTCCATCTAAGGACATAAATAAATAAATAAATATATAATAAAACCTCTAGTATAGGAGCGATATCTTTTAAAATCTTACGATTTGATTAATATGAATGTATAAGGGTGTATCCCTCCTATATAATAACTCTATGTAATTAAAAAGTCACATTAAGGTTTTTAAACGTCTCTAATTAAATGAATTTGATGACTAATGTTTGGAAGGCCTATTATCATAACCTATTTAATACTACTTTCAGGTTTTTTGTTATATTCTATGTGTAGTTGACCTAACCATAATAATTATATCCAATTGTTTGAATTATTTAATTACAGAGGTACACTTAATGAATTAGATGAAATTTTATGGTTATTTCTATAATTTAGTGGCCTTACAATGGTAATTAAATGTGCTTAACTACAGGACCATCTCATTCATAATAATTAAAATTTGAATTGGTATGTCCCTCATAGATTATACATGGCTGCTAGAGTGGCATGGTTATGTAAATGTACCAATTTATTTTCTTATGCATTAATCATGATGAGGAATTATATGGATATAGAATTTCTCCTAATATTAATTTAATTGGAAAAATGAACCATGAGTTCCTTGAGAGATATTGGGGTTCCTCACTATGGAATGTCTTGGATGGTATAATAGTCTATTAAGACTTTTTTATTCCTTGAGAGATACTTGAATTTCATTATTTGGAAAACCAAGTAAGGGATCTTGGGATAATTGTTTTATTTTATCCCTCGAGTCATACATTCTATTCCTTGGATGGGCTAACAAAGCGGATTTTCTCTACCTCATTATCAGTGATACCAGTTTCCTAGGGGAGACGACATCGATTTTATTAATGGTTAGAGGATATACCAAGTAACTAGTGAAACTATTTACCCTATTTTAGGTACCATGTATGGACTCATAGGTTATTTATAGCCTTCACACCATGCTAAGAGTAATACTCATTATTCCATTTATAGATCACCTTCGAATGACTCTTACGAAGTGGGGAATTTATAGTTCACTGGGAACTATACATGGGATTCCTTTTTTGGATCCACATAGATTGGATCAGGGTTATTATTTTTTAATTACAATGATTACCATTATAATAAATATTGATAATGAATAACTATTTACCATCGATGCATCTGCCAAGACAAATAATATTATTTGGTTTGGTCCATTCTAGATGCTTGTTTTATGATGACCAATTATTTAACTCGTATCATATCTATATAGGTTCAAATATATAATAATGCATTAATATTAGGGGGAAGTAGGCATGGTTGGCTTGATTTCCATTAGTAACCTGAGTCGACTTTATTGCTTTTTTAATTTTACTAATTTACCTATCATACTTTTTCACATTTATATTTTATATTAACCGATTGGATTATGCTATATAACCCATATTTGTGGAAGAAAAAGTATATACCTCAAGATACCTTAGTTTCCATTACATTATGGTACATGATTATACTTCATGTTAATATGACCTTGGATAATTGCATGTTATATGAATTTTACATGGGAGATTAGGATAATAGGGCTGAAGTAGTACTAAGGATTCCAATGGAGATATCCCTTATGAATTTTTATTCTGTTATTTGTTATTTTATTATATTTTCATGCCTGTTGTTTGTTTTTATTTTTTGTATTTTTTAAGATCATATAGACATGAAAAAATGGTTTTATATTATTAGTTTTGGAAAATATCAGCTATTTTATTTGTCTATCAATTATTTTTCATTACAAATATAGAATCTATTATTTATTTATTTATTTTATATATATAGTATATCATTGTGATAATATAATAATGGGGGTATATTCTCCCAAATTTACCATTATTTTACCATTATTACTAGTCAGTAGTGTCTTACATACATGGTAGAATGATTGAGGTCATCTGGTGATCGATCCATCTATTGGATTTCTAGTCAACGGGTTTAGGATGTTTAATGAACAATCCCGACTGGGGGTGTGGGGGTTGATCAACCATTGGATGGGAAATATTGGTTAGAATTTTTACCAGGTGCAAAGAAACTAATGCTAAAAATATATATTACATCTCAATAGAAGAATGTTAATTTTATAACTTAAAGATACACCCCTTGATTGTATGAGTATGATGTCTTTGGAATCATAGACACATAAACAACTAATATGTATGTGAGCTACATAATCTCCAACTATGTTCATCATTACTATCACCCTTCCCAAAAAAACATATGCAACACCATTAATCATTACCTATGGAAAGGGAGCGTAATAATGGATGAGCTCAGATGTTGAGTGAGGTTAAAAAGAGATATATCAACATATCATGAGAATAAGGGTATGAGAACAAGAGAACATAATTTGAAAACCAAACCATTCATATCATAGATCATAATATTGAGTAATGGAGTAAGTCATGGATGTTAATAAGACATGATTCATAATAAAATCAAATAACATGATCCATGACAATATAAATTGACAAAAGACATTGATTTTTGGTAATCATATAAGCTTGTAACATAATGATCATGTATAAATAGAAACATATTCACTCATTTAGAAAAGGACATGAAATAAGTCCATATAATAATCATATAGGCGAGGATCCATGTATACTCATAACCTTATAGAGATTAAATTCATTTCCATTTATAATATTCTGTAAAATTAATTGAGTTAATTCATAACATTATAAGCATGTATCCAGGTTCATGCATAACATTGTAATCATGTAATCTGGGTCACACATGACTTATTTACTCTTGATATTTCCATAGTTTACCAATGTATTATAGTGAGATATGGGGAACACTATATAAAAATACATATGTATATGGTTCAAAAAAGTATAAATCATTCTTTGTATCATAGACTTTGAAAAGGGGACTGTATTTCTAAAAAATTCATAAATTCATCATAGCATAAGACATTAAAAATAAATAGGTTTCATCAAAATTTCATCAAAAAAACATTAACTATCCAAAGGAAAAATAAGAATCATATCCTTAAATATTATCCTAATTAAATAAAATAGCACATTAAATCTATTCATTTTAGATGAAAAACAATTTCAAATGATAACATGGAACATTTATTGATGAAAAATAATCATTCCTCCTTGAAATTATTTATTTAAATTCCTATTAAATTAACAATTATTAAGAAAAACATTTTCAATAAAAAGAAAAATTGGAAACATTTAATAGAATATTGTAATAATTGAGTGTTCATGGTATTAGAAAATGATATTCATTTCTTGTATATTAAAACATATATTTCTCTATCATTTTTTGTAAAATCAAATTGAGCATTGTTTAGATAACGACTTGATGATTCCCTTGATTTTTTTAATAGTAATAAATGGATAGAATTGTACTTAATAAATCGTTAAGATTATTTTAAAAAATATAATATTTTTTTTATAAAATTTTTATGGATGAAAAAGGATTTTCGACCAAATAGGGAAACAACATCTATTTTCATTAAAAAATTATTTTGAACTCATGAGTACTTAAAGAGAATAAAATGAAATAAAACCATGAATTATCATGAGTTAAATATAGTAGAAGAAAATTAATTTGTTTCATGATAGTTTTATTAAACTATTTTAGCATTAGAATAAAAAAAATATTCCTTACAAACAATGAGATTTTGACATAAACCTTTAACAGTTTTGTATATTTTGAAAAGTAGACCCCGTTAATGAATAATATCAAAATAAAAATTGAATTTAAAAAATAAGGAAATTCATGGTATTACATGTTATCAAGTTTTTACAATAAATTATATTAATTATTTTTAAATTAGTTGTAAAAAATATGTGTGCAAAATGTGATAAATTTTATTTTTCGAAAAAATTGTTTTTAGGATTAAATTGGACTTATTATTATCTATTTTCTATAAGACAAAAAAATATGAAAAACTTTAATGAATATATAGATGATAAATTTAATTAAAATCATTCACTATAAGTGATTAGTATAATTTGTTGAGGTAAAACGATTTTTTGTGTGTAAAAATTGATTTTCAAAAAAATATTTTTGTTATTTTCAAATAGTCTTTTATTTTCAATTTTAAATTATTTTCATATCTATAGTTAATTTTATATACATTTGTAAACCATATATTTTAAATGTTTAGTTTACCAAATTCATTCTCAACATTCCAGCTACTAAATGATAACTATCATGTTCAATGACAATATTTATATAGCATGATACATTATATTTGAACTCTAGGTTTGGTATAATGAAATTTAAACATATGTTTTAATGTAATGAAATATAAAATAGGTTTCGGGTGTATTAAAAAATATTTAAAAGATTAAATTTATTTGAAATAAAAAAATTTCATAAAATCTTGGGGTGGTACATTCCCTTTAAATGAATTTCAACATCATAATTTTTTACCTTAGTAACAAAAATTGATGATATTTTTACATCATTACATCCTCGTATTCCGTTACATCTTATCCAAGCTAGTGATTTTGAAATAAAATTTGGCCATGTGATTTGACTTATTTCATATATCATTTTTTATACAATCTAGAATCTCTACCCCTTGTTCCCCATAAGAAATATCCAACTCTAAAGGCATGACCACTATGTTTAGTGTTTAAAAAGGATCAGGTATATACATTATTAAGATAGATTCGAGTAACACATTATGAACATAAGATAAATTTTTTAGTAGAAATAAATGGTAGTCTGATGTCATGATAATATCATGAATTTCAAAAGGACTAAGGAATATTGGGAATAAATCTACCTTCATTATAGAACTAATAATTTTATTCAAGGTAGATATTTATTGAAATAACTTCTCCTAAAAATTAAATTATTGATCATACTGGTGATTTTTTTATAACGTTTTTGTCAAATATGATCATCGTGGATGTGTTTTTGATGGGTTTAACCTTCTGTTAGACTTATTCAACCTTATCAGGCTCTAATATATTTCTTTCTATAACATTATTCCAAATAATTTGAGTTATACACTTCTTTATATTGAGGGAATTAAAAGGTTCAATATTAATGGATGACTGAAATATATTTTTATAAAAACATTCATTTGGAGGAAGTTTTTTCTCCCAATAAGATTTGAAATTCATAGAAAAATATCATATCATATCATATCATCTAGGATTTAATGTGATATATCATAGTAAACATATTTATAAGGATGATACGTAGTGCTAAAACACAACTCAGTATCACGATCACAATGTGAACTTCACCAAAACATCATGTAAACTCTATATATTAATTTGATTTAATATAATTTGTTATAATATGCATCCTTACAACTTTATTAATATATATTTTGTAATTTGGATCTTGAGATAAATCATCTCTGATAGAAACAATGTGTGATAACATTGCAAGTTGATCAATAACACCCTTTATTTACCTAAAAATCAATGACAATTAAATCAACAAAGGTTAAAAGTACATTTAATCATGGGTCCATAATGTTTAATATTATTCATCCTAAAAATGATTTTCACTAAAATATATAAAAACCAAAGGGTTATATTTAAATAAATTTTACATAAATTATCCTTAATCTTCATAAAATCCCTTAAAATAAAACCACATAAATAGTGACAAATTAATGTTAACTTATGATAAAACATAAACTCAAAAACCCACGACAATATCCATAACTCTTAAGATAATCATACATGGGGAAATATCCACATCTAAAATATAATTATCAATTTTTTCTATATATAAGATCTAATATAAAATTAATATTTCTATTGGATTCCTAGGTTTATCCATATAATAATGGAATACTAAATGAAATATAATTATTCTATAATCCATATAGAGGGATATAGTCACATCAAATTTCACTAATAGATGACCAAAAATATTTTCATAGAGGTATTTAATGGAAAATATAAAATTAAATTCCTAACCCATTAAGGTAAGATTTATGTTCCATAATTATCATGATTCACATCATCCAATATGATGGAATATGGTTTAATAATTTCCATTGTAATGAGAGGTTTTTTGTGCCTTATCGTACATATTATCCATTATGTTGCGGAATTAATTCAAAAAATTCCAAAACATCATTCAATTGAAACATTTAAGTGTGGGTGGTGCATTTATTTTTAGATGTCTCTCCATTCATTTTATTAGTTGGCCTATTCAGATCATCTCTACATTATTTTTCTCAATGGGAAGTCTTCCCAAACATGTAAATACTTATTATTCAATTCATATATTCACTTAAGTGAGTATTCCCATACATATGGCCTAAAGGTGACAGAAATTTCATTCTACATTGTAATTCTTTAGAGTTATCATTACACTCGATATTTTATTTCTTATTAAAACCCTGAGAATGATCATAATCTGTAGTTTTAATTTATACATTCAATTCACATAATAAGAACTTTTAGTATCCACTAATGTCTCTTATAGAAAAAACAATTTTAATATTAGTTCTTATTACAATAATGAATTGACCATTTTATTATTTCTGGACTAATGATTATACAATATTTTTTCAATGAAAATAGTGTAAAACTAGCTTCATAGGATTCAATAGATTCACTATCCCTCTATTGGAGATGGAGAAATTCCTTCTCCATCATTAATCATTGGGTATGATGGATGTAAATACTAAAAAATAACCTCTTAGACACATCCCATTCCATGTATTCAATTACCTACTCTTCAATTTTATTCATAATATGGTTTCACAATTCATATGATTCACCATCGAAATTATTGTTAACCAATATTACTTCTTCATGCTCCAAACATTGGACAATTACAAATATCCTTTTGGTGGTACTCATCCATTTCTCAATGACAAGTAGATCAGTGGGCCCACTAAATGATGGTGGAAATTCCCTAAAGATTGTTTCAATAGATTTTTGTTCCGCTATTGATGATTTTAACGCTCATCATGATTCATATGTTGGGACAGTTTTGTGAGAATAAAAATCTGGTTTCGAATTCAATATCCAATTAAATTTTGTTGATAAAGATGTACATCATCTAATTTTTCAGAAATTCTGTATTAATTTGGTACATTTGGGTCTTAGTCATTTAATAAAACCTAAAATCTAAGTGTGAGAAATAGTAATAAATGTTTCAAATAGCATAATCATGAAATAAAATTACATGATTTAAAAATTATGACACGTTCATTTTTATCTATTAAACATAATGATTAAACTAGTTTATTCATGGTAATTATTCAAATACAACACGATTTTTTGTAAATAGTTTGTGAATTTCGAAAACATATCCCCCAACTATTCGAAACTATGAGTTCATGTATGATCATTTTCATTCACTAGGTGATATTCAAGTCCCGCTCGATTTTACTTTTTTCAGAGTTATTACACCAAGGTACCTCTGTTATTGAGGAACATACATTTGTATTATCCGGATAGGGGAGTAATTTCTTAAAAACCATTAATTTTACCCATCAAAAAATCCCGAACATTTTTATGAACTCTTATTCATCCATTGATTTACACTTATACATATCTGGATTCATATTCGTACAATTATTCCTAAATATCTCACAAATGTTTTAACATTATATTTTTTAATGGTTAACTAAACCATTGTATAAGGCAAACATAAAAGACCCACAATTACCATACATAAATATTACATATTAATATATTAATATTTATTTTGAAACATATTGAACCATTCCATAATTGTTTATGTCTAGAGTCTTTGTAATCTTATACACTGAAAAAATGGTCCATAAGTGAGCTACATCATATCCCACTAAGTTCTTGATAAATTTAACCCTTAATAGACATATCAAAAATAAAATTTTTTGTCTTAATATGGGGGAAGGTAACATATGATATTGTGATCAGAGATGAAAAATATGGTATATTATGGAGTTATTAACATTCCATGAGCATATGGGTATGAGATCATGAGAAAAACATTTTAAAACCATATCCTCTATATAATATCTTATAAAATTGAGTCCTAGAATAAATCATGAAAGTAAATTAATTATGAATAATAATGTAATAAAATAAAAATGAAACATGATAATATATATTTGGAAATGTACATAGATTTTTGTTATACACATAATGTTATAACTTTGTGAGAATATATTAATAGAAATGAGTTTACTAATTTTTCAAGGGCATAAAATCATGCCCCCACATAAACTTATGGATATATAACAAATTTATTATATATACTTATGTACATGAACCCATGAAAATTTAATGAAATATTTACAAGTAATTTGGTTCTGACATATCATTTTGAATAAATAATCATTTTCAGACATAACATTGTGAACATGTAATCAGGTTCACACATAACACATTTACCCATTAATTTTTCATATTTACCCAATAAATGGGAGAGAGAAATATGTCTCAACCATCAGAAAATCCTTACATATGTTTTCTACAATATCATAAAACTCTCATCATTTCATTACCCAAGAAAAGGTGCATGTTTCCTAAACATGTCATTAATCCGCCGTAGAGTAACCCTTGAGAAATAAATGGCATTCAATTTTTTAACAATATGAACCTTAACCATACAAAGAAAGAATGAATTTTGAATCATTAAATATTATCCCCAATATATATTAAGTAACATTATTGGATTTTATCTTATATGAAAAATTATTTATTAAAAACACATGGATCATTTTGTGAAGAAAAAAACATTTCCACTTTGAAATCATATAATTCGAATAAGAAAATCAAAATTATAATGAAATAATTTTCTATGAATGCAACCTTGAAAAGGTGAAATGGAATATAGTAAACATATATAATATATGAAAATAGGAATAGATTTTCATGCTATTTATGTTAAAAAATGATGTATTTCACATATTCAGTAAATACTAAATGGGAATTGTTTGGGAAATGACATGAAGATCCATTTCAAAATATTTATAACAAATTCACACAACGGTAAAATTTCCATTAAAAATCATTTGTAAAATTTAAAAAATATTGTTAACTTTAGTTTTAATAATCATTATTTTTGAAGGAAAATTATTTTTGAATGATGAGATAAGTAAAGTTGGTTTTTATTAAAAAAATCTAACATAAACTCTTGAGTATATAAAGTGGGGAAAAGGAATAGAAGTCTTGTATTATAATTAGATAACCAAAGTAAATGAAAGGAATTTAGTTTCTTGGGATTTGGTTCATATTATTTCTTCATTAGATTTAGAAAGTTAATTGATACTAATAAACAATGAGATTTTAATATCAATCCTTTAAAACTTTTGTAACTTTTTATTATTAGGACCCATTAAACAATAATAAAAAATGAAACATTTAATTTTATGAAAGGAAGAATATTCATGTTATAAATGTTAAAAGGTAATTATATTCAAATAATATTATTATTTTTGTGAATAACATGATTTATGTATGAAAAAGGGAAATTTAGACAAAAAAATACTTATCAGTTAGGTATCAGTTGAACCATGAACGCCATGAAAGAGAGATACTCAAATATATTTATAAATCCCCATAATTTTTATCTTAATCGTCAAAATGTATATTCAAGGGTATTTTATTAATAAAATAAAATATATTTCTGTTTAATATGGAAAGTGTCTCACAAATGTGAAATGTTTATAAAGAAATCCCTTACCATAAGTCTTGACTTTCTCTATACATGTTCAAACCTCCTAATATCCATACAACATCTTTTCAATTGAAATAAAAGTTTTCATGGGTTTGATTTATGATCAAACAAACACTTTTAGGATGATATTATTTGATTAATTATGTTATTTGGGTTTGTATTGTTCGAACAAATGAGTTTAGTATGTTTGAAGAGGAGAGGATAGGGCTGGCCTTTGATTATTAAGGTTATTGGAACACTTGTAAATTTTTTAAATAAAAAGGTGTACTCAAATTTTCTTCATAAAAAAGATTTCAAAATTAAATATTATCTATCATATAAGATATAATGTATAAATATTTCCATGAAATTAGTTTCAACAAATCATCAAGTTTTTCTACCCTAAATCGTTTTTTTATCCTCCATGTAATCATAATTTCACCTTAACTATAGTAATTATTTTTTTCTTATTATGATAATAATATTGGAAACTAATTAATCTGGTCATAATAGATAATATAAATCATTTTTATTCGGAATACGAAATACATCCTACCAAATTCTATTGAAAAGCATATTTTTTTATATATAATTAAACCCTCAGAAGTGATGAAAAATGTTTTCAAAAGAGAAAATCTTCAAAAGTTTAAAATAATTTTACAATGAAAATAAATAGGAAATTGATTCCATAGAAAATAATTTTACTATAATAAATATAATTATACTAATTTTATTTTTAAACCATATCAAAACAATTATGATGTTTTTAAAAGTGCTAAAATAAATGAAAATTATTAATAAAAACATGTATTTCTCTACAGTTATTGAAAACATTATATTCTCATAAAATTTGAAAAAACTAACTCTAAAATAATTTTTAAATGATTATTTAAAACAATAATTTCATTTTGTAAAATCAAAATTCTAAAATATTTAAAAAATTATTTTATGAAAATAAGTGTTCAAAATTCCCTAAATCATTTTTTACAAAAAAATATAGTTTTTAAGCATAAAATTTGATCTATTATTATCTATTATGTAGAGGACACATATGATGTAGTTTAAATATTTTATTGAATATAGAACCTATAAATTTATTTAAACCCATTCACTAAAACTATTTTTTAGTTTAATGAGGTAAAATGAATTTGTGTATATAACAATTGTTTTTTAAAGATTAGTTTTAATTTAAAATATATTTTTATTCAAATTTCAAGTTAATTGGTCACCAAATAATTCATTTTATATTATCATGTAAACCATATATACTAATAATTTATTTTTTCTTATTCATAACCATGATCCCAATGACTAGGTCATAAAAACCATATTAAATGGTAATATTTTAATAATATGTCATATTTCATTAAAACTCTTGGTTTTATTTAATGAAAGATAAAACTTGTGTCTCCTATATTGTAAGATAAAATTAGTGTTTTAAAAAATGAAAAATAATAATAATAAGACTTTTTTAAGAAAAAATATTTCAGCAAATCTCAGGGTGCTACACTCATGTAGTTGACCTGGGAAAATAAATAGTTGTGTATAGACTATGGAGACCTAGATATTTAACTACATTTGGAAGACACATGCACAAATTATGTTTTTATGTCCAATGTTTAATGGGATTTAATACCATAAGGTTTATACTATGAGAGATCATTACTTTCTAGGAAAAATACAAATTACTGGAGGTTGGTCTCCAAGATACATTATATAGTTATTCCCTTGAGAGTAGGTAATATATATAATTTCATAATTCATAATCCATTTATTATTAAAAAATAAAATTGGGAAGTGTTTTGGGATTCATATATTTTGATAAACCACTAATGTAAGATTACATCATTTAGATCATTTAATTTTAGAAAATTGGAATACCTGGGTGTACTTTTATAAGAAACTATTAACTAGAGTTCCATATATTTGAATGTAACCACCTATAAATTCTCAAGTGTGTAGGTATGCACACAATATTATAGTAGGGAGCACAAAAAAGTTCATCTTGGAGTGCATTTTACTTTATCATAGAATTCAAAAATAAGGCATGGAACAATACCGTGTTTGGAAATGTGCTCATGAGTATTTGGTTTGGTCCATGACAAAAAACATTATGACATAAGTTCATGTGTAAATGAACAAGTGAGTATTTGGAGGTGATTAATAAACATAACATTTTTGTAGCATATTCTGTTTGTAGAATTTTTGTCAATGTGGGGATTGAATTTAGAAAAAATATTAGATATAAGTATTACTTTAAATGCCTATAATGTTTTATCTATAAGTCAATTAAGAAACCAAGATTGTTCAAATCATTTAAAAAAATAATTAGATACACCCCTTGAAATGTAGTTTATAAATTCATTATTTTCTATACATCCAATCATTTCTATAAAATACATCTTCATATTGAATAAATCATTTCCCAAAATTGAACAAAATCCATAAACTGCATCCACTAGTATGTTCTCACCACAATGTCATTAGATTGTGAAAAATTTATAAATGTGATCTTTCTCATAATTGTGAGAAATCAAAAAACATATAATGATCTCATTTTTTTCTTTTTTTTTGGAGTGTGACATTCTTTCATCAATAACTGCACTTTATTTAATCATAGAGAGGATCATTTCAAGATCATCATGGAAGAGATCTTCCAAAAATAATCTATAATAACTTATAAATTAGTTAACTCCATTATACCTACTTATAATAATAATCCTATAATCATTATACAATATTAAAAATTTCAATTTCTATTTAATTTTTCCAACTTAATTTATCATTCATCCACATAGAAATATATAAAATAATTTTTTTTACTAGTATTAGTGAATAATATTATCAAGAAATAAAATGTTCAATAAAATAAATCCTTAGATAAAGGGGTGTTATAATATCTAAAGATGTAATATTTTTTTTGAAATGATACCCAATATAGAAACACATATTAACAATCTAGTATTTTTCATGGCATTTAATCTAAAATTTCAATACCATATTCATTTCAATATTAATCCATCAATGAGGTGGGTAAATTATTTCAATATTATTATACCATATGGATAAAAATATTTTTACTATTTAAATAAACTAACCTCATATACCATTATACCCACAATTAGGGATGACCAATTTTACCATGAATCAAATAATATCACAACATTGAACATTATAGTAATCCTACCCAAAATAAAGCATTTAATTTTTCTTATAGTAACACAAAATATTTTCTCTTCGTAACATTATTACATTTACCCATTAAACCTAACCACTAATAAATTAATATTATCCAAATAATATATATAATAAATTAGATAATTTCATTCCAATAAATAATAAAGACTAAAATTATGCAATTAAAATATGAATATTACTTTTTTAAATACAACCCACTAAATATAAATAATTTATTAGGTCATTAGGGTATCAATATCTAATCATGAAGTACAATGGTTTATTTTGGTTTATTTTTTACTGGAATACATATGTAAATGGGTTTTATAAAAAAACCTCTAAATCGTTGTCCTCAACATATAACCATGATAAATATTTATTTAATTTAAAAATGTAACCAACCTACATCACTATTTTTAGAATTATGTTTTTTAATAATGGTTGAGGTGGATATATAAAAGGTTGTGAAAACCCTATAATAAAATGTTATCTATAAGATTTAATATTCACTAAAATATTTTATTAGGATTTGATTTTGTAACATGATCTAATAAAAATACATATTAATGAGGAAGAATAAGAAATTAGTTTAATTGTTCTGTCAGATATTAAAAACTCAAATGAAATCATTAAATGTATAACCACATTTATATAGTCTCCCCTTTTATACTATATGGGGTTGGGATAGTATCAAAGATCCTAAAAAATGGTGACACATTACAAATTTTGAACATTCACATTATATTTATATAATTAACATGTTCATTTATTATCCTATAAATATGATAATGTAATATTAATATAATATACAATAATTTTATGTGAAATAATGAATATGAAATACATAAAATATTATAATCATTTAGATATCATGAATATAAGTACACATCTATTGATCATAATGATAGTAACAACGCAGTATCCCATAATATGACATAATGTGGTATGTTATACACCGATATCACATGTCACATTATGATTTTTATTATAAAATTTAGATTTTATTCCCTCATTTCCACTATTTCCACTTGAATAGTATACACATTTTCTATTATGTCATCACACATGAAACAGTGTTTCAAAAAACATATTTTTAGAAAACCCACAAAACTCATTTTTTATATACGATAAAAATAATCTCATATTATTGTATAAACACTTTCTAACATCCTTTTTTAATAAAATTTTAGGAATTTAGGGTTCCTATTTCAATTATATATTCAAAATATAGAATTAAAATAAATGATTTCACTATAGTGAAATGTTTGTTTCTCTCATGCTATAACATGGTCTCATATGATCACCACTGAACACAAGTATTTATATACTTGTTTCTACTATGTGTGTCATATGAAACATGCATAATCATATAATTACATTTTTTTTAGAAAATTAATAAAAGCACTGTGATTTTCAATTTCAAATATTGTAGCTCAATCATTATTTTTTCTCTATGTTATTACTAAATAACATGGATGGATACATATCATATCATACCCCCCATGATGACAGGTGCATCACATGTTGATCACCTATATAGATAAAACATATTTTTAGCTACCCATGTATCACCATAATCATTTTTGGTTTCTCCTAATCAAGGATCTTAATGTCATAGATTTCATATCGTAGGACTATTAATTCCAATTGTTAGGGGCTGCTAAGAATATATTGTAATCCCTTATGAGTAAATATAATGATTTAACCCTTGGGGTTTCCTTGGGAAGGAAAGAAAATAAACTCATTTATATCTCATTTTATTAATTATCATTGGGATATTTATACTTATATGGACGGAAAACATGTTGATATTGGATTTTTATGTGTTTGGTTAGGACTAGAATAAAAGAAAAATGAAATTAAAAGTAGATGAATGAAAAAAATAAGGTGGAAATTTTTTATCCTTGGGTGAATTTTCTAATGCAGCCCTTCATTTTAATTTTTGTCAGTATCTATCTGAATCAATGATAAAACTAAGAAATCAATGTAATCATCCTATATTTTCTCCAAGGATTAATGTAAATTGTCATAAAAATACGATAAGATAAATGAAAATTATAGTACTCTTAGATATAAGGTTATGAAGATCCTAAATCAAGATAACTCTATATAACTCATCCTTTGTATACTATCACAAAAATTATCCATTCAATCACTATGGATCAATTATATTACATGATAGTAAAATGATGGGGTTTAGTGGTAGAAATCGGTTGTAAAATAATATCCACTAAAAAAATTATAGTGAGAAAATATAAACATCCCCATGTGAAAATCATCAATATCCAAATTAATAGTAGAGAATAAATAATAATATATACATTAGTAGGAAATATAGATCGTAATAAGATTATTAATTTGGGATATCCCTTGGGTTAGTTCTATACTATCATAATTGTTATATATAAATATGAAGAAAATAGAAATGATATGTATAATAAATAGAAGAATAAAAATAAATAATGTAGTCGAATAATGTAAAATTAATATTATTAACAAATGGGAAAAATAATATAAAATCCTTTTATTATATGCCTTAAAATATATATATAATGTCTTTTAAAATAGGTTGTAATACTCTTATCATTTTTATGGACATAAAATAGTATTTATTAGATACTAGTTTCATCCCCAGGGATCCAAAATGTTCATTATTATCATAGATAGGTTCCATGTAATAAACTAGTTTGAAATAAAATTGTTTAATTAGAAACCTTTCCCTCTTCGTTATGTTTGTAAAAAAGGAATAACACATATAGATATGATGCAATAAATGACCTTGGTTAATCATATATAATTATCCCCAATGACTGAAATAACATATATATATTCTCCGATGGAATATAGGATACATTGTTATGTCATGAAATGGTGGTAGAACAATAAACTCTCCTTTGGAAGTTGAGAGTAAAATCTATAAATAAAAAACCATTCTAAATTAACAAGTATGAATTTATTTGAACTATGTGTAATGGTGAAACGTTGATATTATTTCTTAAAAACAATTATTGACAACACTCATTAAATAGTTATGCATATGTAATGTTAATTTGTATCCTTTAATCATATTGGATTCAGTCAATCCTATATCAACTTCAAACAGTAATATGCATTGTTGGATGGGAGTATGCTATAAATGGATAATACCAAATCAGTGGAATGAAATTCATTATCATCACTTCTTATTATATTTGGAATTATTAGACTATGTAATGTGAGTATTATGTTATATTATCGATATTGAATGAATTTTATCAACAAATTGTTACATTACATTGTGTTAGTGGGATATGGGATGTGGTATCAAGCACATGTGAATCTCTTACTATAATTGATATTATTGTAGAATTCATCCAAGCAGATTGTTATGTTAACTTATAGGATATAATCCAATATAATAATTAATTTCAAGTAGATACCTGGTTGGTAAGCTTGTGTATGCATCTCTATATGTTGATTGGCAGTGTTCCATATAACTTGGTGGATTCCCCCCACATGGATCCTTCAACAATCTCAATACCCTTCATGCATTACGCATACTCACCCATGATACATGTCATTTCAAATAGGTTTGAATATAAATATTCTCACAATACATATCTTTATATCAGAATTGATTTCATTTCCATGTGTGTCTCTATGGGATTTGATTTACTAGTGAAATAATTTTATATAATTTATAAAATAATTTTTTCTTAGATCAACATTTTTTAAAACATTTGTTGTTTATTCATTAGTCGTATTGATCATATAACACTTTTATTTATTCCTTAACATGGGAATTAATTAAAATTAACACTATAAAATGTTTTTATGTTTACATATAGAATAATATTTATCATTGGACATTAATTATTTAATATAATATAATTTAGTTAATACATTCTCTATTTCAATAGATATGAATTATATAACTAACAATATTATACTAATTGGTAAAAAATATTAATATGTTTGTAGAAAAAGGGAAAATTAATGATTTCATCACTCCTCCACACTGGCCTCATTTCTCTTATAATAAATGTTATAGAATTATATTAGAAAATAACAATTCCAAAGTTAAAAAACTCAAGTCAAAGGAAATAGAACCATCTAATACCTATATAATATATTTTTTCCTATATCATCTATGAATTCTCCTCATTGCCTCACTTCTGGTCCCTCATATATTAAAATTTTTAATCCTATATATGAAATTAGAAACTAACATGAGATGTGAATTACATTCTCATAATTAAAGTGATTTTGGTAATAGATTTGTACACATTTTATGATTATGGTAATTTAAATACAAGAATTAAAATATTTTAGGTTATCCAAATTATAATAATGTGAAATAATAATGAGTAAATACAATATTTTCTTATGAGGCTCAATGGTTGGTTCATTTTAAAGGTTAAGAATTATTTATTGGTATGAATATGAATACATTTTTATCACAATTCATAATAAAATTATTTACCTATATCAAATTGATGATATCTGTCTCATGTCCTTCCAAGTGAAACACTCAAAATAAATTTCAACATTTTCGTTTTATTAGTCATAGTCCATATAATGATCATCAATTTTTTATTCATCCTCTCACCTAAAATTTTCTGAATATATTTTATTTTATTTTATGACTATTTATTTAATACTATATATGAAATGGTTTTTCCATATTAATTTTATTACATAAAAATGGGGTAATAATAATTAGAATTTGTTTCCCATGATATCTTTTAATGAAAACAGATAATGAGTTCTCACATTATTCGAAAAACATGGAATTCCCAAAAATAGCGTACAATAGAAAAACCTTGTATTACACACATAGAAAAATATTATCATGAAATTCAAAAACGTTATTGATGTGGAATACCTAACTATTATTTTAGGATCTCTTAAGCTTGATGTGTTTCAAAATTCAATGTATCCTTTTAATGGATATTAAAGGGTATTGTTAATAAATCATGGAACTATCCTACTTAGAGTTAATGAATCCTATAGTTTTGAATAATAATCAAAGATGTTTTTAGTTTCCCACATATATTTGGACTCTCATGAATTAAGATATAATTAAGAATGTGTAAATTATTATTCAAAATACCTATTTTTAATGTGATAAAATTATCATATAATTATCTATATGTACGTAATTTCAAGCCCAAATTACTAACAAATGTTAATATCCCTGAAAAAACAAATAATACAACTCACATATGTAATAAATTAAACAACAATATTAGGATTATCAAACACTTCAAAATATGAAATTTTCAACCACTAAACAATGTAGATTAATTATGTCTCATATTTTCCAAGTATTATATTTAGACATTATATGGATTGATTTCGACACCTAGTGCGGAGACAATGATCGGTTATGACGCCTGGTGCGCCTGAAACAATTGGCTAAAAATAATAATATATTTGATAGAATGTGCATTATGTGTTCATGAAAAAATATAATAACTCTCAAATGGTTTCTCAAGTCAAAAATAAGAGGGTACCATTGAATTCATAAAAATGTATTTACCCTAGGTGCATAATAATGTTTTTTAGTGTGGGGAATCTGTAGAAAAAGTCACCAAGGAAATAACCATAAATAAAATTAATCAATATGATTATTTTATTTTTTAAATACTAATTACTCATCAATGGACACTCTAATTGGAATTACAATACTAGAATTCAGTTCATAATGTGGTTTTTACCCTATGGGCAACCTGTCATTGTTCGACGGGGGTTGTTTTTGAAAAAGTTCTCGGGGCCATGAAATTGATTAAATAAATTAAAAGAATATATTATTTTATTTTTCTTATACAGTTTAACTTATTTCCTCTAAAAGTTTATGACTAAATAAATTTACTAAAGGTTAGACACGAAACTCTAGAGACCTAGATAAAGTAAGAGGATAATTTTCTTGGCATGTGGCAGAAAATCAGGATTGGATCCTGAATAGTCATTCGACCAAAGTCGGAGGATCTTGTAAATATAAGCACTACAACCGTTCCAAATTAATGATCAATCCAAATATAGGTAGGGCGTGTTTTTCAATTAATTTATTCCCCATTATTAATTTTGGTGATGATATCAAATCAACAATGAATGTATTGTTCTGCAGATTGATTGCTGGATTTGTACAAGGTAAATTCGCATAAATATTTTTAAATTAATTCATTTATTATGTTACAAAAATGAATAAATATTAACATGAACATCAATATAGGATCATTTCTCTCCATTTTTATTCTATTTTCTCCCCAAATTCATCGATCTTCTCAACCATTCTTCATTTGGCCCGTGACTTGACTATTCCTCATCGATCAATTTTTGTACACCTGTTTTTTTAGTGCATTGATCTGATATTGTAGATCAGAGATCAGTATATAACGACAGAGATGGAGATAATTGGATGAATTATGATTCCTAATTTTTCATTCTTCTTCATTCTTTAGTGAAAAATTAATATCAAATGTTTAATCTGATCGCATGTAGATCCAGATATAGAAAATGTTCTTCAATGATGGTGAGGCATGGGTGACCATGTATCACCGATTTCGTGTTGAATAGATAGATAGATCGAAGGAGAAATAACGATTAGAACACACATATGAAGAAAAACATTTATGTAAATTATATAAGAACACTGTGTGTAATAAAAGATTACAAGGTGTCTATGTCCTCTGGCCACTGTGATAGGATTTGGCCAGAGATAAGGAGCACATGGCGTGTGCCCCTCCCCGGACGACTCAGTGTGTACTCTGTAGAGTACACAGACATATGTAATAGTACACATCTAGATGGAAGGCCATGTACATATACAAGGACACAACATTATATACACATACTAGTACATGGACCCACCTTTGGTACACGAACATGACTAGGGGGCACAGGAAGAGAACCATATGACTCTACACATTGTTTACTCATCCTACGCATCGTGTATATGGATACTACATGGTGTCTTAGGTTCAATCACACTGGTTTGACTTGGGATATTAGAACGTGTTGTATACCCCCTTCGACACTCCGTTTACTCCATCTAGAGTTCTTGAGGCCATTCGATTTTCTAGTTTGGACCAGTTTAGCTGGAGAGTGTTCTCTTGGTCCTTTCCTCGAGGGTTTAGTATGAAATTATGTCAACATCACTTGATTGTAATATCGTATAGATACCAAGTCTCAAAAAGGTTATTTTATCACTCTCTAACAGTAGACTGAGATCCTATATCACCCCTAATGGACTGTGTGGAGACACATAACCTCCTTGAGAAAGGCACTGACCCTCCATCTAGAATGACACAACGGTTGGAGCCATGGTATCCCCCAGTGTTTTTATGAATGATCCAATACATATTGGGTAGATCCAGATTGGGTACATTGTATTCCAAGATGGGGCTGAGAATGATATGTAGTGTCTTTATTAGTTTTTTGTGTGACCCCATTCATTATGTATCATAGTATTCTATGAAAATTGGGTTCTCTTTTGGTGAGACCCAGAGAAGCTATACATATTCGTTGAGTGTCTCAATGTTTAATGTGTTTTGAGGAGTGAGTTCTCCTAGAATTTGGTTATAATCCCCAGAAGAAATGGTGTCTCTCTTGAGTATATCTGGATATTCTTGTTACATGTGTTATAGACATATACCTGTGTAGAGTGTAATATAATTTATTTGTTATATTGCTTTATGGTTTCAGGGTGTCAAACTGAGTATTGTTATACTCACCCCAGCACGGGATTTCCAGCATGTGTCATGTGTTAGGAAGACAATCAAACCTTTGACAGAGTCCTAGGTAGACCAAGATAAGGAAATTCATGGTGAGACCAGATAGAAAGAGGTGTTTTCCTGCTTCATTCAAACATCATTCCCAATACATTTTCTTTCATGTTGAACTTGTGTAATTGACTCATTATGATGGGCTTGTTTTTTTCGCAGTTTACTTTACTGTAAATTCATTGTCAGACTATGTTGTGGGATATTATATGTATTCATACATATTTTCAATTATTTAAAATTTCATAATTTTATGGCTTGGAGATGTGTTCATGTGTACATGCAATTTAAGATAATTCCTCCCATTTTTGGGATTTCCCTACATCGTACTACTCACTAGGCCCTGGCCTATTAGTGGAAGGAATAGGGTAGTCATGGAGAAGGTCCATATGGGACGGGTTATGATATGGTGGTATCAGTTCTAGATTGATCAACTTTCTGACCAAGTGTCTATGAGATTGTTTTCTGGGTAACTGTGATAAGTGTTCTGAGTTTGTCTTTTAGCCTAGGGACTCCATTGTTGGTGTAATGGCTGACATATCGATTCAGCATGACTCTAATTCCCTACTTTTAGACATGGTACATGAAAACACTAGTTTCAAGTAAAAACAATGGTACATGTATTATATAGGAATGATTGTGTTTTCAATGTCATTTGTGAATCAGCTATACAGATATACTCTATCGAAAGTAGTACATCTTTCTTTTTTCATGATTTCATCACATCAACTTCCAACCAATATTATTCCATGTGATCATTAGTATGATCTTCCTTTTGATGATGCACCACTAAATGGGCATGTATTAGAGATAGAACCTATGGGTGTTTTACCAGCAATACCATCTCCCATAATGTATATGCTACTACTAGAAATACCACCTTGGGATACACATAGGATAACTGCAATGCGTGAGTTTTAGAGGTAGTAACCTCCCAGGATTTAGGGTGAGCTAGTCCTCCATATGCCTAAAGATTTTCTAGAGTTAGTCGCCTATTTTTTACACCTTGTGATGATGCCTACTGACCAGATAGAAGTCCTTTAAAGAAGTCTTTATCAAGGATCTGTGGGTCAATGGAGGAGCTTGTTGACCCAATCATATGATGACTCAACACTCTACTAGATAGAAATATAGTATATTATCATGTAGGATTTCTATTTGTCCATGTTGTTATAGGTACACATATAAGAGATTCTGAAATAGTAATAGGATAGCATGACCATGGAGATGAATTTAGTAATGTTTATTGATCAATAACTATACTCCTTAGATATGATATGTGAATTTTTCTTTAAGGATCAGACATCTGAGTTGTGCTTGGGATAGGTTATCTGGGCATCAGTGGTATCTCATTGAATCCCTACCTATAATGGGGTACATTAATAAACCATATTAGTGGAAAGTTTTTTATATAGAAAACACATGTATTTGGAGCTAGCAATGGGATCTTGGTAGTTGAGACATTTGCAGAAAGATGCTGATGGGAGTCACATCAATCCAGTCGGGTAAGGTGCTTTAGTGGGAAATCCTAGGACTTTTGTTCTGGGGTGCAGGGATCCTAGTGTTGCTCAAATCATCCAAAGAAGAAAATGTGTTCCTCAAGCGGTAGTAGGGAAAATATAACTCAATATTTTCATACCAATCAAATATTTTATTGGTAGATGGTTGAGGGACCTCCAAGACGGAGTTAGATACAAGAGTGAGGTGGTCCTTAGTGCGGATGACATGGTAGAGGGGTCGTAGTGTTGTATGGGGTGGTGGGATGTTTTACCATATAACATACCCATGCTTGACATACAAAGAAATTACATTACTTTTTTGAATACTAAATATATATAAAAATTGAAATACCATATTAGTTTAGTGTCTTTGGAAACTAAAAACATAATCTTCTAATCTTGGTGAAAGGTCTTCAACATCTCCCATTAAGATATTACCCTTTTTTCATACCTAAAACCATTCTTTAAATCCTGGGGAAAATAATACATATAAAGGGTGATCAAAAATACTCAATAAGGGTAACCATGGAGAAAATAAAAAAAATATACATTTGAACTTAAAAACATGAACATAATGTTTAAAAATCAAAACCTTGAGTCATGAAATAAATCATGGCAGTATGTAAGGCATAGATCACAAAGGAACATTAATCAAGTTAAAATAACATGAGAATAAAACATGTAATTTTGGAAAACCATTAATCGCAAGATATGATTTCCATAGTAGCCATGGCATTGCTTCCAAGACCATCATAGTGGACAAATTCCATTACTGAACCTGGTTTACTTGTCATTCCAGCCCTGTATTACTAAAAAAATTACTTTTCATTCCAACCATGTCTATTTCATGAGATATAAATCATTACCCAATGAATTGTAGGTAGATATAGGTCCCACCCAACTCACAATGAAATCATTCTTTCTTGTACCACAAAATAAACAGAATTCAATCATCCTAACCAAATGAATAAAATGGGTTTCATAAATATCATCCCTTCATAAAATAATCCTTATAAAACAATGGATATTATTTCATCATAAACAAAATAAAAACATGTAAATAATAGAGACATTATACTTGAAACATACCCATAATAAATAATGACATCATAGATGGAAAATAGTTTCGAAAAAACACATTAAATGAATTCTTGAGGGAAATATTCTTTCATATTACAAATCATTTTCTTTTCCCAAAATGGCATGCAATTTTAAAAGAAAATATTTTTTTTAAAATAATAATGAAATATTGTCGAGGTTGTTTTATGTAAATAAGGTGTTATGAAATCATAAAAATCATTTCACTCCATATAAGATAAAAAAACATTCTCCTCGTACTTTTTCCGTAAAAGTCAAAAAGTACGTCGTATGGTAAACGAACGAATGATTCCTTCCATACCACATAGTAAAAGTAAAAAAGGGACAAAAATGACATTAAACATACCTGGAAGAAAATTAAAAACTTTATGAAAACATGTTTTTAAACCTGGACATGGATGATAAATATAACCCCAATAAATACTTACAAATAAACAATCTCAGATAAGAATGAGATTTGAATAATTATCCCTTTCCATTTATGATCGGTGGAATGAAATGTATCATAAAATAAAGAAACTTACATGCATATGTAAATATAATATCCTTACTTATAATAATCATAAAACATTATTGGGAATCATAAACATCATACAAATAAATAGATGGTGATTAAATCATATGTCTTACAGAAATAAAAGATAGACGAAATAATCCCTTAACTTAGGTATGATTTCTTCCTTATGTGTCTGAAACACCTGTATAATTATTAAAATAATGTCATTGAATTATTCCATAATCATATTTATTTTTATGATATCATATACGGTCATATTATTATCGGTTTATTATTAACATTTCATTGTTTCTCGTTATGCATGTGTTAACTACTTTATGTTATTATGCATTTTTTGACGAATAAATTCTGATTCATCTTTTTAGGTTATAGTTATATTATTTACAGAATTGTATTAGTATAATATATATCATATTAATTCATTCAATTCATTTATACAATCATTATTCAGTGAAGATCATGTTGAACGAATAACATCACACTATAGAGATGATAAACCGTACGTACGCACGAGCGACGATATCATTCCCATGATTGTGGAATTGTATTAAAGAGTATTTTGTATAATATTTCAGAATATGTATAATTTGACATTAATCACATATAGTTATTTCTTCCACCATTATACACATCCAAGTATGTTGGTGAAGAAAAACAGATTACACAACGGCGTGGAGATGATAAGTCGTACATACGCACGTGTGGTGATTTTATTTTTCATAGTATGGCTAAAATATAGAATATTGTAGTTTCATATTCATAATAACATATCAGTATATAGTTGATGTAAAGACCCGTAAATTTCAAGTAATTTTTTTTCTTAATTTTCTTTGGAATTTTACAAGAACGCAGTTTCTGACGGCACCTGATTCCGAGGCCCGGTGTGCCCGGAATCATTTTCCGAAGTTTGGATCAGGTACGTTCAGTGAACGAACGAGTGGGTTTTTATAACTTTTGAACTGGTGCTCGGAATAAAATTCTGAGGGCACCGATGGAATCACAGCGCCGGGTTTTTCTTAGAAACGCCTCTTCCGAAGTTGTGTTTTCTCGGGTGTAGTTTTTAAATTTTTGGGGTTAAGTTAAGAAATAAAATAAAGTGTAAGTCAACTTTATTTTTATTTCACTTAAAGCCACTTAAAAATCACTTAAAGCTGCTTAAGATGAGTTGAAGCGGATAGGGTGCAATTCAAAATATCCTACCCTCTTGGTAGGATATTTTTGGGGTGGGGCCCGCACAAGCCCCACCGTTTCTTTTCCGCTAAGTAACACACCCGCGAAAACCCCTATTAATTGAATGTCAACTGAAGAGTTTTCTAAATTCTTAACTCCCCTATTAATTGGGCGGTTAATTCGTTGAAATTAATTCTATGAATTAATTTTGTTTGTTTCTTAACACGTTTTCAATTTGTTGGCATGGTAATAAAATAAGGCCAACACACCTTCTTCGTGGTGGTTGTGTTAAACCTTTGGAGAATCTCTAAAGATCTTCATCCTCCTTCGCGAAGAATGTGAAGAATGTGAAGAACGTGAAGAACGCCGGCCTCCGACGAAGGGCGACGAAGAACGTCAGACCCCCGGAGATCGACGACGGGACGCCGATGATTCTCCCTCCGCGACGCTTCTTCCATGACGATCCATCCCCTCGACAATCTCTGATCGGCATCTTGAGGTAGGGTATTGTGATCCTTTTTATTCTTTGTGGATTATAACATCAACATGGATTTAATTGTTATAATTAAATCTATATGTTCTTGATCCTCGGAGTTTGTCTACACGACGCTGAGTGATGCGCGACAGCGACGCCCTTCCGCGACACGACGATCCTTTTCTTCCGCGACGGTCAGTTCCACGATAAACTCGCATCCGACGACGACGTTGAGGTAGGGGTCATTTTGAAAATGATAATACCCATGTTTGTGTTCTTCCAAGGAAAGAATGCGGACCAACCAATTAACAAGTTGGTCTGCGGATTATTATTGCGGGTCGAGGTTTATTAATTGCTGGGAATTATGGTGTTGTTTCAAACCGCTAACGCGGTGGGTGCGGACCAACGAACAAGTCCGAACCCACCGCCCTTTTGTTCCTAGTGTGCGGAATGGCAGACGATGACAAAATGGGCTGTAGAGACTATTTTTTGTTTCCACAGGGAAGAACGGGACCCGGGATGAGCTACGGCGCAGACGGAAATGAAATCGGACCACCAGAGCAACTCTGGTGGCCCGCGGACTCCACCGGTGGCGCCCCGGCGCGCCGTCGGAAGGACCCGCCGCAGCTTCAGCCGTGGCGGAAGCAGCGTGGTCCTGCGACTGCACGGGACCAAAGGAGCTGGACGCGGCAGCCCGGCCGCGTCCGCTAGTCAGGGCGGCCCCACGCGGGGCCGCAGCTTCTCTTCACGCGGGGGCAGCACGCCCCCCGCAGTTTCCCTTGCTTAGTCGCTCGGCCGAGCCGAGCCACGCCGACCCGCCGGCCGGGTCGCGCCCAACTGGGTCGGACCCGGACCTGGGTCGGGTCTCCCCGGTTCGGCCAGACCCAAGAGGGGTCGGGCCGGGTCGGTCCTGGCCCAGACCCACCGTTTCTGGACCTTTACTCTCTTTTGCTCATAACTTGAGCTACGGGCCCCCGAACGATGCGTCATCAGTGGCGATGCGATCCATGGATCGAGACGGTCGTTTCGGTATATCACACTCAAGGTTTCGGAATACTTTGGGTTCGTCCGGGTTGGTTCGTACACGAAACCAACCGGGCCCTCGGAGGGGAAACGCTCATATCTTGAGCTTCGGACTTCCGATTGACGTGCCTTCGACTTTTTTGGATCCCTCTAAGTGAGACAGATCTTTTAGCTTACACCACCTGAGGTTTGGACGCAAGTGGAGTACAGTCGGGTTGGTTTTTCCTTAAAAACCAACCGGGCCCTTGGGACGAAAAAGCCAATAACTCTTAGACTGGGCGTCCGATTGACGCGCCGTCTGCGACGTTGAGTTCCTATTGACGATACGGAAATTTTGGATACATCATCTCTGGACTATGTGTCAGTTGATGTATCAGCCTCTCGGCTCGTGTATCGGACCCTCCCGAATGAGCTTGCTGTGTGCGGGAACCCTAGAGCTGGCTGCGACTGCTACTGTGACGACGACGACTGTGCAGAGATCCTCAGTGGATTCGACGGCGAAGACTACAACACTCAGCGATCCTTTGTTGGTCAGTGCTACCGATCATGTGTGGGTCCGATCCTGTGTGGGTCAGCTCTCAGCGGTCCTGTGTGGGCCAGCGCCTACAGATCCTGTGTGGGTCCGATCCTTTGTGGGTCTTTGCGGGGGTTAGTTACCCATCGATCCTTTGTAGGTCAGATCTTTTGTGGGTCATTGCGGGGGTCGGTTACCTATCGATCCTTTGTGGGTCAGATCCTTTGGGTCATTGCAGAGGTTAGTTACCTATCGATCCTTTCTGCGTCAGATCCTTTGTGGGTCATTGCGGGGGTTAGTTACCTATCGCACCTTTGTGGGTCAGATCCTTTGTGGGTCATTGCGGGGGTTAGTTACCTATCGATCCTTTATGGGTCAGATCCTTTGTGTGTCATTGCAGGGGTTAGTACCTATCGATCCTTTGTGGGTCTGACGGCTTAGATGAATCAGTGAAAAAATATGGTCATCTTTGTCATCATACAAAGAAGTATACCTGTGTGAGATGAATCCTGTTTTACTTTCCTATGTGGATTGTGTTGTGCTATCCTGTGTGGATTTACATTTTTCTTTCTTATGTGGACTGGGTTGTACTTGGGTTCGGATGTTGGAGCCGAACGAGAACTGATGACTTACGTATATGTATGGGCATATACCTAAGCAGTGTCGGATGTTACTTCGTGATTGTATCTTTCCTTTGTGGATTATCCTTTGTGGATTCTGGGAGACCTTCAGGGGTCTCTATGTCCCTACTGAGTAGCTTATACTCACCCCTGCACGGGCTATGCCTGCACTACGTTGTGTTGGTTGCAGACGACGGACAACGCTGATAGTGGTTGAGGCTTGTGGAGCAGGACGGTACCTGGAGATGGACCACTGGACGGGACGTACATGGGGCGGATGGCCGGACCCGAGGAGCAGCGGAGGCTATATGTACCCACCCTTCAGGTGGGATTCCCAGTGGACATCTCAACATCGTGGCTTTACTTTTCAGTTGTTGTTTTCCCTTTTTAGTTGTACTTTACTTTCAGTTTGGGTTTGTATACTGGCCCACTTACTTTCTGCACTTACTGTTGTACCAGTTTTTACTTAGTGTTTACTTCTGCATGATTGCTTTGTGATGTTTGTGGTTTACTTACAAAGGCAATACATTCCCTTTTACCGGGATTTACGCCTTGGTGCTAGTCGCCAGCCCCTGTCCTATGGAAGGCGGGCTTGGGGTAGTCACGACACGGGCCCCGAGGACGGGTCGTGACAAATTGGTATCAAAGGAGTTCGGTTCTACCACGGACTCTGATCTTTTCTATGTGAAGAAATAGTGTTTAGTGTATTGGGTGTGGTTATCGTCCAGGGAGTCCAGTGTTGGTGCGGCGGCCGACGTATCCGTAAACCAGGACCCTGACTTCTGATTTCCGACTTAATGCACGAAAACATTGATTGCATGTGTGTTTCAAGTTTTCTTTGTGATTACTTTGTATCAGCTCACCAGGTATATTGTTCGGACCGTGGCGCAACTGTTTCCTTTTCAGGATGGCCCCACGACGGCAGCCAGCTAGGGTTCCGAGAGTTGAGCGAGACGACAGCCCACCGAGTGATGAGGCCTCGGTGTAGGGCCCTTTGACAGCTGAGGCACCGGCAGTACCTCTACCCGCCGAGCCACCGATGCTTCCAGCCCCAGCCGCTGACGATGCACCTCGCCTCATTGCACTGCATGAGTTCCAGCGCCAGTGACCGCCCAAGTTCCATGGGGAGATGGACCCCCAGGCAGTCGAGGACTGGCTGGAGGCAGTGGTGCGAGTTTTCCGGTTAGTGAGGACACCATCAGACCTCATGGTGATCCTCGCAGCGAGCCTACTGCACGCAGCAGTGGGCCGATGGTGGAGCTTGATGCTCCAGGTGCACGATGAGGCATCTCTCCTCTGGACAGACTTTGAGGGCCTCTTCCGCTCAGAGTTCGTTCTGGCCACCCTCCGTGCGGTGCGCATCCAGGAGCTTCTTCAGCTGCGGCAGGGCAGCTTGACGGTCGCCCAGTACTCGGTGAGATTTACCGATCTCTCGCGCTACTCGACCGACATGGTACGGGACCCATTCTTCCGGGCCCATACCTTTAAGCAGGGATTGAGACATGAGATCAGGTCATCACTGATCTCCCTTAGCATTTCGACTCAGGCAGGGGTACTAGAGTGAGCCATTTTGATTGAGATCTCCCTTGCTGAGCCTTCATCAGAAGCGAGACCTACCGCGGGGTGGCACATAGCAGAGTCTTCTACGGCAGGCAGTCGACGGATGACTCAGGGGTCCAAGCAGACCAGACCCTCACGCAGATGACCTCAGGACACTGTCTCAGCAGTGCGGGGACACAGCGTGGAGCCAGTATTTCGAGAGGCAGGCAGTGCTACACATGCGGCGGGTAGGGCCACATGGCTCGTGACTGCCCGACCCACCGTGCCGAGGAGCAGCAGACAGTTGAGGGGCCACCCAGGCAGAGGCAGAGGGTCGATCGTGGCGGTCCGCAGGGAGGCGGCGGACGAGGCAGAGGAGCTGGCCGAGCAGCAGGTGGTGGGGGATGCTTTGAGGCTCTACCACCACCACCACCAGGAGTTCCACCCCGACCACAGGGAGCTGGCGGGCGGAGACAGGCACAACTCCAGGCAGCGGAGGCCTACGACCACGGCGCGCCCGAGATGATTCGAGGTACTATCTGTGTCTATTCCAGCCTTGCTGCCGTTCTTATAGACACAGGAGCGAGTCACTCTTTCATAGCCGCTGCCCTTGTCTGGAGCTCGGAGATTCCGACAGAGCCGTTGGCTTGATCCTTACGGCTAGAGACTCCTACGAGAGCAGACTCGATGATTACGTACTGGTGCCGGCAGTGTGAGCTTACTCTAGGAGGTGAGAGCCTCGGCTGGGATATTCTTGTAGCAGTGTCGAGGCCTTACGACGTCATCTTGGTCATGGATTGGTTATCTACATTCCATGCACAGATTGACTGTATTAGGCGCAAGGTGTGATGTGTATGCACCGACGGGGGCAGGTTCACCTTCACCGGCAAGAAGGGAGCCTTTGCAGCACATGATGGACTTCCGTAGAGGGGAGGGCAGCCCATCACTCATCAGTTGGCTAGCCTCATCCTAGGATTAGATGACGTGCAGAGTCTTAGTTTTCCTGCAGTGGTGGATCAGTATACGGATGTCTTTCCCGACGACGTTCCGGGGCTACCTCCTCGCAGAGAGGTAGACTTTTATATTGACTTGTACCCCAAGACAACCCCGATATCGACTCCATCATATCGGATGGCCCCTGCTGAGCTTCGAGAGCTACGGGTGAAGTTGGAGGACTTGCAGGGCAAGGGTTTCATCCGACCCAGTGTTTCACCCTGGGCTTCCCCGATATTGTTCTCCAAGAAGGCGGACAGGAGCTTGTGACTTTGTGTCGACTATCATCGCCTGAACCAGGTGACGGTGAGGAACAAGTATTTGCTACCGAGGATTGATTACCTCTTCGATCAGCTCAAGGGAGCGTGGTGGTTCTCGAATATAGACCTTAGGTCAGGCTATCATCAGCTCAGAGTTCGGGATGAGGACGTGCAGAAGACGGACTTCAAATGTCGGTATGGCCACTATGAGTTCTTGGTTTTTCCTTTCGGCGTAACCAATGCTCTAGCAGTGTTCATGGGCCTCATGAACAGGATCTTTCAGCCATAACTCGATCGATTTGTCGTGGTCTTCATCGACGACATTTTGATATACTGGACGACTGAGGAGGAGCACGCCTACCACTTGCGGGATGTACTAGACACACTCCAAGATCACCAGCTTTATGGAAAGCTCTCGAAGTGTCAGTTCTGGATATGTGAGGTCTACTTCTTGGGACACATCATCTCTGAGGTGGGATTTACGGTGGATCCTGCGAATATTGAGGCAGTGCTATCTTGGGAGCCACCCAAAAGCGTGACAGAGGTGCGGAGTTTCTTGGGACTGGCTGGATACTATCGGAGATTTGTGCCAGACCTCTCCAGAGTTGCGGCACTACTCTCAGCTTTGACGAAGAAGGGGAAACCCTTTTTGTGGTCAGACAGATGTCAGCAGAGCTTCTAGGAGCTGAGACAGAGATTGACCATCACCCCTATCTTGAGGTTGCCTGAGGAAGGAGTAGGGTACGTAGTCTACTATTATGCATCAGGGACCGGACTCGGATGTGTCCTGATGCAGGAGTGGGCCGTGATCGCCTATGGATCACGTCAGTTGAGGCCGCATGAGAAGAAATACGCTACCCATGACCTGGAGTTAACAGCAGTGGTCTTCGCTCTGAAGACATGGCGACACTATCTGATGGGCGAGCGCTTTACTGTCTTTTCTGACCATCAGAGTCTCAGGTACATCTTCTCTCAGAAGGACCTGAATCTGAGATAGTGGTGATGGCTCGAGTTCCTCCAGGACTATGACATTGAGATATTCTATACTCCTGGGAAGGGTAACGTGGTAGCCGATGCTCTCAGCAGGAGGACGGGCATTTAGCTACTTGAGGAGGCGACAGAGCATCTAGCCGCCTTGCAGATATCCTTCGTGGATAGAGATGGAGCAGCCTTCCTTCAGTCTCTCACAGTCACCCCTCCACTACTACAGCAGGTCAGAGAAGCACAGCGTGGGGACGCTGACTCTGAGACGCGGCGTGCACAGATATCCTCAGGATAGGCACCTAATGGCTTCTCCTTTGGAGCAGAGTACAACATCCTTTTTAGAGGACGTACCTTGGTACCAGTTTCTTTACGAGAGGAGGTGCTGAGAGACTTTCACACCTCTTCTTTGGTGGTACATCCTGGAGTGGCGAAGATGTACCAAGATCTCAGACGACAGCACTGGTGGCCAGGCATGAAGAAGGCTGTGGCAGAGTTCGTTTCTCGATGCCTCACCTGCCAGCAGGTGAAGGCAGAGCATCAGGTACCAGCAGGCTTGGTCTATCCCTTGGAGGTCCCGGAGTGTAAGTTGGATGGGATATCTATGGACTTTGTGACTGGACTTCCACGCACTTCCAGAGGTCACGACTCTATCTGGGTGATTTTCGACCGACTCACCAAGTCGGCTCACTTCTTACCCATCAGAGAGCAGGGATCAGTGGAGAGATTGGGACGTCTCTACGTTCATGAGATTGTACAGCTTCACAGTGTTCCATCATCTATCGTCTCCGATCGAGATTCTCGCTTTACTTCCTGGATTTGGAAGGGGTTGCAGGAGGCGTTCAGGACGCAGCTACGTCTGAGCACCGCCTTTCACCCTCAGAAGGATGGTCAGACGGAGAGGACCATTCAGACTCTCGAGGATATGCTCTGCGCATGTGTCCTCGACTTTGGTCGTAGCTGGGAGGACCACCTACCCTTGGTGGAGTTTGCGTACAACAACAGCTACCACTCCACCATCAGGATGGAACCATACAAGGCTTTGTATGGCCGACCTTGCAGATCGACCAGAGATGGTATGGGCCACGACAGAGAAGGTCCAGGTCATCCGGGAGCGAATGAGGATAGCTCAGAGCCGGTAGAAGTCTTATGCTGACAGGAGGCGGAGGCCACTAGAGTTCTAGGATGGTGACCACGTCTTCTTGCGTGTCTCACCTTGACGTGGATTACGGAGATTTGGCCAAGGCGGCAAGTTGTCTCCATGCTTCATCGGACCATTCCAGGTCGTCAGCAGGATTGGCGAGGTGGCTTGTCGCCTGGCTCTACAACCTCAGTTGCACCGGGTGCACGACGTCTTCCATGTATCCCAGCTGAGAAGATACGTGCACGACCCGACGCACATCATTGACCATGGGGATCTAGACGTGGATGATGGGGCGACTTTTACGGAGGTCCCAGTGGAGATCGAGGATCGACAGGAGTGGGTCCTACGTGGACGGTCGATTCCTCTAGTGCGTATCAGATGGCAGCACAGGAACCTCCAGGAGATTACTTGGGAGAGAGAGGCTCAAATGCATGCTCAGTACCCACATTTGTTTCCCTAGTTTATGATGTATCTTTACGGGGATGTAAAGTCTTGAGGTGGGAGTGATGTAAAGACCTGTAAATTTCAAGGAAATTTTTTTCTTAATTTTCTTTGGAATTTTACAAGAACGCAGTTTCTGACGGCACCTGATTCTGAGGCCCGGTGTGCCCGGAATCATTTTCCGAAGTTTGGCTCAGGTACGTTCAGTGAACGAACGAGCGGGTTTTTCTAACTTTTGAACCGGTGCTCGAAATCAAAGTTTGAGGGCACCGATGGAATCACAGTGCTGGTTTTTTCTTATAAATACCTCTTCCGAAGTTGCGTTTTCTCGGGTGTAGTTTTTAAATTTTTGAGGTTAAGTTAAAAAATAAAATAAAGTGTGCGACAACTTTATTTTTATTTCACTTAAAGCCACTTAAAAACCACTTAAAGCTGTTTAAGCTGAGTTGAAGTGGATAGGGTGCAATTCAAAATATCCTACCCTCTTGGTAGGATATTTTTGGGGTGGGGCCCACACGAGCCCCGCCGTTTCTTTTCCACTAAGTAACGCACCCGCGAAAACCCCTATTAATTGAAAGTCAACTAACGCGTTTTCTAAATTCTTATCGCCCCTATTAATTGGGTGGTTAATTCGTTGAAATTAATTCTATGAATTAATTTTGTTCGTTTCTTAACACGTTTTCAATTTGTTGTCATGTTAATAAAATAAGGGCAACACACCTTCTTCTTGGTGGTTGTGTTAAACCTTTGGAGAATATCTGAAGATCTTCATCCTCCTTCACGAAGAAATTGAAGAATACGAAGAACGCGAAGAACGTCGGCCTCCGATGAAGGGCGATGAAGAACGCCAGTCCCCCGGATATCGACTACGTGACACTGACGATTCTCCCTCTGCGACGCTTCTTCCATGATGATCCATCCCCGCAACAATCTTCGATCGACATCTTGAGGTAGGGGATTGCGATCCTTTTTATTATTTGTGGATTATAACATCAACATGGATTTAATTGTTATAATTAAATCTATATGCTCTTGATCCTCTGAGTTTGTCTACGCGACAGGGAGTGCCACGCGACAGCGACACCCTTCCGCGACGCGAATATCCTTTTCTTCCGTGACGGTCAGTTCCGCGACGAACTCGCATCTGACGACGATGTTGAGGTAGGGGTCGTTTTGAAAATTATAATACCCATGTTGGTTTTCCTCCAAGGCAAGAACGCGGACCAACCAATTAACAAGTTTTTCCGCGGATTATTATTGTGGGACGAGGTTTATTAATTTCTGGGAATTATGGTGTTGTTTCAAACCGCTAACGCGGTGGGTGTGGACCAACGAACAAGTCCGAACCCACCGCCCTTTTGTTCTTGGTGTGCGGAACGGCGAACGATGACAAAATGGGCTGCAGAGACAATTTTTGGTTTCCGCTGTGAAGAATGGGACCTGGGATGAGCTACGGCGCAGACGGAAATGAAATCGGACCAACGGAGTAACTCCGGTGGCCCGTGGACTCCACCGGCGGCGCCGGCGGCTGGAGGCGGCGGCGCCCCGGCGCGCCGCTGGACGGACCCACCGCGGATGAAGCTGCGACGGCAGCAGCGCGGTCCCGCGACCGTGCGGGACCGGACGAGCATGACGCGGCGGCCCGGCCGCGTCCGCTGGCGAGGGCGGCCTCACGCGGGGTCGTGACTTCTCTTCACGCGGGGGCAGCACGCCCCCCGCGGTTTCCCTTGCTCGGCCGCTCGGCAGAGCTAAGCCAAGCCGACCCGCCGGCCGGTTCGCGCCCAACCGGGTCGGACCCGGGTCAGGTCGACCCGGTTCGGTCCGACCCCGGGGGGTCGGGCCGGGTCGGTCCGGGCCCACACCCCCCGTTTCCGGACCTTTTCGGTCTTTCTCTCATAACGTGAGCTACGGGCCTCCGAATGACGCGCCGTCAGCGGTGATGCGATCCTTGGATCGAGACGGTCGTTTCGGTATATCACACTCAAGATTCTGGAGTACTTTGGGTTCGGCCGGGTTGGTTCGTACACAAAACCAACCGGGCCCTCGGAGCGGAAACACTCATATCTTGAGCTTCGGACGTCTGATTGACGTTCCATTGACTTTTTTGGATCCCTCTAAGTGAGACGGATCTTTTGACTTACTCCGCCCAAGTTTTGGACGCAGGTGGGGTACGGTCGGGTTTGTTTTGCCTTAAAAACCAACAGGGCCCCTGGGACGAAAAAATCAATAACTCTCAGACCGGGCGTCCGATGGACGCGCCGTCTGCGACGTTGAGTTCCTGTTGACAATACGGAAGTTTTGGATACATCAACTCTGGACTATTTGTCACTTGATGTTTCAGCCTCTCGGCTCGTGGAGCGGACCCTCCCAAACGTGCTTGCTGTGTGCGGGAAGCCTAGATCTGACTGCGACTACTACTGTGATGATGACGACTGTGCAGAGATCCTCAGTGGATTCGACGGCGAAGACTACAGCACTCAACGATCCTTTGTTGGTCAGTGCTACCTATCATGTGTGGGTCTGATCCTGTGTGGATCAGCGCTCAGCGGTCCTTTGTGGGCCAGCGCCTACAGATCCTGTGTGGGTCTGATCCTGTGTGGGTCTTTGCGGGGGTTAGTTACCTATCAATCCTTTGTGGGTCAGATCCTTTGTGGGTCATTGCGGGGGTTAGTTACCAATCAATCCTTGGTGGGTCAGATCCTTTGTGGTTCATTGCAGGGGTTATTTACCTATCGATCCTTTGTGGGTCATATCCTTTGTGGTTCATTGCGGGGGTTAGTTACCTATCGATCCTTTGTGGGTCAGATCCTTTGGGGGTCATTGCGGAGGTTAGTTACCTATCGATCCTTTGTGGGTCAGAACCTTTGTAGGTCATTGCGGGGGTTAGTACCTATCGATCCTTTGTTGGTCCGACAGCTTAGATGAATCAGTGGCAATATCTGGTCATCTTTATCGTCATACAAAGAAGTATACCTGTGTGAGATGAATCTTGTTTTAATTTCTTATGTGGATTGTGTTGTGCTATCCTGTGTGGATTTATGTTTTGCTTTCCTGTTTGGACTGGGTTGTACTTGGGTTCGGATGTTAGAGCCGAACGAGAACTGATGACTTAGGTATATGTATGGTCATAAACCTAAGCAGTGTCAGATGTTACTTCGTGATTGTATCTTTCCTTTGTGGATTATCCTTTGTGGATTCTGGGAGACCTTCGGGGGTCTCGGGGTCCCTACTGAGTAGCTTATACTCACCCCTGCACGGGCTATGCCCGTACTACGTTGTGTTGGTTGCAGACGACAGACAACGCTGATCGTGGTTGAGGCTTGCGGAGCAGGACGGTACCTGGAGGTGGACCATTGGACGAGACGTACTCGGGGCGGACGGCCGGACCTGAGGAGCAGTGGAGGCTATCTGTACCCACCCTTCAGGTGGGATTCCTAGTGGACAGCTCGACGTCGCGGCTTTACTTTTTAGTTTTGTTTTCCCTTTTTAGTTGTACTTTACTTTCAGTTTGGGTTTGTATACTGGACCACTTACTTTCCGCACTTACTTTTGTACCAGTTTTTACTTAGTGCTTACTTCTATCTGCTTTCTCTGTGGTGTTTGTGGTTTACTTACAAAGGCAATGTCTTCCCTTTTACTGGGATTTACGCCTTGGTGCTAGTCACCGGCCCTTGGCCTATGGAAGACGGGCTTGGGGTAGTCACGGCACAGGACCCGAGGACGGGTCGTGACAGGTGATATTGAATTTATTAATTAATAATGAAACAACTCATATAGAAGAAGTTTATAAAGAAATGAGTTTGAATGAATCTGTAAAGGATATTACCTCTTCTTCGAAGTGCCTCTTCAAAACCTCCTCATAGGACACTGAAGATGGACTTTGAAGATGATCCAAAACTCTAGTATGTTTCTAGGGAAGTGGATAAGGGAAATAGATACGGTATTTCCATGTTTGTAATCTCAAAATTGATTGAAGAGAAGAGGGAGGAGTTTCCCTTTTATAATAGAGTAGAGAGGCACTTTTGGGAACCTCCAAAATATTAATTTATAATAAACTCAAAACCAACATAAAAACATCAAATGTGACTCAAATTCGAATATGAGATACGATAGGGATGTAACCTCATCAACCAATACAATTTATACTTTAACACTTATAATTTTTATTTATCCTTATTTAATCTATTTAATTTTATTTTTTGTAATAATATTCTAAATTTTAAATGGTAATATATACTTACATATGTGTTGTTAATTGTACATAATTGGATAATTTATGACATTGTAGACCATATAAATTTCAATTTTTAAATTTTAAATTTTTTATTCATTTTTAATCAATTTAATTATATGATATTTTAAAAAAATGTCGATAGTTTCAATTTTGATACAATTCATTTATTTGAATTTAAATAAAATCCAAACCGATGATACAGTCAAAAAAATATTTAATATATTTATAACATGTCATATGTATCTATAAAATTCGTGGATAACATTAATTAGTTCATATAATATTTATTGTAATATTTTTAAAACCATTTATTTGATATTTTTCTTAATAAAATAATTACAACAACATTTTTGTTTAATTATTTAGTATACTTATTTATTTCATAAAAATTAAAAATAAAATAATATGATAAAGATAAATCTAATAAGTTTTATAAGAACACTTTTATTGTAATTTATCTTCTAAAACTACCAACTATTAAAATGTTATCATTATTAAATTATGAAGGTGAAAACTTTAACATTATTTAAAATAATATAATATAAATGTCATAATCTGTTTTATAAGGCTCCAAATGGTCCACAAGTCAACCCATGGATTCTTAGAGTTTAGATATACTTGATCAATAATGTTTGGTCATGTTTCTGGTCCTTTTGATGGGTATTATTATTTTAATAAAAAATATATTATTGATTATTCACTAAATAAATTATTTCCTCACCATTAATGTATAAGCTATTAACATAATTACATATTTCATAAAAATTAAAAATAAATCCCCACGATGAAAAAAAATTAAATAATTAAAATGAGTACTTATAATCAAATTTATATTCTGTATAACCTTATATAAAAAATAATTTAATTAATAAAGTTTGAGTGAGACATATTTCACTTTCCTTTAAATAAAATAAATTAAAGGTCTTAATATCTTCAATGTGAGTTACAATAGAATCCATTTCAACCCAAGTATGTTTTATAGAGAAATATAATCATCGAATTATATTAATACATTTCTTAGAGAAATTTATAATATTATCATTACCCTTAATTACTTGATTTACCTTTAACTGTGGTAAATAAAATTTACCGTAGTGACTATCAATCAGGTCCAAAAAAGGTTAACTATTTTCACAATTTTGACCTCCTGATTCCAAATATGGAATCCATTTTTAAAAATTCAAAACACAGAAGATGCAGAAGTTAATTTAAAATTTATCCCGTTGTAGAAAAAATGGGGTATTATTTAAAACATTGCCAAAGATTGAAATGTTTTTACCTATGAATTCAATGTAAAATTAATGATAATGGCATACAATATATTAAATGGTAAAAATATATTATATTTATACTTTAAAACCATTCAATATTATAATTTCACCATATAAATTATCTCGATAAAAAAGTTTATTTCAAGTATAATTTAGCGTATTTTTACTATTCATCAAAATATGAAAGTTATCATAAAAATAGGAAAAATTTATCCAAAGGAAATTTTTATATCCTAATTTAAAAAATTAGTTTATTTTGTCAAATTTTATATATAAACTATTCAAATATTAGATTTAAAATGGGTGCTCCATTAAAAGGCGGCAAAACTTCATTTTTTTTAAAATACTTCTTTGATATGGAAAATTAATTTTGTTCTCACACCATGATCTAGAAAATGAGTAAGATGAATTATAATGTTATAAAATTCAAAATATGGTCAATACTATTCATAACAGCAAGTTCTTAATAATAATATATCATTGTTTAATGAAACCCGGTATTGCGTACCATGTAAGGAAGGTCTCTCTTGCATGTATCGAAAGCCAAATCAGTGTTGCGTGTAGTGAAAGATAACAATGGTGTTAAATATAACATAATCCAAATGTATATCATTTATAAATAGAAAAATATCTATACTCAATGTTGCGTAGAATAATTTCTACCAAAGAAACTTGAAAATGTGTCTAACACGCACCAAGAATAGTGTGGCATATACTGAAAGCAAATACGGTTTCATGTATATCACAAGATAATCTTGTTGTAGTGTACAACAAAAGAAATTAGATAAAAAAACATTCTCATAAAATCTTTGGGTGTTATATTTTACCCTCCCCCCCCCAATTGGAATTTCTCCCTCGAAATTCGTCGGGGTTATAAATAGTTTACTATTAAAATGTTTCTTTCATAGAAACCCACATTGTAAAGAGGAATACTAAAAATTAATTTTAAAATAATGTTAAAAATATAATGGTTACCCAATGTAACTCATCACTAGGTTTCCACATAGGTGAAGATATGTATATGGAAGAGAAATATAACAATCATATTTTGATGGAGAGTGGTAGAGTACATGGCTATGAAAAATCCCAAAATCACAAATCCATAAATTTGTGATGATCTAAGGTACCATATGATTCATTAGATAATAAGGTACTTGGATCACATTTCAGTTTTCATGATCCACTCCCTGTAGTTGAATAATTTTTCATGACAATAAATACTTAATTTATTTTGGTAAAATCTTACTTTTGTTCGTACCTTGAACAATTTCCACTCTGTCTCTTAGTTAAAGAAATGGAGGAGAATTTTTCAATCTTGAAGTGTTATAAGATCATGAAATATAATGATATGTCATTACATCTTTGTCAATAAAAATATAGCACAGGTAATCAAAAATTCATAAGTCCATCAATGTTGATATTAATTGTATATGGTTCCAAAAATAGACTTATACTTCATCTATCATACCACTTAATAAAATAAAACTAATTTCCATTAACCAGGGACATCCTGTAGGCTAGTCGTAGGTGATAAAGGCCTATCGTACTTCAGTTGTGGGTTAGGTTTCATAGCCTTGTACGACGCGATATGTTGTTGCCTATCCTGCATGTTGTCCTTTTTCTAAAACTAAACTATTATAACATTCCAGAAATAATATCGAAAAAAAGTTGTAGCCTTAAATAATACTATCTGATGTCGAACATAATCATTTCCAATCATTAGGTTTATCCAAAATACTTATGTCCCGTATCATAGTATAAAGAAAACAATTACTAGAAAGGTCATCTACCAAGTGTTGAATGCCATCATTTATCCCTTGTATATCATAAGATATATCTTTTTGTACACATACCAAACATGTTAATTCCTTAATCATGTATTCTCTTGAAACATGAATTACAATGGAATCTTAGTGAATACATGAATTCTGTCAAAAGTTAACTCTTTCCACATAACAAAATCCCAAAATTTCTATATTTTCAAACCATGATATCACTTTGTCCTTATATGATTCATGGGATCATTAATACTATCAAACATTTCATTATCTCTATATACCTTAATTATGCGCATAATTGGCACTTTCCAAAAATATCTGAATAACCTTTCATGGTTACCAGTACCATTCAACATATAATTTCAAAAAAAATAAGGGCAAAAAATACTTTAACAATCCTTAGATGTTTATTTATTCCATAGTACCATGAAATTTCTTATACAACATTACTCTGGATAAACATGCAATCATTCCACTACCTTCTTAAACCATTGACCGAGCTTCATCATTTTATTCATCAAAAATTATTTAATCGCGTATATCATTTGTAGTCTCTTCATCATCATCAACATAAATACTTGTAACGCCCTGACCCCAGTTACCCAGAGTCAGTTCATTATTGCATAACATTGGCATGATCACAAAGATCAAGTCTCGAAAGACCGATTAGTTTAGTAGCCTTCAAACACTAGATACATTCATAAGTTTTACATTACATCATAAAGTAATACAAAATTACACCAACATCTTGTCTTCATATCCCCTAATATTATCCCTTCAGGTCATTCATAAAATACTTCTTCACATCCTGGAAAAATTAAAACATTGAAAGGGGTGAGCTCAGATGCTCAGTCAGGATAACACTATAGCGGAAGGTTTCATAAATAAACAAAAACATTTAAGGCAATGTATAACTAAACAAAACACTTTTAAACATGAACTTCAGCATAATATGGAAAAAGTAAAATTAAATAATTCCATTTACTTATTCACATGGTTATTCTACTAGTCGAATAATCACATGCAATATCAATAACCACTTTCATAAGGATGGAATGCATAATGCCAGACTATCATAACCACATAGCCAAGGCCTCGTGCCAAGACTACAAATAAGATTTTGTCAAGGCCTCGTGCCAAGACACTAGTTTGTCTCATGAGACCTACAGATGCATCGAGGAGCTATAGCGGGCTCCACCCTTCACTTATTAAGTCCAATGTATTCCTCATATGAACATGTTTAAACATATCATAAACCATAACATAATAGTATCACATAAAACATGCATAAGGGAAACATAACATTTCCACATTTCAATCACAAGATATCAATAAAACACATTGATATAATACAAACATTAACAAAACCATTTTCAATACCAAAATAAAATTAAATTAAAACTTTGTATTTATTTTTCATTTAAAAAAAGTTATGGCTTGTAGAGGAATCCGAAACTCAAATAATGGTCACGGCGGCGGAGAAGTCGTTGTCACTGCATACGTCTAACAAGAAAAACATTCCTTTTTTTGTTTAGTAAAATGCATCATATAAGAATATTCCTTTTGAATAAACGTAAAAGTCAAAGGGTTTTATACACTATATAGAAGAAATTTGTGTATAAAACAAAATATGCCTCAATGAAAGGAGATTGAGACGAAGACCCTTAAAATGATCATTTTTTTAAAATAAAATAAATCTAGTATGTGTATTCACTATAAGTACACATAAAGAAAGTACAAATACAAGATAAGACAAAATAATATCATGATATAATTTGAAAGTAGGAGATTAACCCAAATAATAGAAACTGGGTTAAGAAATTCCCTTACCACGTGTCCGACTTGACTCAATCGTTATTTAAACTCCTGAATAATAAACTAGAGTTAATTTCTAATTTATTAAGAACCATTTTCAATTTCATTATTTCTTTATATCACTTATTACCATGTTATTAACATTATGTAATTATTTATGTTAATAACGGTCGTTTTTTCGATCTTTGGTACTTGAGTCAAAAATAAACATCTTATAATTACATGTTTTTTATGTGGTAGAATATCCACTATCTATAGAATTATATTCATGATGTAGATATCATATATATCATATATATCCAGTATATACATTCATTCATAATATTACATACATTTAGAGTTAACAAATGAAATGCACCGTTCATGGAAACGGTAAGTCGTACGTACGCATGAATGCTACTTTCATTTCTATTTCGTATTTAATGGAATGAAATCATAATGATATGAAATTATATTATTATTCCAGTATAATATCATATATAATATCATTTACTCCATCCTTTATACATCCCACATATGGATTTAACTATTCAAATCACTTTGAGGGGGCGGTAGTCCGCACTTCCTAAAATGAAATTATCGCGTTTATCCATAATGGAAATCATAAAGGTATGTCATAAATGAGAAATACAAAAGCATAAGTACAACATAAACATAATATATATCATATATAAATATATTTACATCTTAATGGCCACCATGAGAGGTGTTAAAATAAGATTGAACAATCATCGTTTCGTGAGGCAGAAATTCACCAACCACAGAAACAGTATGTTCTCTAACCATTAGACGAAGGTGTGTGTAAGTGTAAATCAAATCATTCTCATAACAACATCCTAGTATATTGAAGATACTTTTTTGTTTACAAAATAATGGAATAAAATTATTTTTATTGGTTAGAGAATCAAAATAAATCAAAATAATATAAGAGAAGACATTACCTTAAAATCGGGTAACTCTTTTTTATTTCAGCCAAAGGCTTCCTTGGGAAGCATTATGCCCAAAGTGAGGCTTCTAAGAGTAAGATAGGTATGTTTAGAGAGTATTTGGGAAGAGTTTTGCCGAGACAAATGGCTTTGATGGTGTGAAAAAGGTGGTAGAGGTGGGGGCCTTTTATAAGAGGAGAGGAGGGGCACTCTTGGAAAGTCATGAAATGTTACATTATTATGAATATTTTTTATGATTTTAAAGGTCCCACAATGATATATTTCTAGGATAAGGTGATAAGGGTTCGAAATATAATCATCCAATAGGTTTTTTACATTTTTATGTCTTATTTTTTACATTATCATTCCATTTTATTTAAATCGTTAATTAATGAGGTAATCGTTGCATCATCATGGTGTCATAAAAAAATTAATTTATTTAATGTCTAAAAATTATAAAAAAATATAATGATTTAAGAAATCTTTTTATATTTCCAATGAATATTTATAGTCTAAACTTTAACTTATATAACCCCATGTAATAATTGTTTTAGTAAAACAACACATGTTTGTGTCGATTTTATTTTTACTTTAAATAAAAAGTTATTAATGTCATTTTCTTACCCAAGTGGCTCCATGGGGTCCCCAAGTTGACCCATAGATTTTCTCGGACGTCCATGACTCATACAATAAGTTTAGGACAAGTGTCAAGATATTTTCATATTTTTATAATATCATTTTTACCTTAAATTGCACTAATTACTTTTAATCGCTATTAATAGAACTTAAAAGTTACTATTCACAAAAATTATTTTAATCCCATTGAACCACATTTTACTTCTTAATGACAATGATGTGTGTCGAATTTTGGAAATTCAAATCACATAGGTGGTAAAATTTTATTTAAACGAAAAATCAGTTTTTTAACTTCCACTTAGTGGTTTCACAATTCATAAAAAATCGATGTTTTTTAAAACAACACCAAACATTAACCCTAAGCTATATTTGATATTACTAATTCAAAAATGATGTATATTTTACAAAATTAAAAACATATAAGTTGAATTAATTAATTTAATAATTAATTCTCACTTTCACAACAAATAGCGTGTTTTTAAGAAAGAATATCAATCAAAAGATTGACAATTGTTTATGTCCAATTTCAAAGAGAAATTAATTCTAAAGACCACCATTGGATAAAATAGTAAAAATATATTCTAATTACACTTTATAACCACTCATTTGTATAATTTATCACTATAAATTATTTTGATTAAAAAAGTGGTTTTTAAGTATTTTTCACTATTCATCAAAAATTGGAAGTTCTCAGAAAAATACCAAAAATTCAACATAGGCTAATTTCGATATTCCAAATCTAAAAATGAAGTCCATTTTGAAATATAAAATTTATATAATTTCAAAAAGTGGGTATTACTATTCATAATTGCACCTTTTATTGGTCGCGGTATGTTAGAACTCGAGGTTGTGTACAACACACGCTGCTCTATTATTCAAAGAGGAGCGTACCATGGAAGCTTGGGGTGTTACATTCTCCTCTCCTTTAATAAATTGTATCATCGCAATTTAAAAAATTTCTTTGATAATAAAAGGTTGAAAATAGAAAATACCTTTTTGGAAAACCCACATCGGAAATAGGGTTAATAAAAATATAACTTTAAAATAAAGAAATAGAAGTACAAAGGTCACCCGAGATAGACCATACTAGGATTCTATGAAAATATAGATATGGAGGAAAAACAAACCATCAAGGTCTGATGGAGAGTTGTATAAAATAGGATTATGATAAAGTTAAATATAATAAAATCACAAACTTGTGTTTGGTTAAACGGTCATTGATTCCCCAATTGGAAAAGTTAACCAATAACATTTTTTTTAAGTTACCTTTCATAATGTTGAGGAATTTTTTTAATAGATTTACTAAGAATGTAAGGAAATATAGTTACTTGTCATGTAGACTTTCATTCTTTAATAAATTTTTACCACAAACCCATCTTTCACTCCAAAAGGTAATAAAACTCAAAAATATTCTATTTATCATAATTGTATAAGGTTCAAAATATTAACACATACCATTTAGATTAGGAAAACTTTTTTGTAAATAACCAGGGACTTCCTGTAGGCTAGTTGTAGGTAGTAAAGGCTCGTCGCACTATGGTTGTGGGTTCGATTCCTACAACATTGTCCGACGCGATGGGTTATCCCCCAACCAACAGGTTGTCCTTCTCCTAAAACTATAGTATTATAATATTCCAAAAATAATCTTCATAAATGTTTTAACCTTAAACAATATTATCCAAAGATCAACTTAATCCATTCCAACCTTTATAGTTATCCAAAATACCTCCGTCCAGACTTTCTCTAAAAGGTCTCTAAATTCATAAATCAATTGTATCATCAGATTCCTCAAACAAAGTAATGTTTCTCTTATTTTAACATATAAAAATATGATTACCTTCATCATATTAAAATATTAATAAAAACAAAAAGTACTGCAGTACAATCCTTATATATATCACATTATTCTTATAACCAGAATATAATCCTTGAGTCCAAAAGCACCAATACCTTAATTATTCCACATCAACTATAGTAACAGCATAAGATTGTCCTTGATCCCATGGCCTTTTTTGAGGTATGTTTTCTTGACAATTAGGACATTCATTTGCATAATGCCCTATTTCCCTACAATTGTAGCATTCAACAATGATAGCCTCTTTCTTTCCCTTGCAATCACGAGCCTGGTGACCTTTTTCTCCACATTTATAACAAACTCCCATTCCTTTTAGGTAAGTACCGGGGTGATTCTTCCCACAATTATCGCATAATGGAAATTCCTTCTTTCCATTTTTCCTTTTATCTTTCTCTTGTTCTATCGTTCTCTTCTTCTCTTGCTTTACTTTGTTGTCAAAAGACTTAGAGAATTCATTTTCTGTTTTGATAGCATACGAGACTATATCTTCATATGTTGAGAAAGATTATGATACTAATGCTCGATGGAGAAATGGTTTTAACCATTCAAAGAAACGATCAATCTTACTTATTGGGTTACGTATATAATCTACAGCATGTATTGCTACCTTTGTAAAGTTGGCCTCATACATTGCGACATTCTCGTCCTCCTTCTACCTCAGACTCAGAAATTGTCTTTCCATATCTGCTCGATGGTCATGCGGAAAGTATTTTTCTATGAAAATTTCCTTAAACTCCCTCCATTCCATACTTGATACTTTTTCATATTCCATTGTGTTTTGAATCAGCAACCACCATTGATCGACATCTCCAGTGCGGCGGTAAACTGCCATGACAACCTTCTCCCTTTCGCTACTCCCCAAGGCATGGAATATTTTCTCTAAGGAGTTTATCCATTGCTCAGCTACTAATGTATTTGTACCCCCATTAAATATTGGCGGTTGTTGCCTCATGAAGTGGTCTAACATTGATCCTCCACGTTGCGGATTAGGGTGCTCCATACGAGTAAGGTTACTATTCATAACCTGAGTTAGTTGTCCCAGTATGCTGATAAGTTTCTCATCACCAGTTGTATCTCCAGATCCACTATAATTATCTTTACTAGGAGGAAAATCCCTACATTGAGTGCGTGCATTAATACGGTTTTCATTCCTCCCACTAGGCGCCATTTTTAAACAATGGCATAAACTAGATTAGTTTATGAATCGAAATACATAAATACAAAATTGAAAAACACTTAACATAAATTGAACTATTTATGCATATAATCCATAATCACAAAAATGTTTTCATTGAGGAAGTATATACTCATAACCCTTTATAGTGGTTTGTAAAGAAAATGAGAATTATCCTAAGCATATCCCCCGGGAGTGTCGTAACCAAGAGTGCATCAAGGCCCATTGTCGTGCACCAGTTCCCGTTCGAGTCTAGCTCAAAGGGAAGTTTTCGGGTTTTACCCCTAGGTACATCTGTGCTAGAGCTGCCTCTACTTGCTCGTATCTAGACAAATATGTATTTCTTGGAAAACTTACAAAGTCTCTATAATACCAAAACTTAGAAAGTTCTTCTATACTAATCCTCAAATTCTATCTTTGGGCTATGTGCTCTAATCAGAGTTTATCTAAATATAGATTCCATGGTTAGTACTAAACTGCCTCTGATACCAACTATAACGCCCCGACCCTAGTTACCCAGAGTCGGTGCATTATTACGTAACATTGGCATGATCACAAAGATCAAGTCTCAAAACACCGATTAGTTTAGTAGCCTTGAAACACCAAATACATTCATAAGTTTTATATTACATCATAAAGTAATACAAAACTACGACAACGTCTTGTCTTCATATCCCCTCATATTATCTCTTCAGGTCATTCATAAAATACTTCTTCACATCCTGGAAAAATTAAATATTTAGAGGGGTGAGCTGAGATGCTCAGTAAGGATAATAATATAGCACAAGCTTTCATGAATAATCATAAACATTTAAGTAAATGTATAACTAAACAAAAGAATTTTAAACATGAACTTCATCATAATATGGAAAAAATAAAATGAAATAATTATATTCACTTATTCACATGGTTATTCTACCGGTTGAATAATCACATGCAATATCAATAACCACTATCGTAAGGATGGAATGCCTAATTCCAGACTATCATAACCACTTAGCCAGGGCCTCGTGCCAAGACAACAAATAAGATTTTTTCAAGGTCTCATGTCAGGACACTAGTTTGTCTCATGAGACCTACCGATGCATCGAGGAGCTATAGCGGACTCCACCCATCACTTATTAAGTCCAATTAATTCTTCATATGAACAGGTTTAAACATATCATGAAACATAACATAATCGTATCATATAAAACATGCATAAAAGAAACATAACATTTCCACATTTCAATCACAAGATATAAATACAACACATTGATATAATAAAAACATTATCAAAACCATTTTCAATACCAAAATAAAATAAAATTAAAACTTGGTATTTATTTTTCATTTAAAAAAATTTATGGCTTGTAGAGGAAGCCGAAACTCAAATAATGGTCACGACGGCGGAGAAGTCGTTGTCACCGCATACGTATGACAAGAAAAACATTCCTTTTTGTCATTTATTAAAAATCATCGTATAATAAGATTCCTTTTGAATAAATGTAAAAGTCAAAGGGGTTTATACACCGTATAGAAGAAATTTGTTTATAAAACAAAATATGCCTCAATGAAAGGAGATTGAGACGAAGTCCCTTACAAAGTTCATTTTTTTTAAAATAAAAGTAATCTATTATGTGTATTCACTATAATTACACATAAATAAAGTACAAATACAAGATAAGACATAATAATATCATGACATAATTTGAAAGTAAGAGATTAACCCAAAGAATAGAAACTGGGTTAAGAAGTTCCCTTACCTCGTGTCCGACTTGACTCGATCGTTCTTTAACCTCCTGAATAATATACTAGAGTAAATTTCTAATTTATTAATAACCTTTTTCAAGTTCATTATTCCTTTTATATCACTTATTACCATGTTATGAACATTATGTAATTATTTAATTTAATAACGGTCGTTTTGTCGATCTTTGGTACTTGAGTCAAAAATAAACATCTTATAATTACAAGTTGTTTATGTGGTAGAATATCCATTATCTCTAGAATTATATTCATGATGTAGATATCATATATATAATATATATCCATTATATACATTCATTCGTAATATTACGTAACATTTAGAGGTAATAAATGAAATGCACCGTTCATGGAGACGGTAAGCCGTACGTACGCATGAATGCTACTTTCATTTCTATTTCATATTTAATGGAATGAATTCATAATGATATAAAGGTATATTAAAATTCCAGTATAATATCATATATAATATCATTTACTCCATCCTTTATACATCCCACATATGTCATTATCGATTCAAATCACTTTGAGGGGGTGGTAGTCCGCACTTCCTAAAATGAAATTATCACGTTGATCCATAATGGAAATCATAAATGTATTCCATAAATGAGAAATAAAGAAGAATAAGGAAAAAATAAACATAATATATATCATATATAAATATAGTGACATATTAATGGCCACCATGAGATGTGTTAAAAGAAGATTGGACAATCATCGTTTCGTGAGGTAGAAATTCGCCAACCACAGAAATAGTATGTTCTTTAACCATTAGACGAAGGTGTGTGTAAGTGTAAATCAAATAATTCTCATAACAACATCCTATTATATTGAATATACTGGTGTTTTTACTAAATAATAGAATAAAAATAGTTTAAGGGGTTGGAGAAGCTAAATAAAACAAAATAACATAAGAGAATATATTACCTTAAAATCGGGTAACTCTTTTTTATTTGAGCCAAAGGCTTCCTTGGGAAGAATTTTGCCCAAAGTGAGGCTTCTAGGAGTAAGAGAGGGAAGATGAGAGAGTATTTGGGTAGAGTTTGTCCGAGCCAAATGGCTTTGATGGTGTGAATAAGGTGGTATAGGTGGGGGCCATTTATAAGAGGAGAGGAGTGGCACTCTTGGAAAGTCATGAAATGTTACATTATTATGAAATGATTTGATGATTTTAAAGGTCCCACAATGATATATATAGAGTATAAGGTGATAAGGGTTCGAAATATACTCATCCAATTGGTTTTTGACATGTTTAAGTCTTAGAATTTACATTATCTTTTCATTTTATTTAAATCGTTAATTAATGAGGTAATCACTACATCATCATGGTGTCATAAAAAATATAATTTATTTAATGTCTAAAAATTATTAAAAAATACATTTATGTGGGAAATGTTTTTATATTTCAAATTAATTTTAATAGTCTAAAATTTAACTTATATAACCCCATGTAATAATTGTTTTAGTAAAACAACACATGTTTGTGTCGATTTAATTTTTACTTAAATAAAAAGTTATTAATGTTATTTTCTTACCCAAGTGGCTCCCTGGGGTCCCCAAGTTTACCCATGTATTGTATTGGTCATTCATGACTCATCCAATAAGTTTAGGACAAGCTTCAAGATATTTTAATATTTTTATAATATCATTTTTACCTTAAATTTCACCAATTACCTTTAATCGCGATTAATAGAACATAAAAGTTACTATTCATAAAAAATTATTTTAATCCCATTGAACCACATTTTACTTCATAATTACAATGATGTATGTCGGATTTTTTAAATTCAAATCACAGAGGTGGTAAAATTTCATTTAAATGAAAAATCAGTTTTTTAACTACCACTTAGTGGTTTCACTATTCATCAAAAATCGAAGTTTTTCAGAACAACACCAAAAATTAACCCTAAGCTATATTTGATATTCCTAATTAAAAAATGATTTCTATTTTAAAAATTCAAAACATATAAGTTGAATTAATTAATTTAATAATTAAAAACCGATGTCACAACAAATAGTGTGTTTTTAAGAAAGAATATCAATCAAAAGATTGACAATTGTTTATGTCCAATTTCAAAGGTAAATTAATTCTACTAACCACCATTGGATAAAATGGTAAAAATATATTCTAATTATACTTTATAAACAGTCAATTGTATAATTTATCACTATAAATTATTTTGATTAAAAAAGTTGTTTTCAAGTATTTTTCACTATTCATCCAAAACTGGAAGTTCTCAGAAAAATACCAAAAATTCAACATAGGCTAATTTCGATATTCCGAATCCAAAAATGAAGTCCATTTTGAAATATAAAATTTATATAATTTAAAATAGTGGGTATTACTATTCATAACTGCTACTTTTATTGGTCGTGATGTGTTAGAACTCGAGGTTGCGTACAACACACGCTGCTCTATTATTCAAAGAGGAGCATACCATGGAAGGTTGGGGTGTTACAATACTACCCATACGACCATTATGATTCCCTTCATGAGATTTTACCTTAGGGTATTGGTTTGCATAATTCCCATACATTCTACATTTAAAACATTTAACCATTATTGATGTCTTAGAAAAACCATTATCTTTTTCCACGGTGTTAACTGAACCTTTTCCTTTGCAATTACTGGATTTGTGTCCTTATTTTCCACACCCAAATCATCTTCTAGTTCCTTTGAAACAATCTCTTGGATGCCTCTTCCCACATGATTTACATGAGGGAAATTGAACTTTATTTCCTCTATGATCATCATAAAACTCTATATTTCTCGTATTTGATGAATACGGAAACTTACCAATGTTTAGATTGCTGGTCATATTATGAGATTTCTGATTTGGAATAATAATGATGCTTCACCTTCTAAATCCCATTTCATTTGGTTTCTCATAAATAATATCATTCTGTTGTCCATCATATTCTACATTAACATGAATCTTTATGTTTCCAGCCATTTTCTAAAACCAAAAAAGAATAGTGTGAGAGGCAAAAAATATACTAGAAAAACAGAATATTCAAGGGGTAGTACTTTCAATATATAACATCATAGGATTAATCCTAGGTTATTCATGATAATTATCATAATTCTAGGATTGTAACCAATACTTATACATAACATTACGGACATCCCTAGAACTACCTTATATATATCTCCATGGATCTCACTAATGTTTTTGCATCCTAGATTCCAAAGGATAACTATACCTTTGATCTGATACCAACTGTAGAGACCCAAGCTTTACATACATGGACATTATGTTAATTTTCTGAAATACTTAGTAAAGTAAAAAAAACAAATTCTCAAAGACTGTATTAGTTTAGTTTCTTTGGAAACTCGGAACATAATCTTTTAATCATGGTTAAAGATCATCAATATCTCCCATAAATATATTCCCCATTTGTTTTTGTACATAAAACCTTTCTATAAATATTGGGGAAAAGAAAACAAATAATGGGAGAGATCAAATTCTCAGTAAGGTTAAGCATGGAAAAAACATATACATTTGAACTTAAAAACATGAACATAAATTTTAAACATCAAAATCCTGAATCGTGAAATAAATCAATGTAGTATGTAAGGAATAGATCACAATGTTACATTAATAATGATAAAAAATCATGGAAATAAACCATTTAACTGTGGAAAACCATTAAACACATGTTATGATTTCCATAGTTGCCAAGGCACTGCTTCCAAGACCATCATAGTGGACAATGCCCATTTTTGAACCGGGTTTACTTGTCGTTCTAACCCTGTATTACTAAACCAGGTTTACTTTCCATCCTACCGTGACTATATCATGAGATATAAATAATTACCCAATGTATTTGAGGCATATATAGATCCCAACCATATCATAATGAAACCATTCATTCATGTGCCACAAAAAAACATAAATCATTCATCATAACTCAACGTATAAAATGGGTTTTATAAACATCATCCCATCATAACATAATCTATACAAAACAATGGATATAATTTCATCATAAAAAAATAAAAACATGTAAATAATAAAGACATTATACTTGAAACATAACCATATTATATAATTTTATCAAAAATGGAAAATAGTTTTGATAAAAACACTTGAAATTATTTCTTGAGAAAAATATCCTTTCTTATTTCAAATCATTTTCTTTTCTGAAATTGACATGCAATTTTAAAATAAAAGATTTTCTTTGAAATTAATCATGATATCTTATAGAGTAAGCTTTATATAAATAATGGATTATTAAATGGTAAAAATCCATTCAAGCTGTATAAGTTAAAAAGACATCCTCCTCGTACTTTTTCTGGAAAAGTCAAAAAGTACGTTATATGGTAAACAAAAGAATGATTCCTTCCATACAAAATAGTAAAAGTCAAAAAGGGGTTAACACGACATTAAAAATAAATAGAAGAATAGTAATAACTATTTGAAAACATTTTTTATAAAACATGGACATGGATGATAAATATAACCCTAGTAAATACTTACGAATAAACAATCTCGGATAAGAACGAGTTTGGAATAATTATCCCTTGACATTTATGATTGGTGGAATCATACATGTCATAAAATAAGAAAAAATACATGAATATATAAATATAATATAATTCATAATAAAAATCATAAACATTCATGGGAAGCATAAGCACCATACAAAAGAAATAGATGGTGATTGAGGCATATGTCTCATAGAAATAAAAGTGAGACAAAATAATCCCTTACCTTAGGTCTGATTTCTTCCTTATGGGTCTGAACCTCCTGTTTCATGATTTTAATAATTTCATCGACTTATTACAGAATAATATTTATTTTTATGATATCATATATGGTCATATTCGTAACATTTTATTAGTAACATTTCATTGTTACTCCTTATTCGGGTGTTAACTACTTTATGTTATAATGCATGCTTTGTTGAATAAATTATTATTCCATTTTTTAGGTTATAGTTATATAATTTATAGAATTTCATTAGTATAATATATATAATATTAATTAATACAATTCATTTATATAATCATTATTCAATGAATATCATGTAGAATGAATCGCATCACATCGTGGAGACGGTAAACCATATGTACGCACGACCGACGATACCATTCCCATGATTGTGGATTTGTATTTTAGTGTATGGTGTATAATATTTCAGAATCTGTATAATTTTACAATAATCACATATATTTATTTCTTTCATCATTATGCACATCCAAGTATGTTGGTGATGAAAAACAAATTACACCACGGCGTGGATACGGTAAGTTGTACATATGCACGCGTGGTGACTTTATTTATCACATGATGTATAATAGATGGAATATGGTATTTTCATATTCATAATAACATATCGGTGTACAATTGATACTAGAGTTATTACTTAATAATGAAACAACTCATATAGAGGATGTAGAAGAAAAAAAAGATTGAATGAATCGGTAAAGGATATTACCTCTTATTTGATGTGCCTCTTCTAAACCTCCTCTTATGACACTAAAGATGGTATTTTAATAATACTAGGACCTCTAGTATGTTACTAGGAAAGTTTATAAGGTAAGAAGACATGTTTTAGCAGAATTTGAAAGCTCAAAATGGAGTGAAGAGAAGAGGGAGGAGGTGCCCTTTTATAAAAGAGTAGAGGGGAACTTTTGGAGACATCCAAAATATTAATTTATAATAAACACAAAAACCACCAAAAAACATTGAAAGTGACTAAAATTCGAATATGAGATATAATAGGGTTGTAACCTCCTTGACTGATCAAATTTAGACATGTTTTGATTTTATTTTAAACCTTACCATTTTGATTTATCCTTATTTAATATATTTAATTTTATTTGTGGTAAAATATTATATATTTTAAATGGTTATAAATACTTAATTATGTGTTGTGAATTTCCCATAATTGGATACTTTATTAATTTTTCTACTCTATCAATTTAAATTTTTAAATTTAAAATATTTTTATTATTTTTAAAAAATTTAATATTATGTGATATTTATAAAATATCAATATTGTAGATTTTGATATTATTTATTTATTTGTATTTAAATAAAATCCAAACAGATGATAGAGTCGAACCAAAATTTTTAATATATTACTACCATGTAATTTGTATCTATAAAATTCCTGGATCACATTAATTTGCTCATATAATATTTATTTTAATATTTTTAAGACCATTTATTTGATATTTTTCTTAACAAAATAATTACTACAACATTTTTGTAAATTAATTTAATATACATATTTTTGCAATAAAATTTTTAATTAAAATACTATGATAAATATAAATCTAATATACTTCATAATAATAGTTTTAGACAAATTTATCATCTAAAAACCAACTTTTAAAAAGTTACCTTTACTAAATTAGGTGACAACTTTGACATATATTAAAATAAAATAATATACATGTCATAATATGTTTTATAAAGCTCCAAATGGTCCCAAAGTCTACCCTTTGATGCTTATGGTTTATATATACTCTACCCATATGGTTTGGTCAAGTTTCGTGTCCTTTTGAGGGGTATTATTATTTTAATAAAAACTATATTATTGATTATTCACTAAATAAAAAATTTCAGCATCATTAATGTGTAAGTTATTAAGGTAATTATATATTTCATTAAAATTAAAATTAAATTACCACAATGAAGAAAAACATTTTATCATTAAAATGAGTTTTTATAATATAATTTATATTCTATATATCCTTATATTAAAGAAATTTAATTAATAATGTTTGAGTGAGACATATTTCACTTTCATTTAAATAAAATAAATTAAAGGATTTAATCTCATCCAAGTGGGTACCAATAGATTCTATTTCGACCAAATAAAGTTTTAGAGAGAAATATAATCCATAAATTATATTAATACATGTGTTAGGGTAATTTTATAACAATATCATTACCCTTTATTACCTGATTAATCTTTAACTGTGGTAAATAAAATTAACCGTAGCTACTATTCATAATGACTAAAAAAATAAAATTTTCCTATTTACACAATTTAGACCTCCTAATTCCAAATATTTAATCCATTATTACAAATTCAAAAAACATAATATTCATTAATTAATTTCAAATGAATCATGTTGTCAAAAAAATGAGTTCTTATTTAAAACAGTGCAAAAGTTTGAAATGTTTTTACCTATGAATTCAATGTAACATTAATGATAATTACATACATTATATTAAATGGTATAAATATATTCTATTTATACTTTAAAAAAAATTCAATATTATAATTTATCCATATAAATTTTCTTGATGAAAAAAATTTATTTTAAATAATATTTAGCGTATTTTACTATTATTCAAAATATAAAATTATCATAAAAATATGAAAATTTTATTCAAAGTAAATTTTTATATCCTGATTCAAAACAATTAGTTTATTTTTGTCAAATTGATCTTATAAACATGCCCAAAATTAGATTTAAAATGGGTGCACCATCAAACAGTGGCAAAACTGCATTTTTTAAAAAATACTTCCTTTATATGAAAAAATGATTTTGTTCTCATACCATGTTCTAGAAAATGTGTAAGATGAATCATAATGTTATAAAATTCAAAATTTGGTTAATAATATTCATAAAGTCTAATTAATAATAATAATATATCATTGTTTAGCGAAACATTCTATTGCCTACCATGTAATCTATCATGGAAGGTCTCTCTTGCATTTATCTTATGCCAAGTCAGTGTTACGTGTAGTGAAAGATTCTTTTGGTGTTGCGTATAACATAATCCAAACATAGTTAATTTATACATTGAAAAAAATTGATAGTCAATGTTGCGTAGAATAATTTCTACCAAACAAACTTGAAATTGTGTGTAACCCGAGCCAAGAATAGTGTTGTGTATACTGCAAGCTAATACGGTGTTGCGTATAGAGCAAGATAATCATGGTGTAGATTACAACAGAAGGCATCAAATAAATTAAAAATAATCGTTCTCATACAATCTTGGGGTGTTACAGACCTATTGCCACCACCACCCCTAGGTGGTCTACGCCAGGTTCAGGGAGCTGGTGGGTAGGGATGAGGCCAGATGTAGGTAATGAAGTCTTATGACCTTGGGGCGCCAAGGATGAAATGAGGAACGATATTTTTCTTTTCCTCATTAGTTTTAGTTTTTATATACATAGGTTATATTCATTTCTTCCATGCCACAATCCTTGTTTGAGACTCATAGATTCCAGTTGAACCATTGACTATAACTTTATACTTAGAGTCTCTCACTGGAGGAGACTCAATTATCCCGCACTAGTACCGATAGTGTGTCCTGAACCATGGAAGACCGATTTTAATTGGAGATATCATTGTAGCAGTGTCGAGGCCAAACAACGTCACTATTGGTATGGAATATTAATCGACCATTCATACTCAGATAGACAATTTTAACCACATGGTGTGGGGTGTATGTAGCGATGGAAGTATGTTTACATTTGTTTTAGTAAAGAAAACACAGGAAGAATATGATGGACTCACACATAGGATGGTGCATCTGATTACTCATTAGTTGTCAGGCCTCACCCTCAGTGTAGTGTATGATACGAGCCCTCCGTTTCTAGTAGGGGTGGTAGAGTTTGATGATGTATTTCCTAAAAATGGTCTGGGATTACCTTTCCACAGGGAGATTGAATTCTTTTTTATCAACACCCTTGGAGAAAAATAGATATCTATACCCTAGTTTTGTTTTCCATGAATTAAGACCAAAGATTGTTGTTATATTTAGATTATATGTTCTTAAACATAGTGACCATGAATAATAGGTATACGCTACTAAGGATTGATGTCCAAGATGGTTAGTTGAAATGGTCATGGTGGTTCTCAAATATTTTCCTCAAATCATGCTATCACTAGCTATTTGTAGAAGATGAATATATACCAAAGCCAACCATCAGATGTCGTTATGGTAATTATGAGTACATGGGGAAGGTTTTTGGAATGACAAGAACCCTATCAGTGTTCATGGGACTCATGAACTAGATTTTTTAGCAATACATAGACCTCTTCATGGTGATATTCATAGATGACATCCTAGATTACTCGGCATCTGAGGAGGACCACAAGAGAAACTTGAGGATGGTCCTAGAAAAACATTGTGATCGCCAACATTACGAGAAGTTCTTGATGTGAATTTTTGGATTTGGGAGGTCCATTTTCTAGGACATGTCTTCTCAGAGGCTAGATTTTCAGTCGATCCAGTGAAGGATGAGGCAGTTCTTTCTGGGGATCCCCCCAAGAGTGCTTCCGAGTTGTGGAGTTTCCTTGGACTATAAGGGTACTATGTGAGGTTTTTACATGAATTACCTAGAGTTGCATAAATAGTGGAAGAATTTAAATGATAAGGGTAACCTTAAATGTGGATAGAAATGTTTCAGTAGCGGTTTTAGGAGATAATGCATTGGTTGACAAGTGCTCCCATCCTAACATTACTAAAGGAGGGATTCAAGTACGTGGTGTCATAAAATGCATCTGTGACGTGGCTTGGTTGTGTAATGGTGTATAGGTAAGAAATTATTTCCTATGGTTCATAGTAGTTGATACCACATGAGATGAACTACATGACCCAAGATATTGTGTTAGAAATGGTAGTATTCACATTGACAATGTGGTGACACTACCTAATGGGAATGGGATTTATCATCTAATCTAGTCAAAATTGTCTCAATTATATCTTATTTGAGAGGAATCTGATCATGAGATAGAGGAATTTTCTAGAATTCCTCCAGGACTATGACTTAGAGATTGTCTATACTCCTGGTAAGGGGATAATGGTGGTAGATTCTCACCATAGGAGATCTCATTTGAAGTTTCTAAACGAGGTGTCAGAGTAGATGGACTAGTTTTAGTTATCATTTATGAATGGAGATGGAGTAGTGTACCTATAGTATATGGTTATCATCTCTCCAATCATACAGCGAGTCAGTGAGGAAAAACAAGGGGATAAAAACTATGAGACCATACATGCTCAGACGTCTATAGGGAATACTCCTGATAGATATTCAAAAGGTGGGGATAACATCATTCATTTCCAAGGACACACAGTAGTACCAGTGGAATTGTTGGAGGAGGTTTTGAGGGAGATTCATACATATTCTTTGGTTGTACATCTAGATGTGGGGATTATGTATTAGGAACTCAAACATCATTTTTGGTTTCCAGTGATGAATAATGGAGTTATAGAGTTTGTTTCTTGATTTCATACTTTTCAGAAAGTGAAGGATAACCATCGAGTTCCAACGGGTTTATCTCAACCCCTTGAGGTGAAAAAATAAATGTGGGATGGGATATAAATGGAATTTATGATTGGTTTACCATTTTCATCCATGGGACACGATTTCATCTGGGTGATCATTGACAGACTCATTATGTCACTCAAATTTCCAGCTATTTGAAAGTACAGTTCAGTAGAGAACATGGGACACCTCTATGTGCATGATATATTTTGACTCCATTTAAATCCATCGACCATAGTTTCAGATTGTGATTCTATCATTACATATCAGTTGTGTAGGGTATTAAAAGAGGATTTTGGGACCTAGTTATGCTCTAGCATAGTGTTTCACCACCAGATAGACGAAATGAATGAGTGTACCATTCTGTTTCCGGAGGACATATTGTGGGATTGAATGATAGATTTTGGATGCAGTTAGGAGGATCCCCTACCACTAGTAGATTTTACATAAAACAACATATATCATTCCACCTTTGTTATGGATCCATTCATGGCCTTGTACAAGAGACCCTACTAGTCACCAATTTTCTAGACAGACTGAGGAGAGTCACCATTTATGGGGCCAAAGATGCTGAAAGATACAAGAGATAAGGTGCAGATCATCTAGGAGTGTATGAAGACTGTGAAATGGCATTAGCAATCTTATTTTGATTTGAGAATGGGGCCTTTAGAGTTTGAGGAAGGGGACCACATGTTTATTTGGGTTTCACCTTGATTAGGATAATAGAGATATGTCCAGTGTATGAAGAAACATATGAGTTTCATTGATCCTTTCCAGATAATGTGTAGATTTTGAATGATCGAGTACCACATGGAATTACCATTGCAACTATTTAGAGTACATTACATTTTCAATTTGTCGCCGCAAAGAATATATGTTCATCACCCATGACATGTCATTGACAGGGGTGAGCTGGACATTGAGGATGGATTTAATTTTTCTCTTTACCCTGTGGATATTTTGGTTCATTGTGAGAGTATCAATTGATGGATATCGATTCTTTTGGTGCATGTCTATTGTCATAAAAGAAAATCTCAAGGAGAGCATGTGGGAGAAGGGTGCTCAGATTCATGCTCAGTACCCTCAACGGTCTGAGTACCCTTGTCTTGGATTTTCAGCATCGTCAATTCCCATGGTGGGGAGAATGTAATGTCTTAGATTTTCTAGGAATTAGTTTTTGATATTATATGGATTGATATCGAGACCAATTGTTGAGATGGTGAGCGATTCTGAGGCTCATTGTTCTAGAGAAAAATGGTTAAAAATATTAAAATATTTAATATCACACATGCTTGATGTTCCTGAAAAAGTTTAATAACATCCAAATAGGTGTATAGATCATATATCAAATGGAATTGTGGAATAAAAAACAATAAATATACCCTAGGAATGACCTATCTTTTTTTAGTGTGGGTCATTTTTAGAAAAATTCACCAAGGATGCAACCAAAAATAAAATAATTAAATAAACATACATTATTTTTAAATCATAATAACTCATGAATAGGGAATCGATTGTAAAATCCAAGAAAAAATTTGTTTTCTTAATTTCGTGTTTTCCCAAGACATTACATAACATTGGTCGGTGTGAGTTGATTGTGAAAAATTCTCCCCCGGTCCAAGAAATAGATAAAATAAATTATAAGAAAATTTTATTTCATTTTTCTTTAGTGTGCAAACCTATTTCTTATATAAGTTTTCAACTAAGAAAGTATCCCCAGGGTTGGAAACTATAACTTGGAGACATAGAGGTTGTTGGAGTATAATATTCTTAACAGATGATAATGGGTTAGGATCATATCGTGGATTGTCAAGCCTACAAAGATAGAGGATATTATCAATAATGGAAACCTAATTGTTCATCATCGACAATCGATCCAAAATATATTTCGGGAATATATTAAAATTATTTTATTACCTATTATTAATTTATGTGATTATCAAAAATAAATCAATGAACAGATTTTTTTCTGATCAATCGCCTTGCGAGATTGGTTTATTACAGCGTAAAATTTGAGAATTATTTCCAAATCTGACGATTGATTAGCTTATAAAAATGAATTTAGATCGAAAGGAACATAAATAATGGTTAATTCCACACATTTAATAGGCCTTTATCCCCTGATTCATCATTCATCATGAGAATTATTCATTTGGCATGGGACTCGACTATTCCAGATCAATCGATCATTCCCCACCAATTTCATTGCACAACGATATTATATCATAGATTTAGGATCAGAATGGAATGATAGAGGTGTGATGATATAGACTAATTGAGTCTGTTGATAGATGGATCTTGTTTTCTTATTCTTATGTATGAAACAAATAACAAAATTTTGATCTTTTCCTAAGGAGATTTGAAGATAAGACACGTTGTCATAAATAGAGTGGAATGGTTGACCATGGATCTTCGATCGACCAATAGATTTAAGATAGAGTAATAATCGAGATTCCTAGAGGAAGAAAGATAGATCTAGAAAATATTTAAGAACAATGAATTTATTCTTGGATTACAATGGCATGTGGGTCCCCATAATAACAATGCTAGGGTTTGGATGGAGTTAAGGACCACACAAAATGTGACCCTCCCCGGATGACTCAACATGTACTCCAGACAGTACAAAAACATGAGTAACATTACATTGGATGATCCCATATCGTGTACATATAAATTGACATAGATATGTATTGGTATAAACAGACTAGTACACCGATACAACTCTGGTATATGCACATGGCCATGAGATAGAGGCAGAGAACCATGTGTCTCTGCACGCTATGTACTCCTCCTAAATTCTATGTATATGAATAATACCTATAAAATGATTTTATTCCACATGTTCATGACTATTGATAGTAGAATATGACTTATCCTCCTTGGGACACACCAAGTGATCCCATAAATAGTGATTGAGGCCCATAAATGTCCAAGTTTGGACCATCTTATTTTTAGGGTGTTCCCTTAGTACATTCTTCAGGGATTTAGTATGAAATTATGTCCACATCACTAGATTTTAATCCCCTCTAAATGAATATTATTAGATTGAGTATGGTTTCCTTCCTTGAGACTGGATTCGAATTCTTTATCACCCCTGGTGGAGTCCAAGGAACTGCAAAACCTCCTTATGTAGGGATCTATGCCTACATCTAGTTGTCTGCATTAGTAGGGATTTTGGTATCCCCCAGTGTGTCTAGGAATGACCCCCAATGTAGTGGGTTGATGCATATTAGATATGTGGTATCCCCTAGTGAGCCTAGGCACAATCAGTGGTGTCCATGGTCAGTTCTAGGTAAGTCCCCCTCTCTATTTGTCATACTTTTCCCTCACCAACATGTTTTATTTGGGTTGAGACCAAACAAGATATACCTCTTCATAGATTGTCTTTGATGATAATGTGTCTCTATGAGTTATCTTGCTTCAAGTGATCATTCCTTGAGTAGAATCTTATATCTAGAAGGTATTTATGACTGCATGCTCGCATGGTGTCTTTCTTCGGTATATCTAGACATTCTTGTTATATGTGTTGTAGACATAAACTTATGTAGTTATGACTATATTTTTTTTTGTATTTATTTTTTCTTTTTGGGTGTCCAACCAAGTATTTTTATACTCACCCTATACATTCTTTTCTCTCACGTGTCTTGTCTTGTATAGTTTATTCCCTTTTAATAGAGTTCTAGGCAGGCTAAGACCAAGCAATACTAATTCAGACCTGACAGAACGAGGTGTGTTCCTTTTTATTGTTGAAAATAGTCCCAATACAATTATTTTAAGGTTAGACTTGTGTTACACACTCTTTTTAGTGGTCTTGTTTTTGACTATGTTTATTTTCCAGTAATTTCATTGGCGTACTCTATTATGGGATCTTAGATGTATGTGTCTATCTTTTTAGGTCTTTCACATTTCTTCATTTTTTTTCTTGGAGATGTGGGAGTGTGTATAATTACATTATGCAAATGCCTCCCATTTTTTGGATATGTCTACTGGGTGCTAATCAACATCCACTGGGCCATTGGAAGATGGCTTGGGGTAATCACAGAAGGGGCCACAATGGGATGGGTCATGATAAGATTTAAAGGTCATGTTTTATTTCTATTTACAGATTAGTGCATGAAATAAAAAATATAATAATTTATATTCTTAACTCATTTTGGTATAATACCCATCTAAATAAAAAATGTATAAATTAAAAAATCCACAATGAATTCATGTGAGAATTATTTATAATAAATCTCAAAAAAAGATGACTATGAAAAATTGAAATGAAAGAGACATTAGAATTCCTCAAACATTATTTATATTGTGGGTCTCCAATTTTTTCATGGTGAATCTATTATGTTAATATTGGGAATATCCAACAGATAATCTTAACCAATAAAATAAATGAAATGCAATACATCAAGGTAGTCGTATTTTGTGATGGAATTTGATTGCATTTCCTTATAAATGGATTTATCCTTCATGTCAATCATATCCTCAAGATCAACATTGTTGACCTATGTTATTATATATTCATGATTGAGAAGATATTTGAAAAAACTGAAAAAGTTGTAAATAAAATTTCCCCTTTTTATTTCTTTTAAATTCATAATTATGTGTTATGGTTATAGATAAAAAATGAACATGTTTTGTTTTAATATATTCTATTTTATTTGTAATACTTTTAAGTATCATTACTTTTGCTAATATTTTCTTTGATTAGGGACCACGTGATTTTAGAAAAATAGCTTTTAAAAAAATCTTATTGACAAAGAAAAATTAAGTGACATCCTATGCCAGTACAATCATGCCCTATAAATCAAATTTTTCAGAGCTTTCGAGGGAGGTAGAATCATTGTAATTTTACATTGATCAATCCCATGTTTATATCCAACAAATTGATCATGAGAGAAACCATTTAAAAGAGAATATCAAGCTCATCAAAGTCACTTCTCAAACCATGTATGCCGAACCACCCCAAGAAAGTATCTCATTCACCCTACATACCCATAAGTATTTTTCATGTGTATTAATGGGATATATTTTAATAAAATAAAACTAGAAATATATATATTATTTTTTATATAATAATGAATATGTTTTTATCTTTTTATTGATACTTTTTAAATGATTTTTATTTCGATACATAAAATAGAAATAATATTTTGGGTACTATTAAAATCCAATATATAAATTAATGTAGATGAATTAATCGATTTTTAAAATAAAAAATATTTTAGTAAAAATTATTATTAAATAATTTTTATCACATAATAATTATCATATCATTTTTATGATGACAAATGTATTTTTTATATTGTTTTGAAAACTGTAATTATCAAAAAAATCCCACATTTGTAAAAAAAATTGATTGTTATTTTAAAATTGAAAAAAATCATAGTTACAGAATTATTCAGATAAAATTAATATTTATTTTTTCATCAGTACATCAAAAAATTTCAATGGTGATTTTTTTATTATTTTCTATGATCGTAAAATTTTCAGCTAAAATTTTAATATCATATAAATAAATGCTTGTTATTATGTAATCATAAAGACAAAAAATGAAATAATAAATAATATAAAAGTTATCCATGACAAAATTTATATTTTCATTTTATTTTTATAAGTTTATAAATCTATTATGAATCCTCAAAACCATTAATATATTTTAAGGTTGTAAAATTATCCCTTTAGAAGTATGACCCACCTCCACTTACACAAGGAAATTGTTTTATTATTTTAGTCCCATGCTCTTATAAAATAATGAAAACCACTCAAAATTATTAGAAAATGTGTGTCAAAACCATTGGATTGTTTTTGATTTTTTTTATTTAATTATATAGAGTAAAAAACCTATGTTTGAGAAATATTTAAGAATTCACTACTAATTTACAATATAAACACACCCAAGCTACCAATTCAATTCACTCATATTTGTTAGAGAACGTTCTTTCACTATTATACCACCTCTATAGTCCTCCCACAGTTCCCCCAAGCTTTCAATAAGGCCTTGTTACTAATTTTGTGTCACAAACTCATGTAAGGGTTCTTTTCATTATTGTATTTAATAAGGATTATTAATTATCTAATACCTTCAATTTCAAATTCCTAATTTTTATAAATGTCTTTAAATGCCCCTATTAGTTTCAATTTTATTTCCTAATTAATAGAAAACCATTTTAATCACATCAACACAATTTTTTAATTTTTTTGTGACTTTGTTTTGCTGCCAAACATTCAACATGACATTCCTTGACAAAACAATTGGTTAGTGAATACAATACCCATTTCCCATCAAGGTTATTCACATTTATCAAATTATAATTATTTGACTTGAGATATGAATGTTTTTATTTCACAATACTGTATCATGTAATTTAAAATTTTGATGAAATAATCCAATTTTTATGATCTATATTGCACAATTATGAATGAGAATGAAATGAAAGTGACGGTGCACCCAGAATTATATATATCTCTAATACATTGTGTTATTTTTAGTGTCATGAGACATCATGTTGGTATATGTAGTGAGCCTGATTATTTTATTGGACATTTTCTATCATCATGTGTAAAATTATAAACTTGACCAATGTTTATGATTTAGTGTTTTAAGATGTTGCCACATTTTCCATGTTGCATTTATGAATATCATTATATATCATTCCTCATTATTCATCATTATCATTCTAAAAATTTATTCCTTTTTTTATAATATGTTTAATTTTCTTCACATTATTCCATGATTATTACCTTACTGGGCTTTATAGCTCAGTACTTTCTTATGTATCTCCCCAGGTTAACTCATATAGTTTTAGGTATGAGCATGTTAATGATATTTTTAATAAAGATGATGTATTTCCAATTTATGTTGTTTTGTAATGTACTTAATTCCTAATGATGATAGCATTATTGATCTTCAGGGTTATATTATTCATAATATTATGTACTAGATTATTAATTAATTTGTGTTTAAGATGAGGGATTTCAAAGTTGGCATAAATGGAAAAATTATATCGTTTTTTGAATTTGGATTAGAAACCTATAGGGTAATTCTTATGGATAGGAATAAATATAAGAAAACAACCCTTGATTTTGGTAAGTATAGATTAAGTAGTTAATCAAGAAACTATATCCTTGACTGAATACCTAATGCGGATGTGGTTTTGGCATAGATGTACAAATGGGTAACACTCCAACCCGGTGTGTCATGACTGAATCAATATACAATAGTACATTCAAATTGATCCTAATACACACCAACATTGACATCCATCAGTTATATGATTTGATAAACTCATAGGCTCATTAGGGACCATTATTAAGGGAACAAAAAACTCCCATAAGAATATATGTTAGGAAATAAAACATGGATAACCTATATTGAAGCAAAACGATTCATATGTTATAGAAATAAATGTATGTTATAAGTTATCCCTTTAATGTAATTGTATTTCCCATTTATGTGTATAATAGATTCAAAATAATCATTTTCTAAGATTTTGTTTATTCCAACTAATGGCCAAAAATATGAGGAACTAGGTAAAAAAATATTTTGGTTAATGTGATGATTACACCAACAAGATGCCCAATCTAATGGGACATGGAATCACAAACATTGTGATGATACTCTAATAGTTGATTTAAGATATAAATAGAAAATTTTATCAGAAAGATTATATGAATCCCCCTAATAAATAAAAAACATAAATTGAGATCTTTATGATACAAAGGACTACAGTGTTCAATAGATATTTTGATCCCTTAATCACAAATAAATGGGTCAACTCCACTGACAAGCTCTTCTTCTTCCATCATTGTTATGAAAATGAGAAGGTTCTACTAGCTATTATCATATGAAGGTATAAGATTATCAGTTTTGAACATTGTTCAATAATATAAATCATGTGGAAGATATATATGTGATGGGGTGGATGGAATTCGAGAACACTTATTTCAAAAAATATTTTCCATGTACTATCTGACTAAAAATTAATGGAATCTCTTATACCATAAGAAAAATAATGATGAATCTATCCGGGAATACAATGGAAGCATCACAATACATTCAGGGTACACCAATTTAATTTATGTTACCCACTAATTCATGGTTTTCTATTTATTTTGTGGGAAATAACCTAGTCTATAAATATACCTAGAGATCTAAGACTGTGTTAGCTATGAGGAACTTGTCTAATGTGCCCTCAAATTCAGAATGGAGATCAGTGAATCTCAGGGATATCATGAGTATAAGATGTTGATTTTCATGTTTTATTATGGAGATCTCATGAAAAAACATAACAGTTCCCTTACATTTTAATACCCCACTTGTCAATGGTGCGAAAAGAACTACCCAATATATTTCTTAAGGGATGAGGAAACGATTTGGGTGTGGGTATGAAGGACACCTAGTTAACAAATTATTGAAGGATAAAACCACTAATTATTTAGAAGAGAGTAATTATTAATTCAACCATAGACATATTTTTCATTTCTATAACTATGATGAACTAGGGAATATTGATGACCATTGCACTATGCCAAGGGTTTTTTGTCACAACCAACAACTTCCAAGGCAGTAAGGGTGATATTATTCCATCAAAATTGATAAGTTTGATCCTGAGAATGAAGTGGTCACATATATTCATATAATTTATTCAATAATAGTTGATTTAATTTTTTATTCAGGTTCTAAACATTCCATCATAAATTAAATTTAATAGAACTATTCAGACACCACCAATATTCATGGATGTAGAGTTTTTAGTGAAAATAAGAAATGGGGAAATTATTGCATCCCAAGTTTATAACTCCTCCTCTGTCACAATTTTTTTTAAATTAATAATGAACCATATCATTCAATAATTTCATAAATTTTACAAAATTTGGTGGATGGATTGGTTTTTCCAATATATAGACAACATAAATTTTCATGAGAAGTAAATCAATCTCTGTATTGCTAATTGTCCCCCAATTCTGTAAAAGTGCACGGAAGAGGATGAATCCTCATTATCACTAAAATATTATGAATGGATATTATTTTTATACTAGAATGTTTATCTAGATAAAATAATTGATTCTCTATAAAGAATCATCCATGAAAAAATAATCATTTTGAGGTAGTATGTTGATGTGTTTCCAGATGAATTTCATGGTCTTCCTTCTAGTAAAGAGGTTGAATTTTCAATCAAGCTTATACTGGCAGTGTTTGTGTTATCCATGAAAACCTATAGAATGGATATTTTTTGATCTTCAAGAGTTGAATAAACAATAATACGAGAATATGGACAATGTTTTCATATGCTAATGTACATCACCATGTGGTGCACCATCCCTATTCAATAAGAAGAAGGATGGGTCTATGCAACTTTGCATGGATTATCATGATCATAACAAGATCATGATAAAGAACATGTATCCCCATCATGTAGAGTTGAATTTATTGATTATATATGAAGAGAAATATTCTTATACAAGGTGGTTCTTTGGTCATGATATTATCAAGTAAGGGTAATGAAGGAGGTTATCCCTGAGACAGCATTTCATACAAGGTATGAGCACTATGAGTTCATATTAATATCACTAAGACTGACTAATTCTCAAAAAATAATCATTTACATGATTATAAAAGTCTATTGAGATTACCTTGACCAATTTATTATAGTCATTCTGTATGAAATAATAATATACTCCAAATAATAAAGAAGGTCATGGGGATAATCTGGTTACAATGCTAAAGACCCTAAGGAAGGAGAATCATTATTCTATTTATAGGAAACGTGAGATCTTGATTAAAAAATTATCTTTATTAGGGTATTTCATCACATGTAATTAGATATTTTAAGACCCTTCAAAGATAGAAGAAATTCAAGGATGGCCAAGGCCAACATCAATGACTGGTATTCGTAGATTCGTTGGGTTAACTGTGTAATATTTCTGATTTGTCGAACATTTCTCATGACTATCAAACACTTTAACAAGCTAATTTATAGGGGATTAAATTTTTCTAGGAATAATGAATATGAATTGGTCATCAAAGATCTAAAAAATAAGCTTATCCCAACACATGTACTCACACTACCCAAAAGTGGATAACATTTGATGGTATTCATCAATGATTTTATTAATGTATTGGGTTGTGTGTTGATGAAAAAATAAAAATTCATAGCCAATAATTCAATATAGTTTAATTTTCATGAAAAAAACTACCAAAAAAAGATCTAATGATCGATGCAGTGATCTTAATGTTGAAAATTTGAAGGCATTATCTCTTTGATTAGAAGTTTAAAATATATATTGATCACAAATGCTTCAAGTATATATTCACATAGAAAGAGATGAATATGCACTAACAAATGTTGTTAGAGATGATAATTGACTATGAATTTTCAATTCACCAAAATCCTAGGAAATCAAATATTGTGTAATATTATCTAAGGATAAACAATCCAAAAATTATATCTTCGATACGATTTTAGATGGATCCAATCTTCTTAGATTTTAAAATTATGGAAATGGGAATCGTAAAATAAAGAACATCATCAATACTTTCTCAAATGATTTATCATCCTTCCCTTCGGTAGGGGATAATTATTCTCAATGAAATTATTTGGGAATTAAAAAGAAAGTAGAAACTATTAGAAAAGAGAAATACTTATATTTCACTATTAATCAAGATGGAATTTTGTCATTTGGGTCATGACTAAGTGTGCTATAAAATCACGAGCTAAAGAATGAGATTTTGGATGATTCACATAGCTCAAACTTCTCCATACGCGTATGAATCACAATTATGTATCATGATATTTGCGAGTACTTTGGTCAGATAATATGAAGAATGAGATCATGGAATATACATCATGATGTGTTGAATGTTTGAATGTTAATGTTGAAATGAAAAATTACAAGGGGATGATGAAACCATTACCAATGCCTACATGGAAATGGGATAAAATCACCATGAAAATTTTAATCTATCATCTAAAGAAATGATGATGATATAAGTGTATATAAGTGGGAGTAGATTGTCTTACAAAGATATCACAATTTATTGTGATTAGAGATAACTTATCATTAAATCTATATGAAGAGATATAAATTTTATTATTCATATGACTTCATGGATTACCATTGTCAATTATATTTGATAAGGACCTGAGATTTACCTTGTTTTTCTATAAGAGTCTCCAACAAATTCAAAATATTGAGTTCAAATTCAACATTTCATAACACCCCAATATTGGTGAGAAATCATAGCAGCCTATCAATAGACATGGAGGCATGTAAATATAATTATACATTTACATCAAAGGATTACGGGACAAAAATATTCCTCTAGTTGAGTTCTCACACCAAAAATTTTCAACAAAATATTCTAAATAGTTCTTTATGAAGCCATTTATGGAAAGACGTGAAGAATTTTTGCAAATTGGGATGAAGTTGGGAACAGAAACTTTTGGGTTCTAAAATGGTTAAAGAAATGGTTGAAAGGGTTATAACCATTCTACAACACCTAATTGATCTTCAATGTCACTAGGATATCTATGAAGAACATCATATATGAGACATAGAGTTTGACATTAGATACTAGGTATTCCTATACATATCTCAATAGAAGAATGTCATGAGAGATGGGAAGAAGGGGATTCTTAGTCAAAGATATATCAGTCCCTTTGAGAACCTTGTTTTTATTATAGAGGTTTTCTATTAACATTCACTCCCTCCCAGCATTACAAAAGTTCATGATGTACTCCAAATTACAATCTTAGGAAAATATATTCTAGACCCCTCATCTGTACTCAATCTTGATGGTGTACCATTAATGAATGATCTTTCACATGAAGAGTATCATGTGAAAATATTATATCATAGATTCATGGTTCTACAAAATAAGAAAATACAACTTTTTAAGGTCTTGTGGAGAAACTATGAGTTTGAAGAAAAAACATGGGAACTAGAGTAAGTGACGAAAAAGAGTTAACCTCATCTGTTTTTATATGGGAAAGGTAAATTTGGAGGATACAATTTTTATCGGGAGAAGATTGTAACATCCTGAACTGTTGTAAATAAAAATCCCACTTCTAATTTAATTAAATGCCTTATTATGTAATATGGTTATTGAAGATAAATGAACTTATTTTGTTTTATTATATCTAATTTTATTTAAAAGACCATTTTGTATCATTACTATTGATAATATAGACATTGAATTGTGATCACATCTCTAGTATTAATATTAGGTTTTTACCAAACCTATTCACATAGAAAAAATATGTGATGGGCTACACAAGTAGGATTATTATTTGTGTATTCCATTTATTGGAGCTTCTATGGGAGATAACATCATTATCTCATCGAGGACATAACCAAAACTAAGTACACAGAACCACCCCATGAAAGTATCAGTGTTCCCTACATTAACCATATAAAGTTTTATGGTGTATTAAAGGTATATGTGTCACGACCATATAATTATGAATATGTACTTTATTTTGTATATAGTAATTAATTTATTATCATCATATTATTTACAATTTATAAATGATTTCATTTTGGATAAAAGAAAACACAAATATTATATTAGATAATATTTAAATTCAATTTATTAATTTATTTTTATGAATTATTGTATTTGTGAAATATTTAATATTTCAATAAAATATTATTATTATTTTTTCTATTAGATATCAAAATTAATATAATTTTTATTGAATTAAAATGTAATTTTTATATAGGTTCAGAAATTGTTATTATAAAAAACCAAACGTTTCTCAATAAATGTCGATTCTTACATTATAAGTGTAGATAACAAAATTTATAAAATTAGTTATATAAAATGAATATTATATTGGGAATCATTACATCGAAATTATAAAATTTTTAATTTTCTATAATTTTCATATATAGTTAAATTTTCATATACCAGTTAAAAAACATATAAATATAAGTTTTGTATTATGACATTATAATGACCCAAAAGTGATGTAATAAATAAGATAAATTGAATCAATGACCAAATATATGTTTTATAGTTATTATATTACCTATATATATCCATTACTAATCCTCAAAACCCATTTATATATATTAATTTATTAAAACGATTTCATTAGGAGTATGAATACCTTCCACATAAGAATAGGAATAATTTTATTATGATCAGCCATTGGCCTTATAAAATAATGAAACCCAATACCAAATGGAAGAAACCATGGGGAAATCCATAGTAATATTTGTGGTTTTTTATTTTATTATATTGAGTAAAAAATCTATGTTTATGAAATATTAAATAATTACCCACCCATTTCCTATATAATACTATATAAGCTCCAACTTCTCTTCATTATAAATTCTTGGATAATTTCCTTACTCATACCTCACCAATCTAGTGTCCTATTATGGCCCTCATACTATCATAAATCCCCTCTTAAGAATCTGAAGTTACATACTCAAGTAAAGGTTCTTTTATTTATCATTTTTATTAATGTTTCTTAATTATCCCATACCTTCCATTTCATGTTAATAATGATGTAAAATTATTTCTATATACCTTTTAATTCCCATTTTATGTCAAAATGATTATAGACCCATTTCCCTTTCATCAAAACATTTTATGATTCTTTATGTCACGTTGTTATGCTAGGAAAATTTGACTGTGATTTTCCATTCCAATATAATTTTGTAGTGAATACAATACCAATTTTCATTAAATTGTATTCACTTTTATAAAAATATTTATTTTCGAAATGGAACTTATATGTATTTATTCTACACACATTGATCTTAGAATAAAATTTCACAGCAAATGAATATATGTTCTATGTTCATTGTGCAACACATTAGCATGATAATGAAATGAATGTTATAAGTGCGACTAGAATTATATATCACTCCAATGAATTGGGATATGTTTAGTCTCATGAGATGTTATTTTGGTACATGGCATGAAAATGATTCATTTATGGTACTTTTTCCCATCATGATGTCTTGGATGTTATCCATGACCTTTGCACATTATGAATATTTTTATGATGTTACCATATTTCCCAGGTTTCCTTTATGATTATGATGCTATATCATGACTCAATAATCATGTTTATTATTCTCATAGATATATTAATATTTTATAACATGGTTTAATTTCATCATGTTATCACATTTTTATTCCATCAATGTATTTATATCTCATCCCTTTCTCATGTAAGTCCCCAGGATATCCCATGATATTTTAAGTTCAAGCACATTATGGATTTTTACAACAAAGGTGATGTATTTCCTATTTTAGTTGTTATGTAATGTACATAATTCTCAATGAAACTATACCTTCTGAAATTTAGGCTTGAATTATTTGTAATATTATGTAATAAATTATTAATTAATGTGTGATAAATTGAATGGATTTCATAATGTTCTAATAATAACTTGTAATTGGGGTTTTTTTACCTCCATTACCTCAAATATTGTTCAATATGGCTACCCTATGTGACCATAAAAGTATTTCATCCTTTTAGAAAAATATATGGAACTGAAATCAAAAAATATTTTAACTCTACAAAATTTATGTTCCAATACTATGCTCAAATTTTTAATGTATAAATCAATCCAATTTCAGTGATAAATAACACATAATGATATTTATAATGGTCTTTTGTTAAGATCATTACCATAATGCCTCAGAAACCTATATAAATATCAAAAACAAAAAAAAGACATTTTATTGAAAACTATATAAACAAACATAATGGTGGAAGTGAAATAATCATGGTCATTTAAAATATATTCAAAGGAAATAGAGTAATTGGTAGAGGAGTAAGTTCATAGGATGAAGGGTTTTAGTAATATATGTGATTCTATATATATATATTATTTTTTCATTTTATATAAGGTACATTGAAATATTGTCATTGAAAATACTGTAATTGGATATATGGTAGTTTCTTATGATTGATTAAAATAGTTATATTATTATTTTTAATTTCACTGTAATAAATGGAATGTAAAATAATTTACAATTTATAAAAAACTCTAGAGTGAGATAAAAATATAATATTTAATTTAAATATTTTAATGTAAATGTAATATTATATGTGATATATTATTATTATTATTGGGGAATTATTTTTTGTATTTATAAAAATAAAATATAATTTGTTGAACCAATGTATTGATAAAATTTAATTTTTATATTTTAAATAAATTATTTTAAAGTGATGTGATTAAAATCATTTAATTATAAAATATTTTATATTTATCAATGAATTGTGTTTAATTTTTAATATTAATTATATAAATTCAAAAAAAAATTATGTTGATTATAATCTATGGTTTCAACGAATAAATTAATTGATTAACACTTATTTAATTGGAAATAGTTAAGAAATGATATTAAAATTACTTAATGTTTTTAATGGTGTTTTTCAATAAAATATAGTTTTATAAATATATTATCTTTTCAGTGAAATGTTAATTATTAAATATTTAAATTATAAATTAATTTAAAGGGATAATATTTTTTTAATTATAAAAACAAATATCAGAAATTATTTGATTAATTTATTTTCATAAAACGATGTTACCTAGATAAAAATTATGTTCAATTGAAAAGTTATACATATTAAAAAAGGATGAAATATCGGTTTATGTCATAAAATATCCTGATACCAATAGGATACAATTTTTTGGATTGTGTTCTACATTCAAATGGAATTTTATTTTATCAAATTTTATATGGCTAATATCTCAAACAATGTATTGGAATGGAATTATAAGAGTTGATACTTTTTAAAATGTTGTTTTTGATGGTTTTTTCACTTAAGAGGGGTATTAGAAGCATGAATGACTTTTAGTGGCCTTGGCCCTTGAATACTTGGTTTTAGGAGAGACAACCCTGGGTACATGGTAAACACATGGATAGAGCTAATAGGTCATAAAAGTTGTGTAGTTAGTTTTATATAGGGATAAGGGTTTTTTAAACTATACTGGGGATTTAGTAAACTATATGGATGGGCGTAAGGATTCATTGTGTCTCACCCAATTGGAATATAGTTTTTATAACTGTGTTCTTCAACTATGCATGTTAGGGTGTTCTTAGGAATTATATCTTCATGTTTGGTAAATTGTGTGAGAAAAATTAATGTAGGGCGGTTCTTTGGACAATGGCACCACAAGGATGGTACATAGTTCTTCTAACCATGATGGCTATCCATACACTTCATTAATAGAAGAAACTTTTCATTCTTCCCTAATAACCATAAGTGGGTTTAACTCCATTTTTTCACCGATTTCTCTAGAAATCCCTACACTCTCTCTCACCTCCATTATTTTCTTTCTTGGGAAGATCTCTTTCATTCTTTGCATCATGTCCCTTATCTACTAACTATGAACTTTCAGATGGGTTGAAATCTAGGGAGTATTTATATGACTCATCTTAAATTTTTTATAGTTTCTCTTCTCAATTTTGATATGACCATTATGAAAGAGAATATTCCCTATTATTAGTTTTATTGTTTAGTTCTTTCTATTTCTCATGATCTATATTGAATTAAAGGTTGATAATGGATGGGTGTTGAAACCAAAGAATGAGGAATTTGGTATCCATATTTTTCCATTAATTACTTATCATTTATAAAATGTGTTGGTGTAAAACATTCCATACATTCTACATGTATTTTCTAAAACATGTAAGGCCTTAAATGAATTAGTTATATCATGTCATTAATGTTATAATAAATCTTAGATGTGTTTGGGGGGTGGGGATGAACACAGAACAAACTACAAATTAGGGTGGGTTCAAATACACATAGTTATTTTCGTCTACCACATTAATAAACCACCCATTGGGGGTGTTATTATTGAATTTTTCTAGTGAAATTAAATAGAAAAAATGAATGAATGACTAGTGGAAAAATAGTTCAACGTTTCCAGTATCATAATTTTTTATGTGAAATGAATTAATCATTCTTTTTTATGTGAATTGTTTAAGAGAATTTAATATATTGTTAGGTGTGTTGGATGCACCTCCTCATGAACATGATCTTTTTCTATTATGATGGACAGACCACAATGAATCAATTGAATTATAATATGGAATGTATTATCCCATGGAATTTACTATGTTTATATAATTTGATAAATGGATTTAAATTAGTTATTAACTGGTTTTGGCAAACCACCCATTATTTTATTTCTTCTGATTGGGGTTTGGAAAATTCTATATAAATTAAATAGCTATGTTGATGTAAATGAAATGTATGTAATAGAGATGATGTTCTAATACATTGATCATTATTTATAAGGTTACATGAGTGATACTTGGATTCTTGTTATATAATTCCTCAGATGAGATCATAAGTAAATAAAATTTAATGGATATGAGATGCTGGCCATTGAATTCTGTATTACTTGTTTTGAATCCACTGGATATTGAGTTCCTTATAATCTACACTAAAATAGTTTGACTTATCATTCCTCATTAATTATATTGAAATAATTTGACCATGAATTCCTATGTATCTATATTGAAAATAATGGACATTGAGTTCCTCATTACAAATGTTGAAACCATTGGACATGCTGTTCATAATTATCTATATTGAAATTATTTGATATAGTGTTCCTCATTATTTATAACAAACCCAATGAAAATAATTTCCTAGATTTTAATATTCAAATAATAGGAAATTCAATTCCTAAAGTTATATATTATAATTGATTAACATATAGTGTAGTATGGGTTTGCTAAAAAACGGTCCTTTGGTCCATGTAATGGGCTAAATGCCCACTAGGCCTTCGAGCTACGTAATAGTTCTCCCTCTACCTAGTTAAATAGGTCTTCTCATTGCATTAATTAAATGTGGCTTCGGTCACAAACTTTTATAAAAAAAATTGATGGATATAAGGATCCCCATTATTCAGTTTGAATAGTTAAACATGTAGTTCCTCATTATTTACTAAAACTTATTTCACTGATGATACTTATTTAAATATGGAATACCACATGATTATCATTTTATGTGTATGACATGGTTACATAACAGGGGAATAAAGTATATTTATTTTAAAGGTAATAAAATGATTAGATAATTTTTGGCTCAAACAGAAGATCATAGATCCAACCTACTATCCCATGAGGATCTTTAGTCGATATGTTTAATTCATTTCACATCGTTATTTTTATACATACACAATTATAATTTTATATTAGTAGACTGTATTCTTTTTATACACCATTAGTTGTGTCCTAGTAGTTTTTATTGGCACCTTATTCTGGCTGCGAATTAGTACCCACACAGATCTCTTGACTATAGGTTAGGACTTGGATCTTGTGTCCTCATTACTGTATCATTCGGACATGGACATATAATGGGAGTAGTATACAATCATGTACTTGAGTTGTTTTCTATAGTCTAGTTATTTTATTTATTAATTATTATTTTAAAAATTGATCCATATTGTATGTAATACCTATTGTTTGTTGATTGGTTATATTATGACATAACATGTTCATGCATGGCTAGATTTCATTTAGAACTAGTTAGGTGAAATTTTCACTATTGAATGGAAATTATTATTACCTTCTCATACATTTCATTGATTTAAACATAAAATACGTTTATTAATATTATTGTGGTATGTTCCCTAAATTATTACACCTATAGACCCTCTCAACTAGTTATAATCCACACATAATATGGGGAGGAACTAAGGAGGTTGTGTCACCAATTGGTATGATTGAGGTATGTAGAGTCAACCATGTCAAGATGTGGAAAATTGGTATCAATGGATTTTATTTTTTTGGGTACTAATTTTTTGTGATGGTGGAATAGAGTGCTTTAATGTGTGGGAACATGGTAAATAACATAATTTTGGTAATGACTAACAGACACATGATGTAAAGATCATGTATCCTTGGATAAGACTTTTGTTTATGTTTTTATTTATTATAGATGATTTTTATTTCACATTGAGTGGTTGATCTACATTTTAGATGGTTTATATGTTATGGTATTTATCTTTTGGACCAGTATGATATGAGAAGTGTTGTGTTATTGCATGGTTAGATTTAGATGAGAACTGGTCGAGTTATATATTCCCTACTGATTACCATTTATTATTATCTGGAATTATATAAATTACGATTCTTATTTTTCTATTTTTATTATTTTTCTAGAGGTTATAGTCTCCCTAATGATGAACCTTTAGACCCTTGCTTCAAGTCATCATCCTCTGGAATATGAGGAGATGTGCTTGATGTATTGTTGCCAACCAGTTCATTTAATATCTTTAGAGTTAACAAGGTTGGGATGTGAAAAATAAAATATCTAATTTTTTGGATGAGGGTATTCACGGTCCATATTAATTATTTTCCACTTATTATCCACATTTATTTAATAACGAAAAAAATACACACTAAAATTTTCTATTAAAGGAAATTCCACTAAAAATAACCTCTCAAATGATCCTTCATGACCCTACCCAAGTAGGGGCATGCGCTGCAACCACCCCCATCCTACCATAATAGGCCATGGGTGGTGATAATTTTCAGATATATAAATTAACTCAGGGAGGCCTTTCCCTTACATACCGGTATACATGCACCCAAAAACAGGTCAATGAAATAGTATAAAGACATAAAAAGATTATTCTAAAATTCATGAATAAATATATCCCAAACATGAGTATAAAAGATGTACTAATATTAAATAGGGAAAAACAGGTTCCCATAAAAAGTAAAATACAAAAGAATCCAACCTGATTTGAAGGAGGAGATCGCTATCAAAAGTAACTATTGGAAATCACCTCGGCCATTTTCCAATAAATATTTCAACCAGTTTATCTCAATAAGCTCTGTTTGCATCATGTCCTCGGTGCAATTCATCAAATGTCATGTGGTTCACACAAGACATAACATCTATAAGAAAATATCATGAAAGGTGGAGTATAAAAATATGAATTAGGAAATCTTAAAAAACAAAAATAAAATAGAGATACTGAAAGGTGATAGTCCACTCATCCTTACTAGAGGGAAACCCAGTCGAGAGTGAAAATACATCTAGAATCACCCATGGTAGTACAAGACATGTCAAATAATCCAAGAAACTGAGAAGAAAAATGTAAGGAAACCCCCATCCAAAAAATCTACCCATCAAGAAGTAACCTCATTCATGAACAAAGAGAATCAACAGTAAGACTAGATGATCTACCAATTGAGATGTTTCTACCATTAGGAGGAGATTGACATCATATAATAATGAGAAGCTAAACATGGAAATAAATTTGACAAACAATACATGTATTCACCTTCAGTTTAAAGAGAGTAACTAAAAAGAAGGTGTGGGAAATGAAGAAGTACATGTAATTAGTTAACGAGGAATGTCATCTCATAAGGTGAAAACACCGCAAGGGAACCAAAACATCACCAATATATACTTGTCATAGACTCATTATCTTATGAGGTTTTGAGCTCATACCTAGCGATAAGATTTATACAGGAGGCTCTATAGGTAACTCAAAACATGGAAAACACATTCCACAAGTTCACCCATCTAAGATATAAAGTAACAAAGAGATACACTCCATTAGGAACAACTATAAAATTCTTAATGGTATTTAAATAATAATGTGCTCCATCGAGAACAACATACTATGTAAATATCTAGTTCCCAACAATATAGGCCTTATCATCTCTAGCATGTGGTTTTTGAAATGTTGAAGATACCCACATGGGGAGACCCGCTATTCACCACTGCACATAGTTGAGGGAGAAAGATCCAGGCCTTGAACTAAGGGACCCACACCACACCACTTCCCTACAGTCAAGGGTGTACTAGATCCTAACTAACACCTGAAACTATGGTCACTCCTGTATGATATATCTCACTCCTTGCTTTATTACGAGAGCATTATAACCTACCTAGTAATCCCATGTAACTAGTGGAGCGGGCCACACCTCATAATTTTACTCAACCAAATAGGGACCAAAAATTACCATGGAGGACCTACCCCACCCTACTTCTCAGATGGGGAGATTACTAATCCGTACATGATAACCTGCACACTGGATCGACAGGGGTACCACTCAAGGGACGGAGGACTTGCACCAACGATGTGGGGAGTACCACTAGAATGCTAGAGGAACCACATATTGATATAATAAGGGACTAATACTCTACTATATTGATAAATATGGTATATCAACACCACGAAAAGGAATGGGATTTCAAACCTTGGAAAAAGGGCCAACTCACTGGTACGATAAAAGATTACATACTCTTCCTCAAAAACACGCATGGCAGAACAACACCCTAGAATGATAGGGAAGTACCATCTATAAATATATAGGACCCACACTATAACACGATAGGGTAGAACCCACTCTCTCATTATATCTCATATAGAGAACTAATCCCCGAACTTGATAGGTGAGTACTGACTCCATGGATAGATGACCCACACCCTTTTCTAACATGTGAGTACCTATACTATCTGGGCATCTGGTATGGAGGGATGACACTATGGTACAATAGGGGATCAATTTATAATGTTATGAATGCTATGGGGAATCTATGCCATAACTAATTTGGGGTGTACCAACCCAAAATAACTACCAAAGGTAAAATATCAAACACCCATGATATTTGGAGTTCTGTCTCTAATAAAGTAGAGTGATAAGGGATACCCATTACATGATTCCAAATGGGAGTACGACTCCCAAGACCTATCATCAAGAACCACACCAATGTCAATCATTTCTCATGCTCCACAAAGAGAATCATCACACTTATCATGCCTCTTATAGTATCCCTACTATGGGTAAGGGACCCACAAACTGTTCCAACAAGGGAGCACCACTCTACCAGTATAAATATTCTAGGGAGACACATCCTAAAGCTTAAGGTAAGGGTACCAAATTTGACATCAACCAAGTGAATCACCCTTATCAATGCCCAATAATATAATTTCAATGCATGAATATTGATCAAAATTTTCCACATAGTAATTCATTGGATGATAAAAAGGACGCTATCTTGTTCTATGTGAAAACTAATCAAGATAGGCTAATCACAATCTAGATTTTTAGTCCCAAATAAAGAGATATGGAAGGAGTAATAATTCATGAATATATACTAGGAGTAAAGAGTTTTCATAGGGGTCCACATGCCATGTGAATCCACCCAAACCCCTGGCCGTGTATTTGGTCTACACAATTTTCCAACCCATGAAGGGGTATAGAGGGTGTACAGTTAGTACACGACATACACAACTACAGTTGGCCCATGGATATGTATGTTGTCCATTGTCCGTATACCAAACCCCATGTCGTTGTACTTTTTTCCAATAGTTTACAAGACCATGTATCTTCACAGACTTACGAAGACACTTCCCATGGCCACACAGGTTGCAGAACAACACTGGGTATAACCCCAGTACATGGCATGTTTTCCCAAAAAATAAAATTCCCTGAAAAAGAAGCGATACACAACATGTGTAAGTGGAATACATGTTCTGTCGATGGTATTTCTAGTTGGGAATCACATGAAAATAAAATGCTTGATTCACCATAGTTTAACACAAAACACCTAGATATATATTATAAAGATTAGTAGGAATTGAAATTGGGCTCTAAAACCATGTAAAGAGGAAAAAAATGGGGATCATGACCAAAACTCGTACATCGAAGGTGAAACACCGATTCTTCAGGTGAGAACCGATTCCAAGATCATGATAATCCATGATTTGATGATGAACTTTGACAGAAATGGAAATATGTAGCACCATGTTGCATTTGTTCAGAATCAGTTCATCATTTCCAAATGTATAAGTGGAGATGGAAGGAGGAATTTCTACTATATTTTGTCAGGCACTAAAATATGGCGATGGGGAAGAATGTGGATTTTTTAGGGTAAGTAATTAATTAAATTAATATTTAATTTAGTATTCCACAACAAAATGACCCTCATCTCGGCTTCAAAAAAAACTCCCATCATGGAAATCTTTATGTCATCCCTAGGCAAAATAAAAAATTATAAAAATAAATGAATCCTCATAATTTCGACCCAAGACTCGACCAATTAATTATTTGTTTTTAAGAGGAACTACTTGAGCGTGACATAGTATGTATTTAATATTTTTTAAAATCTCCATGTTGAGACTCTCTGAACCTCTGATTCCTGTTCTGACTCAGTTCCAAGCTTCAAAAATATTCTTAAAAATATTTCAAATTATTATAGTTAAAACCTAAGAATCCATATTAATACCACCTTAAAATATTTTCTTCCCCGAAAAGAAAAAGGATAGGCACGGGGAAACATAATAAACTACTAGGACTCCAATGCAAGTGATATCATCAATGGTTACCATATTTCTTCCATGCATGCACTCAAGGGAAACACCAAGGCATGACCACTCTTATGTCTAACACCAAACTGTTCGCCATTGGGAAAAAATAGAGAACTTGTCTCCTCAACTGTGACATCTAGAAAAGCACCAAACACCACCGTCCATCTATAATCATTGGGTCTAGCTGTACACCATATCACAAACCTGGTATAGATACTAATGTAACCCCAATGTTCACATCCATCCCTAAATGGACTATTTCATGACCTCCTCATGTGTCTTGAATTCATGGTTGATGCCAAGCATGCGAGGGTACCAACGAAGAAGGGAGGAGGGTAGAATCATCAAACCTTGAAAAGGTAGATAGGGAAGGAAGACAAGATACCCCACACACTTATTCCCATCCCAGAAAGAGAGTAACCAAAACTAGAAAAACATCCACACTCATTAGTTTCATCTCAACTATGAATGGATTGTATGAAACCAATCCATACTTCGGAAACATTGTAGATTCTAACCTTACTTCTACAGAACAGTACTACAAAATGATCACCTCAATTCAACCTCACTCTAACCCAATAAATCCAAGGATCTTGTTTATCTAACCTTTTTACTAATCACTTTGGTCTACACTAACTCACCTGCATAGTTTTGATCGTGTCAAAAAAATACACATTGGTACAGAAAGCATCCCTCTTCATCGTGAGTCAAAGCTACCTCAAATAAAATCACGTCCTCCCTGATTAAATCATTTACAAAGCTAATTCCATGTTCATGAGGGTACTAAAAGCAACAAGGGGATTCATAAATCTTTCAATTGGTCATAACAACCCCTCTATTTAATATTAAGCAACATGGAACCTGGTCCAAAATACACAATCCAAGGGGCTCATCCAACGCACCTTGATAAAATACACTTTAGGAGTTACTGAGCCTCCCTCATGGGTTTTCTTGAATTGTAAAAATGTGTTTTGTGGGTGAATGTCCCCTATTCCTTATGTATTCCAATATTTTTCGATCAATTCCAACACATGGTTATACTAATTCCCCATGTCACCCTATATAATCTTCGATCAAGAAGAGAATCAAAAATAGTACCTCACTATAGTGTCCAATAATTACTACAAATAAAATTAGAAATGCCACATAGTGTACCTCTATTCATCCTCATAGATTCTAGGTAAAAGGATTCTATGGCCTACACATATCATATCCCATATCATCTAGCTCAATTTTAAAAGAATTAGGTACAAGGGGGTGGTGGATGCAACACCTCCAAATGCCTTGCACCTATTTTCCCTATCCCTACACCTCCTCCTCGCATTCTATCATGCATTGATCCCAACTCCATGAATTGTATCTTCCATGGTGGTATGTCTATTAGTAACCTCTCGATTACACAGAGTATCACAAAATTCCTTGAAAGATGTCTCTGACCATCGTAATCCTAATTGTGCCACTCCTATAATTTACTAGATCATAAATGGTTGTATAATACCACATGTCCACTTGTCTGAGTTTCGGTATGGGTATGCCACTCATGCCTTGATCCAACCACATGTCAACTACCTACTAATTTGACGGATCAGCCTCATGACCACGACCATAGGTCACATCTCTTTGGTCCTCAGAAATAAATCTCTCTATGACTACATATTTTTCAAGTACCCCCACATATGTAGAATGGTACAAGGAGACAAAACATGATCTGAAGTCTATGAGAAGACCAAGTATAAAGGATTTAACTAAAGAAAATGGGTCTCAATTCGTGTCCAAGGAGTAATGGGAAATGTTTTTGAACCTCTCTGATTGATCCTCCGTAGTCATGATGCCCTTCCAAAGTGGAATAGGCTCTTATACATGTATTTATCTCTATTTTCTAGGCAAAAATATTACATGAATATTCACTCATACTATACCCATGTGAGTTCTTCCTTTTCATTTAACTACATCAATAAACATTAATACCTCACATCCGAACAATGAAAAATGATCATCGATTCTAAAAACATATGATATGGAGTTGTCCCCACTAGGAGGAAATCACACATGACTACCTCAATCCAATCATCAGATGTTGATGGTTCAGATTAGCCTGATACCTCAGAGATTGCTTCCTCTGTAACTTCTTCAATGCACACATCATGCGTGCATCATCATCCTAAAATATCAGAATAATTAGTTTTTAATGGGTGGTGGATCAACCAGTGGACCACTCTGCGGTAATGTCTCAGTCTCATTTCAATGCACTGATCCCTCATCACGGGATGGATTGTCATAAAAAATTCAATATAGAACCCTATGTGGTTATCTTCATGGGGGAATATTTAATGAAGATTCAATAAGTTCCATGTTTAAAAATTATGTCTATTGATCTCACTCAAGAAGAAAAAGAAAGTAAATAATAATGTAACAATTTGAAAATTATGTTTCCATAGACCTAGTGAATGGATATAAGAACCACCACATTAACATTATAACCATTATTCTGAGAGCTGAACAAAACAATCTCTAACATCTTCACTATAAAATCCAAACCAAATCATATTAAGGGGAACGTCATAAATGTATCATTGGGAATGATATTTCTTTTATATGAATCTGTTATGACCTGACCCATGTTGTGGCTCAATCCACGACTACCCAATGCCAGCCTATATATGTCATGAGATGGGGAAAAAAATAAAGCCATGAATAATCTCGGGGAGGCTTTTCATAAGGAACCTGTACACACACCCGCCCACAAACACCTAAATGCGATAGTGAAGAGATATAAAATTGTAATGATGAAATGCATGAATGAATCTATTCCAAACCAGAGTATATTATATGTAATGATCTTTAAAAAAGGAAATAATATGTTCCCACATAATGAAAACTGTAAAAGGATGAAACTTTCTTAGAATGAGGGGAAGTCTATCAAATGTAGCAGCAAGAAAGCTCCTCGTCTTAGCTCTATTAAACACCATATTCGGTCAAGCTCATTAATCTATGCCAACCATAGGTCGTCTGTGGACTCCATCAAATAGCATGTGGTTTTCCTGAGACACAACATGTGCTGGAAAAGCATGTTTAGGGGTGAGTATGAAAATATTCTGTAGGTACTCTTGAAACCCAAATGAAAAGGGAGAGACTAAATTTTGACAGTCAAACTAACATATTTAGAGGGAATTACTATCAAGATAGAAACTCTATCTTAAATCATCCAAAACATTACATGGTTGTCATCTAAGCCGAAGAATCCTAGAAGAAACATGTAAGTAAAAATATGTCCCACCACTCTTCCATGAAATAAGTAACCTAGTCTAAGCATGGGGGGATAAACATAGTGAAGAGATGAATCACATGTTGATCCTCCCCTCCCCCCCCCCATTGCATGAGTGTGACCTAATCCAACCATGAGAAACTAAACACATATAGCACCTTGCATACCCCATTCATCTTCGCCTAACATGGTAAAAGATTAGCCAAAACTACGGTGTGGGAATATATGAATTAATAATAATTTTCCAAAAATGGTTGTCATCTTAGAAGATGATAACACCAAAAGGTCTCCCAATCATCACCCAGATATACACATCTTAGACTCCATGTCTTGTACGGTTCCAACCTCATAGCCAGTGACATGATTTATACTTGAGGATCTGTAGGTTACAAAAAACCAAAGAGAACAATTTCCATAAGCTCATCCATCCCAGATGACACACATTGAAGAGATAAAATCCATCAGGATACAACTCTACTATTTCTAATTGTACATCTTTGTGTACATGATTCATCAGAAAAATCATACTAGGTCCATCTCTAGTGCCCAACACCAAAATTCCTTGTTGTCACTAGCCTACACCCTACACAAGGAAGAAGAAACCAACATGTAGAGGCCCACTCCTCACCACTAGAAAATGTTGAGGGATCACTGTTCTAGGTCCTGAACATCATACACCCTCTATACTAGAGAGAATGGAGGGAACACTCCTCTCTAAATACCTACATTATAATGAGATCCAACTGTTAACTAACCCATGAAACCAATGTCTCTCCTATATGGAGTGGACCACCCATCTGTCCTTTGAGGGTTCTCTAACTACTATCATAGTATCACATGTAACAATAGGATGGGCCCACCTCATAATTGTACTCAGTATATGAGGGAGGGATAACCCCCATGTTTGACCAACTCCATGATATAACTGAGAGACAAGGGAGTACTACACCATAAGTATGTAACCAAACCCTTGATTGACAGGGGAGTACCACTCTAGTAATAGAGGACATGCTCCCATGATGTGTGGAGTACCACTCTGATGCTAGGGGACCATAACCCAGATCCAATAGGGAATTACTACTATACCAGGTAGATTATTATAGGGGACATAGACACTTACATGGAAGGGGATTGTCGACCCTAGGATAGAGGACCCTCCCACTTGTATGAATGGGGAGTACCTACTCTACCTAAAAACATGTTTGAAGGATACACACCCTGGAACAATAGTGGATTAACATCATCAAGGATAGGATTCCAACACCATAACGTTATAGGGGAGTGCCCACTATGTCATTACATTAGGTCTGGAGGACTCGTAACTTACCACTACATGGGAGTACCTAATCCACAGATAAGGGACCTACAACCTAATCCAATAGGATATTACATACTATATATAGACAACTATAATGGAGGGTTCATTCCCACATAAGATAGGGGAGCACTATCCGTCATTAAGATTGATATAGAGAACCCACACCCTAACCCATTAGGGAAGTACCAACCCTATAGAACTTCACAAAGGAAAAATAACCTGAACCCATGATGTGGGGATTCCCATATATAAAAATGTAGGGAGGTGAGGGAAACTCACACCTCATTAACACTGGGGAGTACCAGTTCCAATATATCCCTTTAAGAAACAAACTGACCTCCAACATAAATCAGGTACCACTAAGGGGAATTCTATTCTTATCATACCTCGTAAAGTTACACCACCATGGATAAGGGACCAATAACCTGTTACAATATAGGAAAACCAATATACTAGTCTAAAGATTCTATGGGACCCACATCATAATTTTCATGAACCAAGCTGGTTTGGCATCCGACCCGGGGCGCGACATGGTATGTGGCATAAACTGGGGGGTGTTCCCAATCCTCATAGGCTAAAAACTAGTTCATGGGAATAAAAAACATGATTTGGGAACAATTTTACCAAATTTAATACTTATAAACAACAAAAAAATTTATATATTCCTAAAAATAAAATTACATAACCAAAAATAACCCTAACAATATTCAGTATTGAGGTTCACACTTTAAACCAAAACCCCAAAATAAATCATCAACAAAGAAAACTAAATTCTCCAACCCAAACAATTATGCCACATGAGGAACCACATCCTCAATCCACCACCACCAATCCCAAAATAGTATACAACTAACAACTTGCACCATGATCATAGAACTCCTTGGATTTACCTGAAATAAATATACAACATGGTATACATACACCCAATAGTGTATGTAGGGTGTATGATAAATCCTAGAAGCTTTCCACCCAATAAAAAGGTTCCATTCTCTAAAATCAAATAGATAATAGAACATGATACTCAAAATTTAATATTTTTAAAAACCCTTACATGGAAAACATTTATTTTTTAAATAGTTAAAATGAAAAACTTCATAGGAAATCCATTTCAGAAACCCCATCTAAAATATGGATGGGATTTTATAAATAACACACAAACACAGACTAAAGTGGCCCTCCATTTTCTGATGGATGACACCACATCATATATATTAGATCACCATGTGTAAATATCCTTGGGATGATCTATATTATGTGGTACCATAGAACCTAATACCTTAGGGAATGTTGGTATAATATCCACAATAGTCAGTGACGTTGTGCACAAGCCACTATTGAGGGTAAACATCTAATTATCTAGTGATGATCATCCATCATTATAGTTTTTTTGTGTTGTCAACTTCAATCAAGATAATCTAAACATTGAAAAGCTACTTCCGAATCACTAGCACACAAGTTCTACTTCACCCACTAAGAAACACATGATTCTCATATGCTAGACTTAATGATCACATGTCACACATAACATAACTCTCACAAAAAAGGACAAACTATTCAAGAGGATTACCCCTCTTTATAAAATGACCCATTTACCATTTTACACACACCAAAGAAAAACCCATTTATAATTATATTACAATAATTTACATTATTCCCAAAGTTGCCTTTTATAAGACAAGAAAACCCCAAAATTAAAATCAACCATGTCTATGGGCCAAGCCCCGTTATAAATCCACTCGTACTCTCAATCAATTTTTAAATAAATCCATTCGTCATTAAAACAATTTCAAATTTATACTCAAAAATCATAATAAGTCTAAAATACCCAAAATGATCAATTATCAATTTAAATACACATTTTATCATACACACACCTCAAGTGCCTTGAAAAATACATTTATTACCTACCATAAAATCCCTTAAACACTTTTTACAAACATTACATTATAAGACTCACAAAAATATAGCCAATACCTTTTTTAAAATTCATTTATAAACTATAAACATACCTACCACTTTTTTAACATCATTCACACCACATAATCAAACAAAAAAACACATTTCTAAACTCAAAAAAAACATGTTGAATTCATCGAATAATGTCATGGAAAAGAAGCACCTACTTCTCATGAAAAACCTTATATAAAATATTGTGAAATCACATCTTCACCTCATTCACACCACAAGGAGGCAATAAGAAACCCTAATCAATAATATCACTCCCAAAAACCCAAGACTAAAATCCTAAATCGAACCTCATTCCCATAAGAAAACTGAAACCCCAAAAAGAAAAGAGGGGAATCCCTAAATGAAGAGGATAAAAAGAGGGAAGATGTGTTTCATGAGACATCATGAAGGATCCATAAAAATAACTTCAATGAATAAAATCCCAAGGGGAAGAGGAGATGGGATGTCTTAGGGGGTCTAGCTAGGGGCCAAAGGGTTTTAAATTGGGGGTAGAGAAAATTGGGAAATCATTTCTAATGAGATTTCATAGTGGCATTGTTAGTCCGCACATGTTGAAAAACCATGAAGAAAATGTGAGACCACCACTGAATAAGGAGACCTGACCATACACCTACCTGGGATAAGTTTAATGGTCATGTAGAGGCTGTGTGATGGGTTCTATGTCTTATAGCACAGTTTTCAGGTTTGGGTGGATTGTTACCACTAATTGTGCACCAAATGTGCGCCTAATCTTTTCAACCCAAAACTCACATCTTTTTCCTAAAAATCCACATAAACATGTGGGGGAAATCTAGACCAAATATAAAATCTAATAGTACTCCAAAAATCCAAAACTATCACACCTAGTTCTTTGGAGACTACCCTAGGACCAAAACTGGTCGAGAACAAAAGAGAATTCAAAATCTTGAGTGTGACAATTCTCCAGACAATAACACTTTCCTTCCCTGAAAATTCATCCCAATGTTGATTCTATATAGATAAATGGAACTAATTTCCAACCCAAAGAGATTCCCAAAGAATGAAAAATTTAATAAAGAAAAAAAGCTACCAACCAGAAAAATAGTTTTTTAAGTCTAACTCGAGAGGGAAAAATGTAAATCCTGCTAAGTGACACCTACCCCCAAATTCTAAGACACCTCTAGTTGACCGATAAAAGAAATGGAATCTTTCACCATAATAAATATAAAAACTTGAGTCAAAACACCTTAGAACTCACCAAGTAAAACATATGCCACTTTTCTGAAATAGGAAACCAAATCAAACCACATCCCTAAAAAGAAAATTGTAAACACCATAAAATTAGGATCATGAAATTTACCAAAAATTAACATCTAATTTGAATTAGGATTCTATATTCTTCCTTCAAAAAACCATTGGGGTTCTCAAACTCCAACTTTTCCTCAATAATTAAACGAGGGGTAACATAGCTTCAAAAGAGATAATCTACCATCATGCCAACACTAGGAAAAAAACCTAACTATTGACATGGGGAGTCCTGAACAAACTCCAAACCATAAGAAACAACCTACAACTCTATATATATCTAGAAATACAATATGGTGAGGGATGAACAGACTTCCTACTATATCAAATAGGCTAAAATCAATTCACTCTGAGGAAAATTCCGTGATACCCACGGTGCTTCTCCCCACCATAAGAACTGAATAGCTAGCTTACTCGATTTTCATGGTCTGATGAAGGAAACCTAACATGGTATAATTTGAGATCTTTTCACACAACATGATCTCCTAGTAGAAGGAACCTGATTAATGAAGCTCCAAACCAAGTAGATAACATTTCGTGTTTCACCACTCCCACAGTCAACACTATCTTTAGATGTGCCCCACCAAAACTGTGGTTACAACATACATGTCAAGCCTTGTATATAAAATCAACCATATGAGTATTTACACCCAAAAGAGTATGAGAAATAAGGATCAAGAAAACACAACAACCCAACATCCTTATAATAAATGAAAGGTTAATCCACCTTTCTGAATCAATACATTGAGTAACGGAGTCCCAAAGTCCCTCTTCACCACACTAGACATGTTGAGATGAAACAAAAATAGAAGGATATTTGAACTACCTCCATTTTCAACACAAATGACAATGATTAGAATGTGATAACTTACACTCATGTGTTTCTGACTATGCGCCATCTTCACTCTGGGACATATTGCTTGATCTTTGGTGGATGAAGCATCTCCTGCCTCTCATCCAGGTGTTATAACACACAAAGATAACTTAATTTTTTGGTTTCACAAGAAACCATGCATTGACCAAGACAACCCCATCAGGAAAAACACAAACTAATATGCATTTCATCCCATATGAAAAATTCACCAATACAAGGGACTAAATGTTTTACACGCTTAAACCTTGTTACTTTTATTGAGGAAAATTAGGAGGAAGGATTTATAGAAGAAACCTTCCTCTAAAATAGAGGAATATAAATTTCCTGAAAAAACCCAATTCTATCAAAATAGTGGTTATTGCAAAATATTTCACAACCTTCACCCTTCAATATGAGCAGGAAAATGACGCCACAAGGCATCACTGAACACGACCATTATGACTAGTAGAATCATTATTAGAAGAGGAACCTTAAACAGGGTCCAAAATGGAACACAATTCCTTCAAAGGACCATAGAATCATATAATGACAATACATTCTACCATTGAATCCTTGTATAAATCCCTTATAATACGAGACCAACAAAATACACAAACACCCCTAAAGATAGAAACTAACCCCAACAACTTCGGACTACTCACCTTTCTTCAATAGAATTCCCAGTATTATTTCAAGACAGGATCTTCAGACACACTGACTCAATGAAACTAAAAATTCCATAAACTCCTCTTTTATCTACTATTCCACTATAAAAGGTCTCTATTACTTGAGACATAGGGTAAGGAGATTCGTCCTATGAATCTCAAGGAGAGAGTCCTTGCATTGATTAACTAGAGGATATGATGATAACAAATCACTCTATGGATGCACTTCAATTGTTTGTTAACTCTTTATAGAGGATTAAACTAGACAAGAAGGAAAATTAAAGACCCAATCAAACTTGTATTTTGTCCAAAAATACCATGAGAAAAAATCAAACACATGGGGAAACCTCTACAAAGGATTCCCAAAACACGTCGAAAAAGAAACCACTAACCACTACTCCAAAAACAACTCACCAATGAATCACATACATGAAACATTGTTCAAAAAATGAGTTTTCCAACCAAAAACACCTCATGAAAACAATCCCAAAATACAAAAATACATACCACACCTATTCCTTTAAAACAAATTCAAAGATAAAACCAGATCAGGGAGTTTCACAATCACCCATTATATACCTTGAGGCCTCTCATGTGAATTTTTTTCATGCCATCCTAAGAACTCGTTCACTTACCCTACATATCCTATTCATGTGACAACTGAAAGTGATACCAAAAACTCATCAAAATTAGAAAATAAATATTTGACACAAAATTTTCATTTTAAAATTTTTCTAAATCTTCATTTTGTAACCTAATATCCACAAAAATAAAAAACTCATTATGAGTTTCAAAAACTATTTTTATAAAAACACTAACCATTAAAACAAAAACTCATTTTAACCCTTACACATTAACCTCAAAACTCTTCATTTCACATTAAAACACTCCCAGTTTCACAACAAAATCCATTTCATGAATAATTACTCATTTAAACCTCATTTATCCTCATTTAAAACTCAATTATCTTGACTTAAAAAAAGATTCCAAAATATCACAAAACATTATAAAATTACACTATTTACAAAATAAAATTCTATTTAAAAACATCACACAAAAATCCCAAGACATTTCATCTCATTCAAAACACATTCCCATTGTATAGAAAATCAAATTTTAAACTAATTTTTCCGAACACATTGCAACATAATTTTTGCTTACTAAACAATTTATTTCAACAAACCACAAGTTTAATTCATTAAAATACAATCCTGGTAAACTAAAAACCATCAACATAAATCAATTTCAATTTTACAATCTAGTTTTTCACTATTTTCCACTAGTGGTTTCATAATGGTTTTCCAAAACCCAACGACACACAAGACCATGAGATATAAAATTAGTGATGGTGCATGGATTGAAAAAATTGTTGTAGGCCATAATAAAATTACTCCACCGTTATGGGGATTGTTTAAGGTAATTTCTTTAGCTCCACATGGCTTTTTGGGCCCTGCGAGCTCATTGAGCTCACTGAACAAGCTCGTTTTTCCACGGACATTAACAAACCACAAAATCCAAATGACTAAGATAAATCTCGAATTCCCCTGGTGACTTGAGTCTCATTATGAGGTGTTCTTGCTTGGAACCCTACTCATTTCCCAAACATCATTTCTCAAAAATCCAACTTTGTTAAACCCAGACTCATCCCCCAGGAACATGACCCAAAAGTGATGACCACCTCTAATATAAATTTTTCATGAACCAATCCAGGTCTCCATCCAACCCAGCGACTAACCCAATCTGTGGAATAACCATAGGGGTGTTCCCAATCCACATGGTATGGAAACTAGTGTATGGGTTTCAAAAACATCATTTGGTAATTATTTTTCCCAATTTAATACATATTAACAACAATCAATTTTAAATATGAAAAAAAACTAAAACTGTGCAAAAAAAAACAAGCCCTTAACAACATTTTTTATTGATTGTTACAGTTTAGTAAAAAAATACAATAAAGAAAACAAACAATTCAAAACCAAACCTTCATTCCACATGAGGAATCACATTCTCAATCCTCCTGTGGTAGTCCCATAAGAGAAGTCCACTAATAACCTCCACCATGAACACCAACCATCCTGGATATACCTAGAATAGACAAACAATATGATCTACATATACCCATGAGTGTATGTAATATTTCTGCCAAAGACCAGTGGGATTCCACCCAAGAAAGATGTTCAATGATATAAAATTAAAAACATAATCTAATATCATCATGAAAAATCATGATTTTTATAAACACTTCCAAGTAAAGAAATCATTGGGTAAATAGTTAAAATAGACCACTTTGAATGATATCCAATTTATAAACACTAGAATAAATGTGAAAGAGATTTTATAAAAAGAAAAAATACTCAAGTGAACCTCTGTATGCTAAAGGAAGGAATGATATCTTATATAGTAGAGAATGAAGGGTAAATTCCCTGGGGTTTAACTACCTCAAGTGGGACTCTAGAACCATGTACCTCGATGAATGGTGGTATAGTTACCACAACTATCATAGTCCTCATGAACTATCCAATAGATTGGAGAAACATCCAATGGTCTAGTTATTATAATCCACCATCATTTCTTTTTAGTGTCATAAATGTCAATCCAATAAAGGGAAATAAGGACAATCTACTTACAGATCACTAGTGTACTATATCTTGTATGCCAACCTAGATACCTAATATTCCCTTGTTATTTAGTTAAAGATCACATGTCACATATACCAGAAATCTCACAACAAAGGCCAAACATTTCAATTTGATCACCGTTATTCATAAAAAAACCATTTACCATTTTACACACACCAAAGAAAACACCAATTTAATTCCTTTTCCATCACTTACATAATTTTATAATTTCTCTTTCAAAACACAAGAAAACACACAATTAAAATAAACCATATATAAGGGAAAATCCCCTTCAAAATCCAACTCATGGTCTAAAACAATTTTAAAGATAAGTTTTTCATCATTCAAACATTTCAAATTTTATTCTAATAATATATAACAATGATAAAATGACTAAAATGATCCATTTCTATTGAAAATCCCCATTTAAACTTACTTTAACCTCATGTGACTTCAAAAATACCTTAATCACCTACCAAAAAACCCCTAAATACCTTTTTAGAAACATTAAATTATAACGCACATGAAAACATATCTTCTCCATTTTTAAAAATTCATTTCTAACTTTTAAACACACTAATCACTTCAAGAACACTATTTTAACATCATATTCAAACTAAAGAACAAATTTATAAACTCAATAAAACATGATTAATTCATTTAATAATGTTATGGATTGGAACCACCTATATCTCATGAATAACATTCTGGAAAAGAGTTCCAAATCATATCTTCTTGTTATTCACACCACGGTGACAAAAAATGTAACCCTAATAAAGAAGGTAAATCCCAAATACCAAATATTAAAACCCTAAATAGAACCCCATAACTGCTGAAAAACTAAAAACCTCAAAATAGAAGAAGGGAAACCCTAAAATAAGAGGGAAAAAATGTTGATGATGACTTTCAAGGGAGATCATTAAGGATTCACACAAAAAACACCCAAGAATCAATGCCCGTGAAGAGTAAAAGATGGTGGAAGGTGCACCTAAGGATGAGGAATCTGAGGGGTCAAGAAAGGGGGAAAAGGGGCTAAAATTGGGGAGATATAAAAGGAGTGAAAGTATTTTTAATGAGTTGGCTTGAAAACACGATTAGTCCACATGGTATTCGAAAATATGTAGAAACCATGTAATTACCTCAGCATAAGGAGACCCAGCCTCACTCTTACCTAGGAAGAGGAACACGACCATGAAGAGGTCGGTGGTAGGTTTTATCTCCTTCTTCCTGACTTCCTAGGAAGGGTGCATGGTTACCACTAACTATTCCCCAACCATGATCTTGGTTTTTTCAACCTAAAACTCGCATTTTTCTAAAAAAACAAAAGGTAAAATCGAGGTGGAAATCTATAATAATGATAAAAAGGAATAATTCTGAAAAATTACTAAACCATCACGCTAGTTTCTCAAGAGAATATCCTAGGACCAAACCCGATCCAGAACAAAAGAGAATTAAAAATACAAGGTCTGACACTAATTTTGGAGGGAAGGGTACCATCGCAGATGACATCCCAATGATACTCCCTTATCACAAGACAATATTAACACTAACACACAAGTGTCTTGGTCTAAACATTCCACCCTAGATGACATAAGAACAATAAGATTCCCCTATCATATTCTATATATAAATACACTTGGGATAGTCTACTCATATGACATAATTAGAGTCTTGGTGAAGGAGATATGAAATGCGTAAGATATAAAGAATATCTTCAAGGAGTACACGGTGTGAAATAGGTTCGACATGTTGTGTGATCCATTTTGAGAACTTGGCCATGTATCTGGTCTGTATGGTTTTCTAACTGATTTAGTGGTACACAACGTGTAATTTCAGTACATGGTGTGCTCTGTATCACCATGAACCAAGCCATGTATTTTGACATGTTTCCATGTACTGGACCCCATGTCCCTGTAATTTAGTTGTGTAGTTGTACACGACAATGTGTATTTACATGGCTTGAGAACCCATGTCCCACCATTAAGGGGTTTGGGGTACCACATGTCTTGTAACCTCGGTACATGACATATAGTGCCCAAATATCATCTTCCCAAAACATGAAGGGATAAAAAACAATTTCCAGTACAATACATGTCGTGAATATGGTAATTCCAGTTTGGAATCAGCTGAAAAATGCCCAACTTTCCCTTATTTAACCTAAAATCCACAAATCTACCCAGCATGGATCACATTCAACTTTAATTGGGCTTTAAAGCCATAGAACAAATAATAATGAATTGATATCAGGACAAAAACAAAAAACCAGATATATCAAGGTAGAAACGTTGAATCTTTGGGTGATGAACGATTCCTAGATCATGTTACTCCTCAATCCAATTTTGATTTTCTTAATAAAGGGATATTTGAAGCATTTCACTTTGTTGATTTGGAATTTTTTTCATCATCTACATAAAGAGATAATGACAAGGGAGAATGAATGGCTCCTCCTTGGTGTCCTGTGAAAAATATGTGGAGGTTAACGGATTTGGATAGATTTTGTTAAATTTTAATTAAAATTTCAATTAATTAATTATTCCACCACACAATAACCCATCATCTTTCCTTCAACAAAAACCCTCAACACACACAAATTTATATTGTTCCTAGGGTAAACATAATTTTATAAACTCACCTACTCACTCAGAGTTCTGATATGAGATTCCACTTGGGAGTTATTCATGTTTTATGAAAAAAATAACATGCATGAAAAAATATATTTTTGATATTTTAAAATCACCGCTTTCAGGCTCTCAAGATAATATATTCTCATTCCAACTTAGCACCTGGATTTATTAATATTCATAAAAATATTCCAAATTATTGTAGGTCAAAAGACCATGTCATTATAGGCACAATATTCTATTAATCATAGAATACTCAAAAAATATTTATACATATGTAATATTTTTATATTGACCGACATAAAAATACATTATATATGTTTAGTTTCTTATTCATCTTATAAAAAATCATGTATCACTCATTCTAAAAGAACATGTTTCAAGATAATGTAAATTGAGCAATTCATGTTCCTAATTTATCACTAATTTTTTCATTTACCTTCTCAAATCAACTATTTAAAAAAATCAACCTCCACTTTAATGATGTTATATTAACATTGTTATAATTCTATTAATATTATAAAACTATTTTAAAACTCTATAAATTTATTATCCCATAATACTACATGTTCTTATCTGGGTATTTTCAGCCTACCAGAAGAATGTTTCTATGCCAAAATCTTAATTTAATACGTAAATAATATTTAATGAATTAATACATGTAATAAATGATATTATAGAGTAATATATATCATGAATATTATTATAAATTTTCATAAGATAAAAAATTAGTTACCTATATAGAATAACATGTTGTAGTTTGTAAATTAGTGAATTCATTCTCATAATGGATTCCATTCTCACAAACCATAAATATACATTCCATAAAAAAAATATAAGACATCATTAATATATGAAAATGAATGACTACACCACATTTAATATTTTGAGAATGATGAACATGGTATAATCGATTTAGGAATCACACTTCTATTATAAATATTACATTACTATAAAATAATTATGATCTGAAGATGAAAATAAATAATAACTTAGAAAATATATGTAAAAAATCATTATAATTAATATGTACAAATTGTATAAAAACTTGAATAAGGAATTGATATATGAGATATGTATGATTTAGTTTATTATATAACAGGTTAATTTTAATTACATGGTAATATAATTAAATGTAAGGGTTTCATTATAAATATAATTTTGAAATAATGACTATATATTATGAAATTTACATCTTGGGAAAATATAATTTCATTATCCCAAAAACCCATATATATTCTTTTACCATGAATATTAATGGATTTAATTTATTCATACAATTTTATATCCATTTGGTTCAAAATTCCAAAGACAAGTTGATTATAATATAGTTGAAAGGCATTATTTTTTTAGTCGAGAATATTCCTCCTACATGTACATGTTCTTTGTTTTTTTATAGATATCCTTATCAACAGTTATATTATTTAAAAATATATTTTTGGTCATATCTTAATATCATTAAAATTATAATCAACATGTAACATTTTTAATCGGTTCATTTTCTACTAACATTAAACTTGATAATACTGTCATGAAATGAATAAATTTTAAAATGTCTTCCACATGAACACATTTTAATCTCAAATTATTCAATTTTATGTCATAAATATCTTTCATAGGATTTCTTTTTTTTCTAATAAATTATTATTCCCTTAATTCTTAGAATTATTTTCATTTAAAAAAGATCTCAAATATGTAAATTGTTATACTTATTATTTTTGAAGGAAATCTCTCATTCCCATAAAAATTTGTTTTCATCTATGTCAATTGGATTTTATATTTCTTATGACTAAATAGACATATGTAATATTGATACCATCAACCTATTATATTATGATTTCTATTATAATGAATCTAAGAAGTTTTTAATATACCCATTTCATTTCACGATCTAACTATGCTTTGTTGTAATTAATAATGATTTCATGTTCATGTTAAACTCATATTTATTGTTTTTTTTGTGTAATGAGTAGGATAAATCATTTATTACCCTTAAATTATTGGGTAATGATTTATCTATCCTGAGTGGACTTGTATGCTTCCATGTAGTTATCCCAATCCACAATGGCCCTTCATCCATTATTTTAATGGTAATAGTTATTGAACCAAATCCTCTATGAGACTATGTCTACTATGAAATGAAGGTCATGGTAGTGTGAATCAATATATGAATTGATTTTCCATGCTTAGATATGTGACAAATTAGTATACCACTGTAATGATTTGAAATTTCATGATTTATGGCTCTTTTTTCCATAGACAATTAGTTATGTATTTTCTTATCACAAAATCCTTATTCCATGACACATTATTCAAAATATAAAATTTATTATCTATTATTTAATTATGTTATGTCCATGTAAAATATTTTTTTCTCATACTTACATGTTTATCTTATGATCCCATATGATATTTTGTTTTTTCCTCTCATGTTTACCATTAATAAGAATTTGATCATTCCCATTCTTTTATTTGTATTCTATCATGATATAAATAATATAATTACAAATGATATATTGATAAGGGTATTATGTGGTAATAATATATGTGGGACCTGTATAATAATTGTCAAAAATAATTTTAATATGTATTTTGTCACTAAATACACATAAATAAATGGTTATTATAAATGTTTTATTATTAAATTTATTGATTATTCACACAAAATGATCTAATGTGATTTTATAATGTGGTTGAGTCACCTCGGTTGGTATTCAATAAAGGCATAGTTTTCTTAGAAATTAATATATTATGAATAAGTGGATTGAACCAAAAACAAGTGTGGATAAACATATTGTGATTATGGTTGGACCTAAAATTACATATGATTAAATTAATATATCATAATTCGGTACATCTTAGGATTAATTATCCTTTTCATATGATACTATACCCAAATTTCTTTTTTTTTGATAAAAACACAAAATATATTGGTTCTATTCAATGGATAAAACAATTAAGAATTTAGTTTATGATGAGTTTGATAGAAAATGAAATTATTATCTAGATGATAAATTTAATGATATTATTGAACTAGTCATGAAATTGATGGCATGCTCACACAAATATCTCCAAAAATGGACTATAATTTGTATCAAATATAAAATATAACATTTAATGGAAATAACAACTCTATATTGAATCCCTAACATGGATATATCCACACTCCATTATTGGTTCTTCTAACCCACATATTTCTACGTAGCATATTAATGTAATAGAAACACTTGTTTTTTTCAGAAGCTCTAACGACACGGAACAAATTTTTTTATGTTTATCATTTCAAATATGATGATGACCAATTGTGTTTAACAAATATAAATATGAAGACTATGGATTAAATAAACACCATGGAACTAGAGAAGAGTAAAAATTTATTATTAAATAAATAAATTCCTCAAACTCTTCAAACAAAAAAGGGGAGTTTTATTTATCAGGATAAAGATACCCATATACCATTTTATACACACAAAAGAAAACCAAATTTTTTATACCATTACCATGATTTACATAAATTCCTAATTTTTTTTCATAACACAAGAAAACACACAATTAAAATCAACCATCTCAATGAGACAATACACTTAAAAATCTAACTCATAGTCTAAGACCAATTTTAAGACATGTTTTTCATCCTTCAAACATTTCGCATTTTAGACAAATAATAAATAAGAATTCTAAAATGCCCAAAATGATCCATTTTCCATTAAAGATGCCCATTTAAACATACATTCACCTCAAGTGATTTTAAAAATAAATTTACCATCTACCAAACTACCCTTAAAACCCTTTTTAGATACATTACGTTTTAACACACACACAAAAACATGTCTATTCCATTTTAAAAAATCATTTCTAATCATTAAACACCCTAATCACTTCAAGAACACTATTTTCACATTATAGTCAAACTAAAGATAAACATTATAATATCAATAAAAAATGATTAATTCATTTAATAATTTTATGGCTTGGAACCACCTAAATCTCATGAATAACCATCCATAAAATGTTTTCAAATCACATCATCTTGTTATTTGAACCACGATGAGGTAATAAGAAACCCTGATAAAGATGATCAATCAGAAAAACCCAATATTAAAACCTTAAATCAGACACCATACCTGCTGAAAAACAGACGCCCCTAAAAGAGAAGAGAGGAAACACTTAAAGAAGATGGAAAAAGAGTGAAGATGGCCTATATGAGACATATTTAAGGATCCACACAAAAAATGCTCATGAATAAAAGCCCATGGAGAGGAGGTGATGGAGGGAGGTGCACCTAGGGATGTGGATTGTCTGGGGGTCGAGAAATCGGGCTAAAGGGGTTAAAATCCGGGAGAGAGAAAAATAGTGAAAGATTTTTTAATGGGTTGGCATGACAACACGATTAGTTCGCATGATTTTTGAAACCGTGTAGAGACTATTTAACTTCCTCAGCAGAAGGAGACACAACCATACTTTAACCTATGAAGATGCACATGACCATCTAGAGGTCAGGTGGTAGGTTTTTTCTTCTACTGCATGACTTTCTAGGATGGGTGCATGATTACCACTAATTATGTTCCAACCATGCTCTTGACTTTTCCAACCCCATTCTCACATTTTTCTAAAAAAAAATAAATTAAAATCGAGGGGGAAATCTAAAAATAATGATAAAAGAGAATAATTCTCAAAAAATACAAACCCATCACGCTTGGTTCTCGAGAGAATACCATAGGACCAATCCTGAGAATTAACAAAATAGAATTCAAAATCCTAGGTGTGACACTAATATTGGATGGAAGGGGATCATCCCTGATTTCAACCCAATGATTCTACCTAATCACTAGACAATTTTAGAACTGACACACAAGTGTCTTGGTCTAAACATTCCTCCCTATAACACATAAGAAGAATGAGACATCACTTTTAAATTCTTATTATAAATACACATAGGACATGATACTCGTAATCAAGAATCCGAGTCCCGGTGAAAGGGATATGGAAGACGTATGATCGAAAGAAGATCTTCAAGGAGTACATGGTGTGAAATAGTTTCAACACGGTGTATGATCCGTTTTGAGAACCTAGCCGTGTATCCAGTCTATATAATTTCTCATCCCATGTAGCGATACAAAACATGTAAAGTGAGTATATGGTGTGCACTACAGCATCATTCCCCTATCCATTTATTTTTACCCATGTCTGTGTACTGGACCCCGGGTCCCTGTAATTCAGTGGTGTTGTTATAAACAACCTTGTGTATTTACATGGCTTCTGATACCATGTCCCACCATTACTAGGTTTGGGTCACCACATGGCTTTTATCCACGGTACATGACTTTTAGTAGCCAAATATCATCTTCCCAAAACAAAAATGGATATGAAGAATTTTTCACTAGAATACATGTTGTGAAGATGGTAATTATTTTTGGGAATAACCTACCAAAATTACCGACATTCCCTTATTTAACCCAAAATCCACAAATCTACCGAGCATGGATAACATTCAATTTTAATTGGGCTCTAAAACCATATAATAAAGAATAAAGAATGGATATCAGGACCAAAACACAAACCACATGTATTGATGTAGAAAATCTAAAACTTCGGGTGAAGAATGATTCCAAGATCATGTTACTCCTTGATCTAATGATTATTTTCTTCATTAAGGGATATTGGAATCACATCATTGTTTTGTTTTGGAACTTTTTTTCATCTCTGTAAAGAGATTAAGATAGGGGAGGATGAATGGATCACCCTTTGTGTCGTGTGCCAAATATGGGGAGGTTAATGGATTATGATTGTTTTAGGATAATTTATTAATTAATTATTCCCCCAAAAAATGATCCACGATCTTTCCTTCAACTAACACTCTCGACACACACAAATTTTATATTGCGCATGGGTAAAATACAATGTTCTAAACTAGCCTACTCCCTCAGAATTCTGATATGAGACTCCACTCCAGATATATTCTGTTTTTAAGAAAACAATAACAAGTATGAAAAAAAAATTTGATATTTTTAAATCACTGCTTTAAGGATCTATAGATTATGGATTCTCATGTGAACTTAGCACCTGGCTTCATAAATATTTTTAAAAATATGCCAACATATTATAGGTCAAAAAAACGAGTTTCTATAGGCACACTATTTTATTAATAGTAGAACACTCAAAAAATATTTATACATCTAGAATATTTTTATATTAACCAACTTAAAAATACTTTATAAATATTTAGTTTCTTATTGATCTTATAAAAAATAATGTGTCACTCATTCTGAGGGAACTTGTTTCAAGATTATATGAATTCATCAATTCATGTTCTTAGTTTATCACTAATTTTTTCATTTAACATCTCATATCCACTATTTCAAAAAATAATCCTCCACTTTAATGATGTTATATTAACATCATTATGACTATATAAATATTATAAAATTATATATAACTCTATAAATTAATTATCCAATAATATAACATGTTCTTATCTGGGTAGTTTCAGCCTCTGAGAAGAATTTTTCTACGCAAAAAGAATAATTTAATATATAAATAATATTTAATGATTTAATACATGTAATAAAAGATATTATAAAATAATATATATCATGAATATTATTATAAATTTTCAAGAGATAAAAAATTAATTATTAATGTAGAATAACATGTTGTAGTTTGTAAATTTGCGAACAGATCCATGTAATGGATCCCATTATAACAAACCATACATATACATTCCATAAAATTAATAAAAGATATAATAAATCCATAGAAATGAAGTATTAGACCACACTAAATATTATGAGAAGGATGAACTAGGTATAATCAAATTAGGAATCACATTTCTACTAAAAAACATTGCAGAATATTAAAATCAATAAGATATTATGATGAAAATAAATAATTTCCTTTAAAATATATGTAATATATGATTATAATTAATATGTATAAATTATAAAAATAACATGAATAATATTTATATAAAAGTGATAAGGATGATTCATTTTATTATATAATAGGTTAATGTAAAATCCTGGATATTAAAAAAAATGTAAGGGTTTCTTTATAAATATACATTTGAAATAATGATTAATGATTATGAAATTTACATCTTGGGAAGTTATAATTTCAATATTAAAAAAACCCATATATATTCTTTTACTACGAATATTAAGTTATTTAATATCTTCATAAAATTTATCTCCATTTGGTTCAAAATTCCAATGAAATGATGTTTATAATAGAGATAAAAGACATTATTTTTTCAGTCGATAATTTTTCTCTTACATGTACATGTTCTTTATATTTTTGTATATATATCCTTATCAATATTTATATTATTTCATAATATATTCTTTCTCATATTTTAATATCATTAAAAATGTAATTTACATGTAACATTTTTAATCGATTCATTTTCTACCAACATTGAACTTGTTTACACTATCGTAAAATGTATAAATTTTAAAATGTATTCAACATAAAACCAATTTATCATCAAATTATTCAATTATAATTAATAAATACCATACCTATGATTTCTTGTTTTTTTCAAATAAATTATTGGTCCCTTTATTTTTAACATTATTTTCATTTGAAAAATTGTGTTAATATGTAAATTTTTTTTCTTATTATTTCTGAAAGAAATCATTGATTACATTAAAAATGTGTTTTCATATGTGTCAATTTGGTTTAATGTATCTTATGATTCACTTTTTGTTTGTAATATTGATACCATCAACCTATTTTCTTAGGATTTCTATTATAATGAATCTGGGATGTTTGCAAAATACCCATTTCATTTCACGATCTAACTATGCATTGTTGTAATTAATAATGAATTCATGTTTATTTTAAAATCATGTTTATTTTAAACTCATATTTATTGTTTTTTTTGTAACGAGTATGATAGAACTTTTATTACCCAAAAATTATTTGGTAAATATTTATCTCTCATGATTTGACTTCTATGCATCCTTGTAGTAATCCCAATCGACAATGGCCCTTCATCAACTATTTTAATGGTAATGGGCAGTGAACCCAATCCTCTATGTGACTTTGTCTACTATGACATAAAGGTAATGGTAGTGTGAATCAATGTTTGAATTGATTTATCATGCTCAGGTATATGGAAAATTAGTATACCAATTTTATGATTTCAAAGTTCATGATTAATAACTATTGTTTCCACACACAATTAGTCATGTATTTAATTTATAAAAAATACTTCTTACCAGACACATTATTTAAAATATAAATTTTATTAGTTATTATTTAATTATGTTATGTCCATGTAAAATGTTTTTTTCTCATACTTATATATTTATCTTATGATCACACATGATATTTTATTTTTACCTCTCAAGTTTCCCCTTAATAAGGATTTGAGAATTCCCATTCTTGTATTCGTATTCCATCATGATATAAATAATATAATTACAAATGATGTATCTATAATATTATTGTGTGGAAATAATACTTGTGGGATATTTCAAATAATTGTTAAAAAAAATTTAATATGTTCTGAGTCACTAAATACACATAAAGAAATGGTTATTATAAATTTTTTACAATGAAATGTATTGATTATTCATACTAAATGGTCTAATGTGATTTTATAATGTGTTGGAGTAACCTCGGTTGGTATTCAATAAAGGCATACTTTTTTTTAGATATTAATATATTATGAATAACTGGATAGAACCAAAAAAAAATTGATAAACATATTTTGATTATAGTTTGACATGAAATTACATATGATCAAATGATGATATCATAATTGAGGACATCTTATGATTAATTTTTCTTTTAATTTGATCTTATAAATTAAGTACGTTTCCATGATAAAAACAAAAATTATAATGGTTTTATTCAATGGATAAAACAATGTTGAATTTAGTTAATGATGAGTGTGATGGAAAATGAAATTATTTTCTAGATGATAAAATTAATGATATCAATGAACGATTTAAGATATTTATGGCATGAAAACACAAACATCTCCAAAAATGGTCTATAACTTGTATCAAACTGAAAATATAACATAAAATAGAAATAAAAACTCTATATTGAATCCCTAACATTGATATATCAACCCTATATTTTTGGTTCTTCTAACTACATATTTCTAAGTAGCATATTATTGCAATAGAAACACAAGTTTTTTTCAGAATCCCTGACGAAATGGAATAATTTTTTAATATATATTATTTCAAATATGATGCTAACCAATTGTGGATAATCATTAAAAATATGATTACTATGGATTAAATAAAATCCATGGATCTAGAGAATACTAAAAATGTATTATTAAATAAATAAATTTGTCAAACTCTTCAAAATAAAAAGGGGAGTGATGTTTGGAGTGAATATAAAAATTTGAAGAATCTATTAGTATATATATAAAACCATCATATGAAATACTTGGTATGTTATTAGTTTAAATCATTAATCCAAAATAATTATTCATTATTTATTTACCAGGATAAAAAAAATATTCAAAAATTGCCAGTTATTGGTGAAAATTATATCTATAACCAGATTTATTGATGCACTATCATGATCGAAACATTGATTATAGACTAAAAAATCACATGGGATTTATGGTATAAATTTAATAAAGTGTAGTTTCATGAAAACTAAAATGATAAAAACATTAAATAAAGAACCTAGTCTTCCTATATGATGTATGTGTGGGAAAATTATCTCGTGGATTTTTTTACAGTGATTAATAAATTCACAATTTGTGGAAGATAATGTCATCATGTACATGAATTTCTATGTGATATGAAGAATCTGAAAAAATAAATTTATGAAAGGAAAAAATAACCAAATGAATCACCCATAATCATATGAATTAATTAAGAATTTTATATATATTATTTAACCTATTATCCTAGTACAATAGGTAGTGATGAAATTCGATATCACCAATCTCTATATCCATGGGAGAAAGAAAAACCAATTGCAATCATAATAGGTGAAGTGGATCATGAAAAAGAATTGATGAAGGGTACGAATATCATTCACACGTGAATTTAACTTGTATTATTTGATTATTAACCAAAAGACTCCTTCAAATCTAAAAAACGTTCTATGAGATTTATATCAACACCATAACCCCAATATAGAGAATTATTTGTGAAAACACATAATAGAATGTTTATTTCATCCTATATATATAATTCATCTATAATATATGTTTTGGAAGTAATCATTCTAAAAACATTATTATTCTCACATTATTGGAATTTTCTATGAAAATCATCATATATTATCTCTCAATAAAGACGCTAGATGACTTTTCATGTTTGGGAATTCATATTTCATATCTCGAATCAACCTATGATCATGTATTGATTAACAGATAACCATGAACTAACTATGGAAATTAATTCAATTATATGGGCATTAATACCAAATCACAAGGATAATTAAATTCAAATCTATAGTGGTAAAAAATAAAAAAAAATCATAATTTTGCATAATAAATTGATAATATTTTAGAAGTGTTTCCAGTTATTCTTCTTAATTTTGTGGCTTTTTATTTCATTGATGTTATACCTGGTCCTAGAAAATTATGAAAGAATCCTTTAAGGAATATACTATCTAAATTGGAGGAATTCAATAAGAAACTCCAAAATAATTTGGGGAAGGGTTATATATACTCATTTAATTCATCATGGGGTACACTGGTTCAATTTTTTAAAAAAGAAACATAAATCAATTTGTTTCTTTAAAGACTATGTGATCATAAAACCCTGATCAATAATAACTATCATATTCCTCATATTGACGACTTATTTAAAAATATATGAGGGGATCAACAATTTAAAATGGTTTAACATAAAATATTTTTCCAAAAACTAAGGGTAAAATGAGATTTTTACATATTGTTATTTTTTGAACAATATATGGGAACTAGGAATTCATGGTTATTCCTTTCTAACTCAAACATTCCCCAGATGTCTTCATAGTTATAAAAATTATTTTATCTATAAATAAACTTGATCAATTTTTGGTTTTATTGAGTGATTATTTTCTCATATATTCCCAGATAATAAAAGATTATGATGTTCATTGGAGGATTATGAGAAAGATCATGTGGAAAGAGAAGTTGTAAAAAAATATAAAGTGTAAATTATCTCTATGAAACAACAATTATTTGGTTAATTAATCACATGCTAGGGAAAATTTATAGGTTCTTCGATGATTAAGGTAATTAATGAATAAACAAGGAAAAATAGTATACTTTAAAAGTATATTTAAATTGGACTAACTGGATATTATTGGAAAATTGTGTGATTTTCTTCATGACTATATGTAATATACTAATATTCTTTTTAAAAAATAAAGATTATATCTGATAACATTAAAAGATACACAACACGGAGTGTAAACACACAATAAACTATTATTATATAAATGTGAACATTTTATACTAGAAATAAAATTATTAGGAATGAATAATATTAACATCATTATAAAATATATATAATGGTCCTACTCATTTTGTAAAGTATTGTTTAGTTATTTATTAATATGTTTTCAATTTTTAGAAAAATCAATCAATTCTTCAAATATGGCATTTTTCCATTTATGAATGAATAATATATTTATTTTCAAATAATTTTTATAAATTTTATTTGGAAAAATAAATTTCATTATTGAATTCCTCAAGTAAAAAATATATATGGGAATGTTTTTAAAATTTACATAAAATGATTATGTCTAAATGAATAGTGAAAAATGTATTTTTATTTAAAATAATATTTAACTTTAAATTATTTATAAAGTAAAATTATATTTTAGATTAGTGGATTTTTTTTGTTTTTTACTTTAGATAATCCATTAATAATTTTTTAATTGATATTATATGGTAATTTAGTGAAGAAAAATTTTTATTAGCGAAGGTCATTTTGCTAAAAAAACATATTTTTATCTAGTTTTTCTGGTTTAATGTCAAAATAAATTCAAAAATTTAGGTGATTTAAATTTTCAATATTAGATTCATCATTTTGAATTAGTGGTTCAAATTATTCTAAATAATTCCCTTTCATTATTTCTTTATAAGAATAGTAACCATAATGGTTTTTATTACCAATTTAAATGGAAAATCAGCTAATTAGTTTTATAATTAAATTTATTTGGACTACAAATTAATAATTAAAAATTGTAAATTATTTAATATATGAATGAAAATTATCCATATTCACCCAAGATTTAGTTATATAGCATTTTTTAATTAGGGTGTGATTTTAACATTTTAAATATTTTATTTAAGGAAAAGTTATACATGTCACAGTCATAATTTTAAAATGGTAACTAAATATATATCAAGTTATAAATAGTTATTTGAAATATAATATATTTTTCATCACTTTTGAAATTTATGTTTAACATTATGTTATTAAATAATTACAAAAAATATTTTAACAATGCTAATCAAGTAATTAATTAATTAATTGAAAAAATAAAAACAATGGTATTATAAATTGTAAAAATAATATAATTTTAGGTCATTAATGTAATAAAATAATATTTTATATGAAACTTATAGGTTAGGGATGTATTAAATGACTTGAATTTATTTTTACTTATTATCATTTTGTTATTAAAATAAATGACATGAATAGTTCTAAAAATTGATGTCAATGATATATTTTAATTAATAAACTTTTTATTCAGTTATATTATATTCATAAAAAATCATCAATTCATCAATGTGATAAGGATATGGTTAATATACAAGATGGGATATTTTTATATTAATATTTACTATATTAACCCTCAATAAGTGAAATTCCTTGTAGTCATGGTAAGAGTTATTGAGGTTAATGAAGAGTTAAAAAAGAAATAATAAGGAGATTGTTTTAGCTAGACATGGACACAAAATACTTCCTGAGAGAAATTCGACCCTTCCTCACTGAATCATTCAAATAATCTAGTTTTTATTCAATATTAATTGATAATTACATTAAATTAATTTGATAGTTGTTGAAATTCCACAAGTGACCCTCTTATCTCTTATAAAATGGATCCACTTATTGTCAATAATTTACACCACAAAACCCAATTTTCTAATAAAAAATGTGACAAAATAAAATTCTAGAATCTATAATCTGGTGTTCATTTTTTTGAATCAATCCAACCATAGGTGACTTAATATCATAAGTGTAATGACCTGCCAATTCTCATTGGCTTGAGAGCACAATGACTCATTAATTGGCCTAAAGAAACATCCCAAAGACGCCAAAGCTGGAAATAAATGCTGAATGGTTTCAAATACAAGGTGGGTATCATTTAACCATGAATAAATAAATAAAATCCAACAAAAAAACCTTTTATTAAATGATGCACGAACAAAATAAAGACAACTAAACCACTTCATATATCTCAAAACCACATCATAGTGTGCAACAATGGAAGAAAAAATGAGTATCAAAGTACACAACGGTTAAACAAATAATGACCCTAAAGATACTAGAAAACTTTTTTCTCTACAAGAACCAAGATCCAAAACCACCAAACAGACCAAACATCTTGAGGTAGTGCTGAACACATGAGAAACATTACCTTTTCCACTGTCCTAGAAGATACCATCTGCCAAAGAACCATAGTTTCAAAGTGAGGGTGAGTATATAACTCAGTATGTTTTCCCCCAATGACTTTGCTACTCACTCCACTAGGATATAAGAGTTAGAAAAATTATCATAAAATATTTTATACAAAACACTTTCTAGAAATAGTTTATTACAAAATATAAACAAGTTTCCAAAAACATTTATAACCAAAAGCATACATATGGAATTGAAAACAATTTTTCCAACAAGTTATTTTTACATAAAAACAACAACAAAAACCTTAAAATCATTTCTAAATGTTCTTTTTTCATATCAAATATATTCCATGCATCCACACAATCAACCATGAATGCTACGTTATGACAGTTCCATACTCATGAGTGGTTTCTCATCGACCAACCATGTCATCACATGGAAATTGATTCCCAAGTTTCATTAACCCATTAGCACTGAGAATAATGTCATATATCTATGAAGCCCCATATATGAAACATGAACACACACCACATTTTCCCAAACAATCATGCCAAAACTACCATTTTAATAAAAACAGGTTTTTATTTAAAACTATTTCTGTCAAAACCATTTCAATGCCAAACCGTTTTAATGCCAAACCATTTCAATAAAAATACATTTTCAGAAAACCATTTCTATTGAAAACTCCTTTTAAATAAAAAATTTAGCAATTACATAAAATATATAATTTTAAATCATCATTTTAAATTCATGAAACTAACCCCGCTTTGCCCAACCTTTCACCAAGTTCACATAATTTCACAAAAACCATAAATCATCACTAAAGAAGAATTTTTTCATGATTTTAACAATCAATTTCTTTTGAATAAAATAATTTGAATCTAATACAATAAAATCTAGAAAGTGGATTATAGAGAGAATCCTCCAACCTCAATGGTATTGATGAAACTAGACAATGAATGGAGAACACACAAGAAAGTGGGTCAATTATCTAAGAATGGCCTTAGTTCTCTTATACTTGCAAGATCACGACTCCACATTTAATTATTTGGCATCCATAAACGTAGATCTATCCACTATAGGTGAATATCTGAGAAAGAATTCATATTTGAGAATTAGATCTAAGTATATCAATGAAAACATGATAAATCAGAAAAGAATGGTGCCATGCGTCAAGAATCTGATCCTGATTCCAACAAATCAGCATAGATCATCTCCTCTATCATGGAAAACACCGTATTTATACTTAAATGACATTAAAAACATAAATATAGCCTAAAAATATGTAGATATAAGAAAACAACAAGGTGATAATGAGTAGTTTTTAGAAAAAGGAAAAGAACCAAGATGATAGGCACTTACCGAAACAATTGGGCTTGAAATCACAAAGGCAGGGCTCTTGGATGGCTCCAACTCCTGTAGGGAGGATTATACATCTTTATAGGGAGATAAATATAGAAATAGGGGCGTTTTGAATCCAAAGAGAAATATATATAGTAAAAACATGTAACCTCCTAGAATATGGGATTTAGATTTGACCATTGCGCACAGTTTGACCATACGGTTTGGGCCAACCATGTATGGATCATGTAACCTTTCTTTTGGTCCCAAAACTCATGATAAAACCCCCAAAAGCTCCCATACATCATCTTTACCATTTTAATGGAAACACCTTTTTTATGGAAACATCCTCCTCTATGTAAACACCCTCTTTATCGAAACACCCCACAATACAGAAACACCCAACTTTATTGAAACAACCAACATTATGAAACCCCCAAATTTATGGACACTATCTATTTTATGGAAAACACTCTATGTTATAGAAAATATCTATTTTATGGAAACTATCTATTTTATGGAAAATAATTATTTTATGGAAACTCTTTATTTTATAAAAACTCCTTATTTTATAGAAACTCTTTATTTTATGAAAACGCATTCAAAGCCACACTATTTAAAAGAAATTCCACTTTTACATAAAAAAACATGAGGAAAGGGTTATGTACCTAAAAATAGGGGCACTACATTCTCCCCACCAGCGGTCTTTTTATCCTCGGAAAGTAGGAAACCCTCACTGGCCAAAAAGAGTTCTGACCACTTCTCTTTCATTCCCTTCTCACGTTCCCATGTCTCTTCATGAATCTAACCATGTTTTCCTAAAACCATCACTAGGATGATGCTTTTCCCTTGCAAGAATTTCTTATTTATATCCACAATCATCAACAATATATGTACCAATGAAGCATCTGGTTCATGTTCTATGTGATCCCATCTGATCACATTGTAAGGATCCGGATGATAATTCATCAATTGAGATACATGAAACACATTATGCCACAAGTTGAACTATGGTGGTAATTCCAACCAATATACCACATTTGTGACCCATTCCAATATGTCAAAAGGGAATATGTATCAAGGATATAACATTCCATGCTCCCCAAAATGACGATGTCCCAACCTTGGGGATATCGGCATGAACATATGCTCACTTACTGCAAAGGGAAATAGTCGTCAATAATGTTCAAAATAAGATTTCTAATGAATATAATCCCTATACATATTTTTTCTAATAAGATGGATCTTCTGCATTATTTCTTGGACATGGCTCTGCTCGACTAATGATGTATCTCATGTTTCTACCCAACATAGCGGAGAACGACAAGGACACCCATACAATACTTCAAATAGATCTATATGTATCAAGTCTTGATAGATTTTATAGTATGAGAAATACACTAAGGGTATATGATATTCATATTGTAAACTGAAATCCATTACACAAGCCAGCAACATGTCTTCCAACATCAATATCATCTGCTCAGAGTGGCCATCTATCGGGGGATTATATGTCGTACTCATAGTCAACTGAGTCCCAAGGGCTTTTTGTAAGTATCTCTTGAAACGAGATGTGAACCTCAGATCTCTATCTAACATGTCTGAAACTGGTACGGCATGCATTTTTTTAACTTCTTGGATGTAATTTTTGGACATATCCCCAACCGTGTGGGTTTCATTAATAGGGAAGAAATGGGCGAACTAGGTAAATTAATCCACTACCACCTATATGTCATTGTGTTTCTAAACCGTTCCTCAAAGACCTGTAAAAAAATCAATCGTTATCTTCTCCCATTTCAACACTGGTAATTGAAATGACTGCAAAAAACCTTATGGTATATAATGCTTTGCTTTAACATGAGGACTAGTTAGGCACTAAGAGTAAAACTCAACCACCTTCCTTTTCATTCCGATCCACCAAAATTGTGCCTTCAATATCTTAATCATCTTATGTTTACATGGATGTACATAAAATCTAGAATGGTGGTAAGCATGAATGAGTTGTTCATGACAAGCCATAGGTACAACCATCTGATCTCGAAATGAATAAAATAATCCTCTATCATGTTTCCATCCCTCAACGATCTCCACACCATTGAGTTTTGAACTCATAACCAGACATTATGCATTATATGATTGTGCCTCTTTGACCATATTTACCAAATTAGGAACTAGTGTAGCTAAAAGTAAAACACTAACATTACCTCTGTCTTCACATTCCACATGCATGTCTGCTAGAAATAACATCAATTTCTATTCATCTGATGTTGTGTTTTCCAACTAGTCATATGGATTCCTACTTAATGCATCTACCAAAAAATTCCCTTTTCTCGATGTGTATATTGTGTCATAGTCAATCATTTGGAGACAATCCATCCATCTTCTTTTCCAGAGTTTCAAATATCAATATAATTAAATGTGTTTCAAGATTTTATGATCTGTAAACATTGTGAATTTTTTACCAAATATATAGTGATGCCATGACTTTAAAGAATGGAAAACTGTAGCTAACTCCAAGTCAGGTGTTGGGTAATTATTCTCATGCACCCATAACTACCTTGAACCATAAGAAACCACATGGAATTCATGTCTGAGAACATAACCCAACACTGATCTTGAAGTATCATAGTACACCACATACCCCTATCCTGATTCTACAAAAATCTATATATGTGATGATGTAAGAAGACTATTCATCTATAAGAAAGTATTCTGACATTCATATTTCCATTGGAATGGATCTTTATTGTTTTTTAAGGCTATCATTGGTGAATATAGATGTGATAAATAATGAAAAAAGTGTCGGTAGTATCCATATTGACCAAGAAAACATCGTATCACAAAAAACTTATTCGGTGGTTACCAAGAGATAATGGCTTTTATCTCTTCCTGATCAACAGAAACACCTTTCTCAGAAATTTCATTGCCATGAAATCGTACTTCCTGTATCCCAAAATCACACTTTGATAATTTTTTATAAAAACGGTGATTTCTCATGATTTGTTACACTGTTTATAGGTGCTCCTCTTGGTTAGCATTTTTCATTGAATAGACCAAATTGGTGTCCACAAACACCACAATAATAGAATCCCGATATTTTTAAAATATCTGATTCATCAATGACATGAAGACCATTGGTGAATTTGTTAGATCGAAATATATGACTACATATTTGTAGTGGACACCTCTAATTCTGAATATTGTATTTGGAATATCATCTTTCTGAACTCTCAAATAGTGATATCATCATTTCAATTCAATCTTGGAGAACCACTATACTCCCCTTAATTGATCGAACAGATCATCAATTTGTGGAAGTGGATATCTATTCTTTATCAAAACATGGTTATGCTTATGATAATCAAAAAATATCTAAAGAGTTCTATCTTCTTTCTCCACGAACAAAACTGGTGCCGCCCATGGATTGATACATGGTTGAATGGAACCCTTGCTTTCAAGCTCCTCTAACTACACATTGAATTCCTGTAACTCGGTTGGTGTCATCCTAGAAGACGGAACGGAAATTGGACTAGTCCCTGGACAGAGATCACTAATAAACTCCACTTCTCTTAGAGGTGGTAATCCTGAGATTTTTTTGTGATAGACATCAAGAATTTGATCGAAAATACTGGAAGACTAGTTTCCTAAATTTCTTCAATCAGAGCCAAACTCAATGCCTCCTACTGGTAATAGATCATTCCAACTGTTGAAGACAAAAAGATCATTGATCCTATATTTAAAAATCTTTATCCTCTAAATATATGATTGATGCCAACCACAGTTTTGAAATTGATCGTTCTACTATAACAATCAATTTGAGCCATGAACTTTGTAAAACAATCCATACATAGGAATATATAATCCACATCCATGCCCAACAATGGGAATTTCCACTTCATTTTGGCTCCATAAAAAGTTAATTAACAAGCACTACACACAATGTATCAACATTTTCATTCACCAAGAGGAGTTTGGAGTTTTATCACAGAAGAAATCATGTCCAGTTTTAAGCATAGTGAATAGGTGTCCCACTTCTTCTCCATCTTATTGCTAGAGTTCTCTACTACTCTAGTGAAGACAACCATACATACTAAACTTGTATTTTCTGCAATGACATAGATTGTAAATAGATTATCTGGTTTCATTCCCAACTCGATGGTTTGGAAAGACTGAGTGATGCTTTGGACAAACTATTAGTTCTTTTATGGCTCGAGTGAAACCATATTCTTAACAACTTCTTCTGACTGGTTCATATTACGCCTTCCTAGTTCCATTTTCTAAAATAAAAACAAACTCTACAAGTATCCCTCTCTAGAAAATGATGGATTAACATTTTAAATTCTATCAAATCAACTACAACAAAATAGTCTTTGAAAAACAATTTTCTATGTTCAACCATTGTTGAAAAACCAATATTACTTTTGAAAATCAACCCATTTTCAAAATACAATAATCATTTCATTATTAAATGTTTTCATTCTTTGAAAAACAAATTCCGTATTTTTTTCTAAAAATTTACACATTTAAATAGATAATAAATCATTTTTCAAAATGAATTATTCAATCCTAGTGGGAATTTCTTCCCTTTAATTCATGTTAGACTGGTATCATTGGCTAAACCCATGACAATGAGATTTCAATATCCTAGATGTGTCTACGAACATTTATGTACCCAACACCCTGGTAACATGATGTTTAGAATAAAATAGTTAGCTACATCCATTTATGTTATACATTTCATGTTCCAAAAATACTACTCATGTTTATGATTTCAGTCCAAAGGATAGACAAGAAGGAATTTAAACTCAAACACCAAGAACACAGATGAATACTTGTTAGGAAAGGACCGAACAAGCATATATAATTTTACCACCATGTAAGGACCAGATTGATACCACTTCTAATGACCCTCTAATTGTCATTGGCATAAGATCACAATGAGTCATTACAAGGCCATAAGCGATATCCCCAATATACCAACGGCTTTAAATTAATGAAAAAGGATTTAAAATACAAGTAGGGGAAAATTTATCCATGAATAAATTAACCAAAAATATAACAACCAAACCATTCACTAAATGATGCATGAAAAAATGAAATACAACTAAACAACTTCATATATCTCAAAACCACAACATAGTGTGAAACAGTGGAAGACCAAACGAGTATCAAGGTACACAGTGTATAAATAACTAAAGACCCATAGGAGACTACAAGAAAATATGCTCCACACATCCCAAGCTCCAAAATCTCTAAACATCCCAATCCTCATGAGGTAGTGATAAACTCGTGTGGAATGTTACCTTTTCCCCTATCAAGGAGGATAACATATGCAAAATCACCAAAGTGACAAAGTAGGGGTGAGTATAAATCATAGAAGGATTTTACCAATGACTTCCCAACTCACTCCACTAAGATATTATAGTTATAAACATTTACATAAAATAGTTTATACCAAAAACATTCTCGAAATAGTTTAAAACAAAATATAATCATGTTTCTAGAATGATTTATAACCAAAATCTGACAAGTGAAAATGAAACTGTAACACCTGAGACTTTTATGTGAAATATTTTGTTTTTATGTTATATAAATCATCACAGGAATCTTTCACTACACACAACACTAGCTTGGCTTTCTTTACACGCAACTACGGCCTTCCTCGATAGCTTGTGTCGTACGCAATACCGAGTTTCACTAAACAATGATATGTTATTAAAATATTATTAAAACTAGCCGTTATGAATAGTAACAACCACTTTTTGAAATTTTATAAATTTTATTTTTCAAAATTGACTTCATTTTTGGATTCCAAATATCGAAATTAGCCTAGGGTGAAATTTTGGTATTTTTCTGAAAACTTTCAATTTTTGATGAATAGTGAAACCACTAAGTGGTAGTTAAAAAGCTGAATTTTTCATAAAACTTAATTTTACCGCTTCTGTGAGTGGAATTTCGAAAATCCGAGAGACACGGTTGATGTTAGTAAGTAAAATGTGGTTCAATGAGATGAAAATAATTTTTTTGGTGAATAGTAACTTTTTACTTTTTTTACCACGGTTAAAAGTAAATAGGGTAATTAAGGGTAAAATGATATTATTATTACCCTAACACATGTCCTAGTTCTATTGGACATGTGTAATTCGACCAAAAACAACCTTAGGAATAAAATATGACCATTTAGGCCCACTTGGATTAGATTAGGACATTTATTATTAATTTATTTAAAGAAGGGTTAAAATAGTTAATATCAAAGTTTAATAAGTAAATAATTTTTAATATGGGGTTATACATAAGATACATTCGACTATAAATATTCATTATAAATATAAAAAGATTTCCTATATAATGGAATTTTATTTGTAATTTTTAGACATTAAATAATTTAATTTATTTATGACACAATGATGATGCGGTAATTATCTTATTAATGAAATTTTGACATAATTGATGTTATAAATACCCAAATAAATGTAATTTAAGACTTTTTATCAATTAAACTAATTTTCTTGGTTAATATGACATGTTAGTATTTATTTAAGTAACTTGGTTCGAACTAATCATTCTGTTATGATTTTCACAAAAATCAATTTCTAAATAGTGTCAAAATTGACATAAAATAGTTGTTAAAACAAATATTATATTATTAATTGTTATTTTATTCTTAAAAATATAATGTTTGGCCGAATAAATTAGATAAGGTTATATATATTAATAATAAACAACTTGGGGTTCGTTTTTCTTGATATAGTATGTTTATTAACCTTATAGTGTAAGAAAACAAGAAGACACGGTAAAAGTTAAATTATCTAACTTAAAGTTAAATTTAAATGATAAGTTTAAAATTGATACCTAAACTTGTCTAAATTATATTGGATGAGAGGATTTCGACCCATACCCACCTTATCTTTGAAATATATCAATTTGGAGCTATTAAAAACCGAATTTGACTTTATAATAAAATAATATGTTTAGTTATTCCAAAGGTTCCCCTCTCCTCCCTTATAAAAGGGAACCTCCTCCCCCTCTTCCTCACACCACTTTGAGCCTTAAATCTCGTCCAACCCCTGACAATTTCTCCTCTCCACTTCCCTAGAAACATCCTAGAGGTTCTGGTCTTCTTTAAAGACCTATTTTAGTGCCCTAAAAGGAGGTCTCAAAGAAGCACTTCAAAGAAGAGGTAATGTCCGTTACCGATTCTTTCATCTTTATTTATTCTTCCACTTCTTCTTATTTAGTTGTTCAATTATGAAGTAATAAAATCAGTATCACTCATATACTTATATGTTATTATAAGTATTAAACAACCCTATTTCATCATCTATCCATCCTACGGAAAAAGAAATCACCACGCGTGCGTACGTACGGAATACCGTCTCCACGCCGTGGTGTAATATATTTTCCACCACCACCTTACTTGGATGGGTATAATGGTGTAAATAATGACTATATATGACTATTATAAAGTGATATTGATTCTGAAATAGTATACATACACTCCAATACAATTCCACGATCATAGGAACGATATCATCACTCGTGCGTATGTACAGAATACCGTCTCCACGATGTGATGTGACTCATTCTCCATGATCTTCATTTCATAATGATTATATAAATGAATTGAATGAATTAATATGATATATATTACACTAATACCATTCTGGAAATGAGGTATCTATAACCTAAAGAGAAGAAAAAGAATTTATTCGACAAAACACGCATAAGAACAAAAAGTAATAAACACCCGAATAACAAGTAGTAATGAAATATTACTAATAAGAAGCTAAGAATATGACCATATATGATATCATAACAATATGTATGATTCTGGAATAAGCCAATAACATTATTTAAATCATTATACAGGAGTTTCGGACACTTACGAAGCAAATCGGACCTAAGGTAAGGGAAATATGACAATCTCATTTTTATCCGAGATTGTTTATACTTTGAAATTTACTGGGGTGTATTTTATCATCCACATCCATGTTTCCTCAATATGTAATATTATTTATATCCTCCTACAATTTTTTAAATCCAATTTTACCGTTCAGTGAGTTTTTAGTAAAAGATATGAAAGGAATATTTTGTCGTTTTTCGTACGATGTACTTTTTGACTTTTCCAACTAAAGTACAAGAAGAATGTTTTTTTTTACTTATAAGGCATGAATGGATTTTTAAAACGATATTTCCAAGAATCTTCCTTTACAAGTTTTCAAGTTTATTTTTAATCAACTTCTTTTAGTTTAAAATTGTATGACATGTTAAGAAAGGAAAAATGTTTTTGATGTAGAAAGGATATTTTCCTCAAGAATGGAGTTCAAGAGTTTTATCAAAATTATTTTCCATCTAAGATAATATAGGGTTATGTTTCTATCCCTATTATTACATGGATTTGATTATGTTGTGATGGAAATATTTTTATGAATTCCTTTATCTTATATGAATTGTTTTATGATGTCACAATGTTTAAGATTCCCATTTTTATTACATGGGTTATGCAATGATGTATGATTTATGATTTTGTGGCACACATAATAATGGTATCATTATGATATGGGTGGGACCTATATATCCCTCCAGTGCATTGGGTAAAGATTTTATATCTCATGAGATAGACATGGCTGGAACGGTAGGTTATACCGGTTCAGTGAAACAGGACTGAAACGAGGAGTGAACTCGGTTTAGAAATGGCCTTTGTCCACTAAGATAGTCATGGCAATGAGTCTTGACTAATAAGAAATGATTCTCTATGATTATGTGTGTATGAAACAAAGTTTCATGTTTTATGTTATGATTATTTGGATTCCATTTCACTACTATGATTTATCCCATGTTATGAAATTATGATCTCTTTTGCAGGTTAAGATTTCCAAAAGTCATGTTCTTATGAATATGATGTGATTGATATTTCTTTTTTTTACCCTTACTGAGCATTTGAGATCACCCTTTTGTATGTTTTCTTTCCCCAGGTCAGGAAGAAGGTTATTAAGTAAGATATGCCAAAAGGGACTATAGATATGATGAAATAAATGGGAGACAGTGTAGACGCTTTATAAACCAGTTGTTTATGTTTCCCAGTTTCTAAAGACATTATACCTATACGGTCCTTTCATGGTTTTGTTATATGTTTTAATAAGTATGCTTCAATTTTGAAGTATTAACAATGTATGAAAAGTATGGGTCGTTATAGTTGGTATGAGAGGAAAGGTATAGTCAACCTTTGGAAACTAGGATGTGAAAGCCTTAGTAAGAACCCTAAGGATAAGTCTAAGCATAGAACACAATTTTAGTGTTTTAGAAATGGCCATGAATAACCTAGGATAAGATCTTAAGTGTGAAATTTTATTCTTGATTATGTGGATTTCCTATTATAATTAGTGTTGCTCACACTATTCTTCTTGGTTTTAGTCAATGGCTGGAACCCGAAGGAACCGTGTTAATGCGGAATGCGACGGGCAATGCAATGATTGTCCCCCTGAGCAACCAAATGTTATGGGAGCTGGAATGAAAAATCTTGTAGACATGCTCACACAACTTTCTCAAGCTATGAATCGTGCAGGACTTCCAAACGAGCAAAGGAAAGACCAACATTCTGTTGAATCCTTCATGAGACAGCGTCCACCTTCATTCAGCGGGTCTACTGATCCATTAGTTGCTGAACAATGGATTAGTACTACTGAAAAGATATTTTAAGTTCTTCAATGTTCTGAGCATGATAAATTCATCTTAGCAGTGTAGCATTTGGAAGGTGATGCTGATCAATGGTGGAATCTTATTAAGAATACGAGGCAAAGGGACGAAATTGAGTCAATGGAATGGGACGAGTTCAAGAACTTACTTTTCAATAGGTACTTCCCTCGTATTCTCCGAACAAAGATGGAGAAAGAGTTTCTTGAACTGAAGCAAAAGGATGATGAATCTGTTGGTACCTATGAAGCAAATTTTACAAGACTTGCAAGGTACGCTTCTTGTATTATTTTCCAACCTGAGAGTAAGATCGATCAATTTTTAGTGGCTTAAAACTAAGTCTTCGAAGGGCCTTAGACATAAGGGACTTCAATAGCTACGAGTAAATCATTCGATGTGCTCTCAAAGATGATATGGAGATTGGAGTAACCCATCAGTCATATGGGTTTGATAAGAAGAGGAAAATGGAATTCAAAGGAAAATATAAAGATCACACTGAAAAGAAGATGAGATTTCCCTTATGCTCAAAGTGTGGAAAGAAACATGGAGGGAGTTGTCTTAAAGGGACAAGTAAATGTTTCAAATGTGGAAATGAAGGTCATCGGGCATTTTAATGCCGCGATGATGGGAAGAAGATGTCTAATGATGCAAACAAAGGAATGGATACAGAGAATGAACCTACTACACTTCAATGTTTCAAGTGCAAGGAGATGAGACATTATTCCAATAAATGCCCTAATACAAGGATTGATGATGATGGTCGACGTCAACAAACTCTTAAGGCTAAAGACAAAGGAAAGTCACATGCAATTTCTATCAGCTATGTGGAGTACGATAACGATGTGGTGAAAGGTACATTTACCATCCACTCTAAAGTAGCAAATGTTTTATTTGATTCTGGATCCACCCACTCTTTTATTTCTGAAGAATTTTCTAAGGGTATCACCATATTACCTCAACAATTAGATGTTGAGTTAGCTGTGACAACACCTAATGGCACAACAGTCGCATCAAAAGTTTATAATTCTTCTCCGATCGAAGTTTGTGGGAAAGTGCTTCCTACAAATCTTGTGATCCTTCCTATAGTGGAATTTGATGTGATTCTTGGCATGGATTGGATTTCTTTATATGGATCTCATATCAATTTCCAAATAAGGGAAGTCACATTTCATATTCCAGATCAATCTATGATCGTCTATCAATGCAAGGATGAACATAACCTTCCAGTGGAAATTCCTTCTACCTTATGGGTCTTGATTCCACTAAATGAAGTTTATTTATCACAAATGGTTGGTGAGAAACTCACGATTAAGAATATGCCCATTGTACGGGAGTTTGATGATGTCTTTTCAGGGGAATTACCGGGTCTTCCACCAAATCGTGAAGTTGAGTTTTCAATAGAACTCGTACCGGGTGCTTTGCCTATTTCAAAGACACCTTATAGAATGACCCCAATTGAGTTTCAGGAATTGAAGAAGCAACTCCAAGAGAATCTTGATAAGGTATTCATACGCCCTAGTGCATCACCTTGGGGAGCACCTGTTCTATTTGTTAAGAAGAAAGATGGATCAATGAGACTCTACATTGATTATCGAGAACTTAACAAGATCACTATCAAGAATAAATATCCTCTCCCACGCATTGATGACTTATTTTACCAACTACGCGGAGCTCAATACTTTTCCAAGATTTATCTTCATTCAGGGTATCATCAATTAAGGGTTAAAAGGGAGGATATACCAAATACGGCTTTCCGTACAAGGTATGGACACTATGAATTTATAGTGATGCCATTTGGTCTTACTAATGCCCCTGCTATCTTCATGGATATGATGAATAGAGTCTTTAGATACTATCTTGATCAATTTTTGGTAGTCTTTATAGACGATATTCTTGTCTATTCAAAGAGCAAGGATGAACATGAAGATCACTTGAGAATTATATTGAAGACCCTGAGAAAGGAGAATCTTTATGCCAAATTTACCAAGTGTGAATTTTGGATTCAAAAAGTTTCATTTTTGGGTCACATAATCTCAAAAGAGGGGATATCTGTGGATCCAGCAAAAACAGAGGTTATCAAAAGATGGTCGAGACCAACAACGGTAACTAAGATCCGAAGTTTTCTTGGTTTGGCTGGATATTATCGACGTTTTGTGAAAGATTTTTCACAATTATCTAATACACTCACCAAGTTGACTCGGAAAGGAGTTAAGTTTGTTTGGACGGAATAATGTGAAGAGAATTTCAAGGAGTTGAAAAGAAGGTTATCCAGTGCACCTGTGCTCACACTGCCTTGTAGTGGAAAAAGGTTTGTGATCTATAGTGATGCATCCAAGAAGGTATTGGGGTGTGTTCTTATGAAAAATGATATGGTGATAGCTTATGCCTCACGACAGTTGAAAATCCATGAGAAGAATTACCCAACACATGATTTGGAGTTAGCTGCGGTAATCTTTGCATTAAAGATTTGGAGGCATTATCTTTATGGAGAAAGGTGTGACATTTATACTGATCATAAAAGTTTAAAGTATATTTTCACACAAAAGGAGCTGAATATGCGTCAAAGAAAATGGTTGGAGCTGATTAAGGATTATGACTGCTCAATCCATTACCACCCTGGGAAAGCAAACAAGGTGGCAGATGCATTAAGTCGACAAGACCATGCCAGTTTATCCATGATGAGGATCACAAAAGATCCAATATTTATGGATTTACAAAGGATGGATCTTGGAATTATAATGGAAGGGGAAAAATATTATCTTTCTCAAATGAATGTTCAACCATCTATACATGTGAAGATTAAAGAGGCATAGAAAGAAGATGTCGAGTTACAAAAGAAGGTGAGAAATGTTCCTGGATTCAACCTTGATTGTAATGGGATAATAAAGTTCAGGAATCGGGTTTGTGTTCCTCCCATCCCAGAATTAAAGAAGGAGCTGCTGGATGAGGATCATAGTTCTTCATTCTCTATTCATCCTGGAAGCACGAAGATGTATTGGGACCTGAAAGAGTACTTCTGGTGGGATGGCATGAAAATAGATGTTGTTGAATATGTCTCTCGATGCTTGGTTTGTCAGCAAGTTAAAGCTGAGAGACAGAAGTCTAAGGGGATGTTACAACCATTACCCATACCCGAATGGAAATGGGAAAACATCACTATGGACTTTGTCATAGGACTTCCTAAAACATCCAATGGTAATAATGCTATCTGGGTCATAGTTGATCGTCTTACAAAGTCTTCACACTTCATCGCTATTAGAGAGGATTTCTCTCTGGATCAGCTTTCTAGGATATATGTAAAGGAAGTGGTAAGATTGCATGGAGTACCACTTTCTATTATATCTGATCGGGATCCGATATTTACCTCGAAGTTCTGGAGAAGTCTTCAGCATACTCTGGATACAGAGTTGAGTTTCAGCACTACTTATCATCCTCAGACAGACGGTCAGTCTGAGAGAACAATTCAAACTCTAGAAGATATGTTGAGAGCTTGCTCTATGGATTTCAAAGGTGGTTGGGATCAACACCTACCTTTGGTAGAATTTTCTTATAATAATAGATTTCACTCCAGTATTCAGATGGATCCTTATGAAGCTCTCTATGGAAAGAAATGTAGGACTCCAACTTGCTGGGAAGAAGTTGGGGAAAGAAAGCTATTAGGACCTGATCTCGTTGATGAAATGGCAAAAAAGGTCAGATCTATTCAAAAACACATAAGAGCAGCTCAGAGTCGATAGAAAAGTTATGCCGAAAACCGAAGAAAATACATAGAGTTTGAAGTGGGTGATAAAGTGTTCTTATGAATATCTCCCTGGAAGAGGGTCATGAGATTTAAAAAGAAGGGGAAGTTGAGCCCTATATATATCGGTCCTTTCGAAATACTGGATCGTGTTGGGAAGGTAGCTTACCAATTGGCGCTTCCACCGAATCTCTCTGAGGTTCATGATGTGTTCCATGTATCTCTCCTGAGAAAGTACATACCTAATCCTTCACATGTACTTAGCTCAGAAGTTGTACTGCTGGAGCAAGATCTTTCTTATGAAGAACAGCCGATAGAGATTCTGGATCGTAGCAAAAAATTCCTACGAAGCAAGACCACTCGATTGGTGAAAGTTTTATGGAGGAACCACCAATTAGAAGAAGCTACATGGGAGCTTGAGGATATGATGAGGGAGAGGTATCCTCATCTGTTTGTTACAAAGTGACGAATTTCGAGGACGAAATTCATTTTAAGGGGGGTAGAATGTAACACCCAAGACTTTTATGTGAAATATTTTTTTTTATGTTATATAAATCATCAAAGGAATATTTCACTACACACAACACTAGCTTGGCTTGCTTTACACGCAACTGGGGCCTTCCTCGATAGATTGTGTCGTACGCAATACCGAGTTTCACTAAACAATGATATGCTATTAAAATATTATTAAAACTAGCCGTTATGAATAGTAATAACCACTTTTTGAAATTTTATAAATTTTATTTTTCAAAATGGACTTCATTTTTGGATTCGGAATATCGAAATTAGCCTAGGGTGAAATTTTTTTATTTTTCTGAAAACTTTCAATTTTTGATGAATAGTGAAACCACTAAGTGGTAGTTAACAAACTGGATTTTTCATAAAACTTAATTTTACCGCTTCTGTGAGTGGAATTTCGAAAATCTGAGAGACACGGTTGATGTCAGTAAGTAAAATGTGGTTCAATGAGATGAAAATAATTTTTTTGGTGAATAGTAGCTTTTTACTTTTTTTACCACGGTTAAAAGTAAATAGGGTAATTAAGGGTAAAAATGATATTATTATTACCCTAACACATGTCATAATTCTATTGGACAAGTGTAATTCGACCAAAAACAACCTTAGGAATAAAATATGACCATTTAGGCCCACTTGGATTAGATTAGGACATTTATAATTAATTTATTTAAAGAAGGGTTAAAATAGTTAAAATCAAAATTTAATAAGTAAATCATTTTTAATATGGGGTTATACATAAGATAAATTAGACTATTAATATTAATTAGAAATATAAAAAGATTTCCTACATAATGGTATTTTATTTTTAATTTTTAGACATTAAATAATTTAATTTATTTATGACACAATGATGATGCAGTAATTATCTTATTAATGAAATATTGACATAATTGATGTTATAAATACCCAAATAAATGTAATTTGAGACATTTTATGAATTACACTAATTTTATAGGTTAATATGACATGTTAGTATTGATTTAAGTAACTTGGTTCGAACAAATAATTTTTTTATGATTTTCACAAAAATCAATTACTAAATAGTGTCAAAATTGACATAAAATAGTTTTTAAAACAAATATTATATTATTAATTGTTATTTTATTACTAAAAATATAAGGTTCTAAAAAATGACTTAGATAAGGTTATATTTATTAATAATAAACAACTTGGGGTTCTTTTGACTTGATATAGTATTTTTATTAACCTTATAGTGTAAGAAAACAAGAAGACATGGTAAAAGTTAAATTATCTAACTTAAAGTTAAATCTAAATGATAAGGTTCAAATTGATACCTAAACTTGTCCAAATTCTATTTCATGAGAGGAGTTCGACCCCTAACCACCTTATATTAAAAATATATCAATTTGGAGCTATTAAAAACGGAATTTGACTTTATAATAAAAAAATATTTTTAGTTATTCCAAAGGTGGCCCTCTCCTCCCTTATAAAAGGGCACCTCCTCCCCCTCTTCCTCACACCACTTTGAGCCTTCAAGATCGGCCAAACCCGGCCAATTTCTCCTCTCCACTTCCCTATAAACATGCTAGAGGTTCTGGTCTTCTTCAAAGACCTATTTTAGTGCCCTAAAAGGAGGTCTCAAAGAAGCACTTCAAAGAAGAGGTAATGTCCGTTACTGATTCTTTCATCTTTATTTCTTCTTCCACTTCTTCTTATTTAGTTGTTTCATTATGAAGTAATAACATCAGTATCAATCATATACTGATATGTTATTATAAGTATGAAACAACCATATTTCATCATCTATCCATCCTACAGAAAAAGAAATCACTGCGCGTGCGTATGTACGGAATACCGTCTCCACGCCATGGTGTAATCTATTTTCCACCACCACCTTACTTGGATGGGTATAATGGTGTAAATAATGACTATATATGACTATTATAAAGTGATATTGATTCTGAAATAGTATACATACACTCCAATACAATTCCACGATCATAGGAACGATATCATCACTTGTGCGTACATACGGAATATCGTCTCCACGATGTGATGCGACTCGTTCTACATGATCTTCATTTCATAATGATTATATAAATGAATTGAATGAATGAATATTATATATATTACACTAATACCATTCTATAAATGAGGTATCTATAACCTAAAGAGAAGAATAAGAATTTATTCGACAAAACACACATAAGAACAAAAAGTAATAAACATCTGAATAACAAGTAGTAATGAAATATTACTAATAAGAAGCTAAGAATATGACCATATATGATATCATAACAATAATTATGATTCTGGAATAAGTCAATAACATTATTTAAATCATTATACAGGAGGTTCGGACACTTACGAAGCAAATTGGACCTAAGGTAAGAGAAATATCTCAATCTCATTTTTATCCGAGATTGTTTATACTTTGAAATTTACTAGGGTGTATTTTATCATCCACATCCATGTTTCCTCAATATGTAATATTATTTATATCCTCCTACAATTGTTTAAATCCAATTTTACCCTTCAGTGAGTTTTTAGTAAAAGATATGAAAGGAATCTTTTGTCATTTTTCATACGAGGTACTTTTTGACTTTTTTGACTAAAGTACGAGAAGAATGTTTTTTTAACTTATATGGCATGAATGGATTTTTAAAACAATATTTCAAAGAATATTCCTTTACAAGTTTTCAAGTTTATTTTTAATCAACTTCTTTTAGTTTAAAATTGTATGACATGTTAAGAAAGGAAAAATGTTTTTGAAGTAGAAAAGATATTTTCCTCAAGAATGGAGTTCAAGAGTTTTATCAAAATTATTTTCCATATAAGATAATATAGGGTTCTGTTTCTATCCCTATTATTACATGGATTTGATTATGTTGTGATGGAAATAATTTTATGAATTCCTTTATCTTATATGAATTATTTTATGATGTCATAATGTTTAAGATTCCCATTTTTATTACATGGGTTATGGAATGATGTATGATTTATGATTTTGTGGCACACATATGAATGGTATCATTATGAGATGGGTGGGACCTATATCTCCCTCTAATGTATTGGGTAAAGATTTTATATCTCATGAGATAGACATGGCTGGAACGGTATGTCATACCGGTTCAGTGAAACAGGACTAAAACGAGGAGTGAACTCGGTTCAGAAATGGACTTTGTCCACTAATATAGTCTTAGAAATGAGTCTTGACTAATAATAAATGATTCTCTATGATTATGTGTGTATGCCACAAAGTGTCATGTTTTATGTTATGATTATTGGGATTCCATTTCACTACTATGATTTATCCCATGTTATGAAATTATGCTCTCTTTTGCAAGTTATGATTTCCAAAAGTCATGTTCTTATGAATATGATGTGATTGATATTTCTTTTTTTTACCCTTACTGAGCATTTGAGCTCACCGTTTTGTATGTTTTATTTCCCCAGGTCAGGAAGAAAGTTATTAAGTGAGATATGCCAAAAGAGACTATAGATATAATGAAATAAATGGGAGATAGTTTAGATGCTTTATGAACCAGTTTTTTATGTTTCCTAGTTTCTAAATACACTATACCTATACGGTCCTTTCGTGGTTTTGTTATATTTTGTAATAAGTATGCTTCAATTTTGAAGTATTGAAAATGTATGTAAAGTATGGGTCGTTATAGAAACCAATTTTTCCAACAAGATATTTTACAAGAAAAATTAACTAAAAAACCTTTAAACCATTTATCAATGTTTAGTGGTCATACAAAACCAATTCCAAGTTTTGACGCAATCAACCATGTATGTTATGTTATGACAGTTCTATACTCATGAGCGGTTTCTCATCGATCAACCAAGTCGTTAGAAGGTAATTGTTTCTCATGTGACATTAACCCTTTGGCGCTGTCAAAATGGTATTATTTCAACCAAGACCCATATATTCAACATGAAAAAGCACCACATATTACCAATGGTCTTTCCAAAACAGCAGTCTTAATAAAAAGACCATTTTAATGAAAACAATTTTCGTCAAACGCATTTCAATCCCAAAACATTTAAATGCCAAACCATTTAAATAAAACTACATTTTTATTGAAAATAATATATTTTTAAAACCCATTTCTCATCAACCATTTAGAAATTTTAGAAAATAAATAATTTAAAATCATCATTTTAAATTCATGAATCTAAACCCCCTTTCCACAACGATTCTCCAAGATTATGCAATTTCACAAAAACCATAAATCATCACTAAAGAAGATTGTTTCCCTGGTTTTGAAAATAATATTTTTTTAAATAAACCAATTTGATTCTAAGATAATCAATTCATGATACAGGAGTCGAGAGAGAAACCTCCTACCTCAATGGTTTTGATGAAACTCGAAAGCGGACAAAGAACATACAAGATGGGGGTCGATTCTCCAAAAACAACCTTAGTTTCTTATTCAAGAAATATCACAACTCAAAATTGAATTATTTGTCATAAAAAAACGTTGATCTGACCAATATTGGTGAATATCATAGATAGAATGTGGATTAGAGAAGTAGATCTAAGATGATCTAAGAAAAAATGACAAATCCAGGAAAGAATGGTGACATACCTCAAAAATCAGATCATGTTTCCAAGAAAGCATCTTAGATCTCTCCCTGTTTCTTGAAAAACACCATATTTAGCCTTAAATGATGTTAAAAAACATATATCAACAAAAAATAGGTGTAGATCTAAGAAAAAGAGAAGGAGGGAATGAATAGTTTCATGAAAATGGAAAAGAACCAAGAATATTGGCATTTACCCCAATAATTGGGCTTGAAATTATTATGGGAGGGATCTAGATGTGCTCAAACTCATGTGGGTAGAGTTCTCCATCCATCTATGGAAAAAATATAGAAATAGGGGCATTTCAAAGAAAAAAATAAGTATATAGAGAAATAACGATTAAGATTATAGTGAATAAGATCTAGATGTGACCTGTGTTCATGGTTTTACCACACGGTTTGGGCCAATCATGTATGGATCGAGTGACCTTCCTTTTGGTCCCAAAACTCATTATAAAACCCCCAAAATATCCCTTCCTTCAAATTTACCTGTTTTATGGAAAAAAAATTTTATGGAAACATCTGTCTCTATGGAAACACCACAATTTATCAAAACACATCACTTTATGGAAACACAAAACATTATCGAAACAACCAACATTATGGAATATTTATAACAATATTAGAAAATTTATTAAAATAATTACTTCTTTTTAAATGAAAATTGAAGTTTTATTAAAATAAATTGCATGGAAAATTTATTTAATTTTTTTAAAGTAAATTTACATTAGTTATATATATATATATATTAAACAAATTTATATAACTAGAATAATTTCCATATTGAACATTGATGTAAAAACATTGTAGTCTTTTGAACATTTTCTCTTAAAAACCCCACATTCTTATCAGGTCTGTAAGATTAATTGGAAATTAAATTTTTTCACTTATGGGATTGTAATTATCAAAAATGGATTCAATATTTGTAATAATAATAATTTAAATAATATAATAAGGAAAAATAATTTTTTTTTGGAAATGAACATTGAAAAAAAGACAAATTATTTATGATGGTTATGGTAAAAAATATATAAAATAGGGGTTAAAGTAAAAAAAATACAGGTTAAATTTAACAAAAACCTTGTCTATAATCCCTTATATAGAAATATTCAGTCCTTTTAATGACAAATGATATTAATTTTTTTTAAAACTATGGTATGTGTAAAATATGGGTAGACCTTGTTATTTTTAAAAAATTCAGTGTTCCACTCACCTAATTTATAAAAGTCCATCCCTATCATCTAAAATTCACATAATGATCCCATTTGGATCATCTATTACCTACCCCAATCACATTACCAATTAACTCCTCTTATTCATGATGCATTAATATAGGTTGAACTCTAACTTATGATGGGTTTTGGTTCAATACTAAGTAGGCTACCCAATGAATAGGTAACGTTCTTTCATGAGAATGTTTATTTAATTTCATTTCAGAAAAAATTAAATTACTCATAAAAATACTAATATAATAAACATATTAATTAAATATACATAATTTTTTTTACGTTAAGGGTATTACCTACAACCATCAAAACATCCCTCAAATGGATTGTAAAGATATCATTCGACTGAATGGTGGACTATTGCCTTGCAGACTGAGGTAATTCATCATTCCATTACCACCTCTCAATGTTGTGTATTATAATCACTATAATATATATATATATATTATTTATAACCTATTAATAAAAATGGAGTCATTATAAAATATGTACTTTTTTAACTTTCATTCTGCAGTGGATATGACAATGTCGCTCGTGTGTGAGGAGGACTACTGCCTCAGAAAGTGATGTGATTCGTCTTTCAAAAATGATGTAGATGGAAGGTTTTAAGGATAAATTTAATTATTATATATGATATACATGATATAAATATTTTACTTGTGATATATTTATAATTATTAAATTATATCATATCATTTTCTTTCTAACATTAAAATATTATAATGTTGTCCATGTATGTGTGCACTACCACATTCGTAATGTGATGCGACTCCCTTTTCTAAAACACCCCACATGGATGATATAAATAAGTATCTCAAAATATATATTATGGTATTTTTGTTATTATTATCATTATATAGAGTAAAAATATTAATTACATTCTTTCTATATTGATAACTGATAGTTGTAACATTTCTTATGCGTATATATGACCTACCGTCTCTAGGATCATAACATACTTAATATCTAAAACCCGTATTTTAATTTTTTTTATTAAAAATATAATTGACATATAAAAATGAAAAATATTTCATTATTATTATTCTGAATGTCTTGAAGCTATATAACATTCAAAATTACATGAACTTTTCTTATAAAACATGAATGATAAAACAAGGCAAATAAAACAAAAAACAATGAAAAAATGAATTATTATAAATAAAAGTGTGGTATGATTTTATTAAATGAAAATATATGATATTATAAATGTTATTATTCTTATTCTAAAATTTAATTACTATTTTTATTCTAAATTATATGTGTTTATGGTACGTTTAACAAAATGGAATTGTGTGGTATGTGATCTCACCTCAATTTCTCTTCATTGTGGGATATTGTAATGTTATATAACTAATTTCATATATAGTATATAAAATGGCCCTTTTGACATGTAATATAAAAATTTATTAATAATTCAATGTATTTAATATTCAAATTTAAATAATTTAATGCAAAGTAATTAAAAAAAATGTTTCCATGTAGTGAAGAATTTCATAACTCAATTTAGTTTCATTGGGTTATATTACTCATTCATTTTAATTTATATTCCATTATTATGTGTGTACTTACTTTTTAAAATATATTTTTCAATTTTAAAAAGATTTATATTAATTAAATTTTGAGACCCATAATAGATTCATTGCATTATTCTAACTTTAATGTTATGATCTTTGTAATGGTTTATATCATAATACCATTCTAATCAATGATGTTATTTTCTTGAATTCCCATTGAATGAATTTATATAATAATTTATTAATAAAACCCACTAAAATTATTATAATCAATATATTCACGAAATTTTCATGTAATAATATCATTTTGTGTCCTTGATATGTAAAATAAATGAGATGATGTTTTTTGATCAAATCCAACATCATTTCAATATTCTGTTGGAAATCAGTTTTCTTCTAAAAATATGATTTATAAAAAATTCCAAATATGTATCTAACATTATAAAAATGATATATTAATGTCATTTTTACCCCAATTTCTCTTTCAAAAAATTTTTTTAGTGGAATATTCTTGACATTTCTAAAACAATTTCTTGAATGTATTTTACAAAAAATGTTGAAAGAATAATTTTCTTCATGGGAATCAACATGTACAGAATTCTTAGGAATCATTACCAATAAATTTTTTTAAAAAATATATTATAAATTTAAAAGTTTATGTTTAATAATAATTAATATCATATTGTTTGAGGAACATAAATTGTTTTAATGAGATTTCAATTTGAAATGTATATTTTCCTCAAGAATGTTGTCAATGATCATTTAATGTATTTATATTTATCAATGAAAAAAACCATTATTTTACATATAATATACTTGGTATAAGTTTTATTTTTACCATAATTTTTCTCAGTCTATATAGATTAATATCATTTGTCCAAGGAATGTACTGAATTTCATATCCTTGATTTATTTTCCTTCAGATTATTCGCTTTCTTGAGGGCATTAAATTTCCTCAAAATATCCATATAATTTTTTTGTGGATATCATTAGTGTATAAAATATATAAAATTTCTATATACTGTATTATAAATTTAATTTAATTTGTTTATCTATGGAAATATTTATTAATACATATTCCTTATTGAATATGGATATTTGGTGACAACTCACACTGTTCATGAATTAAATCATTTATTTGATATTTGAATAATAATTTTGACATAAAGACATGGGTGGTTCGTAGTTATAGATAGCCCATCAGTGAACTTGTTGTCACTTAGGATGAATTATAAGTTTTGAATTAATTAAATGGGATTCTACACATTAGTTTTAAACTGCCATGTGGATTATTTTAAATGGTAGAGGTATCATGTAACTATGAAACATGACATCAAAAAATTAAGAAATTTCATAATTAATAATTCAATTATAATTTTCTATGAAATTTTCTCTTTAATTTCATCTCATGATGTAATTCATTCTCAGATCATTGGTTAAATGTACAATGTTTTCATTTATTTATATTACTATATTGATTATTTCTTATCTAGTTATTAAAGTAATGTTATTGGTTTAATGGATTATATATTCAGATATTTACCTTGATATATTTATTCTTCTAGAGGAATTATATAGATGGATTTTTTGTTTAAATATTTAATTACCATATGTATTATTCTCTTTGATTCATGACATCTTCTTTGGTACTTAACCCTTACAACTCAATTTATACCTCCATTATTTTTTCCCTTCCATATAATCCATGTAGTGTACTATGAAATAAATTCCTAGATTTTCTACATTGAATAATGATATTATTGAAAAAATTATGTTGTTAGTTTTCAATTCAAAAGTAAATTTTATGTCATATATGTATATTTTTTACCAAGACAACTAATCTATTTGGACATTAAGGATGTGGTTCATTATATCAAATGTCGATGTATTAATTCAAGAACCGACTATAGGATACTTTCATTGGGGTAACTATATAAAAACTATCATTAATAGAGGTAGGATGGGTGTATAAATCTTGAGATTTTGGGGAAATTCCAATAATACAACTTCTATTCAATGGTGTAACTATATAGTGTAGATGAATCCCCACTACATGGTAATTTGATTTTATTAATACATAATAATATTAAATAAAATGAGAATAATTAAAATTTTATATAGTATAACCATATTAAATATTCGAATTTTATTATTATGATTATTTTTTAAATTTATTTTTATTTTAAAGAATAAGTAGCATTGAACAAAGAGTGACATATTTTAAAATGATACTCTCTAATTTAGGGAATAATAATTGGTGGTAATTTTTATTTTATCACAAGTCTTAAATTGTTAATATTTTTATATTCTAAATGAAAATTTAAAATGTTTCAAATTGATGTGATGTAGTTATTTATAAGTGGTAGAGTGGAGGAAAAGGTTTAGATTGAGTAGACCGAGTTTATTTTTCTTTATGGGTATGTTTTATGATTTTGTATAATGAAGAATTAATTATATTGAAATGAAAAATAACTCTTCTCATAGAATATGAAGATGGAAAGAAATATAATGAGAATTAAATATATGATAGTAAAGTTGTATGATAATATTTTTCTCAAATCTTTTTACTAAGAATCACTCACTATGATTGTGTTATTTGATGACTTTTTTTCATGGAAATGGGTGAATATTTTTGATGAATTTTCTTCCTAAATAAAATGTTTTCTAGAGTTTATAAATTTTTATATGAACTTATATTTAGGTTTAAAATCCATCATAAAATTTCTTCTATAATTATTTGATAATAAATAAATTCTCATGAGTTTTTATAGAGATTTTGAATAGTCGAATATGAAGTCCTCTAAACAATAATAAAACTTAGAACTATATTTTCATTGGATGAAAAATTTATGAGTGTACATAAAAAGGTATTTTTAAATCTTTTCAGAATCATACATATTTTATTAAATGTAGACCATTATTTTTTTATTACTCTTTTGAAATTTTCATAAATAATCAGAAAGGGTCATAACTATTTGTTGAAAAAGGGATATTATGATATGAAAAATATAATATTAATTTTATAATGAGGTATGTGATAGAATAAAAATTATAACGATATATGTTTTTATATATTGGTTAAGAAATCAATGTTGGAGATTAAAATTAAACTTTTAGAGGTGGATTTTTAATGAAATAAGATTCATTTCATGAAACTCTAAAAAGGTCAACTCAGTCACATTAACCAAGAAAAAATATTATTATATATGAGAAAAACCATACATAAACAAAATAATGTTGATGAAGCCAATGCTAGAAGAAATGATAGTGGATATCTCATACCCATTACTTAATTGTTTTAAAAATTAATGAGAGATATAATTTTCAAATAATAAGATAAAAATGTAAAGGTCAAAACATAGTATGATAACTTACAATTTCATCAAAGATAATATGGAAAAAAAAATATTTAATAACTTGTAATATATTTAAATAAAAGATAAATTATTATATATATTAATGAATCCATTATAAAGGATTCCATCAAATAGTTTATTATTTTGTTGGGAGTATATTTTATTGTAATATCTATATGATATAATTTATATATTTCACTTCATTCTGTAATTTTATAGTTTTTAAAAGTTGGTATAATAATTTGTGAGCTCTTCATGAAAATATAGAGATATCCATGATGTTTTATGAAATGAAAAAATGGATAATATGTTTCAATTAGGATGGAAATATATATATTAGATGATCATTTTTTCAAAAGATATAATTTTTTTTATTATTATAAGAAAACATAATGTGTGATATTTGTGAGTTCAAGATGGTAGGGAATATTATAGGACATTGATGAACTGACATTATAAAGGGTATATCCAAGAATACCTGGGTTGGGACCTGGCCAATTAGTATTGATCATTACAATGATAATTTTATAAATTTATAAAAACATCAATATGTATAATGGTGTGGTGTTTAGAAAACTTCACATTAATAGATTATAATGAATAGTTTATTAGAGAGTAATTAATTATTTTCTAGTGATGATTTCATGTATCATATATTATTAACATGATTGATAATAAATAAAAAATAGATTGGAGGATATTTGGAAGTAAATGATGGAATATTGTTTATATAGAAATATAATTATTTTGGTGTATTACTAAAATAATTGTGGTTTGTGACATAAATTAACCTATAATGTGATTGATGATAAATAATTATGGAAGTGCTTGTGATCCTCTATAGGTTTTGGAAAAATTCATGTGAAAGATTAAAACAATTATGGTTATGTCACCATAAATAATGTTTTATGTTTTAAATTCCATGATTTATGTTTCTCAAAGTTCTAGGAAAATGATTTGTAAAGTTGATTTCACCCCATAAAGAGATAAAATAAGGACTTTATATCAACTACATATGAAAAAAATAAAAAATCGTGGAAGATGTAATGGTTTGTCGAAAAAATTTATATACAATGTTTAAATACGAAAAAACATATTATTCCAAATATTTTTAATATATTTAGAAAAATTATGATTGGAAATGTTCTCTTTGTCATAAGTGTAGTCAAAGATTTGATTTAGTAGTGAGAGAAAGGAATACATAATAGAGGATCTTTAAAGAGATTTATTTATAATTTTTCGAACAAGTCAATTAAAAGATCCACCAAGCTATTATAATCCATAAACATATCATTATTTTATTATTTCTATTTAGTTATGATGTTTTATTTTAATCTCATGTTGAGATCTAAAGATAAATGAAAATACATTTCAAAACGCATTGTAGGAAAAAAAATTCATGGATTCTAGAGTAAAATGATGATTCAAACAAGATCCAACAAATTGAGGAATTTAATATATCCTATAAACAATGTTAGAAATGATAAGAAATTCTATGATTATTCTGGTACATATTGTTTAGGTAAATATTCCAACTCAATTTATAGACTATTATTGATAATATGATAAATAAATGGGTAGAAATATTGCAATAATTTAACAAAAATGATTAGACACTTAATAAAATGAGTCTATAAATCCTATCAAAATTTTCTTATATAATGTTTTTTATTTCCAAATATACATTAATCATCATCATTACATGATTTTGATAACTAATACTATGCATTATTCACTAATGTAATAACTGTATCGAAATATAATTTTTGTTATAAACAATTCACCTATCATCTTGGTGGTCATTTAACATTCAAGTGTTCATCTCTTGATCTAAAACATATTTTTTCATTGTCATTATGATCCCGTAAACCTCATTGTAGTTTTTATCTTAAACTTTAATTTTATTTCATTGCAATTATCAATGAAAATACATTTATTTTAAATAAAATGTATCAAATTCTATGGGATAATTTCATACATTATCCCATTTTTTCTATTTATATTGTAAATAGAAAAACATATGATTTTATATAGATATATAACTACCTCCATATGTTCTTGTTGGGTATAATAAATATCATTAATTTATTGTTTTTATCCCTATATGTTTGGTTATATGTATATGTTTAAATTCTTAATTTTCATAATTTATTCACTTCTAAAGTCGCACTTGTCTATGTTAAAGGGATTATAAAATAAGACCTTCACGGAGAGGTCATCTAAAATATAGAATTACATTTTTTTTATCTTTTATCCTATTGAAATATTATATTACGCTTTCTACTTTCACATATTATCTCTATATTTTTTATTTTCAATGCATAATCTATAGTACACTGGTTTGATAGAAATTAATACTTCTATAGATCTGCTGACTCGATTTCATTATAGTCGATGCTAGTAGATGAGTGAAATACTCCATAGTGAATATTTTCTGACAAAATATATCCATCAAGACATTTTTTATGTCTTGGTTTCATGCAATGGTTTAGAACGAAATGTAGTATTGGATCAGAACATTACTAGAGAACAAGTATTTCTTGTAATTCATTTTCCTCACACAACTTGATTATGTGTCTTATGGTTTTTTTATTAATTTATTTTAACATTTACTATCTCTTGGAAATATTTTATATATGAATTATCCCTCGTATATTTTGAAAACAATAATCCTTTCAATTCACTTTCATCTCATCATGCTAGTGGGTATACCCATATACGACTTTTGTAACTATATGAGTGAGATATCAATTCCCATTTATAGAATTTAGGATACATGAACATAATAAAAAATCCATTTAATCCACTCGAATATTTGAATTTGGAATTGGTAAATCAAGGTTTAAAAATTCACTATATAATAATAATTATTAGATAATTACTAATAAGAATTTGATTACAATTTATCATTTATTGGAATATGATTCTATCACCTTATTATATAATGAAATTGGAAAGACATGGATTGAAATTAATTTTATTCAAAACAATTTGTCGAAAATTTTCATCTAAGGGGATATTTGTAATTTATCTAAAACATATTCCTTAAATGAGTTTAGTATGACATATTTTGTGTTCATTTACCATCAATGTGAACTGCTGATTATTTCCTTGATATAATAATGAATGGTTTGAAATGATGATGAAATATTATTCATTAATGTTATGAATATATATAGATGAAAATTTTTATTTAATAGAAGGTTTAGATCACCCAATGGTATGATCTCAAATAATTGAAAAACTTCTTAGTGGTTAATAGATATGGAAATAAAAGGTTATGGAATGAGAAAAAAATAAAATACACATCTAGTTAAATATTATCATATTCACTATGAATTATTTTAAATTTTCAGCTTGATGAAAATGAATGATAGAATTTATTTAAAAGGGGATAAAATAAATGCTGACTAAAATAATTTTTTTTAAAATTTAGATTTTTGGTGATATATCAATGGAACTGAACTGAAATAAATGGAACATAGGGTATATGGAAATATCAATTTAATGGGGAATATTATAATGAATTGTTTATAATTTTTTTAATGATTGATGTTCCCTAAAAAAACTTGAGTTATGTTTCTATACTAAATTAAACATCCTAGATATTAATAAATGTTGAAAATAATGATGGAAATTTGAGATTATAGTGATCTATGAATATAATAAAGTCTCAATGGCATAAAAAGTGATATTTATGTGGTATAAGAAGATTTATTTTGAATTACAAATTAATTTAACATATAAATGAGTTTGAAAATTATAAAAAATTAGTTTATTTATGGATAAATCACAAGTACAATAATGAAATAATGTCACCAAGAAAATTTAATTAGATGTTGTATTTTCATAGTTTTAGCCAATGTGAATAAATGTTCTATCAATCTATTGACTAAATGCATATATCAAAAATTCTAAATATTAATTTTTCTAAAAAACAGTTTTAGTATAATAAGATTTATTATTTTTAAAATAATTATTTTTTCAATATTTTCATAATCCTAGTAGGAACATCATTTATATCACAACACATCATTTCCTCATACCATACTTCAAGGGGTTGTAGTTTGAAAATTACAATATTATTTTCTTTATAGATTAATTTATTTCATTATACACCATACGGTTCTTCCTAGTAATTGATACTAGATCTTATTTCATAGAGGGATGTATAGTTTAATATCCCACAACATTTACCATATAATGCTCTATATTTTAAGGATTTACAGTTCAAACCATTGTGTTACAATTTTATGCTAATGTTATAATGAAAATGATCTTATTTAGTTTAATATAATTTATCAAAGATGATTAATAAATAAATGAAATAGATGGATGATCAAAATTACCTTTATAGATATCATCAAAGAGATATTTTCATAGATTCAACTCATAGAAATTGAGGTAAATAAACATCAAAACAATCATTTCCAAGATATATAGACCATGTGTGAATAGATAAGTCCTTTTTACATCTAAAATTTTCTATCATAATTTTTATTCCTTCTAATATGCATGCTCAAATATTTCCCAAATCAATTTAAGGGAGATTATTAGTTATTACTGAATATATTTTTTAATAAGATATCATTTATAGGTTTAAATACTTACAAGTTATATTTAAAATCCATTGATCATAAAATATAATTTATAAAAGAAGATTTTATGTGGGATAACATCTTAAACATTTCAGTAGATTTTCATTAGTTTATATTCTAATGACATATTGAATGGGTCCATTATATGTGAAAATATTTCATATGAATCATTCTCCTAAAATAAAATATATAAAACATAGATTGAACGGAAAAATGAGTGTTGATGTGAATAGGGTGATGAGGAAAAAATATGATATGAATATTAATAAATAAAGAATGTATCATTAGAAATTCATGATATAATTTAGGATAATAAATATAAAAAAAATGTTTTTAGTCTTAAAAAAATATAAGTGAATCACTTTAGAACTTCCCAATAGAAGAATCAAACAAAACATAGTTCTGGATGATGATTCTCAATAATATCAAGAGTTGTACCTAATGACATTACCCAAAAGGTGTTCAAATCAACATAGTCAAATGAATACTAAAATATTAAATAATGAATTATGATTCTTTAATCATGGTTGATGAGGTAATTGTACAGATACATATGATTACTATTTAACATGTTTGAAGATTGGGGTTTTCACTAAACTATTGAATGAAAAGGCCTAAAATAAACAGATAACCACAAATTATGGTAAAATTAGGACTTTCACCTATAATTTACAAATCTTGTGTAGGTAAAAGATAGTTTTATTCTAGTTCAGGTGTCATTGATGGTAGTTTGTGGTCTATGATTTAGTTGATTTTCCATGAAAATTAGAATATAGGTTTCTATTTAAATATGATGATATATTTGTTTTTAATTTACATAAATAATTTGTGTGATATAAGGAAGATAAATAATTTTTCATACATGGATATTACTATTTAAAAATGAATATGTGTATAATTTCATGGATCACTATAACATTATGTTATTGAGAATCGTGTAAAGTACTAAAGAAATTTTTTTTATAAATCCAAGGACCAATCAGTGATGTTAATTAATAATAAATTTCAATGAACATATCATGATGAAAAAATATATCGAAATAGAAATATGATGAATGTTAAATACAGTTAGGGGTTTTTGAAAGAATGCATGGTTAGACACAGTCACTTAATCATAGTAGTTAATGACAAGTGGATATAAATATGGTTGAAAAAATGACTATGAGAAATTTATATTCAATATAGTTTAATATTTCTTTAATATAATTACTTATTATTAAATTAATAGTATCAAAATAGATATAGGATAGAAAAAAAATCATTTACTTATGTTTTTCATACCTACATGATTGGAGATAACATGATGAAAATGAACACATATGGGAATGAGGAAGGTTGTATAGTCATTGTTATATATACTGTGTTTTTATTAATTAATTAGTGAATATTAATCATTTGGATAAATCGTTGAAAAACATATAAGTAATATCATATCTAGAATATAACAAATGGTTTTAATCATAATTATTGGAATAAATACTTCAATTAGGAAATTTTAGGTCTAAAAGGAATGGAAAAAAGATTTCAATATTGGTGTAAAATTACATTGAGGTGAAAATATTATAAGTTGGGGGTATGATTTTGGGGTGTAAGATGATAAATGAAATCAAGCCACATATAATTATAGATAGGATGATAATTTATATTAATAAACAATTTTTTTCTTTGAGATTAATTTATTTAAATTAGGATTATTATGATGTTATTTCTTTATGAATTTAGGTTTCAGTGTTTTGTTTTGATTTTAGGATCAGGATCATTGTTCATAGTCCGTTATAGTTTTAAATCATATTTTAGGTTTTATTTTTTACTTATGATTTAACAAATTATTTCACAGTTTTATATTGTATTATATCATTTATGATCATTAAATAAATAATTTTATACCAATTTTATTAAAATTATACCATAATAATGTTGAATAGCGTAGTAAGATGTTATAAACATTGGACAAACATGGAATTCATTTATTTTGAAATATTATTTACTTTTGTGAAATTATTTTTAATTTATTGATGTAAGGTCTAATGTAACATTTTATTTATAGTCTTTTTTTATGGAACATTGTTCCATGTTATTTGAGGTCACATCATATAAATTTATGTGCCTTATTGTTTCAGGTTATGTGGTAAAGACCCATTTTTATAAAATTTATGGTTTTTTAGAATGTAATTTGTTAATATACATAATATTTCTTATTAGTATATGATCTTTTTTTGTGGACTATAAATCTCCTCATGAATTATTATATAGGATAATTCTTATAAAATATTACATTGTAAGGCATTCAGTTACACATTATATCTAGGATGATCATGGAGTATACACTATTTGGGTACAAATTTTATTGGAATAATAATGATTATTTATTGTCACTAAAACATTATCCATGATGAATATTTAAAAAATAATTTATGAATTTTAATGTGATTCAATAGCTATATCCTATGTAATTGGAACCAAGTATATGTTGTAACCTTGTTTTGTTTAATCATCGTGAAAATTTTATCTACATCCACCATGAAAGTAATATTGGATAGAATTCATCACCACGAAAATACACCAAACCTTTCCCATGCCCAAGTGTCATCCTATTCCAATGCTACACACCCACATAATAACCATTGTTCCTAGAGTATTTACATATTGTTAAGATGTTATCCAAAAACTCAACCCCCCATTTTCGTATAAAATATCCCCTAATATTTTCATATAAGATATTATTCTACAGTAAGTGATGCCTAGATAGTTCCCAAACACAATAAACCACTCTAGAGAACACATATATTCTCCAAATGTTACAAATCCACCTATTAGGTGACATTTTATGTATAGAAAAAGGTGAAATAATGGGTTCTAGGTATTTTTATCCCATATAGGGTTTGATATTTAAAACCTTTATAAGTGACCATTTATACATACATTATCATGTATAAGGTGATGGATCATTCTATGGTTGTCCTCCCATATTGGTTTCACATCACCAAGACATTAAATGAGTTCCCCACATTATAATAACATTACCTGGACTTTGGAGGAGCTCCCCCAACTTAGGTGCCACATCACATAGGATTTGAATAATTTCCCCATATGGTCACCTCTTCACACTATCCATGAAAGAGTGTCCCACATGGGAAACATTTTTTCCAATAACTATATTATTTCAACTAATTTTGAACAACCAAAAAAAGAAATTCAAGGAGTGTCCACACATTGGTTTTACTCACCCTATTTGGGATTGTGTACCCCCACTTCATTTCCACATTCCCATGAAATGAAGAAAAATCTTGGGTAATAATTTATCTAAATTTCTCATTGTTCCCAAACCATGGTAAAGTTTTTTCATAAATGTAGTTACTAGGGCATAACCACACCTTAGTCTATTTTCTAGGATCATATTTTTTGTTACCACATAGGAAACCAAAGTTTCTCAAGAGATAAATGACACCCAATTTTAATTTTTATACCGAGGATCCTGGTGTTAAATGGTAAAATACCCAATCAAAAATAAAACATTTTACCCTATATGTGGAATGAAATTAGTATATTCATTTTTCAATTTTTAAAAATCTAAAAATACTATATTATCCCAGTTATTTCTATGTCCAGTCGATATAGATGACTTGGTCATTAGGCACACATATATTCCCCCTTTAAAACTTATTTTCTTTTGTTAATAGGTGTTTGGAATCATAAAAGATATGTCCCATTTCCTTCTAGAAGGGGAGGTAGATAAGTTAAAAATGATCATATAGACCATTAAAAACACATTCCTACATTATTATTCAACAAAAAATTCACATATAGGGAATAAAAACTTATTCTGGTTGCTCTAAATTGGTCTATAAAACTCTCAAGAACCATTTTATCCTCAATTGTCCAATCAATTTGACATGGACATAAAATAGTCTTCTAGTATAGTCTAATTACAATAATATATTTATTCAACTCATCTACAAGGGAAAATATATAAGTGAAATTCATTAAGATGTCCCACACTATACTATTAATTGGAAGAATATGTGGATAGTCTTGGTATGTCTTCAAACCATAGGTAGAGAAGGTGAAAAAAAATTGGGGACCTTAAAAGAAATTATATTTCCATTTTCTTCTATTTAATCAGTTTCTACATTAGATGATTAGATCTCATATTCTCTATATAAAAATTCATTCATTCAAAAACACATTTGAACACACACAACTATGAGTCGCATTAGATTTAAAAGGTTCACCATTCATTTTATGAAACCTAGTCTATGTTGTGTAACAAATTTATTTGTGATCAAAAGACACTCTAGTATCAACCTATGATCCTCAAGTGATTATTTTTTATCATTAATAAAAATATTTTTATATATATTAATAGTTAAATACTACACCCCAAACATATATATTCTAAAAATTATAGTGACATGAGATTTTAAAAATTTTAAATTGTTTCACTAATATAAACTGTCTAGATAGATTATCATCTAAGAAATAGGCCATGTTCTCGAGATCCCAGCTCCACCGCCTCATCAGAGGGGGGTTTTCTTTCATTATCCATTTTTTAAAGATTCATCCCATTACTTTCATCACACTAGCAATTCCAAAATTTCTTCCCCCATTTTCGGAGATCTGGAATTCTCTGAAAGACTCAGATCATTATAACAGATCACCTCAACTCACTATATTGTTGCCAATGTTCAACATTTTATCGGATCTTCATAACATAATAGTGGTGGCTCAATTCCAACATCATAACCCCACTAATTATGGGTTTTACTGAATTATAATTGAGTCTTGGGGTCTCAAGGAGTGTGAAGTTTTTATACTTCTTGATCGAAGTCATTTTAGGATTCAGTTTAGATAAACAGATGATCTCATTATTTATTAGTCGGAGGATCCCTAATAATGCATTGGCTCATTCTTATACCTTTTTCTATGGAGATTTTATTTTAATCAACATCAAGACTCTTCATCCACTACATTCTGAGAACATTTACCTACTCTACCCTTACCTTTCCAAAATCCATCCATTTTTTGTCGTATTAGGAATCTAGTTGGTTGCTACCTATGCTCTGATACCCAAAATGAATTTGTTTTCCATCCCATATGTCCTCATGTTTGCGAGGAGTTTGATTTCTCCCAACCATTGGTCTACTATGTAAGGGTTACTGATGGTCAAGAGTTCCTATGAAGGCAGGTAGTTCACTTTGAAACGTGGATGGACTTTCCTGCTTCTTGTTTTCATCTCGGGCATCCTACCTCCGTTTTTCTCAAGGGTTCATGGGGAAGGAAGGTGTAGGAGATGAAGAAGGAACCTTCTATTATCAATGATGTCTTGATAGTTGTGCATCTGAATCCTTCTATGGGGTTCATAATGAAGGAATTGTAAAAAATAATCGCACACCAGTTTCAGAGCCTCTAATTGTGGACATTTTCAACCGGTTGAGGACAGACCTAGGAGATTGGCCCACTATGAAGAAAGATCATGAAAGAGAAACCATGATTTATTTCTCTTCTGATGTTTTTGGTATAAAGGATACTTCATTTGAGCAGGTGGGGCTTGGGGAGGATACACCTGAACAAGATTCTTCAAAAATTTTGTGAATGATTTAGGTTTTCAAACAGTATGCAATGATGGACAATCAACAATCAGCACATAGACAATGTAACTCACAAAAGGCCTTTAGTACTAACCAACATAAAGTTAATGGAGTCTATGTAGAAAAAAATTTGGTGTATGGCATAAGTTTTCCACAGGTTTTGGCTAATTTTGATCTTCATATTTAGCATCCTCATTGTGAGGATATGTAGCTTGAGGCTGTGAAGGAAACTACCACAATTTATCATGCCACAACTATAGAGGTTGCAATGAGGGAAGCTTTGCATTATGTTTATTAAACTATGGAGCACCAAGAACTTTTAACCCATATCATAACAAATAGTCACTTCCATGTAACGGAAGGAGAGAATATTATTGATTTAGAGGATGATTTATTTTGAGTAAATGATAGATGTCAAAGTTATGTCATTTTTCACATCCTTGGAAAATGGGGAGATCCCTATAATAGTGATAAAGAAAATGAAAGTGGAATTTATGGACCTTCCTATAATAATAATATCCCTATTGAAAAGAAAAAGGATGCGTGAAGGTGAATGAGTTGTGAATTATCCTCCAAGGAGAAGGTCAAGAAAATACCATTCTAACCTGCCATAGCCAGTGTCTACCATGTCCTCTTCCGAGAAGGAAAGAGGGGATTCCCCTGATAAAAAGGGTAATCCATCCAAGGTAAATTTCTATTTGGTGAAATTTAATCTTAGAAAGATGTATGTCTAGATTTTGAAGAAATATAAAACTTATTAATAGTTAGAATTGGCTACTATAGAGGAAGCACCCTATTATGGAATTAATGACAGGTATGAATTTTATGTTAGTAGTTATGCCTTTATAGTTGGTTTTATTGATTGGATGTTGGCATACTTCCACCCTAATCATTTTTCTTTCATCTTGTAGATTTTTTCCTTTAATAAATGGTTATAGGTTAGCCTCTTATAGAATATTCATAGTTAAACTATCCAAATATTTTATGTTCTTCTTTGGACATTTTTTCATCCTACATTACATTAATAGTAATATAATACCAGATATTCTTATTTTATATGTGTAGCTTCACCAAAAAATAAACCTTCATAATCACAATATAAAATATAAAATGCTACTTAATATTTCTCTCTGTAATTTGTTGTATGACCATCTTCTATCTATAAAAATTTGAAATGAATGGCCTATTTTTAGCCTTCAATGTTCTTATATTTTTCTTATTATACAATTCATAGTTGGACTTGAAAATTAACTCTATTTTCTTCGTGACAACAACATAAAAAAATCCATTAGGTTTAGATGTTGTATCTGATCTATACTCTAATATATTCGTAATTAAAAATTTTGTTTTATCAAGGTAAAATATAAGCTCTTCCACACATATTTCCTTTGACCTTCCTATTATATATCTGAATGTTAGTGTTTTCCTTTATGTTAACTTTCTACATTACATAGATTCACCATATGTCATGAACACCTAAATCCATATTTTAAAATTTCAAAAAACATTAATACCAATATATGTAGGCTATTTACAAATTGAAACAACCGGAATATCATATATATATTTCCTAATAAACCTCCTTTATAACTTCCAATAACTTAATGTGATAATACATAAACAAAAATTAATCAATCACATAGAATTATTCGTCATCCCTTCTTCAAAAATCATGTGATTCTTCATCAATATATCCATAAATTTCAATAATTAATAAATATGCGTACAAATATATGCATCCAAAAAACAAATGATATCATGGAACATTCTTCATGGCATTAAATGATTTGTAATTTCTTCTTTAAAATTATACAAAAATCAAGATATGTTTTTATCATTTTTGTCTTTTCATTTAGGAATAACATAACTGACACTAACTAGATTAACAATTGATGTCTTATTATTCAAAATAATGCATTTAGAATAAATTTACATTATTCATAATACTTTTTATGTCATATGAGTTCTAATTACGTATGTTGAAGTCAACGAAAATGAACATAGAAATATTATTTTCATAGGGTCAAACACTATTCTTTAAAAGTTTTATAAGAATGGTCTTACGTCAACTTTTCCGTAAATAATAATATATTATAGAGGTTATAGATAATATATTTCTGAATATGTTTTTTCTTACAATATTCTTATAGATTTAAAATATAAACTCTTGAAATATGGATGATTATCCATTATAAAATGTCTATATAGAATATTTTTACATAGATGAAGGATTTTTAATAAGAGAATGTTTATTCATGGGAAGATTCATCTGTGTAATGCTTTGTATGATTTGTACATGGATCAAAAATAATTGTTTTTAAAAAGAGTATTCTCCCTAATGAAATATTTAATAATTAGAGTTCCATGTTAATTTTATTCATATTGGAAAAAATTATTAATTATAATATTATATTAATTATTTTAAATTTATTTTCACACTCTAGAATATATATTGTTAGATCAAAACTAATGAACTTCACATAATCAATGGAGAAGTGTGAATTTTTAAATTGATGGCTTGTCATTTCTTTTGTGGCTCAAGGTAGTTGAACGAGAACCTGAACGATGATTAATCCTAATATCATTTTTTCATTTAATGATAAACAATGTGCATAAATTTGTACTATACATTTCACAATAAATGGGACTGTGTTATTGTTAATAATTTATTCTTATACAACTACATTTTGTTAAATCCCCCAGGTGGCTCGTCATAACTCTTAGTCAAACCATTCCCCCCATGCATGAGTTTCTTCTTGACCCCATTAATCAAGAACCAATGTAAATAACGGAAACACCTTCCTCACACCACTGAACACTAGATTCCACCATTTATCAGGTTTTGGTTTCCTTTGGATTCCTACCTACTTAAGTGGATGTGCTGGTATGAGATGGAATATTTTTTTCCTGACAACCTAAATTTTCCATTATAGATTAACAGTACTAGATAAATCAGGATCCAGAAATATATCATTCCATCAACATGGATTCATTTATTTTAATTTTCCCAACATCATCATTATAATTTTATACACATAAAATAAATTTTCCAACAGAACTCTATAAGAACCATCGTCATAGTCAAATAGGATATATCATTATAAATTTTCTATCTAACTCCATTATTAAGGTAATTGTTTCATAAAAATAATTGAATATTGAAATATATGTCTATAAATTATTTAAAACTCAATATAAATTAAATTTATTCTCGAGAAAATTTTCTTTTTAAGAATATTGAGTCCGAAATTTATTTTCATGCTGTCTTATTTACTTTAATACTATTCCCTCAATACTAATAAAATTTATAATTTAAATCACTATATTAATTGACCACCATTGAAAAAAAATATAATACACACAAATTAGGACTAATGATAACCCTCTTTTAAAATATCAATACCTATAGGAAATGATATGTCAATATGCACAACTCTTTTTAATTTATATACAACTTCTTTTCTATAATATTCGAATCAAAATTGCATTTCACTTTCTCTACTCATTATTGATAATAAATATAATTTTATTGTCGTGATTTAATGAATTAATACTCAGGAAATGTTCCATATTCCATTAGATGCAATTTTTCATGATTCATGCTATGTTTTTAACAAAAATTGAGTTTGATTTATATATAAAATCTACCAATTATCTATTGAATTTGGTAATAACTAAAATAAGACTATAATTAAAACCTTAAAAAGTTATAGAAATATTTTTTAGGATTATATAAATAGTTTATCCCTTTTAAGATAATGAAATCAGTAAAATTTAAAAAAAATCCCTATACTCATGTAACATCATTAATTAAAACATTGATGTAAAAAAATTAAATTTAAAACATTAAATATAAATCTTATTCAATTTATTAATTTATTTCATTGATTAAAATAAAATTATCCTCATTAATGATATGATTTTATTTTACATACCAATGGTGAGAAAATAATAAATATTTATTATTTAAATAAATCATAATGAAGAAAAATACAGAATATTAACAAATCTCAGAAATAATAATTTTTCTTTATTCGTCTTCAAGATTCATTACTTATCTCCCCCTCATAGCGCCACTACTAAAAACCTTTTAAGAGCTGGATCTAATCAAATCTTTAATGAAAAAAATAAATTTTTAAAAATTCCTCAAAATAGAATTTGTTTGGTTATATAGATATTATAATGTCCACATCAATACAAATTAAGAACGTATTTAATATATATTATTGTGAATAGTTGATAGATCATTTAATGTGATATGATAGTCATTTTTTTGTCTAGTGTTGAGTCACAAACATCAAATTAAAAAAATATGATATTTTAATAATATTTTATTAAGAATATCACATGTGTGATCATTATTGTATGGTTTTTTACTTATATCCTTATCCAGTTATTACAATAAACACTTATTCTTAGTTTTTTCCCTTAAGAATATGCTTTGACCTAAATTCCATTAATTTTATGCATATAAATATTGAAAAAAATGTAATGAAATAAAGAATTTTTTTTAATATATTTACAAACAAAGGAAATTAAAATATTAAATCATTTTATTTTATAGTTAATATACATGATTGTATTTTTGGAATCACTTTTATTATTATTGGGTTTTCGGGTTTTCCAGATCAATGAATTATATGGTACTACTCTAACTAATGTGTTTTACATATATTATATGGAATTATTATAATTTTAAATTACTAAATTTTATAATTTAAATGTCATAAAATAGGATCCATTTTTAATACCATCATATCATATTTATCAAAGGGAGAATTTTTTGGGACTTTTCATAAATGCTTTATTTTTTTGTTGAATAGTAAAAATGACAATTTTCAAAAAAACCTATCTATTCATTTCATTTATTTATTAAGTAGAACTAATTATCTTAAAAAATAAAGATAAATTTTCCCCATTTTATTATATTAAATTAAATTATTGAAAAATTAGTTAATATGATGCTTTGTTTTGGTATAAATTTATTTCTTGGATTAAAAATGTATTAATAAAAAATAATATTTATCTTTTAAATTTTTGAATTTATATTAAATTTATTGTTTTCCTATTATGGGAATTAAATCATAGAAAATTAGTTTTTCATCTTTAATGAGGCAGTTTAATTTTATTAAATATTAAAATATCCTTTTTTTCTTATTAAATAGCAGTGATGGAAACAATTTGTCACCATAGTAATTGGTAAAATGGGTTAATTAAGCATAATTATATGTGATAAGGTTAAAATATTAAATAACTAATAATATTAGATTATATTATTTCAAACCTAATAACATTATAATTGAAAGAAGGAAGAATTTTCATAGCATTGCAATGAATATGACTATATTATTTTAAAATATTAATAGAATTACAAGAGTCCCAGTCCCCTGAACAATAAAAGGTGACCCCATATACTCACTTATTTACATATTTATAGCCATTTATCCTAAAAAATCCATACCTAAATACCTTCTCAACAACCTGTCAATATCCTAGAGCTCCTTATTTCACTAAATTTTCATCATATGATGCTCAAGTTGTAATCCAAAAATGTTTTCCAAATAAGTGGTATAATTCTTAACCAATGTTTTCATGTATTTTTATTCATCAATTTCATTAAAAAAATTCAATAACAATTATGCTATGATAGAAAATATATCATACATTTACTAAAATGTTATTATGTTTATTTCAAACCCACAACTCTTCTATTTCTTATTTTTATGTTAGATGGCGATGTATTTGTTCACATAGGTAGACTAACATGATCATGAAGCAATGTGTTTTTTTAAAATCTACTTCATAAGGTTTTATATTACAATATATTAAATGAATACATATTATTATGGTTAAATATTTATTATTATATAAAGACATATTTTTTATTTACATCATATGATTCAATCCATTGGAAACTGATATTATCACTCATGCGTATGTGTTGACTACCACCCCCTTAAAGAAAAGTGATTCATGTAACTTGTCCAAAATTTATGGATAGACTTAAATTTTGTAAAAATATAAAAATTATAATTACTTTATGATTAATGTTTTGGTGATGATGTAACAATTACCACATTAATCTTATTCAACCCACCAGTGTTTTATAAAAATTATAAACTGAACTTCCTCCAGACATATGACATGAAAATAGTAAATATAGTAACTATATAAATCATTTTAATAAATATAATAAATGGATTATGAAATTTTAATAAATCTAAAACATTTCTTTTACAATTAAATAATGATTAAAATATGATTATATATGAGTAAATAATGTATGTGTGAGTAAGAATTGTGGAATAAAATTTATCTAAAAGGTTGTTATAAAGGATTAATAATTTATAACCTTCATATAAATGTTCTCAAAAATAATTCAATAATGATATTATATATAATTTAATTGTTTTTAAAATTCATTTTCAACATTCCTTGATCGTTTATAATAGTTTCAAAAATCGAATATTTTTATCATTTTCCATATAGTCCACTTTTGAAACATTACCAAAGTAAAAAAAGAGTTTTCTTTTAAAATTTAAGGTATTTAAATATTTTCCCACCATCATAACCATTATTATTTTCTATAAATTCTCTCCATTAATTCATTAATTTTTCAAAGAATATCCAACTTCTTATTTATTGGGTATTTTTTATTTTTATATGTTTTAATGAAAAAGATAACCTTTACCCTTATTTTCAAGTGTTGAATAAAATATATTCTCTATATGCGTAAAATAGAATAATTTTTTGTATTTTATAAATAAAATAAAATAAGATATGTTTTTATGAAAATTATTTCCCCTATACATTTTTTTATTACAGGTAAGCCTTATTTATCTCTACAATCCATTGGTTAATGATTTTTTTTTTGGTTTAGTTAAAAAAAATTTAATTAACCATGTAGTTTATTCTACTTGAAAGGATTTTTATAATGGTTCAATGAAGATAATATCCCAATGTTCCTATTTATATTTTATATGATTTAAATATTTTTTTGTAATTCTTATGATTTTATAAAGTAAATAAACCCTATTTTATTTTATGATGTTTTATGAACCTTTCAAGGGTGAAATTTATTATATTTAGGAAAAAAATTCATCTGATCATGTTTTCTCTAAGATACCATAATTATTATTAACATTACATTACTATTTCTAAACAATTTATTTTTAAATAAACATTTTAAATAAAAAAATTCATAATAAAGTAAAATGTATATATTTGGGCTGAAAATATATAGGGAAAAAAATTAAATTTTTGTATGGATTTAATAGATTCTTAAAATGAACTATGAGTTTCCTTTACTATTTATATCGCTTAATATTGTATTCATTCTCATCCCATGATTTAAAACGTTATTTATAGGGACTAATGATGTGTATGGACTACAAAAATGGGTCATATTTCAACTATGGTGCTTTGTTTTTATACAAATCAAAGGGGACTTGAATGAAATAAAAGTATAAATTTATTAATGTAGTTTTTGTGGATGAAATTTATTTTTTGTGGATGTTTTTACTTTTTTAATAATTAATTTATATTAATTATTTTAGCTTAATTATTGAAAACTTGAAACCAAAATGATATTCATAAATAAATGAATATAAACCCTTGTTATAAATCATAATAATATGGGTTGTTTGCGTTTTAAATCATTATATTCTGAAGAAAAAAAATAAACGATTTACATTACATGAGATGTTAGGATGTTATTAAGATAATTCATTTAACATATAAAAATATATAGATTATTTAATCAATAGATAAAATTGAGGGTTTTCATATTTATGAATCTAATCTAAGATATATTTATAGTGGTTTTCCTAGAAGATTGATTTTTAATAAAGTGGAAAGGTATCAGGATGAATATATCCTTCCAAATAAGCATCCCAGAATGCTTTGAGTTAGAAGAAAAAAAAATTTTAACTATGTAAACATTGTTTAAACAAGATTTTAATGGAAAAACTCATCCTACAATGTGAAAAAACAATCTACTAGGGAACATGTCAATAGTATTGAATTTATTTAAAGTGAACCCTTCATCATTCTTGGGAACCTCGAACACTATTTTGGGTTAATGATGGATACATTATCTATAAGTTATATTTTGGGGTTTAAAATTTTATTTACGTTTGGATTTCATTATTTTAATTAATCATTTAGATGTTTAAGATGGTTAGTGGGGTCATTGGTTTGAAATACAAAGATGGTATTAGAGATTAATTTCATGGACTAGTTAGTATTTAAAGATATTTTCTTTGAGAATAAATTACATAATATTGTTCGACATGGGATGGATATGGAAATGACTCTATTTTTTCAATGAATATAATTTTACAATATTTTCTAGGCATAAAACAAATTATTTTTGCATAATTATAGTAAAATAGAATGTGATCAATAATTATTAAGACCATGTTTGTGAAGTGATTTTTCCTCACTTGAATTTTAAATATATTATAATGTTTTATGGTGTGGGGAGATGTTTGAGATAGAAATTGATTACTTTTTGAACAACTATTCTAAAAAATGGTCTATGTGTAATGTAATTGTGAATCACTTATCAATGAAATTGGAATGTAAATGGAATAAATTTCATTCATTTCATAAGTGTGGTAAAAGGAATCATGTTATGTGCCACAAAAAATATAGGGTGTTTTTTCATTTTGATTGGTCGGTACATATAGATCATGAATACATAGGAATAAATAATTTTAATGGTATAAGGAATAATGATAATGTTGATGTGACTTGTTATAATCGTAATTGTATGGGCCATTATGAAAATGTGTGTCTGAAGATATATAATATTGATTGAAATCATCAATACCACAATAACATGCGTGCATAGAAGTAATTTTCTAATACAGAGGGAAATAAATGACCATCAAATGATGTGGTGAAATGTAAAATTATTATTTAATTACATTTTAATAATTTATCACCTCATTTTGTTTTTACACAATTTTTTTTGCGAGAAATTCTAATAAAATTTAAATATCACCTTAAGAAATGGGATGTAAATTTTGGAAAAAATCTTTTTGAAAGTATTATTATATTGAGATTTATAAAAATCTCCCAAGGATTATCTCTATAATTCCTTCTACTCTAAATTTTGTTTTCCTATCTGTATTTCAGTTTTATGTTTTTGTGGGTATATATTATCTTTCATTTTATCATGTTAAAATAGATTCCAAATATATTGAATTTACATTTTTCATTATATTGAGTTTGAATTTATATAAGATAAATAATTCATAATATTTATAATATGTCAAAAAGGTAATTATTATGTTAAATATGAAAATTAGAGTCATCTAGAACAAATTGTTGATATGAAATAAATTAAATAGATTAGTGAGGTTACAATAGAAAGTAAATATATGGATGTATTTTCAAAAGAATTTTCCTAGTGATTCATTCAATTTAGATGTTGAATTTACTCTCACATAGTTTTGGAAGCTATATAATTTCCAAATCCCATTATTAAGTGAATGCATTTGACATATTGGAATTAAAATATGTTTGATAATATATACATTATAAGGTTTTCATTCATCCTAAACATCACATTTGGGTTGTCTTATTTTTTTGTTTAAAATAAGGATGGTTATAAGTGTATTTTAATTGATTATAAAGAACTTACTAACATAAATGTTATGTACATGTACATTCTTCCTCATATCGATTACTTTTTTTATTAGAATTAGATATACTTGAATTTTTAATCACTATTATCGGGCCATGATATATCATGTTGAATTTTATGGAAGAAGATATTGTAAAGTCAAAATTTCTATCTAGGTACTACAATTACAAGTTTTTTGTTATTACTTTAAGGTCAAAAAATGAACCTTTTGTAATTATTAATCTTGTGAATATTGATTTCTATTGTAATTTAGATAAATTTTTTTTGGTTTTCATTGATAAAAATATCATTTTTTCTAAAATTAATGCGGAACATTAGAAATATCAAATTATTGTTCTATAAAATTGAAAAAAATAATGTTTTATAGAATATTTTTAATTGTGAACTTATTAATAATAGATTTATTTAATTAGATATCTATTTTATAAAGATGGAATTAATTGTGATCAAGAAAAAACTAACAAGTAGAACATAGTCTATGACTTAATAATGTATGTGAGATTCATTGTTTTCATTGATTAGATGGTATTTATTTATCAATTTAAAAAAAATTATTTTCTTTCCCAAAAAATATTTATGTTAAAAGGATTACAATACATATAGAAAAAGGAGTGTTATAAATTATTCTTGGAAATAAAAATAATATCATTTAATTCTCTTGTGTTGTCATATCCAATTATTAATGGACAATTAATCCACTATATTTAATATTATTTGAAGGAACATGTTATTTATCCATTTAAAAATTATTCATTAATTTCATATCCCCCATGTAAATTTAATATATATTTCAATAATTATTTTAATTAATATATTTTTCTTGAATCTATGATGTTTTCTATTTAAAATTTGGGAGGAATATTTCATTTGGGTTAAAATATGAAATATATACTAATATTTTTTTAAATTATATAGTATCTCAAAAAAATAAAACATGAGGTGAATAATATGGTTAAAAATGATAAAGGATTATGATTACACAATTCATTATCATTATTATAAAGCAAAAAATATAACGCATCCCTTCTGAAAAAAATAATGCATAATTAACCTTTCTATGTTCGTAACAAGATCTTTTACATAACAAATTAATAATGTTTTTACAATACATTATGAATCTTGGAACTCCATCCCTTTCGGTTTTGGTTTCAATGCATTCATCTATGTTAGATGGAGTGGATAATTATCAGAAGGAAGATTATGGTTTTTAGGAAAGGGTTTCTCCTATTACGAAGGTTATTTATTGAATTTAACATTACTTAAGTAAACATTATATGATTTTTAAATATATTATTTGTTCCATGTGACCTCAGTATAATGATATAATAATCATTTGAAGATCGTAGATTACTCTTTTTTCATCCATATTTTAATTAAGATGTAAATATTCCTTCTAGAATATTTCATGCGCAAATGAATTTAAAATGATATTAATGATTTTTTCATGAAAATGATTTAATTTCATTTAGGAAAAAAATATGTGAAAACAATTTAAGTGGATGATTCAAAATTTTCTACTTCCTTAATGTAAAATATAGAATATATCCTTGAATTCGTGATTCGATTACCATGGACTCCGAATGTGATAAAGTGATTAATGTTATTTTTCATTGATTGAATTAATCTATAATCATACGTCCAATTCAAGACACAATGTCTCAATATGAGCTTTCCTGGTTTTATCTTAAGGATATATTCATGATATATAATGATACCCTATCAATTTATTAGATTGTGATCCCAAATTTACCTCTATTTTTTGTAATGGACTTATAAATTCTACAGGTATGGAATAAATGTTAATTATAATATATCATAAACAATATGATGGATAGTAAATGAACACTACTTAGACAATGGATGATATTTTTAGATAATTATCATATTATTATTAAGGATTTTTAGATCAACATATTTCATTATATATTTTTTAATATAATAATAGCTTTATTTAGTTATAAATATGACACCTCTTGTTTCATATTTGGAATGTGGTGTGAAATTAAGACCATTTGGGAAGGGATTAGGGAGAGGATGTTTTTTGGATGAGAAATTCTAGATAAAATGGTTGATAAGGTAATGATTATTCTGTAGAAAATTATGGAATATTAGAGAATTCATAACAATTATTAAGATAACACATAGAGATATCATTTAGTTGAGGTATGCAATAATGAATTTTATAAAACATGTCCATAGAAAGGTGTTATGTGAGTTAGAAAAAATTTATAGATAATCCCATTGTCTAGTGGATGGTATGAAAATTTAGGAATAGTTATATCTTGTTCTAATAAAGTAATATTAACCATGAATTTTTATCATGTACATGATGTTGCTCAAGCTTCACAATAAAGAAAAATATTTTCATGATGCCTCTCACATTTTGACCCCTAAGGTATTATAGTTGGAAGAAAATATTTCTTATAAGGAAAATACTTTAAAAAATTTACATCATAGAGTTATGATGTAATAGAAAAGTAAATCTAACCTGGTTAATGTTTTATTTAAGAACCTGACATTGAGGAATAAACATCGGAATGTAAAATCTCTATGAGTTAAAAATATACATAATTTTTTATGTGATGACTAAAAATGTGAGGATGTCATTTATTTAGGGATGGAATAATGTGAAAACATAATTATTTTTCATAAAAAATAAATTTCATGTCTTATTAATATTCTTGTTGTATTTTTTTCATTCACATTCATTACAAAATTTATATATTATTTTTCTATTTATATAAATAATTAGTTATATCACAATTAATTCTTTTTCTAAATATTATGTGGTTTTATTTAAAAATAATATATCTAAATTTTTTAAATTAATATTTATAAATTTAATTTAATTTACATATTAACTTATCAAGTTTATCTTAGGGTAATTTTCTGGATTTTTATGAAATGATTTTTTAAAGGGTAATTCCTTGGCCAAAACGACCAAATAAAAAATATTATTAAAAGAAAGTTTACAAAATTCTAAACTACGGGATCATATTATGATATTTTTCATGGATGGGAATAAGAGAATCCAAGAGGTCTTCACACTAGGTAATGTCTTGATTAACTCCCAATTTGGACAGCCATCAGTAACCATGTTTTCATCCCGATAAATATTTGTGACGATGTAGTTTAGGTCAGTGAAAAATTGGTTTCATTCTATCCAACAGGTAGTAATAGTCCAAGATAAATAAGTTACGCCATTCAAAATTTCATGAATGATGGTCATCGAGTCACATTTAATCTATAGAGTTCTCCAACCATAAACCGTGGAAAATTTAATCGCTTGAATCAAGCCCATCATCTCTGCTTCACGGGAGGAGGCAATGCCACAATGAACCATGAAGAAGCCTTGAATCTGTTGTATGAGGATCCTCAAGACAACACCACACCCAACAAGTCCCAGATTTCCTTTGGAGGCACCATCTGTGTTGATTTTAATCCATCCATGGAGAGGAGCTCTCCATAACACCTCTAGTGTGTGGTGTGGTTGACAGAAGTTTTTGTTGATCTGTTGACATTTCATGATTCCAAAATCATGTATAGTATTGTGGCAATGTCCTTTTTGAATCAATGAAACTTCCTGCATGGAAATAAGGATCTGGGTACGACCTGAATTAATATTTATTGATTAGTTCTTATGAATAATTTCATTCTGATCATACCATCTCACATGGTGATTTTCAGAAAGTCCCGCTAGGAAAAGGTTTCGGATTTGCTGAGAGGTTTCCATCTATGAACATTTCAAAAGTTGATTTTTGATAGAGTCAAGAATCAACCATCTGCAATCAACGATTTCAAAAATATATTTCCAAATATCAGAAGTAATATCACAAGAAAGAAAGAGGTGGTTAGCATCTTCTCTCTGTTTATTACAGATTTTACATTTAGAGAAATGTTGAATTCAAAAAAATTGAAGGAAAATATCAGTTAGAACACTGTTGTGAACAATGTACCAGATGAGACTGAATCATGAAGGCTTTATCCAAGGTTTTTTTAAGTGTTTAATCTAGATTTAATCATTCTCATTGTTATAGAACAGATGAGTGTAGTAATTTATTGAGGTGAGCATTCCATTGTGAGACGACTTCGAAAATAAAAAAAATCATTATTGTAACTGAAAGGTTATTCTTCTATGAGATTCAAAATTGTATCTATGAGATGATATTATTGGGATTTTAAAGCATCTTTGATAGATATGTTTGTGTTTTCAAGAATTTGATCAGGTGAAATCATAGATACTAAAGGCATGCCAGTCGAGTTATCTAACCATAATTTCGTGGGGGAATCTCTGGAGACCATACATCTAGAGTAATTCATAATGTTGGTGATGGAATGTTGGATGCAGGCCATATGGATGAATTAATAAAGCACAAATTTCAAGTCTTAACTTTACCATGAAATCTATTTTTGAGAAAATTGCTTGATTTTGAAGAATTGTGAAAAATATTCAAAGTAATCCGAGCTTGAAGGGATTTATTAATGTATTTTAGGTTTTTATACCAATTCCACCATTATCAATAGGCTTGCAACATGGTGACCAAGGGACCGTCACGAGTTTTCTATCAAGAGTACTATCGGTCCAGATGCAATTTTAAATAGCTCTGTTCATTTATCAGATAAGACCAATGGGCCATTTTTAGACCATCATAGAGTAGACCATCTTAGGTAAAATAGTGGATTTAACATGGAATATCCATCCTACCATGGAGAGATAATTACCCTTCAAAGGCAAAAGCTGGTTAACAAAATGATCAAAAATATTGAAAAAGTGACACACTTTAGGTCTACCACAAAAAATGTGACTCCAAGGAAAGTTAAGGGGAGAGAGCCTTCTTTCAAACCCAAATCACTAATAATATTACATTTCATGGGGGTGAAAATTCTTCCCAAAAAAGATACAGGATTTTTTTTGGACTTATGGTTTGACCAGAAACATTCTCATAGTGGGAGAGAGCAGTTTTGAGGTTACAATTTTTTCCGTTGTCTCCTTGAAGGTAAAGGATGATGTCATCAACATAAAAAGGTGGGTGGGAGAATCAAAATTTTTGGGGACATGAACATGTTTCAATTTATTTTGAACCACTAGAAGATTGATCAGTCTACTTAGGTAGTCTTCTGCTATTGAGAATAGTATGGAAGAGAGGGGGTCACCTTGTCTTACACCTTTGGTGTGTTTAAATCATCCTGTGGGGGAGAAATTGATCAAAATGGAGATAGTGGTCAAGTTGAATAGAGTTCTAATAGTAGCGATGAAGTGTGTTCTAAAACCAAAAATTTTAATGGCTTTTAAGATTAAACTCCAATCCATGGTGTCAAAATATTTCTTGATGTCATGTTTAATAGATATGTTGCCTCCACTATTAGTTTTATTCAAGTTATTGATACAATCCGTGGAAATTCATATACTGTCTTGAATAGATCTAACTTTTATTAATACAAATTGGTTCCATGACAATTTTTTGTCAGTAATAGTGGATAACCTATTAGAAATGAGTTTGGAAATGATTTTGTAGAGGGTTTTGATAAGAGTAATGGGTATAAAAAGTCTAATTTCATAGGCATTATCCGCTATAGGGATCAAGGTGAGAAACTGAGCATTGATAGTATGAGGAAACACCCCATTTGTGAAAAAGGATTTAACAAGATTACAAACATCATACTGAAACACATCCCAATAATGTTAGAAGAAAACATTGTTAAAGCCATCAGGACCCGAGGCACTATTAGGATTCAGATTGAAGACAATGTCTTTTATTTCATGATCCAGTGGCGTGTTAAGAAAGAAGGTATTGTCCACATTAGTAATCACAAAAGTAATGACCTCGGTAAGGAGGTATTTTTTGTTATTAGGGTCATTAAAGTTGGTTTCATAATATGAGACTATAAGTTGTGATATGCCATCATTCGTGTCAAAAATATTATCCCCATCCTTTATAAAGATTAGAGGTCTAAAAGCCTTCCTATTTCTTTATAAGTCGTTATATTATTTTGTATTTGTATCCCCATCAGTTAACAATTAAACATTATATGATTTCTTTCTCATATTGTCTTTAAATGTGAGCAAGGAATTGATATTGACTGCAATATTTATTTCTTGCGTGGGATCAGTGTGGAGGTCTAATTTGGTGTTTTTGTTTTGGAGATCATTGAGTTATTTCTCAAGAAGATTAATGTAAATTTTAACTTTTTTGGATTTGGATTTACACCATGATTTGAGAGTCTATTTGAGGTGTTTTAGTTTGAGGTATCATGTAAAGGTGTCATAGCTATGAGACATAGAGGACCAAAAAATTTTGATAACCTAATTGCATTCTTCATCAATGAACCACGCATTATAGAAGCAAAAGGGTAACCTAGGATTCATGTATTTTGAGGAAGTGTTTACCAGGATGGGATGATGATCAGAGTTTAGTCTGTGAAGAGTTATGCTAGATATAGCGTCCCACTTATCTAAAGTAGGTACATTCGTAAAGGATCTGTCCAATTTGAAAGCGACAACTTTATTCTAATGTATTCTATACAAGGTGTATTTTTCATCAGTGAGATTTATTTCAATAATATTGTTGTCCTCGACCGAGTTTTTAAATACTCTCATGGAGATAGAGTAGTTGGATGGGCCAATTTTTTTACTAGAGTTAAGAATAGCATTAAAAACCACCATATGAACCTAGGGGGAATTGGTGTTGATGAATAAATGAGAGAGTTCATTCCAAAGAATTATTTTTTCTTTGTATTTATTCTAAGAAAATAGAGAGGAGAAGAAAGTGTGAGTACCATCAACTGAAAAGGTGCAAGGGAGAATCTGATCTAAGATACTAAAAACATTAAAATCTTGTAAAGATGAATGTGAAAAAAATCCATATATAATCAGAATTTATATTATTATTGATTCCACAGGAAAGATATATTTTTGTGTTGATAGAAGTGATAATATTTAGAGGATAAAGAGATTTTTGGTTCCACAATAGTAAAAAGAGTAGGGTGATGACTGTTAACCATTATTTTCAAAACATTGAGGGTGGAAGTGTTGGAGATACCCTGAAAATTTCCAAAAAGGATCTTCATTTAAAGATGATTTTGGAGTTAGAACTCACTTTTTTCTTTTTTTTATATCCTTTATTTATAGTAGATTTGATAACCTCTTGAGTATAGGTTGTATTTTTTATTCTTTGTGGGGATTTTTTGGAGGTTCATTCAAGTTCGTATTCATATCTAACTTTGAGTTATCCTTTGAATCTGGTGACATGTCATTAGGACTTTGCGATACCATATTTTCAGGCTTAGAAACTAATTCAGTATTGATTAAAGTAGGGCGATTAGAATTACCTAGGACCGTGGTATCCACTACGGACAGCAGCCTAATAATGTTACATGATTGATCCTGTTTCTAATGGTCTTTATTTTCCTGCATATTTATCAGTCCTAGAATAATAGGTAGACTATCTTCTGATACCGGTTCTAATGGAAAGCTAGCAGTTGCATTCGAATAAGTAGATAGAAATTGTGTCATGGGATGATCTCCCTTGTTGAGAGAGACAATGTGAGTGGGGGAGTTTTAAAAACATGTGTTTTGGTGACATTTCCATTTTCGATAGTGGTATCATATTGAGCTACAATTGGGTCACTGTTTTTGGTGTTTTTTGCTGTAGTAGGAGTTGATTCGGTATTGTTTATGTTACATAAGTGCAATGAAACAAATTAATCAGTGAGAGCGTTAGTGCATGAGTCTTTAGAACACATAGATCTATGTAGAAAATTACTTTCATTATGACCATAGAGAAGGTTTTTGGCTTCATAGAAAAAATTTCACTATGCTTAGTTGGAAGAGAAGGCATACCTAAGACAGTAGGATCCAAAGTATTCTTCTGCTGGACAGATTGCAAATGAATCTCCTTGTGTTTCTGGGGGTATTTAAAAGCCTTCATATGTTTGGGAACTAGAATCAATGATGTATAGTTATGTAGGACAGGTTCTAGGATTTTTTTCAGGTCCACGTTAGTACTAAAATGGGTAGATATTGCTTGTTGGGGCTTGGTGGGGTGTCATCCACTACCTGATCTTTGGGGATGACAATATAGCTGTGTGTGGGAATATATGTCTTGCTTTATTTTTCAAGCTCATTGGATAGCTTAATTGTATCTAGGACCAGCTTTGCAATTCCAATTAAGAGGCTTTGATCATTAATCTATTGGTCTTCTTCTTCATTATCATCTACTGAGTTAGTACCTCATTTGTCCCCTATCTGCACCATGTTATGTGTTTCTTTTACCCAAACATTCTTTTTGGTTGGTTTAGGTACGTCCATCATGGGGGTTTTTTCTTTTTTAATTAATCATATTTCCTTCCAGTCATTCTCAATTGGTTGTGTTACTTGATTTCGAATCAACCTACAATGGTATATAGTGTGACCAATGATTTTATAATGATCACAAAAGGGGGGATTCCTCTCATATTCCACTCTAATTTCAGTTTTTTAGTCATTGGCATTGAAATTAAATGAGTTGGATGGCTTTGAGTCAAGATTTATTTCTACCATAATTCTAGGAAAGAGACCCAAATTATCATTTAATGTCTAATGATCTATTTTTAGAGGAGTTACTATGCAGGATACAATTTCATTCAACATTTTTGGGTGCCAAAAGAACCAGTTGAGACAATAAAATTTAATCTATAAATGTGCTAATGTGTTTCTATGTCTGTGCGGATTAATGGTGGAGTCTCACTCTAAAATTTCAAATATTCCCAGCTTGAGGTTAAGATTACTGGTTTTTCTAGACTCTTTCTATATCATCATGTTATTTTAACAGTATGTGGAAATAGGCTTTTCCTTTGGGAAGTAGCTTCTTGTTTGTAGAATTCCAGCAATGGGAAATTTGTGAATGAAGTTTAGTTAAAGGCCAGGGTTATTTACCTTTGTGGAAGGATATGGGACCCATTACCAATAATTTTGGTAGTTGTGCTCATTGTTGAAGTCCATCCTGGCCCGTATCCACCATTATCCAGATTCTTGACAAGGGAAGGTTTATTCTGTAATTGGATACCAAGATCAGATCTTTTCAGCGCATCCAGAAATGATACCCCTTGAGATATTCTGCCGAGATCACGATTACAGGAGTCTGTTCAAGGAGCATCTTCATTTCATATAGCTCCTGTAAAATTTTTCTCAGGGGGACTTTTTTAATAACAGAGGCTTCGCGAAATGATGAGAATATGAAATATTAAATAATATATTTAAAATTTTGAATTAGGAGATTAAAATTTATTAATTATTTCAATTTAAATTTTTGGTCATAATTAATAGCAAACATTGTAGAAAATTATCTCCATGTTAAATGAAAAAACATGATAATTAATGATAAGAATATAATATCCCACTAAATTTCATATTTAAAATAAGTATATGTCATTATTTAAACCCTTATTTGCTTAAATTGAAATTTTGATATAATTATTGTTACCTTCCCATGAATTAGGCATTATATTATTTTATAACATTAAAAAATTATGAGTGACACTCTACTCACTAAATAAAGGGAACCATATTTTTTTATTAATATGTATTACACATTTAACACAACCCATAGTTACCTTAATACCATTTCAATTTTCCCACCAAATATCCTATAGTTTCCAATTTCACTATGAGAATAACTTAATAGGTTGAAGTTGTAATCCAATTGTGTTTTTCCAAAGAATAGGGATAAATAATTTTAAAGTGATTTAATGTTTATTTTTTCATCAATTTATTTTAAATATTATATAAATTTTCTTATTTAATACACAGTATTTTTCATATATTGAAATATTATTATATTGATGGCATAACCCTTCCTCAACCCACTTTTCATCAAATGGGAAATTAACATATAGCTCATGTCTATTAATGGGCTACCACGTACATGTTGTATTGTGTTTTATTTATCCTCACCATCTTAGAATGAGTGTTATTATGATAGATTTAATTAAAATAAATTATCCTTTTGAGGTAATTATTATTCAATAGATTTAGCATATTACAACCTGATAACCATTCCATCTGATACAAAATGATAATGTCGCTCAAGTGTATGTGTGTTCTACCACATCTCTGAATGGATGAAATTTTTATTTCATGTCTTGACTTCACATATATTTATAAATTTTAATTTTACATATAAAAGTGATAATTATTTTATGGCCAATTTTATGGAGTTAAAGGAATCATGTCCGCATTGACAACTGCCAACCTATCCATGATGTTTTGGGATTATGAACCTAACATCCCAAAAATGAACAACATGGAAATAATAGATATAATTAATATATATATTATTTTAATAAATGAAATAAGTGGTAGTGTGATAATGCATTAAACCTTATATGGTTTTTAGAATATTAATAATTAATATTAATTTATTAAAAATTTATTATATCTAAAACATAGCATGTCTGACTGAAGATATGTAATTTTTTTAAAAATTGTATTAAACCTTTTAGACACATTTTACTCAATTAAAAAGTTATTAAAAAATATCCAATAATGTTTTTATATATAACAGAATTATTTTTCAAAATAATTTTCTATTATTCTTTAATTTGTATAATTTTTTTCAAATGTGAATATTTTACAAAAATTATATATATTTCACTTATGAGAATATTTATTTAAATAGAAAAGTATTTTTTAACATATAGAAAATGACTTTATTTTCCCAATATCAAGACCTTTATTATCTATTTTTTCTATTTTATGAAATTCAATGGAAAAATGATAGTTATCCAAAAAAAATTATTATTCCAAAAGTGATTATGTATATGTTTTATACAGATTATTATAAGATATTTGATGATGGAAATTGTAGGTTATATGTGTTTTATAATTATTATGTGTAATGGACCGGGTTTTTGGGGTCCGTTAATTGGTAAACATCTGTTGTTTGAGGTGTTCTGGGTGGTTTGGATGACCATCACAGCTTCTCGGTGATTTCTAGCGGTAGCCTCGACCTACCGGTAGACCTAGCCTACCGGTGACCTTGGGGTACCGGTAGCCCACGGCTACCGGCTACCGGTAGTTGTTTCCTACCACCACGGGTTTTCCAGTAGCGCCTCCTTTTGGCGTAAATTGGTTCTTAAACCATGTTTTGACCCCTTTAAGCCTGTATTAAAGCCCATTAATGCCCATTAATGAAGATTAATTAAATTTTTGATGATGTACCCTCCTTAAATGAAAAATAATGAGGTGTGAGTGGGTTTAAACCACCCCAAAAATGCGGGGACCTTTTAAGTGGCATGTGGGGTGTCCCAGCCGCGTGGTCAACCCACGATCCCACTTCTTACGCAGTTTCGAGTTTTTCTCCATATCATAATCGTCTCGGGGATACTGTACCTCATCCCTTTTAACCTAAAGGGATTCTCCCTACGTTTCTTTTTCTATATCACCCTGCGCTCGGAGTACTCTTCCTCCCGAAGACCCCGTGAAGTTTTCCTTGATCGCGTTCTATAGAGTTCCTTCTACTCACGCGAGGACTTAACGCTGATCCTTGATCAATCAAGAGGGGATCTTACCTTCGTCTCTCCTTTCTGTGTATCATGTGGGGTGGTCATGCTTTTGTTTCTGTGGAAATTGATGAAACCCAACATAATGAATATAATGAACGGACTTTGAAGAATAAAAGGATGGGTAATCAATGTTCTATTGTGCTCTCTTATGATCTTGTGTGTTGTGAATTTTACGGGCCTATTCCCACTGAAAATCATGGTCATTAGTGGTATTTCTATGCGCACTAATGAACCTCGGTGTTCCTGGATGTTTAAATAACCGTAACATGGAATTGGCTAACTACGTATACTCAGTTAATAAATTCAAAGAACTAGGATTTATCCTTTTCTATGATAATCCTGGTTAAAGTATAGTGGAATTTAAACCATAGAGTGTGTTATATATTTTAAATCTGAAAATACCTTCTTGGGCCAGCCTTGTGTTGGTGGTAGTGGTTTGGTTGTTTCCTTCACGGGACGATTTCTGGGGTGATATTGGTGGGGATTGGATCCCCTATTATACTTTCACTGGTTGTGAACTTGAGGCTGGGTGGTTATTCTTTTTATATGACGAATTGCGGTGGAATCCTCTATTGTTGAGAAACCGTTGACTTCTGGATTTTTGGGACATGGGGTTTTGTCTCGGGGTTGTTTTGTTTCCAGTAACTTGAGGGATCTCACTTTATCCCTAGATGTTGTGAATCCACAAGAGAAACGGGTGTAATTGTTGTTCATCTGTGAATGTGCCTGTTAGTTTCCCCCATACTGAAGGGATTAACTCATTCTGAACTATTAGGAATGATAACTTGAATAGGGGAACTGGGAACTGTTATTTGTGTGCCTGATTTCTAAGGCAGCAGTACCTGTGCACCTGCTTGTATCTGGTTGAGGAACCATAGGTTGGGTTGTGTGTTGGTATATATATGTATAACTATATGTTTTATGATTAGTCGCACCACACCTGTGTTGGGAACTTCATTTCGGACACCCCATTTCATGGGGAATGGTGTTTCCCCCTAGTTACTCTCCTTCCTGCTCCCTCTTCCCTCGGTTTTGATGGCTGTAGGTGACCTTACACCCAAGATTCTTTGGGTAGGTTTCATTTGGTGTGTTGATAGCCCAGTTGTTTTCGGGTAGGGTTTCTGGTTAAGGTTGGTTTCCCAGGTGTCTTCAGGATGAGGCCCAGGTGTTTTCCGGCAGGGATGTTTGGTTGTGAGTCCCAGGTGTTTGCGGGTAGGGACGTGTGGTTGTGAGGCCCAGGTGTGTGTGGGCAGGAAGAGCATGGTAGCATCAGTACATTTTCCCTTAGGGATGAGTAGCTAGCTAGTGGGGGAAATGGTGGTGCGGGGTACCCAAATGTTTTGTTCTATTAATATTACCTTACTACTTGTGTTATTTGGTGAGCGTGGCCAGTGATGTGGGATGGATAGACTCCTTGATATATTTTGGTTTCTCTGCTTCTCACGGGACTTTAGTATGTCTCCCCACTAGTGCATGAGAGATATATGTTTTCCTAAGGAGTATGCTTCGTATTCTCTCCCTATGTTTACTTTCAGGTTTTCAGGAGGACTTTGGAGGTCGTGTGGGACCCTACTAGTCTAGAAGTTAATGAGGCTGTTGGTCGTCGTCATTTTCTGCTTCACCTTTTTCTTTTCCTGTCTGTTTTGTACTTTGGAGTTCATGTACCTTGTTCAGTTTTATTTTTAAAACATGCATGTAGTTTGGTTTTATTTTGAGTTTTCTATACTTGGTGGTGTTTGGTGTTGACTGATTATTTCTCACAATCTTGGTTAACTAAAAAGTTTAATGTCTCCCATATTGTGAAAATGTAACACCCTTGGTGCTAATTGCCACTCCAGGGCCTACTAGAGGCAGGAATCTGGGGTCATTATCTCATCTTCGACTTGAAGAAGGAAGGGCGGGGGCCTTTGGCACCCCTTCCATCATCTTTCCAAAGGCAGGTCATGACAGAATGGTATTAAAGGGAGGTTGAGGGATAGGAGGGATTCTAGAGTTAGGCACAGTGAATATTGCATGTGATGGTCGGGAAAAAATGTTAGGTGGTCTTAGTTCGTGAAATAGGCCAGGGGCGGCTAGGACGCGGGATTTTAGGGCCCCCCGTGATCCGATTCAAGGACTCTGAGCCTATCAAATGACCAAGTGAGAGTACATTTATTGTAGGGTAGAGACCCTAGGGAAGGTACATGCATTTTACTATTTGTGTTTTATTTTATTTGGGGCACCTTGGGGAGAAAAAAAATATAATAATGATAATAATAATTCCCTTGCAACTCGTGCTTAGGCAATATTTGTTTACCTTGCAGCTATGGAACCCAGACGTTATCCACGAGCGACCTGTGCGGTTGAGGCCTAGTGGATCGAGGGAGTTGACTAGCATAGGGTTGACCAAGATGAGGAGGATGACTTGTGGCAGAGGACTCTACGCTTCTTCCAGCGACAAACCCTCTAGAAGTACGAGGGCCGTGTTTCTGACTCAGTAACGGAGGGATGGCTCAAGGAGATATCCATCACCTTATCTTTAATTCATTCTCCGAGGGAGTACTGGGTTCTGTTGGTCATCATTCAGCTGAGAGGAGAAACACATCAGTGGTGGATGCTTTTCCTGGGAGAGAAGATAGAAGCAGAGGTTTCATGGGCCAGTTTCGAGAAGGAATTTCGTGAGGAGTTCCTCTCCTCTACGATGAAGGCTGAGATGAGGCAGGGGTTGCTCTCCCTTCAACAGGGAAGAATGTCAGTGAGGGAGATGGGGATCAATTTCAAGGATCTCTTGCATGTTCCCCCAGATCTCTTTCCGGATGAGGAGTCTCGGGCAAGACGGTTAGAGGAGGCACTTCGTCAATCTCTTCAGTACGATGTCACTTCCTTCACTCTTCAGACGTACATAGTAGTACAGAAGAAGGCTGAGATAGTAGAGAGTATGCACTTGAAGATAGGCACACCACGAGAAGGGAACCAGCTGAGTTCATCAAAGGGAAAGGTAGTCAACAGCAGGTCTCCAGCGACAGGGCCTTTCAGGTTTCGACAAGTAGGATATATGCCTCATCAGTTCCAGTCCCGAGCTTTTGGCCCTCGCCCTTTTCTCGAAGGTCCAGAACCTAAGTGTTTCTCTTGCGGAGTATTCAGGAACGTCCAGATCAGGTGTCCAAATAGAGCCCCACATGGTGGAGGTGGCCAGTTTCAGCACCCACCTCAGCAGAAATTGTTGCCAGCGAGGCCTTTCCAGCAGCAGCAGCATGCCCCTGGCCCTCCGAGGGATGAACTTGCTAGAGGAGACTGACACCAAGGTGCTCCTCAGGGACCTCGACCCGGGCGTGGTTGGGGAGGTGGTCGACAACAGCGATGCAAAGGAGCTAGGCGTGGACAATTGCATGCTGTAGAGTTAGTGGCTCCGACGGGACCAGAGGTCGTTCGTAGTACGATCAGTTTATTCAGCACTCTTTTTTCTTCCTTGTTTGATTCAGGAGCTTCGTACTCCTTCGTTACACCCGAATTAGCCCATGCTCTGGGTCTGGATGAAGAGAGACTTTTTATGCCCCAAATGTTGAGAACACCAGTTGGGGGTCAGACCAGCGTATCTTACTTTTTCTTTGGATGTAGACTGATGTTGGGACCGCATCAGTCTAGTGGAGACCTTATTTCCTTGCAGATATAGCAGTACGATGTCATTATAGGCATTGAATGGTTATTCTCCATGCATGCCATCATCGACTGCTATCGGAGATGGATTGAATTCTCCAACGAGGATGAATGGTTTGTGGCTTTTTTTGGGGAGCGGAGTTATCAGAAGGGGATTCGACACATGGAGACACTCCTTTATATGATGAACGGGATGTCAGTAGAATCGGCGGACACAGGAATGATGGATGTCCCAGAGGTCGTAATAGAATTCCCTGATGTCTTTCTCGAGGAAGTTGTGACTCTACCCTCTCAACGTGACATTGAGTTTGGGATAGACTTACATCCTGGTGCTCGCCCGATATTGATGGCTCCTTATCAGATGGCACCTTCTGAGTTGTGTGAGTTGCGGATTCAGATTGATGAGATGATGGACAAGGGAGTTGTTCAGCCAAGCGTGTTGTCGTGGGGTGCTCCAGTTCTGTTCGTAAAGAAGGAAGATGGTAGTCTAAGACTATGCATAGACTACCAGAGGTTGAATTAGGTTATGATCAAGAATAGTTAACCCCTCCCGAGGATAGACGATCTCTTCGACCAGCTGAGTAGAGCGGGTTGGATTTCTATGATAGATTTGTGGTATGGATACCACCAGTTGAGAGTGAAAGAAATTTATATCTCAAAGACGAATTTAGGTGCAGATATGGACACTTTGAGTTCGTAGTCATGTCGTTTGGCATTACAAATTCACCAGTTACGTTCATTAACCTCATGAACTCTGTTTTCCAAGAGTTTCTGGACCAGTTCTTTGTGGTGTTCATTGATGACATCCTTATCTACTCAAGATCAAAGGAAGATCATGTTGAACATATTAGGGGAGTTTTGGGAGTCCTTCGACACCACCGTATTTATGGGAAAGTGTCTAAGTGCATGTTCTTAACGCAAGAGGTACATTTCCTTGGACAAATAGTGTCTTAGAGGGGAATAGAAGTAGACCCGTCGAAGATCGAGGTAGTTGTTTCATGGGAAGCGCCCAAGAATGTGGCAGAAGTTCGTAGTTTCCTGGGTTTGGCAGTCTATTACCGGAGGTTTGTGCCCGACTACTCTCAAGTTGCAGCTCCATTGACAGCATTTACTAGGAAATACCATGCCTTCATATGGAGTGACCAGTGCCAGACAGCTTTTGGCTACCTAAAGGAGAACCTGGTTAGTGCTCTAGTACTCAGGTTTCCAGAGGAAGCGGTGTTGTTTGATGTGTTCTAGGATGCTTCTGGACTTGGGTTGGGACGTGTGTTGATGCAGTGGCGAGGAGTGATCTCTTATGGGTTTAGGCAGTTAAGTCCTCATGAATGTAACTATTCCACCCACGATCTGGAGCTTGTGGCTGTGGTGTTCGCATTGAAGTTGTGGCAGCATTATCTCATCGGATAGCGCTTTGTGGTATTCTCATATCACAAGATCTTGCGTTATATATTTTCCCAGCGAGATCTGAACTTGTGGCAGCGGAGATGGGTTTAGTTCTTCCAAGATTACATCTTCTAGATATCTTATACTGAGGGAAAGGGAAATGTTGTGGCTAATGTCTTAAGCAGTAAATCATAGAATGAAGTAATTTGGGAATCTGCAGATTCTTGGAGTGCGATGGAAGAGTTAGGGCCTTGCATTTGGATAAAAGGGTGGAAGGTGGAAGAGGTTGTCTGTTTCAGATGACTATAGTTCCCTCCTTAGTGGTGAAGGTGTAAGAGTCTCAGTGGGGGGACTCGGAGGTGGAAGTGATGCGGGATTTTTTTTATGACGGAAATTCTCCTGAGGGATGGTCGGAGGATGGTCAGCATCGGATGCTTTTCAGTTGAAGGATTTTCGTTCCAGAGATGATGTGTAAAGGTGTTCTCCATGAGTTCCATGGATTGGCATTAGCGGTACATCCTGGGGTCTCAAAGATGTACCAAGGCCTAAGGATACAGTTTTGGTGGTGTGGGGTAAAGCGGGCGGTGTCAGAGTTTGTTGTAAAGTGCCTCGGGTGTCAGCAAGTAAAGGTTGAACACTGTTTTCCTGGAGGGATGTTACATCTATTAGATGTTCCCGAGTGGAAGTGGGATGACATCTCGATGGACTTAGTCATAGGGATACCTAGGACTCAGGGAGGCTATGATGCCATCTTGGTAGTGGTGGATCATTTGACAAAATCAGCACACTTCTTAGAGATTAAGGAGTCGAGCCCGGTGAGCACCTTAGCCCGGAGGTACATCGATGAGGTGTTGCGGTTGCATGGCATCCCGAGATCTATTGTCTCTGATTGAGACATGCCATTTACCTCATGAGTCTGTAGGGGATTACATCATTCCTTTAGAAACTATCTATGCCTTAGCACTGCTTTCCACCCTCAGATAGATGGGAAAACAGAACGAACGATCCAGACGTTGGAAGACATGCTGCGGGCATGTGTTCTTGATTTTGGGGGATCATGTGTATGAAACATTCCTCTAGTGGAGTTTTCTTATAACAATATCTTCCACTCCACTATTAGTCTGACACTTTTTGAGGCCTTTTATGGAATATCTTGTCGTTCACCCGTTTGCTGGACCGAGGTTGGGGAAGCAGCAGTTCTTGGGCCAAAAGTGGTGCAGGGCACCACTGAGAAGGTTCAACTCGTGCGTGAGATTATGAAGGCATCCAATGACCAGAAAAAGTCTTATGCCAATCGTAGGAGTTTGAGGTTGTGAATCATGTGTTCTTGAATGTTTCTCCTCAATGTGGACAACGAAGGTTTGGTAAGGGCAGTAAGCTCTCTCCTAGGTTCATCGGACCTTTCGAGGTGTTGGGATGAGTTGGTGAGGTGGCGTATCAGCTGGCATTTCCACCTCAGTTGGAGAAAGTTCACAACGTCTTTCACATCTCCCAACTTCGTTGATATCTACACGAAGACTCCCACATCATCGATTGGGGAGAGTTAGATGTCGATGACGATTCCACCTTCATAGATCGACCAATCAAGATCGAGGATAGTAAAGAGAATGTGCTTTGTGGATGAACCATCCCCTTGGTTTGTGTGTTGTGGAGGCATGGTGGCCTGGAAGAGAGAACTTGGGAGCGGGAGGCCCTGTTATGCGTTAAGTACCCAGAGCTGTTTTGACTTGTTGTTTTTGTTCTGATCCTTATTGATATATTGCACCATGTGCTTAAATATTTGAAATGCTAGTTTTGCTTATCTATTAGATTATTTGTTCCCTATTCACTATGTGTGTGTGTGTCCAAATGTGTGATGATGGGAAAACCTGACTGCAAATCAGGACGCATTCATGTGGATGCGATTAAACCTGTGCGGGCGAGTAAGTGCTTCCCAAAGCGGATAATATTCTGACATTTAGGGAGGGACTCCCTAACTCATGTGTTGGACAGTGTGATCCTTGTACTTTTTGTGAATGTTTGTGGTTGATAACTCTTGGGGGAGAATTACTAGATGTACGAGGAGGGTTCTGTCCCAGCTTTCGAACAACTCAGGGGTTTTCCCCTGAGAAGTATCTTTGGAGGGTGGTTGTTTGGACCCCACTTTTCTCTGTTCTAGTTTGTTCTTATATTCTAGGGGACGAGAATAGTTTGAGAAGTATCTTATGTAATGGACCGGGTTTTTGGGGTCCATTACATGGTAAAAATATATTGTTTGAGGTGTTCTGGGTGGTCTGGAAGGCCAACCCAACTTCTCGGTGACTTCTAGCGGTAGCCTCAGCCTACCGGTTGACCTAGCCTACCGGTGACCTTGGGGTAACAGTAGCCCTAGGCTAATGGTAGCTCTCGGCTACCAGTAGCTCTCGGATACCGGTAGATCTCAGCTATCGGTAGCTCTTGGCTACCGGTAGATCTCTGTTACCAGTAGCTGCCACCGACCGGTAGCTCTTGGCTACTGGTAGCTGTCGTCGACCGATAGCTCTCGGCTAGCAGTAGCTTTCACCAACCCCCACGGGTTTTCCAGTAGCGCATCCTTTTTGCGCAAATTGGTTCTTAAACCATTTTTTAACCCCCTTAAGCCTGTTTTAATGCCCATTAATGCCCATTAATGAAGATTAATTAAATTTTTTGGTGAGGTACCCTTCTTAAATGAAAAATTATGAGGTGTGAGTCGGTTTAAACCGCCTCAAAAAGGTGGGGACCTTTTAAGTGGCGTGTGGGGTGTCCCAGTCGCGTGGTCAACCCACAATCCCGCTTCTTACGCGGTTTCATGTTTTTCTCCATATCTTAACCATCCCGGGGACGTTGTATCTCGGCCTTTTTAACCTAAAGGGATTCTCCCTATGTTTCTTTTTCTCTATCACCCTGCGCTCGGAGTACCCTTCCTCCCAACACCCCACAAATTTTTCCATGATCGCGTTCCGTGGAGTTCCTGGTACTCACATGAGGACTTAATGTCGATCCTTGATCAATCAAGTAGGGATTTTACCTTCGTCACTCTTTTCTGTGTATCATGCGGGGTGGACATGCTTTTATTTCTGTGGAAATTGATGAAACCCAACTTAATGAAGATAATGAACGGACTTTAAAGAATAAAAGAGGGGTAATCGATGTTCTTTTGTGCTCTCTTATGATGTTGTGTGTTGTAAATTGTACGGGAATATGCCCCCTGAAAATCATGCATGTTGGTGGTCTTCATATGTGCACTAATGAACCTCGGTGTTCCTGGATGTTTAAATAACCATAACATGGAATTGGCTAACTATGTATACCCAGTTAATAAATTGAAAGCACCAGGATTAACCCTTTTCTGTGACTACCCCGGTTAAAGTACAGTGGAATTGAAACCATGGAGTGTGTTAAATCTTTTAAATCTGAAAATACCTTCTTGGACCGGCCTTGTGTTGGTGGTAGTGGTTTGGTTGTTTCCTTCATGGGATGATTGATGGGGTGATATGGGTGGGGATGGGATCCCCTATTATACTTTCACAGGTTGTGAACTTGAGGCTGGGTGGTTATTCTCTTTATATCACGAATTGGGGTGGAATCCTCTAATATTGAGAAATCGTTGACTTCTGGATTTTGGGGACATAGGGTTGTGTCTCGGGGTTTTTTTGTTTCCAGTACTTTGAGGGATCTCACTTGATCCCTAGTTGTTGTGACTTCACAAGAGAAACAGGTGTAATTGTTGTTCATCTATGAATGTTCCTGTTAGTTTCCCTCGTAGTGAAGGTATTAACTCATACTAAACTATTATGAATGATAACTTGAACAGGGGAAATAGGAACTGTTTGTTGTGTGCCTAATTTCTGAGGCAGCAGTGTCTGTTCACCAGCTTGTATCCGGTTGAGGATCCAATGGTTGGGCTGTCTGTTGGTATATATATTTATAACTGTATGTTTTATGTTTAGTCGCACCCCACCCATGTTGGGCACTTCGTGTCGGACACCCCATTTCATGGTGAAGGGTGTTTCCCCCTAGTTACTCTCCTTCATGATCCCTCTTCCCTCGACTATGATGGCTGGAGGCGACCTTACACCCATGATTCATCGGGTAGGTTTCATTTGGTGTGTTGTTAGCCCAGGTGTTTTCGGGATGGGGTTCGGGTTATGGTTGGTTTTCCCAGGTGTCTTTGGGATGAGGCCCAGGTGTTTTCGGGAAGGGTTGTGTGGTTGTGAGGCCCAGGTGTGTGCAGGAAAGGACATGTGGTTGTGAGGCCTAGGTGTGTGCAGGTAGTAAGAGTGTGGTAGAATCAAGACATTTGCTGTTAGGGATGAGCAGCAAGCTAGTGGGGGAAATGGTGGTGTGGGGTACCCAAATGTTTTTATGTTTTACTATTACCTTACCGCTTTTGTTATTTGGTGAGTGTGGCTGGTGAGGTGGGGTGGATAGACTCCTTGATAGATGTTGGTTTCTCTGCTTCTCACGGGACTTTATTACGTATCCCCACTTGTGCACGAGAGCTATAGGTTTTCCTACTGAGTATGTTCTGTATGATCACCCTACGTTTATTTCTAGGTTGTCATGAGGACTTTGGAGGTCGCGAGGGACCCTACTAGTCTGAAAGTTGGTGTTGCTGTTGGTCGTTGTTGTTTTCTACTTCACCTTTTTTTTCTTGTTTGGTTTGTACTTTGGAGTTATTGTACCTTGTTCGGTTTTATTATTAAAACATACATGTAGTTTGTTTTTCTTTTGATTTTTCTATACTTGGTGGTGTTTGGTGTTGACTAATTCTTTCTCCCAATATTGGTTAACTATAAAGGTTAATGCCTCCCATATTGTATTAATGTTACACCCTTGGCGCTAGTCACCACTCTAGGGTCTACTGGAGGCGGGACTCGGGGGGTCATTATCACATCTTCGACTTGAAGATGGAAGGGTGGGGGCCTTTTCCACCCCTTCCATCATCTTTCCAAATGCGGTTCATGACATTATGGAACAATGAATTTTGTTATAATGATTAATGGGCCTAATAATCTCATCAATTCATTGAGTGATGACTAATTTCTCTAGATAATTATGTTGAAATTAACCATGTATATTATTCCACTTGTATGGTTTCAATGAAAATTATTTACCAATGTACCTATAACGACCAAATATTAACATACATAGAAATTTCATCACCTTTTTGGTGTACTTAAACCATTAAAAAATAGACAGACAAAGATTGTATTAATTTATTGCCTTTTTAATCTTGGAACAAATTCTTCTAACTCAGTGAAATATCTTCAATTATACCCACAATGATATTTCCCTTAGTAATTCAGCTTAAAAACAATCATTCATAACATCAATAAGGGAATTATAAGAAAGGGGTGATATCAAATTATTATTATATGTAAATAGATAAAATGTGTAAGCATTTTATGAACATACATGTATCATTATAGGTTATAGTCATTGGAAGATCATTCCCCGCATATCAAAGATCATACCCATGAATAGGGGTGTAAATATTTCATGTTCATAAGACATGAATCTTAAGAAAAATAAGTAAATAGTCCATGAAATAATATCTTGGGAATAAGACATAGAATTATGGTATACACATAAATATATGACATAAAAAACATGTATTAGTAGAAACAGAATCACACATTGTGTTAAGGACATAAAATAAGTCCTTGTACTAGACTTATGGATATGCATCCATGCCCATGCATTATGTTGTTATCATGAATTTCAATTCAATGATAACATTGTGAACATGAAATCATGTTCTTTAATAATCTAATGGATATGAAACCACGTCCACTCATAATATTGAGATCATGTAATCAGGATCACACATAACATTATGAACACAGAATAAGGTTCACTTCTAACATTGTGAACATGTAATATGATTTACACATAAGCTTATGGACATAAAACATGGTCCATGAATAACATTTTGAACATGTAATAATGTTCTTACATAAAAGTTGTACTCATGAGTCATCCATCATTACCCAATTCATTAGAGGGAGATATAGGTTCCACCTATCTCATAATAACATCGGTCATACATGGGCGGAAAAATAAACTTTTCATAGTATCATGACCAAAAAAGTAGATAGGATTTATAAAAAACAAATCCTAACCAAAGAAATTAAATGGGTAAAAATAAAATTTCATCACATCATAAACTATGAAAATATATACATTTCATAATAACATCATGAAAGCATAACAAAGGAAATGAATTAGGTTTCAAGAGCATAAAACCAATATAAGAGGATTATTGCTCAAAAGCATATAACCTATGAATGTGGAAGGATTTCCATAAAAATCATTCAATAAAAACATATACCATTTTGATAAATCATTGGAATGGAACATTTGGATCATCTCCAAAAATGGAATGTGCAACATCAATTGATTTTATCATAGATTGAATGTAACTTGTATTATATTTTTAATAAATTTCTTTATGATGATATCCACTATTCTTTGAAACGGATTTCTATATCATAAAAACAATATAAAACCATTTTCATTGAAAATTCATTGAAAAAATATAACTAAATCTTTGAGATATTTTCGTTGCCATTTTCCATAAATCTTATAATGGAATCTAAAACCTATCATTGATAAAAACATTACTTTAAAATTACATTAAAAACATATAATTAAATATTGAACAAATTTTAAAAATAATTTAAGTGAAAATTATATTTTAAATAGTTTTCTTAAAAATTATCATTTTAAATATGTAATGGAAACATCAAAGAAATGAAGATGGGTAATTTTATACATGGGTAAGAGGTAAAATTAATATTACTTTGTCATTGTAAAAAGGTTATAAAAAATATTAATTTGAAATGTGACAATAATATTAATATCAAAACATTGCTAATATAAAAAAACATTAAAAATATATTTTAATGATTATAGGATAATAGTATAAAATTCTTAGAAACCCTTTTTTAGAAAACAATGCTTTGACGAATCACAAATTTCTTATCGAAGATAGCATAATTTCAAGATTTATTAAAACACTTTATCAACTATATTTTGTACCAATGAGTGGAAAAATATTTTAAATACATGAATATATCATTAAAAAAATAAGTATAGAAAAAATAATGAGGGGTTTTAAGATATGGATCATAATATTTCATCAAAATGATGCATAAATAATTTTGATAAGTAATGAAATTACATGAATCAAATCATTCAACTTGGTCAATTTGATCCAAGATCCACGTATAGTTAAATAAAATTAAATGATTATTAATATATAATGAAATTAGTCATATTCAAGATGTAAAATTTCAAATCAATTTTATACACCTCAAATAAAAATATTGGTTCATAACATGGTATGTCTCTCAAAGAAGTAAAATCAAGACAAAATTATTTTACCGATTTGGTAACTTTTGAAACATAAATACAATGAAAGAAATATCACAAAATTTATATCTAAATATCCATAAAATTAAATATAATAATAATATAATACATACATGGGTATTATACAGACCACATTAATGGAATGGGTGGTGAATAAATCATGTATCTCACTGAAATAAAAACTGACGTGAATTTTCTTTTCCTTTTGTCTTGACTCAAATCATACTAATAAAAACCTTCATTATATTAGATATTATTTTATTATAAATAATTTTCATAAACATATTAGTATACCTAATTAAATTTTTTTATCGTGACTTTTTATTACCCACTTGTTAACAATTCTATGTTAAGAGAATGCTTCAGGTAATATTCCACTTGTTAACAATTCTATGTTAAGTGAACGATTTAGGTAATATTCGCTTTGTTTTTCATAATATTCTTAATTTGTTATATCATTGGTCATTATATTAATATAATTATTTACAGATTATAAACCATGATATAAATATAATTAATATAATTAATTTTCTTATTTTAATAATCTATTGAATATTGAATTATGAAATTGAATACTTCATCCCTGGAGACGGTTTGTCGTATGTATGCATTAAAGTTGCAACTGTTTTATTGACGTATTGATATAATGAATTTAAATGATATATATATATATAATATCACTATATTTGAATTATTATTTCATATATATCTTATAGGTTCACAAAAAAATATCATTAATACATTACATGTAGTGTATGAGTTAATCACATCTCTTTGAGGGGGTGGTAGTCCACACTTCCTCAAATGAAATTATCATATTTACACAAGATGGAAATCATAAGTGTATTTTATAAAAAATTAAATAAGTATCAAGGACTTATTAATATCATATATATAATATCTAAATATATTGTTCATTATAATTTCCACTATGAGAGGTTTTAATGGAAAAATGAGCAATCATCATTTCATGAGGTGGTAGTTCGTCAAACACGTAGAAAATATATTAATTACCCATTTCAAGAATTTGTGTGTACATTTATGTGAAAGAAATATAATAATAACATCAGATTATAATTAGTATAATGTTATTTTCAAAAAACAAATTAATCAGATGATTTTATGAATTTAGTATTTGAAAATAAAGAAAGGAGCTTGAGGGAGGGTGTTACCTCTAAATATGGTAACTCTTTTTGGTTTGAAAAAAATAAATTTCATAGAAGACATTAATAAAAAATCGATGATTTAGGGATGAATTAAGGGATTTTTTATAGTGTGTAGGTCAGAAATTTTTATAACATAACTGCTTTAAGAGGCCTGAGGAAGTGGGTTAGGTGGTGTCCTTTTATAGGGGAGGGAAATGACTCATTTGGTATTTTTGTAATCAAGCTCGGTGTACCCATGTTTTTAACTAACCGAAGTAATAAAAAACATAAAAATTAAGGTTTAGGGCCAAATAATTTACCTGAAAAGATTTTTTATAATTGGATATGTCATTATGTCATGAAGATTAAGGTTTATTACATTTTTAAAATTAATTTCACATTAATACTTGTAATTAACAATAATTATTTCCACTAATTTTTTTCTCAAAAACTAAGACGAAATTATTATAAATTATAAATTTTATTATCCAAAATATTTAATTCATTTTACAAATTAAAATCACATAATTTATGGAAATTAATATAAATTTAATCTCGTAGATGGATGACAAAGCATGGTTTGAAGTTAAAAATGATCAAATGTTTGATAAGTTTTGATATCCAATTTCAATGTGAAATAGGATCCGATGACCAAAATAATAATAATATATTTATATTTTTTATAATTAATGTTTTAATATATTAAATTATAATTTAAATATATAAATTTATTAGATGTAAAAATGTTTTGAATTAAAATTCATTATTTTTATCTATTGTTTCAAAAATGAGAACATCAAGAAAAATAAAAAAATATATCCTAACATAATTTTTATGTTTATATTTTAAATTGAATATTATTTTAACATATTAAATATATAAAATTTCTGAAAATTTTATTTAAAATGGGTTCTCCATTAAAGGGTAGTAAGACCTCCTTTTTAAAAATATTGGATTTTAATTATAATGTTGGGTTTGTTCATATCTTATGTATATCAAATATATTATATGAATTAAAAAAATAATTTTATATAATATATAAGATATATATTAAATTATTTTCACTCATTTTTTTTATTTAATTTAATTTACAATGTAAAAAATTCATATGGATACATAAAAAATCCTTCATATTCAATTTGTTATTTTATTTTCATTTTTCATTAATTGTTAACCTATAGATTCATATTATACTATAATAAAAATATATTTTAATATTTTAGTAAATAATATTCATAACCACTATTTTAATTTTGATGATATATATTGTTATATAAAATAATAATAAATTATTGTTAATGAAAACTCGATCTTCTGTGTCACGCAAGCCATCGAGGAAAGTCATTATTATGTGTAACACATGATATACATAGAGTTCTGTGTAGAGAAAGATAAAATTTATGTTGAATTTATCATAAGGTATGTGATTTCCATGTGTAGGTATTATTTTACATAATGATTTAATATAAAAAATAAATTTTCAGTGTTCTGTGAATTGATAACCATAAAAAAAGATAAATAATTTCAAAAAATAATAATTCAAAAAAACTCAGGGTGTTACATTCTACCCCCCATAAAATGAATTTATTCCACAATTATTTTTGGATATCAATGTTTTAGTACGTGAAAATTCCTTTAATAGAATCCCCATTATAAAAATGAACATTATACCTCACCTAAATAAAGAAAGAGGGAACCGTAATTGCTTCCCAATGTAACCCATAACTAGATTCCAATATAGGAGAACATAAGGGGGATGTGAAAAATTAGACATGTAAGAAAAATATAAATATCATTTAATAGAGGAGTGTTATAGGGAACATGTTTAATAGAATGTTAACAATCACAAATCCCTAAATTTGTTATTATCTAATGGATCATTTGATTCATCAGAAAATAAGGAACAAGGATAACCTTTTTAGTTTCAAGATCATTTCCCTAAGGTTGAATAGTTTTTATAATAATTCATACATACATGATTTCATCAACATTAATAAGTATAATAACACCCTTTGGTAATGAAATGAAAAAGTTTCACATCACCACATTCTCCAAAAAGGTAGGTGAGTAATTATTTCCTGATGTACTAACGGATCATGAGATACATGATAAGTCATCTCATATCTCTTGGGTTACCATCAAGAAAATAAATTATAGAGGAGGTTATCCAATATTAATAAATCCTCGTATGAACTGATTATACTTTAATCCCACAAACATAATGTTATGATTCAATTTAACATCCCATAAATGGTTGTCATTATAACGATTCTGAATATTGAAAATCCAAAACAATTGATAGAATGAAACTAAATCAATTCAAAATTAATCCTCCATATATCAAAATTTATCTCTTGGTTTTAAAATTCCAAAAAGTTGAATACCAACATCATATATTATATTGAATCATGATAATGGAATGAATTATGAAAAATCGTTATTGAAAAGATGTGTGATTGTTTCTTAAAAAGGAGACTGAGTATATTCCATAAATTCAGGAAGTTATAAAAATAATCCTTGAAGACATAGACAACCTTTTCAAAAAAATCCATTATTAGATCTTGGGTAATCTATGTTATCCAATTTACTTTATCCAAATAAATTATCTCTTAAATTCGGTGAAAAAACATTTTCTCACCATCTTGATTACATTAAGGGTTACCATCCCTTAATCAAAATATCACTTTTTTATGTCTTCATTATCATTAAATGTATCCCCTTAAATCCTTAATTAAAACTTATACTGAATATAATTATACATTTCATGATTCATATAACATACTATTTGAATTCCAACAACTAAATACTTTATACATAAGAATTTATTCATAAAAAATCATTATTGATTCATCAACTTATACCTTAATTACACATTCCTCAAATATGAAATATGAATCTTGTCTTAAGTTTACATAACCTCAATTTATTCATGATTTTAATGAAACAAATATTAGATGAACATCACATTCCATTCACATAACGTCTGGGGTCTCATTATCTTTAGAAGATTAACCAATACTCATACCACCTTCCAAATTCTCTTTATCAGAATTCTATGTTGGATATCAATTTTCATAATTCCCATAATTTCTAAATCTGAAATATTCAATATTAACCATGTACTTTCTAGATATGTCTACTGAATATAACAAAAAAGAATAGGGTGACAAACATATATCATGAACAATTACATGTATGAAGTCTAAGTCATGAAAACTACTTCTTAATTGACAACACCTTAGGTTTATCAAATGTTATTAATACTCATGTTATATGTAATATAATTTGGGATGGATCATTACGATTTTCTTTATTTCCAAAGCATATACCTTGAGAGTTTCAAACTAGATGTATAGCACGGCTTGTTGTCATGTACTAGGTTACACCTAGTCAGGGCCGATACACCATGTCAGAGTTATTACTCATTAGAAATTCTATTCTAGAGTCAAATCCACGCGTAGTATCAAGAGATGGATGAATTTCAAGGAAACCAATCACTCTATCCAATACAAAAAATCCGAGAAATTGTTCTTTAATATTATAAAAACCTTCTACTTATCCTTGGATACTTCCCCATAAATATTTTTAGAAATATACCTATGGGTATTGATAATTTTTTATCATCCTATATTCCAATGGTGTTCTAACCCATCACTATAAAATAAACTATAACGATCCATTTTTGACATACATATACATTAAATCACTTTTTTGGATTGTCTATAAAATTAAAAAAAACATAGGCCCAAAGACCATATTCATTTAGAGTCATTCCACACATGTATCACTATACTATAACTCAGGAAAATTTCATCAATTTGTCACAAAAAATCACCCCCTTAGTAATTATCCATAAAAAACATCCTTCAAAACCTGTGGAAGGGAAATAGAATACATGGGTGAGATCAAATGCTCTGTAATGGTAAATAAAGTAAATGTGTAATCATTCCGTAAACATAATGTTAAGATAATGTGATCATTAAAATTCTAAGATCGTACAATGAATATTGATGATCATAACGAAAAAATGTGTAATCCATGAAATAATACATAGGAATAACACAGGGAATTTTGTTATACACATAAAAACAAAACATCATGAACTTGTATATGTTGAAATAAGTTAACTCATTTTTTAAAAGATATGAAATTAGGCACTCTCATATAATTATAGACATGAAATGTGGACAACACATATTGTAGTGAACATGAAATCAGGTTCACATATAACATTTTGAACATGTAATCTGGTTCACACATAAAATTTGGGATATGAAACACGGTCCATGAAGAAAAATTGAACTTTAAATCAGTTTCACATCTAACATTATAAACACATAATAAGGATCATTAATAACATTTTGAATATGTAATTAGGTTTACACAAAAACATTTGGACGTGAAATCAGTTCCACATATAACAATATGAACATGTAATTAGGTTCAAACATAACATTTATACTCATGAGTCAACCAATCCTTACCCAATTAATTAGAGGGAGACCCATCTCATAATAACATCATTCATACATGTTCAAAAAAATAGCCCTTGTAAAGTGACCCATAAAAGGTGATTTGAGTTCAAAACATCAAATCATAACACATGATATGAAATTGATATCATTAAAATTTCATCACATCCAAAAATATTAATATATATATATATATATTGATAATTACTTAATGAAATATTAACATGTGAAAAGATGTGGGTTTCATAAGCATATAACTAGAGAATGATGAACAAATTTCATAAATATCATTCAATAAAAACATATACTATTCAGAGAAATAATGTGAATGAAACCTTGTATCATTATCTATAATTGTAGGACTAACATTAACAGATTTCACATTATATGGAAAATAACATGGAATGATAAATTGAATATATTTCATGAAGGAAATTTCTATTCTTCATTTACAATGATTCTTTAAAAAATAAATCCATTAGATATCAATTTTCTTTGAAAACACATTGAAAAATTAGAATAAATATTTGATACCATTTTGAAAACCATTTTCCTATAAAATATATAAAAGAATCTTGAAACTATTTGAAACCCATTTTCCCTACAAAATTTTAAAAGAATATTAAAAACCATTTTAAAAAACACATTTCATGAAAAATAATTTGAAAACTAATAAAGAAATATTAAAAATAGATTGAAACCCATTTATTTTAAAATTAATTTTAAATTTTTTTACATAAACAATAAACTTTTAAACATCTAAATGAAGATTCAATTAAATTACATTGGGTAAATTCATATATGTTGTATGAGGTAAAAAGAACATTCCATGTGTACAATAAAAAAGTTAGAAAAGTTACTTGTTCAGAAATTGATGAGAATATTCCTTTGAAAAAATTTATAAAAACAAAAAGGGTAAAAATTTCATTTAACTATTATAGCATAATAGTATAATATTCTTGGAATCCTATTTTAGAAAACATGGTTTTGAAAAAATATAGATTTGTGACCAAATAGATAGTTGAATCAGGCTTTCTTAAAAACATATTCTCAGCAATATTATTCACCAACGAGTGTAAAAATTGTACCAATACATTAATATATCACAAGTTACTAGAGGGTAAGGAAATTACTGAGTTTTATTAAGATATGTATCATAATATTTCTTCCAAGTAAGCATAATCAATAAAAAAAAGCGATGAGATTGTTTTAATAAAACCTTACAACATTGAATATTTGAACCATAATACCCATGAATGAATATTAACATTCATGAAGAATAAAATATCATTAAAATAATGAGATTATTGATATAAAATTTAAAAGGAATTATATACACCTCATTGAAAAATATAGGTGGATAAGATGGCATGGGTCTCAAGGATGGCATATTGAGACAAAATTAATTTAGGAATGTGGTAACTTTTGAAGCATAAACACCATGGAATAAATATAATCAAATTGATTTATAAATACCCAGAATTCTATGTATATGAATAATATAATAAATTCAAGGTATGTATGAATTCCATATAAAAGGAATTGGTGGTGAATAAAGCATTTATCTCTCGAAAATAAAAAGTGAGATGAAATTTCTTTACCTTGTGTATTGACTTTCTTCGTACCCATATAAACATCTTGTATAATAAATATATGTTTATTAAAAATGTTTTACAGAAACATATATTATATATAATTCCATATATGGTTCTATTTGACTTTTTATTACCCTCTTATTAACAATTATATTTTAATGTTTCCCTTCATGTAATATTCTCTTTATTTTTTGCATGGTTCTTAATTTTTTATATCATTATTCATTATACATATATAATTATAAAAATAAATTTATATAAATATATAAATAAAATTAATATTTATTTTATTTTAATTATAATAATATATATAATATAAAATTTTGAATTGGAATACACTATCCCCGGAGAGGGTCGACCGTATGTACACATGAACACTAATTATATTTTACTGATGCATTAAAAGAAATAATTTAAATGAAATATATGTATATGTTTATATATTATAATTAATTTATAATTATTATGTAAAACATATCATATAGTTTCACTAAATATATCCCAAATACACTCAGTCTAGTGTGTGGATAGGTCACATCGCTTTGAGGGGGAAACAATCCACAATTCATCAAACAAAATTATCGCATTTACACAAAATGGAAATGGTATGGATATGTTATAAGTAAAAATTAAATATGAATAAATAATTTATAAATATAATATATATCATATATAAATATATTTCCTCCAACCATTTCTAACATGAAAGGTGGTAAATGAAAACGAACAATAATCGTTTCGTGAAGTATTAGTTAACCATTTAGGTAAAAAATATGTTTGGTATCCATTTGATGGAAGTATGTGTAAGTGTAGGTCAAAAAGTTGTCATAAAAACGTACTAGTATACTGATTCAAGTTTTTTCCTTATACAATTTTTGAAATAGAATATTTTATGGAGTGAATAATGGAAAAAAAATGAAAGGATATTTCGGGAGGGTGATAACTCTTAATTAGGTAACTCTATTTGGTTTTCACCCAAGGGATTCATTGGAAGACTTTCTGCTCAATGGGAGGATTGAGGGAAGAAGTATTCTATTTTTTGAAGTTTATTGGTATGATCTTGTATGATCATAAGTGGTCTGAGAGGTGTGAGTAAGTGGGAGAGATGGTGGACTATTATATGAGATGGAAATGACTCATTATTATTTTTGAAAAAAAGATATGCGTACCAACATTTTTACGTAGAAAATTTCATAAAAACCAAAAAACCCAATAATGGAATGCTAATTGCCTAAAAATGAAAACACAATTTTTTTGTAAAATTTTATAGGTCATTTGGGCCCTAAAGATTATGGTTTTATCATTATTAAACTTAATTTCCCATTAATCTTTGTAATTAATTAAAATTAATTTCAATACTATTTTCAATAAAAACTAAGTTGAAATTATTAAAAAATATAAATCTTTATGATTCCAAATATTAAATTTATTTATCAAAATAACAATCAAATAAGTGGCTGAAATTAATTTTAATGTAATCCTAATGATGAGATGTCATGTGGATTTTTAACGTAAAAATGATCAAATATTTTCTATGTTTTTATATCAAATTTGATTGTGAAATTAATTAAAATGATAAACATTAAATTAATTCATATACACTTAATATTATTAAACATTAAAGATTAATTAAATTATAACATAACTATATGGATAAATTATATGAAAATTTCATTTTAAATTAAATATAAGTATTTTTATCTATTCATTAAAAATGAAACCATATAAAAAAATTGAAAAAAATATGATAGGATAAATTTTACGTCTAAATTTAAATAATTATGTTAATTTTTACATATAAAATCTATAATGTTCCAAAAATTTTATTTAATATTTTTTCTCCATTAAAAGTTGGTAAAACTACCATTATACCAATATTGGGTTTCAATCATAATTTTTTTAATTCTAGGTTTATCAAATGTTTTGGATGAATAAAAAATATTTTATTAAATATAAAAAATATACAGTAATCTAATATCTCTTAATAATTATAATTTATTTATTTTATTAAGTCAAAAAACCATTGGGTGGGTAAAAAAATATATCATTTATATTCAATTCGTTATTATATTTTCATATATAATTAATTCATAACAACTGAATTCATATTATATTTTTTAAAACATATATTTTCATAATCTAGTTAATTATATTCATTACTACTAATTTTTATGGCTAGGTTTTATCTTATTATATGAAATAATAATATATTATTATTCTGTAAAACTCACCCTAGCGTGTTGTCCAAGACATCGACGAATGTCATAGTTGTGTGTAACATAAGCTATAATGTGTGTTTCATGATGAGAAATATAAAATTGATGTTATAAGAAGTGCATTCCATTTTTTCCATATGTATGGAATTTTTGAATTAGTGCTTTATTATAAAAAACTATTATCAGTTTTGTGTGAAACACTAAATATCAAAATAATAAATTAATTCGAAATAATTAATTCACAAAATCATGGGTGTTACCATACCTATGTGAATTTTCTATACATTCAAATTATTTTTGTGGAATTATTTTATTTAATATTTTAATGAAACCATTTTATGTTTTAACAATATCCATGACCATTTTGGGGTTAAATAAATGATTTTTATGAAAAATATATCATGTCTTCTCTTTTTTTATAAGAAACTCTCAAGATTATGAGTCTTAATTAACTTATTATAAAGATTTTTTTAATGAAAGTAATTATAAAATAAAGTTTATTTCGTATTATTTCATAATAATATTGGAGTGTAATGGTCTTCATGTAATAAAGAAAATTTTAATATAGATTTAATATTTCTAAAATGGACTAACGAGTTCCTTTCTGTTTTTATATCCCTTAATTTGATTAGTGTGTTCATCCCATGGTTTAATTTTTTCCATGGGATTGAAGATGAGTATGAAATATATGAAGGACTATATTTCTTTTGGTGTGTCCCATTTAAAAATGAAGAAAAAATTACTTGATAGAAACACATGTTTAAACTGAATAATCCTATGTTTGGGGAAAAATTGATATTTAAGAGAACGTTATACATTATTCTATACAGTATTTATAAGTAATAGTTATTCCATATTCTCAAAAAATCTAAAAAACTCTTTTCAAGGACTTTAAATAAATGAACACCCCTATTATAAATAATTTAATTATGGGTTTTTTATGTTACATGTCCTTATATTATCAATACGAACTACAAGATTCAGAGGATTTTATCAACCAAATTTATGCACTCTATATAAATCTATATGTGATCATAATTTTTTTTGATTAAGCAATCATGGATATATCCTAATTTATCATGGTATGTACCCTACCTGACACCCAACCTAGCCTGTTGTAATGACCCATGTTTTTATGTACATGAATTTTGACCAGAAATTTGAATTTTAACACATGAATGCTTATAGGGGTAAAATAGTCATTTTCCCAAAACAGATGATATCATCTAATTTTTTGTCAACTATTTTTGTCCCATAATATTTTTTATACACTATGATAAATGTTTTTTAGAATTCCAAGCTATTCAAATTTAAGAAGAATAATAAATAATGAATAATTAATTAATTAAATATTAATTTATTTCTGCAGGTTTGTTTGGACATATATTTAGATTGGAGAATTAGATTGAGATTATTTCCACAATGTTTATTCTATAACATGGTTTTTTACTAGGTGGATCATAAACATAGGATGTGTGTTTGGGCCGGGTTGGTCCCCTGTTTTTTTATTTTCCTTTATTTTCATTTTTATCATCTTTTCTTCCTTCTTCCTCGAAATCAAATATAATCTCCTTGATGGCCTATTTGGTCACACTAATGTGAGAGGAAATGGGATAAGGATATATATATATATATATATATATATATATATATATATATATATATAGTTATAGGGGAATGGTGGTTCTTCAATAAAGCTCAGGATGTGCTAGATTTCCGCACTACAGCTATGATGCATGGAAACAGGTGAAACAACAGTAGATTATTATCAAAGGTAGACTGTGTTTTTGTTTTTCTCATAAGTCCCCCATTCATTTTTTTATACTTTTAATTCCATTTTATTATAGATTAGGAACCCTTATGGGTTGATCTATTTTTATGGGGTAGACCAAAAGTGTTGGGAAATTTGAGGGGTATCCCATTCAAAAATATTAATCACACAATATGTAGTTCAGAGGACACATGCGGAGTGTTTTTTCAATTTGGGGAAGATGATATTTTTGGATGTATGATTCATGTATGGGGTTTACAAACTATGTTCTTGGACTCATCCATACAGTTGAGTACCAAACTAGACAATTTTAGTAAGGGAACATGGTCATGTAGAGAATATTTATAGACCTCATATGGGTTGCATGTCAAGTAGAGGTACATGACCAGATGAAATACATGGATAGGATATGGATGTAACTTGGAAGGAACCCCATGTATGGTAATAACCATGTAAAAATATTTGTATGTAGGGTACTTGGGTTTTTATATTCCACGCCATGATAAAGTAAACATTGAGGTGTGGCCCTAGGGTACACACTATGTACTAGGTTATACGGGCCATGTACTCCTCCATTGATACCCTTTTGATGTTTTTTCATTATTTACACCCAAGAATCAGAATTGGATACATGAGTACTCAATTTTCTGTATCTTTCTATGTAGATCATGATGGTGAAACCCTTGAGGTGATTTGAGGATCCCAGAGTGGAATTTAATGTGTCATCTTTAATGGAGAGGTCCATCCACTAGTAATCAAATCTCGTCATCTCATGAGAGAGATACATGAAAGGATAATTATTGGTTTGGAATTCGGAAATACAAATTTTGAGACTCAAATTTGATATGGGTCTTGACCTATCTCTCTTGACTGATGCTTCATATCTTTCCTATTTGTATTTCTCCCTTAAAATATATATACATATAGCTTAGAAGGTCATGATGATACTCTTTTCGAAGGATCCAAAGTAGGATACCTCTACATGTATTTCAACCAAGAGGATCCCATATAGGATTTCTCTATCCACATCATATAACCATGGGTCCCTTATGGGATTACTTCGATAATGATGTCTCAGAGAATCCCTTGTATGATCCCAAATCGTGTATACCATTTTTCATCTCCCAGGTATGATGTTTCTTCTTCTTACTATGATATTGAGGGTCCTGTATAGGAATCATTTTATTTTGCACATTTATATGGATACTATGAAGTATTCCTCATTTTTATTAGAGTTGATAATACCATTTAGGATTCCCCAATTTACATTCATAGCTAGGGATCCTGAGTAGGCTTCATTTTCTATGTGTATACCTTGAGGATTCCATGTAGAATTCCTCTCTTGTAATATGACATGAGAAACCTAGTGGGTTCTCTGAGATTTGAACTTCCCAAACATTGGGTTTGGGTAGAGATGGTATCATTTATCACCATAGAACCTATTTAGAATGTGTATTCTTGAGATTTTATAGATGTGGTGATGGTTTTAGGCATTAAGCCACCCACAGACTTTATAAATACATTCAGTTGATTACTACTAATGAAGTTATTGTTACGAGTGGTGCTTCCTGGTTAGTTGCTGATAAGCCTAACCTAATGCATATTTCTATCTCTTTGGGATTCTCAAACATTTTTCTTAGGATATATCTTATTTTTTGGGATTCCCATATGTTATTCTTTAGTTATGTAATCTGATCCATGTTGGTGAATATTTATCATTTGTATACCAATTGTTACCACATAGTATCTAGCTATTGTTCTTATATGTTAGATTATTATATTGTTGTTATTTCCATAGGAGCTTCCTAGGATACATATTTTGAGGCTATGATTAGGAAAATGGGAATGACATCCTTATTAATGATACTCAAGGATGATTATTCTCTCTTTATTTATTTTCAAGTTTTATCTCTTCTTTATTTAGTAATTTATAAGGATGAGTACAATATCCTTGATATGATTATGCTTGTATGGGATTATAATCACATGGGTGATAGGGAAAATTACACTCACCCTTGTTGATTACTAGACCATGGTGTGTGATATGGTGTTTCACATCATTAGATACTCATTGATGATTATTCAATCCTGAGAGATTGAGATGATTTAGCTCTACTTGATTAGAGATAAAGAATAGTGGGAATGACGTCTCACCAAAGAGATCTCCATATAGTTTTCCAAAGGTTAAAACCCTTAGGGTTCGTCTCAGTCCTAATTTCATCATCGATTATAAACTAAGACTAGGGGAACCTACCTTAGACACGATTTAAATGGAATGGGAAGCATGGAGTTCTTCTCTTGGAAATTAACATGATTTTCAAATTTACTCCATGGAATCCTTTAACACAGTTATTGGACGTGAGTACAGGTGAACCCTGGGTTAAGAAAAGGATCTCCTTGTCTGATGTAACTTTCTATGTTAAATTTCTATAACTATCAGAAGTAGGTATTGTTGATTAGGATTATTAACCAACATATCAACATAATTATACATGTCTTGAGTGGTAAAACATTCATTTCATTTGCATTTTTATATGACGTATATACAATCAGGATTACCATCCCTAGTATTGACTGATTCTTTTTTTGTTATTTATTTTTCCTTATGCTTCAATATTCTCACACAAATATATTCTAGTACCTCACATGTGCATGCACACAACAATATAATTCAAATCATATTTTCAAATGTTTTTTAATATTTTGTGTTGTTAATAATGAAAATTACATAAATTATGATAAACATACTGCTTTAGTGATAGAAAATAATGAAATGAAATGAAAAATAAGACCATGTATTCGAAAATATATATGGAAGTGAATGAAAATGAAATAACATGATGTAAAAAAAATATATAAACATGATGTATCATTAAAAATTTGATGTGTTTTCTTGAAAAGGTATTGTAGTAGGGAGTTCATATTTTTAATCATTCATCATCATATGTAAATGTAACTTTAGGATTATAGAGGTGTATGAAATAAGAAATAATAATAATAAAAAAATAAATTAGTGAAATATGTAAATGAATTGATGAATAGTGGATTCATAACTATATTGATGGTGTAGTGGAGGAAGAGGTAGACGTGTAAGAGGAAGAAGAGGTGGAGGTAAAGGTAATGTTGAAGTCCAATGTAGAGGTGGAGGAGTACGCCGATAAGAAGGATGAACATGGTGAGTGGGATTATGAGTATAGAATTAAATTTTTAAAGAGTTTACTGACCACTCAAAAAATATCTGATTTTGTACAGAAGAAATCTCAAGATAGAAATAATATTTCATATTGTAAATAGAATCATCTAAAAAAACAATATAAACAAATTAATCTATCTCTATTTTAAAGAAAAACAACTTTCAGACTATTTATTATGAATCAAAGTTATATGGACTAAACCACTACTGAACTAAAATACAATACTAACATAAAAAATTACTACAGTAAAGAATCTATTTCACCAATTGTCTTCGACTTGTTACCTTTAAGTGATATAAATCCATTATAATTCTTACTTCAAATTCACTGTAGTAAATACACCAATTCACCGCTATTGAGTTTCTTCCCTCACACAAACCATCCAATAAATAAATAAAAATGTAATAAAAATAATTAAATGATCACCAAAAGGAATTATCAGAATTGTGGTTTCTACAATACACTTTAGGCTACTATTTGAACCACTAGCTCTTTGTTTGAGCCTTGATAACCAGCTCTTAGATGAGGACCTTCAATGAAGAACTATTGCAATATGAAAATGGATGCAGTGATATTATGTAATTAAATAAAGTGAATGATGTGTTCAATGAAGATCCAAATGATTATTCATTAGATATTGAATTTTTAACCTATTAACACTTCAATGGAAATATATATGCGACAAAATTTCTGGTGCATTTCATTGGATTAATTTTCACCTTGAACATTTCCACTATTTCATCCAATCCAAGAGAAGTTTATTCATAGAGTACAAAAAATTCAACATTCAAAAATTCGTTTTAATGGAAAAATCATGAAAACTCATAAATTAGGAATTTTTTGTTTATCTAAAAAGAAAAATTAATCACAAATCCTAGAATGTTAAATCTGTTCAATTGGAGAAGAAATTGAGAAATCATAATGTGGGAAAACTAGACTACTAGAAACTATCATTGCATCCAAAAATGGATTATCTTTTTTAATGTATATAATTTTCCCATTAATAATATTAATGTTATGATTTTATAATTTCATTATAGTGTATTAGTGAACTATAGAATAAGTAGATTTAATAGTGGATAAATATTTTGCAACATGCCATTTAAAACTATCAGATTGCAGAAAATGCGTTATCAAAATGGATAAGTACTGAAAGTCAATATTTTAGAAAAAATATTTCTATTATTTTATTTATGTTATACTTTATTCAAATATAAAGATTGGTGGAATTATTTGATGGGGGTGTGGAGTCACCAGTTTGTAATTTTTAGAATCAAATTCATTCCTACCAAATCAAGTTACAAACTTCCCCCTTCTTCCCAATATCCATATCATATATACAACTCTTATCCCATAAAAAAGTAGTGATATTAAAATTTATCTTGTAAACATAAAATAATATCATAAAGACATATACCTTTAGACATCCCATGATCATTGGAAGACCTAAATACCAATAATACCATGTTGTTGAGTAACAACAATTGTATGTGAACATGGACCTATAGGGAGGTCTCAATAAGTCTGAAGCACATCCTGTGTTCCTTCATTACATTAAAAGATCCTAAAACAAAAAAAATTAATTATTTAAGTAACATCAAAATCCATTGGATTCATATTTTATTTCAAGGTATAAAGCTAGGATATTATATATTTGTCAATGAAAAGTATAAAAGTAATGTTATGTTTGAGACATTTTGAGGGAATCGATATAGAGAGAAGCACACCATCAACGACCAATGAATTTCATTTCATAAAGTTTATTTTGGATGAATCATAAACAACATAAGAATAAAAGGATCCAAGGATGAATGGAGACAGAATCTACTCCAGGGATATCAGAACATTGTTTTTTCAGGAAATGCATGCAGCTCAGTACACTAAACCTATTGATTATTAGTAGAAAAAATGTTATTCATGGCTTAGTTAATGTCAATGTAATGGTTTTCAAACTTTCATTCATTCCTATTCCACCATTTGATTCACCAGACCTCTATAATAGCTATCTGAAATAGTTTCATGAATTGTTCATATCCCTCCTAGGTGAAACAGAAATCAAGAATAGTACTGAAATTGAATGCATTAATATACACAACAAATAGATAAGTTGTTATTCTATACATGGATTAGTGACCTATAACTACATGAACATCTTTATGTCGGTATACAACACATTAAATAATGTGTCACTAACATTAATCTAGATCCCATTCATTGCATGAATAATTAGTAAAGATGGTATGAAAAGGAGTAGTATTTTATAAACCTATTTATAGAATTTATTATACAAAACAAGAGTGTAATGTAATTTATACCTTTTTATACATGACCGTAATATATATAGTACTGTATACTATTTAAGTGAATAGAACATTAAATATCTCATACACTTGTATAAAGGAGTGTAGTGTAGGTTTAAACATTATCTGACACCAAACAATGTGAATGTATGTTTAAATAATGTGCACTATTGAAGTGTATATATACAAAAGTGTAATATTGCCACTTTTTGTATCAAATATTTTTGTTTTTTTCTACATACAAGTCAACATTTTCCATGGAAGCAACATCCATGTTTATCATGATCCATCCTAGATAAAGAGGTTTCCATGAATAAAATATGAATCCATTATAATTCATGAACTAACCATGAATACCCAATTTGTTGTAACTAGTGAGATCCCGAATGGAGTTCGCAAGAAAGCCAGTCTTCAAAGATGTACCCACCTAGATAGGAGTAAAATTGTTATTCATGGAACTTGATCCCAAAATTATTGATGCCAAAGTAAGCGCAATATAGAAGGATCCTGATCCAAACTTTTTTAATGTTATGTTAAGAAGAATATTGATGCAATCTAATTCCATGTTTTGAATGTGGTTCATATTTTTTTGATGACATATATAAATCCTTGTATAAATGCATCTAAAAACATGAGAATACATGCATCTGAAACAATGATAATATGATGACAGAAAGAGAACTTAAAATATTTGTTGGTTGATGAAAAATTACTCAGCCATTGAAGGTTTCCATTAATTAGCATGGTCCTCATAATCTTTATAAAGTCACTCCCTTGATCATAATGGCACACCATGAAAAATGATAGGCACAAAATATCCATACTTGTGGAAGAGATTGTGTGCCAATGAGGGATTGTATTTTATTAGGGATCATGTGCCTATTTGGGATTGTGTTGTAACATATTTAAACCAATATTTATCATAAAATTGGAAAACAATATCCATGAGAGAAACAACAAATATTTGGCACACAATATCCATGATAGGCATAATATTTATTGAATCCATGTTCACCCACTGCATTTTAAAATAATATGCACATAATATCTGAAGATCTATGCCAATGGTCCCGAAACATATATAATAAATATCTCACCATATCTATACAATAATCCCCAATGGCCCCTAATGTATATAGTAACATTATAAGTATAGCCCTAAGACTATGTCCATGATCCCCCAATGAATATAATAAAAAAAATTAATCATATAATCAATTACATACAAATGGAATCATCATCCCATTAGCCAATTATCCATTGAAAAAGAATTATAATCTTAATCATTTAATTATAAATATTCAATAAATAGTTTAATTTAATTCACTTTAATCATGAATACAATTTAGAAATAATTTTATACACTTTAATCAATATTCATGTCCCTACTACTCCAAGACTCATCTCTTTAGTTCCCAATGACCTATGTGTTGCCGTTACAAGAGTCATATTTTTAGTTCCCAATGAAATATGAACTATAGTTACAAGATATAATGATGAAGCCCTAAAAGGATTTATTATTTGAATTGAAAATCTTCTTAACAAGAATAATATTTCAAATATTTCATATTTTCAAAGTGGTCTGTTTTCATGCTTTTATTGAATATTCTTATAAAGTTCAGTATTTTTTTCCAAAAATTTAGTTAAACATTATGTATTTTAGGGTTTTATATACCATCAAAACATTTATTAGTATGTAGAATAATACACAATATATCATTATGAATTACTGTATAATATATTTCATGATTTTTTTTTTCAATAATTGATAACAGACACTAGTTTGATCTATTTGGGGAACCTCACAAACGACACAAAAACATAATTTGATCAAAATTTATAGTGTCCAAATGAAAACCAGTAAGGATCTAAATCATATATTACCTTCCCAGTGGAGGCCCCGTATCATTTCAATGATTCACCCCCTCCAACAAGGTTTTCTTATATTCTTCAATTAAATATAGTTTAAAAAATTAGTATACAAGTTATTTCATATTAAAATATGATATATATATATGTCTTATTTGAAAGAGACATACAAAATAAAAAAAATAGAATAAATTAATGAATTACAATTAAAAATTAAAGATGTAAAAATTTAAATAAATAATTGTAAAATGAAATGATAAAATGGAATTGAAATTGAATTAGATAATTTGGATCCTTATTAAATCTATTAATTAAAATGTATAGTAAATATAAAATGACAATTCTAAAATTAAATAAACAATGAGAATTTTCTGTAAATCACAATTCTAAAATTAACTAAACAATGAGAATTTTCTGTAACTCCCAGTGAAATAAGTATATTCAAAATGATATAGATTTTAACTAATTAAATGTGAAATACATTTAAATTAAAACATAGACGAGAACTATTTAAACTAATGAATCACAAAATAAATGAAATGATTCAAAGTAATAACTTTATGACATTAATGATGAAGTAAAATATTATTCATTGTTCACAATAAGAATCTCATAGTGATTGGAGACTAGAAAAGTTAATGCAAGATGAAATTATGATGAAATTAGAAACTTATAATATCATTAAAATGTAAATTATTAAATTAATAATCAAAATTAGCACCAAGGTGATGATGAAAATTAAATAAAATAGGAAAAACATCATTGGGGTTAGTCTATTATATGAGATTGTGGGTTCATGTTCTACTACATGATGATATTAATTAGTGGTAGCTAGTAATATAATTAGGATAACATTATTTTTGAAATGAATAATTGTAGAATGAATGAGATATATATATAAATATATATATTATCATAAAATGTAATTATATATAAATAATTGATGAATGAAGACAAATCCTAATAGTGAACATTATTTTATAAAGGTTGATAAGATGACAATCATTTCTTACATCCTTAAATTTATCATGAAAAATTAAGGATTTTGGTATTCATGTGGAGTATCAAATTCTTGTAGTTTGATTTTACTAAGAGTAAAAAACAATGAAAACATAGGATAATTGTTTTGTCTATATAAGTAGACTCTTTCCTCAAACAAAAACATAGCGTAGCATTACATTCAAATCTAATGAGGATCAACAGCATAGTCATACGATAGTTTGAGACAATGGAGAAACAATAAATTCTTTATGGGACTCTATCTGGAGGGGATCCATTGTGTGTGTAATCAATGCATGCATAATTATGGATACACAATCCAGAATTATTATAATTATATAATTAGTATGATAATTAAATTAACAAAAAGTAGGAACCTCTCATTTACAATGTGGATCTACTCCTTAGCAGTGTTTTTTATTCTTCCTTTCAAACATCTTTTGCCCGTATTTTCAATTTGTGTTCCTGAAAAATTATTTGTAATAACTCAGTGAGGTTGTTAAGAATTTATTCAAAAACATGAAGGGTCATAACTCTAGAATAATTTTATTCTATTATAGTTTTTTAAGAAAAATCATAGTGTGTGGTATATTATAATTGGATATTATGATTATGATGTGATAGAGGTGTTTTTATAGAATTTTAAAATTATAAAGTAATTTGAGATTTCATTATGTTAGATCAAATAATGAGAATCATTAAATAACAGATTACAACAATCTGGATTCATAATAATCCTATAAATAATAATCAATAAGATGGATATTTTTAAGTGTAATATTCTCTAGAGTAAATTTTGTTAAAAAATATGAGTATCAGTATACAGAAAACAATATTCATCTATACTAATCAATAAAGGAATGAACCACTTTAGTTGGAAGTAAATAAAATTACCATTTTTAAAGTATTAAATGAAGAACAAATCATACGGATGAAAATTAATTGGCTCATACAGATAGTTACATGACATATTGAAAATTACCTATCAGGTATTCTTAATGTTATTTCATCTCAATGATCCTTTCCAAATGATAGAAATTATGAGTAGTGGTTGGGTAACTGCTTTCGGTGTCATAGGGGACTACCGTAAGGGATTGAGTAATAAGTAAATGAATTCAATAATGAATCACAATAATAATATGAAACAAATAAAAAAACTATACCATATTCAATAAGTCAAAAAAACTAAACCATAACCAAGGAAAATCTGATAACAAATATGAAAATAAATTGAAACCAATCAATCATACTGAATGAAAATTATAGGAGGCTAACGATCTGTAATCAAAGAAACCCCAAACAATGGTAGTTATAAGATTGCATGTGAGGAAGTAAAAGCAACCTAGTTTACATGATTTCATATTTCTACTGAATATTTGTATTTGAATAAGAGGAAATCAGAGATAATCGAAACAATGGTTATATGGTAGTAGATATTGCAGGAAATATAAACCCCGACTAGAGAAATCAATGGGATATATGAAGAAACTATATCATCATCATTCATGAAACCCCTGCCACAATCCAATCTGATGTGGTGAGATAGGGGGCACCGATTGGTGATATGTGGAACCTATTTTAGCTATATAATTAGATCCTAGACAATAGATCCTAGAAATGGTAGAATAAAATGATGAATATTATATTATTGTGAATCATGTGTAGTCTATGGAAGTCTCAAATTCATGTTCAATTTTCATTTAAATGATTTGAATATATAATACAAACAAATTGGATTATAAAGAGACAGAGATATTACATGGGAACTCTGATGTTTTTCTAGTTCCATGACCCACACATCATCATTCAAGGTTGTCCACCAAACATCTCACAATGAAACCTTCCCCTGCAGTCATAGTGCACCATTTCTGGGTTTCATTCATTTAGCATCAATCCCAATTAACCAGAATGGATTTCACCATATCAACTTCTAAAATGGGAAATGCGAATGAAATAAATGAAATTTTCTATAGATAAATAGTTACAATGAAATCATAATCATAAAGTGATCATTGGGATTAGTATTTCACACTGTGATGGGGTTAAATTTCATATTTGAGGATGCAATAGAGTAAAAAGACAACTTATCACTAATTAAAATAGGAATTTGTAATTCCATAACACTAGTGACATTAGATAAGTCGACCCCAGTATGGAGGGAGAGGATAAGTTGATTAGTTGAAATTTGATTTTCCAGAATGAAATGGCTACTACACATGTTAGAGGAGGGTCTAGAGCAGCAGTAAAAATGCAGTGGGTGTCAAAGAAAGACCCGAAGTAAATCACTATTTAAATATGCCAATGGAGAATGAACATGATGGATAGGTATGGTGAAACCAGGATAAGGTGGAAGACAGAGTACGAGCATGATGGTCTACAGGGAAACTAGAGAGATATGATGCCATCGTCTGGTGTTTGTGGGAAACTTAGGTCACAGAGAGATGATTCCCGACCACTAGTGGGAGAATGGAGACTAGAAGATTTGAGTTGAAACTGAGAGACGAAGGATGTCATAGATGGTGGTTGATGGTGTACAGGATGAGCAGGAGATGAAGGACGATGGAGGCAGGGGTTTGGGGGGAGTCATGGCCACGAAACACGTAACACTTAACCGGAGCGAGAGAGAGAAGCATAGAAACGTGGAGAAATCGATCGAAGGGGTGACGTGGAGTATTGTAGGTAGGGAACATATTAATTTTTGGATGTGGAGGAATATAATAGTGACATGTGGCTGTTGCAATTCCATGATTTGTATATATAGTAGATTTTTATGTATGTATGTATTCTGATTTACATACATGCATATCAACATGGACATAAATGATTGAAACATTCCCATTTGATCATGATCATTGATCCGGGGTCGACGATGGATTAAAATTATTTATTTGATTCAATTATATTTCAAGTTGTGTCTCACCTAGGTTGAGAATATTCCATGATCATGAACTTATGATAATAGATTTATAGGTTCCTCATTATGGTGTCCTATAGAGATTATATTCATAACCCTATACGTGCATCGATATGTGTGTGTAGACCTTGTGACTTATTTTCATGTGGAGTTTATATCAATGAAAGATAGGTATTATTCCTATAGTTTTATTATCGAGTAGACCAGATCATATAGATTCTTATAATTGGGATGATTTTGTTTCAATGTGTCATAAATACCAGGTATGTGGATTGAATTGGAATAAATAATATATCCTCTTAATTTTCATTCGATTTCCATTATGTACTTCTGTATGTATATTAGGCCCTATGGATGACCTGTATGTCATGTATGCCATGGATGTTATGGATTTTATTGAATTTCAATTATTTTTAAAACTTGTTTAATATTAATTTATTTATTACTTTTTTACAATTTTTATTTACTTATTTATATGATAAATAGTTATTTCCAATGTTTATTATAGTGATATGAAGGAATTGTCTCTCCATGGAGACATCTTGAGCACTCATTTCTTGTTGGAATCCTTTGTCATATGGAGAGTAACTCTTGAGGAATCATAACAATCCATCTCAGTGAACCATATTAGTGGCACAATGTTCATGATGTTACACTGTTTTATCAATGGTGTTCCATTCATATCAATTTACTATTTTCTATATGGTATACATAAGTATTAGTAATGTGTTAGAAACTCTGATGGCTATCAGACTTGGGCATCGAAAACACGTGTTTTGGTAAAGGTTCTTGTTGCCAAGGTATGAAATTTCAATTATGATTAAAAAAAATTATAGTTTTATATTATTTTTCCATTGTGTAAAGAACATGTTGTATAGATTTTTTGATTTATTATGGATTACAAGTTAATGTTAGTTGGAAAGAGGCGAGTGATTTATTTTTTCTCCTCATAGTCAATGGAATTAGTTGTATCATGCATCAAAGTTTCCAGATAATATTAATATTTTATATGTCTTCTAGAGTTTGATCATCACTGAAGATAGATGAAAATTGTTCAATGTGTCAGGAAACATAAAATGTAGTTTCCCTTATAGGACGTTGGTGTAATTCTACTAAATTGGGAGTACATGTATATATAATTCATTTTGGTGGAAGGTTATGTGGGTCTATACAATGAATATTTGTGTGAGTATTATGACTCAATCCTCATGCATAGGTGGTGAAACATCCCTCATAGATCGATATGGAACATGATGCCCATATGTTAAAGCTCTTTCTTGGTGTTGTTACTAATGACCAGTTAATTAATGTTCCAGTAATAATATATAGAGTTTTTTCCAGAAAATATTCATCTAAACATTCTTCTTATCTAACATCATTTATGGTAATCTAGTTAGATCATAGATTATGATGCTAATAGATACTAGGTAGTTTCATGGGAACTAGACATTGAGGGGTTATCAAATATAGATATTGGATGAGTGTTAGTTCGACGTCTCATCAACATTGATATATTGAACTCAAGGGAGAAGTTCCTTATGAGGATTCATGGAGAGGATCAGGACCTTATAGGCCAATGATTATTGTTTTAATCCATATACGTCATTTTTATCATTACGTTTCTTGGGGATTAATATTTGGGGCTATGTGACTATACCTTGTGTCCCAGTTGTGGTACTTGATATTTTAGGATAGGCGGGAGACCTAGAGTCCCTTTGTTTTGAATCAGACACATGCATGTCGACCATTGTTTTTTATTGGAAAACTATATGAGAGGTTGGACCATGAATATAAATTACATTTTTGAAATCAAGCTAGGTTATATGCTTGTTCGAGAATGATGCATGGTAGATGAAAGAGTTTTACATTTCATGTGTGGTAATCCCTTCAGTTTTTGATAACCACTATGGCTTATTTGGAATGAAGACAAAATTAGATGGGATATACTATTCGAGTGTCTAGTCTTTATGACCATCATTTCTGTTGCGACTAATATATTTATAGTGGAGGAGTTTTTTATTTCTTTGACATGTTTGTCCTAGTTTTATGAATCAAAACATTTAGTAGGTTTCCATTGGATTTATTCATGGAATCAGAAACATCAAATAGTTTATTGTCTAAAGGGGACCTTCTTTCCATAGCTAAGTGTTTGTTATGTTTGAACATTACGATACTTAGGAACATACATTGGTCGAGAGGATGGGAGGTCAGACTCATCACACCCTTTTGGAGGAAATTATTGTCTACTTCGGGACTCTCTGTAAATTAAAGATATTTTCTCAAATCCTTACTAATTCACCAAGCATAACATTAGTTTCCCATGGAATTTACAATCACTTATAAACATGGGTAAATTTTAGAATCATCAGTATGCATTCAAGGTTCTTCATTAATTGAGATATCCATTTGTATTCGAGGTTCTATATCAATGGGATCTTATAATATACTATTTCAATATTATTTTAATCATAATTATGATGATACTGGTTTTAATCCACTCAGCGGGGCACTCTAGAATTTACTATCATCTAGGGAGATGAAAGCTTGTTTTGATATTGGGATTGTACCCATGAAATGGTTTACCTACGTATCCTTGTGAATGGAATTAGATCCCTTATAGTTGGTGCTGCTTAATTGGACACATCATACCATTTACGGTCATGTGATAAGAAATTAACCACATAGTTTAACATAACATGGTAAAGATATTTAAGGGAATGATGCTTATTCATAGTTTGGCATGAGAATTGGGATGAAACATCCCAATTAACTTGGAAATGATATGGGTTTCTAAGTTAGATTAGACCCTATTTGGAATATTGGCCCAAGGATAACAGGGTTGATTTAAAATGTTGTGTTCAAACCTCAAGGAGTCTTCCTATGTATCCCATGTGGATGGGAATCAAATCCCCCTTAGTTCGATAGGTTTCATAAGAGAGTATAGTCATTTGAGAAAGATGATTTTGGGCTTACTTCCTGAAATGATTGTCTAGTTGTTTTGGGTGTTTAATTTGGGGATTATTCTTAATGAGGATGCCTAGATTAAGGTAATTTGGGTTAGATTCTTGAAGAGGATATCTAGTATGCTCGGGCCCAAAAAATGCTTCTTAGAAATCCTAGTTTCGAAAAGAAATAGAGTTCTCATAGTTCATTCAGTTTTCCAAATGTTATGACCGTGACAAATCTCTAAGCCAATGTGAATCATGATCAATTTGAGAAACAAGAGGATGTAAAAGATTCAACAATGGCACCAGTTCATTTCCTTATCTGCTGGTGGACAAGGGTGCTCCTATTGTGGGGAGAGGCTGAGTTGAATAGAGAAGAGGGCGAGGCGACCAACCCTCCCTCCATTCCCTTTACATTAGAAAAGGGTCCAATGAAAGGTAGAAGGGATGACGGTTAGGGGCTTACACCAGGATGGCTTCCCATAGAGAAAAAACCCAGCGGGGGAGGGAAAGGGTAATAAAATTCCCTATGCCCATCTCCCCTCAGGTCTTTGGCACCAATAAAGATATTATGAGCAATGATTCTACATCTTGCATGAAAATCTAGGGGCTTACACAAGGATGGTATCCCTTTTGATATTTTTTTAGGATTATTCCAAAGGAGGTTGCCCGTTTGAAATTGGTTGCGGCTTACTCCTAATGAGGATGACCATTTTAGATTTAACAAGACATTTGAGTTAGTTGATGAGGTTTGAGGAGTCTTTTTAGGATTGTATTGACTCAAGGTACTTGAGGAATCTATAAGGAGAGTCCAAACTCGTAACATGTGAATAGAACCAAAAGGATTAAGTCGAATGAAGGAACTTCAATGAGTGTGGAGGAATTTCCCAAACCATGGTATTAGAAGGATCGAAGTTGGGCATTATTAAGACTAAAATAGAAAATTCCGTTGACCAAGCACGTATAGTTAGCGGTGGGACTCTCCATTTTTCATGGGGGTCAGTAACGGGAGCGAAGTGTGTAGGCCAAAGGGCCAGGACTGTGTAGGTTCTCCGCGTAGGTGCTCTATGCAGGTGCGTCATGCAGCTCCATGTGTTGAACACCCTAATGGGATATTTAACATATTTCCCCCATTTAATTCTCTATTCTTTCTTATTTTAGAGATCTACCTAAGAAAATTTAGAGGATCATGGTAAAAATAGATACACAACGGGAGCATTGGGACTTCTTCCAACTCATTCTATATTTGATATGGGGAGCCCAAGGGTGCTATTTATAGGTATGAATTGGACCGGTTCAAAGGGATGTTATCTCCGAAGATGCTCCGTGTAGGTCATCCGCATAGCTCTTCTGCGTAGGGGGTTATAGATTAAATTTCTGTGTATGTCCTCCGTGAAGGTCCCTTTGTGAAATTTATCCATATTCTGTGTGCCATAACATTTGATCCGTAAGTCTGTTTGGGCTCTGCGACCAGTCAAATAGAAGTTATTGAAATGACCTACACATATTGAGGTGGTAAATACACCATGTCTCTTCAAATGTATTACTAAGATTTAATTTAATAAATTGACTCTTTTTCATTATCAATCTTGGAAATCCACTTCCAAATTCTATATGGGGGAATGATTCCACTTATCCATTAGTATGGAGTAGTATTTTGTCACATAGAAATCCAGAATGCATCTTCATCCTTCATGGTGAAAACATATCTACTCGTACCTGAAATTTGTTTTCTATGTGAGAATCATATCATCAATTTTTCAGAGAAAGGCATTAAATAAATTATGTGGTGTCAATAAAATCCCACCCATGAATTTTATTTTTTCGGAACGAAAATAATTTTGTTCTATGGTGATAGTAGGGAAAATTTATGCGTTACAAAAACTTTGGGTATGATTTGAAGGAACATCATGTTTGGGAGGATGCTCTAATTTTTTTCTAAGACATGGGCCTAGCAAGAATATTTTTACTATTGCTAGGGAAGTATAGAAAATCGTACAAACATTCTGTCATTTGACTTTTATTTCCCAATATTACCTAAATCATAAAAAATGTATGTTTAGTGAGCTAAGAATTGACTTTTGTTCAGAGTTCCCTTTTCTGGTTTTCAATCTAGTGAGTACTACATCTTTTGTTGTTGGTAGTTTAGAGTCATGCATGTTCGACAATAAAAGGATAATGTTTAAGGATGCAATAACATTGACCATAAAATTGAAATTAATTCCCAAACTAGACTCAGTGAATAATAATTTCGTTAATATTTTTTAAATATTTCCAAGGGGAATCTTGATCCATGATTTTTATGGTCACCAAATTTAAAACATGTATCAACATATGTCTCTTCCAATAATGATGTTACAATTATTTGAAAAAATTGTTATGGGGGTTATAATACATAGGGCCAATTGGGGCATATGCTGCATATCTGAATAGTGGCATATTTTGGCTGACATGCCTGTAATATAGAAAACTTATGTAAGGACACCTAAGGGAATGTGATGCATAGTCAAGAAAAAAGTGTTCATAAGAATTTAACATTTAATTTCTAATAGACAATGGAATATAAGATTTGGGTGACTAAAGACCATAGTGGGTGGCTTTGACAAGGAAAATTAATTTTAAGAATAAAGGGCCATTTTAGGATGACATATCTAATGAATAGGGAAACTGTTGTGTAGTTTTAATTCATGTAGTGAGGATGTTTTACTATGCAGTTTAATGTCATGCAGTGAGGACCTTGTACTATGCAGTTTTAAATCAGGTAATAAGGACATTGAACTGTGTAGTTTTAAGTCATGCTGTGAGGGCATTGTACTGTGAAGTTTTAAGTAATGCATTGAGGTGGTTGTACTGTGCAGTTTTAAATCTTGTTGTGAGGACATTGTACTCTGTAGTTTTAATTCATGCGGTGAGGAGGTTTTATTGTGCTATTTTAAGTCATGCAGTGAAACATTATACTATATGTATAACAACTTCTCTACCTGATGTAATGTTATTTCATAAACAAGAATCATGGAAATCATTGTTACTCCTTAGTGGAACATGAGTCCATTTATTCCCTATGTCTAATTCAGATTTGCATAGGGACTTTGTTTCAAGAACTACATTGGGCTTGATTCTCATTTTCAATGAGAAATGAAGAGACACCTGGATCTACAATTTTGGGCCCAACGATGACCATAATTTTATTCCCTTTCCCCTCTTGTATATGAATCATATCTATACAGTGTTTCTTTAAGATATATAGTTTGTTCTTTATACTATTTTATGTCATAAGTTTAACCATTCTCTCAAAATGTGTCAAAATACCCCATTCTTCATATCAAACTCAATTGGCGTGAGGAATGATTGTTTCAATAAATACGTACTACATGATCCTCATTTCCAATTAGATATGTAGAGATGCCAAGATCATCAATCATGGGACCAACAATGATAAATTAGAAACCCTTCATTTCTTATATATGAATCAAAACAGGTTTGGGAATGATTAAATAACTACGCATGGCTTGATTCTTTCCCTAAGCAAGACACATAGTGACACTTGGGTTTTATTCCTTAGTCTAGCTACAACAAGTATTTATTTTCACATAAGTTCATCTTCATCCTCACTGTATGACATACAACTACATAGTATAATGTCCTCACTGCATGACAAAAAACCACATAGTATAATGTCCTCACTGCATGACTTAAAAATGAAAAACACAATATCAATTCAAAAAGAAACATAGAAAGTCTCCATTTTACATATCAGTCATATCTATGTAAAGGGAATCACACTCATGGCCAATATTGATTCAAATATTTATAATTTTAATTGAATATAACCCCCTTATATATTTCACACTTTTAATATTGAATATTTTCAGATCATCATAATCTTTCTTACTATTTCTGGCGACATAGTCTCTAATATCTGAGAATTCTTTTTTCTAGCTATGGAGCACATTCCCTTAAGTATCCTTGCATAAGTTTCCTACATAACAGGTCAGTCAGTCAAAATATGCCTCTATTTAGCTATGTAGAATATTTCCTAGTTGTCCGTGCATAATAAAACCCTCATAACTGGTTAGTCAAATAAGGGTAATCTTGTTCTCGATTATAGTATCATTGTAACCATCACTCTTTGATTACATTATACAATAATCTGTATTTTAAAACATCCATTCAGATATATTTGTCCCATTATATTTTTCTCAATATGAAGACTTCAAGGCCATGGTTTACATATTTCCCACTCTATGTGTTCAAATAAATATGAAATAACCTTGGAATCACTTAGCCACATATCATATATTGTTTCATTTTCTGGTCCTAGTTGTATGACAAAAATCTACAAACACCATACCTCTTATGTTTGGGTAAGACCTTCGTAGGATTCATATTCCTCTGATTCTTTGGAAATTTTGGTTGGAAATACCCTCTCCATATTCAAGTAACTTTTTCCATAAACCATACTCTATTCTTCCAAAAATATGAATCTCGATAAACTTTCTTTGTCTTTTAGAAATAGAATGTAAAAATTCTTAAGAGCTCTTTTTCCGGACTAAGGAGCTTGTTCCATTACGTGGCCTTGAATAATTTGCCAACATAACAGGCTTGTCAATCAAAATATTACACTATTTGGATATGAAGCATATGCCCTAGTTTCCTTGCATAATACAAACTCTTATAAAAGGTTTTTCAAATAATGGTAACATTTTTATTGAAAAAGACTTCCTCTAATTATTTTAATCCTTTTTCCCATATCATCTTTTGGACTCAAAAATCCATAATTAATAGTTTACAATTTTCCATTCCATCCCCAAATATGGTAGTATATTTATAAAAAAATTATCAAGAAATTAGGAGAGTCCCGCACCTCTGGTCAATGCTAAAGACCTTAAATTAACTCCTCACAATGTCCTCACAACATGAATTAAAACTTCACAGTACAATGTCCTCACTGCATGACATCAAACTGTAGAGTACAATGTGTTCACTCCATAACTTAAAACTGTACAGTACAATGTCTTCACTTCATGACTTAAAACTACCAAGTTTTATATCAAAAAATTCACATTATGATAAATTTTAAGCATTACTCATACAAAAAATTGGTGTAGAAATGGTTTTCCTATTCATGACATATGTCGGTTTCAAACAGCCCTTTCACTCATAAAATTCCATTCCTTGGAAAAACCACCCACTATTGTCTTAAGTCACCCATATCATATTTTACCTTGACTATCAACAGTAAAATATTAATTTCACAAAATCTCTTTTGTCGGACTATGCATCATGTTCCCTTAGGTTGCCTTTCATAAGATTCCTATGTAACGGAATGGTCATTCAAAATATTCCACTATTTGGCTATACAGCATATTCTCTAGTTGTCCCAGCATAACACAACTCTCATAACATGGGTTTTTAAATAATGGTAACTTCATTCGTGGGAGATCCATATGTTAATACATGTTTTAAATTTGGTGACTATAAAAATTATGGTTCAAGATTCCCCTTGGAATGATTTAAAGAATATTAAAGAAAGTCTTAGCCATCGAGTCTTGTTTGGGATCTAATTTAAAAATTTATTGTCAATGTTGTTCAACCTTAAATATAATCCCTTTATAGTACACCATGCATGATTCTAAACTGCCGAAAACAAGAGACATGGTACTCACTTGATTGAGAACCCGAAAAGGTAACTCTGAACAAAATTAGTGTCCTAGCTCGCTAAACATACATTTGTAATGATTTAGTTAATATTTGAGCAATACAAAAGTCAAAAGACACAATTTTTGTAGGGTTGTCAATAGGACCCTAGTAATTGTCAAACTATGCCCTCTAGGTCCCATGGCTTAGGAAAAAATTAGATTATCCTTCCAAACATGATGTTGCTCCAAATCGTACAAATGTTGTTGGAATGCATCAAAGTGCACTAAATTCACCTTATAACAATATTTTCTCGTACCGAATGAATCAAATTCTTAGTGGGAACTTTTGTTGACACAACATAATTTATTTCATACACTTATCCGCAAATTGAAGATATGATTATCACATTGAAAACAAATGTCAAGTATGAGTATATTTATTTTCACCATGAAGAAATAATATGTAGGTTGTATTTCTATGTTCCAAAACACTAATACATACCAATTTATAAGTGGAATTATTACCCCATCTTGGAGTAGGTAGTGTATTTCCAAGATTGATGATGAAAATGTGTAGATTGATTCAATTCAATTTCAGTAATTCATCTATGGGGACATGGTGTATTTACTACCATAATAAGTGTAGATCTCTTCACGAACTTCTATTTGACTAGTCACAGAGCCCAAACAGAATTACAAATCAAAAGATGTGGAACTCGGAAGATGGATAAATTTTTCAAAGGGACCTACGCGTAGGACCCACACAACAATATAATTTCTACACCCCCTACGTAGAAGAGATACATAAAGGACCTATATAGAGAATCTACATGGATAACATCCCTTTGACATGTTACCCTCCATGCCTATAAATAGGAACCTTGGGATCCCCATTTAAAAGTCAGAAAAAGTTAGAAGAAGTCCTAAATCTCTCGTTGCGTAGCTCTTTCACCAATATCCCCTAAATTTTCACCAGAATCTCACTAAATCATGAGATAATAGAGAATTAAATGGGGAAAATTAGATCAAAAGCCGATCTGGGTATAAAACACATAGAGATACACGCTACACATGTACGGTGCACTGGCGCAAAGCACCTCCATGGAGCACCAGCACGGAGCTCCTACGCAAGGCACTACGTCGAAGAACACGTAGAGATCACCCGCCCGACACACCATGTTAAAGAACCTGTACGACCTTGCTGATCCATAACATGGGTGTTTCACCCCATCCCCTACTCGGGATCAGTGTTGAGTTGCAGTCCCGCCTCTTCGGGCCAGTACCTTCGCTTCTATCACTGATCCCCATGAAAAAATGATAGTCCAACTGTGAACTTTTAGGGCCTGGTCGATGACATTTTCCATTGCAGCCTTTATGCGGGCGAACTTCCAGCCTTCGAATACCATGGTTTGGGATAATACTCCACACTCACTAAAGTGAATTAAGTCAAATTAATCCTCTTGGTTACTTTCACTTGTTATGATTTGGGACTCTCAGTATGGATTCCTCAATTACCTTGAGTTGATACACTCTTCAAGAAACTCCTCAAACCTCATCACCTGACTCATATGCCAGGTGAAATCTAAGCTAGCCATCCTCCTTAGTATTAAACCCCAACCAATTTCAAATGTGCATAATCTTTAGGATTAAACCCCAAACTATATCAAATGGGCATCCTTTTTAAGAGTAACCCCAAACCAATCTCACATGGGCATCCTCCATAGGAGTAAGCCCCAACAAATTCCCAAATGGGAGTCCTCCTTAGAAGGTTTCCCCATCCAATCTTTTAATGAGAAGTAAGCCCCAGATAATCCTTTAATGGGAATCCTAAAAAGTAATAATCCCCATCTGTACCATGCCATGATTTTCTAGTACATTATCTCTTTAATGTAATTCAATTGATTGTGCCACACGCAACACCGTGTTCGAGCACACCACGAGTTACCAAAATAGCCATTAAAAAAGAATTTATGAATTGTATTAGCTAAAATTTTAATTTAATATACTCCATATAATTTTAATATCCATATTTATGTATCTTAAACATAATAAAATAACAAATTCAATTTTTCAGATAAAGGATGTATTTTTCAAAAAATGCAATTTTATCAACTTTTAATGGAGAAATCATTTTAAATTAAATATTTGACCCTTTTATATATTAAATTTTACAAAATAAACTTCTTCTTTCAACTCATGAAATAAAAATTTAGTCTAGATAATTTTTTGGTATTTTTTTATAACTTTCATATTTTGATGAATTGTGAAAAAAACAAAATTTTAATTGAAAACAACATTTTTTAATTGAAATAATTATTAGTGATAATTTTTTTATTTGAGTGGTTTTAAAGTATAATTATATTAAATTTTTATCATTTAATATAATTTTGGTCATTATATGTAATTTCACATTTAACTTGGACATAAACACATGTCAATCTTTTGATGGTTTTTACTTTTTAAAAACCCACTTTTTGGTTTTGACAGTAGGAGTTAATAATAAATTCATTAATGAAACATATATGTTTTTAATTTGGTAAAATATACTTCATTTTTTGGATTCGGAATATCGAAATTAGATAAAACTTATTTTTTGTTGTTTTTCTAAAAACAATCATTTTTTATGAATAGTGAAAAACACTAAGTTGTTGTTTAAAACCGATCATTATTTAAATAATAATTTTATGTTTTTAATTTATTTTAATTTAAAAATATATTCATAATACCAATATTAGTCCAATTATATTTGTGGGATTCATCGTATAATAATATTTGATATATAAAATTTTATTGAACTTTTTAACGTCTTTTACCCATCTTCTAGGCACATTTGCAAATTTGCGTAAAAAATAATTTTACCACTTCTGTGAATGGAATTTAAAAAATCTTAGAGACATCGTTGAAATCAGTATGTAATATTTGGTTCAATTTGATGAAAATTGTTTTTTCTGAATAATAGCTCTTTAATTTTATTTACCATAGTTAATAGTAAATATTGTAATTAAAGGTAAAAATTATATTAAAATTACCCTAACGCGTGTCCTAATTCTATTGGATAAGTGTATTTAGACCAAAATATACCTTAGAAATAAACTATTATCCTATTTGATCAACTAGGATTAGATCATGACATTTATTATTATTTTATTTAAGAAATAGTTAAAAGTGTTAAATTCATATATTAATAACTAAAACATTTGTAATATTGGGTTATACATAAGATAATTACTATTAAAAATATTCCATAGAAATATAAATATATTTCCAACATCATTTTATTTTATTTATAATTTTTATACATTAAATAATTAAATTTATTTATGAAATAATGATGATGCAGTAATTACCTTACTAATGAATGATTAAAATGATTGAGATTATAAATATCTAAATAATGGTAAATTTAGACTTTTTATGAATTACACTAATTTGAAATGTGAATATGATATTTTAGTATTGATTTAATTTATTTGTTTCTAATTAATCAGGTTTTTTTGTCTTTAAAAAAACCACATACCAAATAGTGAAAAAATTGACATAAATGAGTTTTTAAAACAAATATTATATTATCAGATGGTATAATATTACTAAAAATATAAGGTTTGTAAAAAGGACTTATATAATGATAAATATTTCATTAAAGGACCACATTGGGTTCTCTTGGAATTATATAGTATGTTTATTAACCATATAATATAAAAATACAAGTTGACATTGTAAAAACTGAAATATTTAACTAAGAGTTAAATCTAAAGGTTAAGGTTAATATCATGTCCTAAACTTGTTGAACATATATTGTTTGAGATAATTTAGACCCATAATCACCATATCCTAGAAATAAATTCATTTTTATCTATTATGAACAGAAAATTATTTTATAATAAAATAATATTTCAACCATTTCCTAAAGTGACCCTCACCTCTCTTATAAAAGGGTATTGCCCCTTCATTCCAAATCAAATCACCAAATACATTTGTCTCAGAAAACCCATGCTCAAATTTCTTCCCAACTACCCTCAAATCATCCTAGAGTCATTACATTGATCAGAAATCCATCTTAATGATCCAATTTGATCTAATAAAAAGAAAGCACCAGAAGAAGAGGTAATTATTTTATCACCTCTTTCAATTTTCTTTTCTTCTTACAATTATTATTTCTTTATTTTTTCCATACCAAAATAATAACTCCTTTTCATTCCACATAATATGATGTTATTATAAATATGGTACAACTATATTTATTATTCTATACATCCTATGAATGAAAAATTCACTATACATGTGTACGTACGGCTTACCGCCTCCACGTCATGAAGAAATTTATTTTTCAACAATTCATTATTTTGATGGGTATAATAATGAGTGTAATTGATTAAAATAATAAATATAACATGTTAATTATTCTTTATATATAATATACCATCCAGTTACATACAATTTTACCATCAATAGAATGATATATTCGCTCGTGCGCACGTACGACTTACAGTCTCCACGGCACGATGAGCTTCATTTCCTCATTCACCATTCAAAAATTACTAAAAAAATTATATTTTTAATAAGTATGTAATATATTCAATAATAATTATACTGTAAATATATATATATATATATATATATATATCTCATTCACTTACATTCATTCAATACGATATGAAAACAGAAAAAACGTTTATGCGTACATACGGCCTATCATCTCCATAAATAATGTATTAAAATTAATATATCTATATATTATACATATTTATATTCTGAATATATATGATACATAAATAATTCTTTATATTTGGGAAGAAATTAAATCAGTTTATAAGTGATACGATCAAGAATAACAAGTTAACACATGTACGATAAAGAAAGCGATTATTAGCCGAAATGTTACTTTAACATGAAAATTATTATTAAAAGGCTAGTATAAAGTAATAAATGAATCATATATGATATCATAAATAATAATATGGTTCTGTTATAATTTAATAACACACTACAGTCATTATACAAGAGGTTAAATGTACCCTCAACCAAAGGAAAGTAAAAGGTAAGGGTTAATTTCTTAATCTCATTGTTAACTAAGATTGTTTATGTGTATGTATTTACTAGGACATATTTATTATTCATATCCATGTTTCATAAAGGATTTTTCAAATTGATTTTTTTAATTGTACTCTTTAACTAAAACATCATTTTAATGGTTTAAATATTTATTCTTCTAGATCATTTTCATTAATGTCCATGTCTTCAAAATGGGTTTTAAAGGATTTATTTATATAGACATGAATATTTAAAAATGTTAATTCCTTTCAAAGTTTCAAACTGGTATGAGACTCTTTTATTAAAAAAATTATTTTAAATTTCTTCCTTTATAAATTGTGTGAATTTAAAAAAAATTCATGAAAAGGGGATATTTCTCTCAAAGTTTTTTTATAATAATTTTCAACTACGTCAACATCCTTTTTGGATATTATTATTCATTGAGGTTGATTTATTATAAACAAAAAATTTAATATTGTATTGAATGATTTATGATATGTTTGACTTTGAATGTGCAATTTTTTAACCATTCATGATTTATGGTAAAAGTATTTAAATATCATATGCTAGTTTTAATAGAAATGTTTATGTTATGTTTCAACATATATTCATATGGGGAATGAATTAGACTTAGTAATTGAAAGTTGGAACCCACTATAGCTTCTCGATGCATCAGTAGGTATCATGAGACAAATAAGTTTCTTGGCACAATTCCTTGACTAAATTTTTATATATTCTCTAGGCACGAGGCCTTGACTATGTGATTATGATGTCCATCATTATGCATTCCATCATTATGATATTAGTTATTACATGTGATTATTAAACTAGTATAATATACATGTTCATGTATATAAGGTAATGTTTGATTTATTTTTTCCATATTATGTTCATGTTTGTGTTTATAAAGTCTGTTGTTTTTATTATACATCTTTCCATAATTGTTTATAGCTTCTACTAAATTAAATACCCTTACTGAGCATCTGATCTCACCTATTTCTTATTTTTTATTTTTCCAAGATTCCAAGAAGTGTATTATGATATATGCAGGTTTAATCTAGAAGGATAATGGAATTATCAAAGAATTTTTTTATGTAATATGTGAATGTGTAATTTAACATTAATATATGTAACCTATTTTCCAAGACTGCTAAATTGATCGGTCCTTAAGGACTTAATTCCATTTAATCATGCCATTTTATTAAAGGATTTACTTATATAGACAAGAATGTTTTAAAATGATAATTCCTTTAAAAAGTTTCAAAGTGATATGGGACACTTTTATTCCAAAATTTCTTTGAAATTTCTTCCTTTATAAATTGTGTGACTTTTAAATGCTTTCAAGAAAAAGGGATATTTCTCTCAATGATTTTTACTAATCATTTTCCACATTTTCAATATCTTTATTATATATTATTCATGATGGAGGTTGATTTATTATAAACACAATATTTAATATTTTATTTAATTAGGTATGATATGTTTGACTGTGAATGTGATATTTTTATACCATTCCTGATTTATGGTTAAAGTATTGACATTTTATATGCTAGTTTTATTACGAATGTTTATGTTATATTTCAAAATTTTCATATGTGTAATGCATTAGACTTAGTAACTGAAGGGTGGAGCCATTTATAGATTTTCGATGCATCGAGAGGTCTCATTAGACAAATTAGTGTCTTGGCACAAGGCATTGACAAAATTTTTATTTGTAGTCATGGACCGAGGCCTTGACTAGGTGGTTACGATGTCCAGAATTATTCATTCCCTCATTATGAAATTACTTTTTACATGAGATTATTCAACTAGTAGAATATCCAGGTTCATGTTTACAAGGAAATGTTTGATTTATTTTTTCCATATTATGTTCAAGTTTATGTTTGAAAAGGATATAGTTCTTATTAATCATCTTTTCATAAAATTTTATACCTTCCGCTAAATTATTACCCTTACTGTGCATTTTAGCTCACCCCTTTCTTATGTTTTATTTTCCCAGGATGCCTATAATTATATTATGATTTATATGCATGTTTATGATAGAAGAAAATGGAATTATCCCTGAATTGTTTATGTTGTGTGTGAATGTGTTATGTAATGTTCATTTATGTATTCTATTTTCCAAGACTACTAAATTGATCGGTCCTTTGGGATGTGATTCCTTATAATCATCCCCATATATTAAAATAATGAACCAGCTCCAGGCTTCTGGGGTCTTTGTGTTACACCATCCAAAGCTCATGGGCATCCATCCTGGTGTAAGCCCATAACCTTCATCCCTACATCCTTTAATTGGACCCTTGTCTAAAGTAATGTTTATAGATGGTGTGCCCGTCACCTCACCCAATTCTCGAGTCAACTCAGCCTCATGCCCACCGTATGTGCGCCCTTGTCCACCAACAGAGAAGGATAAGAACTGGTTTCTTTGTGGAATCATTTACATCCTCTGGTTTCTCAAATCTATCATGAATCGCGTGGGCTTAGATATTTGTCATGATCACAACATTTGGACAACTAAATGAACTACGGGAACTCTAATTCCTATTAAAACTAGGATATGTATGAATCCTTTTCAGGGCCTGAGCTCAATGGATATCCTCTTTACAAATAAAAAACTAATTACCAGAATTTGGGCATCCTCATTTGAAATAATCCCCAAATTAAACCCCCCAAATCATCAAGGCATCATTCTCAGAAAGTAATCCCAAACTCATCTATCTCAATGAACTATACTCTCTTATGGGACACATCGAACTACATGGACTTTGATTCCCATCAACATGGGATATGTTGGAAGCCTCCTCGAGGTTAAAACAAAACATTTTAAATCAACCCTAATCTCCTTGGGAGATATTCCAAACAGAGTCTAATCTAACTTGGAATCCCATATCCTTTCCAAGTTCATTGGGTTTTTTCGACATAAGTCCCACACCAAAAAATTAACTAACCACCATTTTCATAGATGTCCTTACCAAATGACATTTAACTTAACGGTTAGGTCTCTATCACATGACCATAAAAGGTATGATGTGTCTCATTAATCGGCAAAGAACTACATGGGTTCTGATTTCTTTCTCAGGGATATGTAGGTATCCCATTTAATGGGTACGATCCCAATATCAAGACATGTCTTCATCTTCTTGGATGACAATAAATTACAGAGTTCCCCGCTGAGTGGCTTAAAAACATGTATCATCATAATGATGATTAAAATAATCTTGATGTAGTATATTAGAGGATACCAATGATGGAGAACCTCGAATACATTCTGATATTTCTAATAATGAAGAACATTGAATTCATTATGTTGATTTTAAATTTTACAAAAGTTAATAAGTGATTATAAATTATATGGGAGACTTATGAAATTGTTGGTGAATTAATAAGGATTCATGAAAATATATTAAATTTATAAAGTGAGTCCCAGAGTAGAGAATAATTCCCCCCAAAAGGGTGTGATGAGTCTGACATCCCATCCTCTTGACCGATGTACATTTCTATGGATTGTAATTTTAAATCATAACGAACAAATAACATAGGAAAGAATGTCCCCTTTGGATAAAGAATTGTTGGATGATTCCAGTTCCATGAATACGTCTAATGTAAATATCTAGGAAGAAGTGATTCTTAAAACAAGAACACACGTTTCAAGGAACTATGAAACAAAAATGGTGAACCCGATGTGAATATTTAACCATGTTAATAATGTTACCCACCTATTAGGACCCTATCAATTAATTAGGAAGTCCGAGAAAAGGAATCAATCATGAATGTATCCATCTAAATGATATTACTTTAATGTAGTTTATTTTTGTTTCTCAGTTCTTTCTCAGAACTCTCTTCACTCCAAAATGGCTTTCTTCAAGCCAACATCTATGACCATCCCAACTACTACTCAAGCTGGATCTGCATCCATGGGAACAACATTATCACCCCCCCCCCCCTCCAAAATGGCCTTCTTCAAAGTGGATGTATATTCAAATTCTGTCCATGGAAGTAACCAAACATATCTTATCAATGGTGAAAGGGAAGACGAAAATCCCAACCCATATTCTGGAAGCATGCTAGAATAATATAACTACTACATCAGCCATACTAGGGGAACAGACACATAAATCTATCCCCACATAAGGGATAACACATCTGCATTCCATCTCAGAGTAGATACACACCTCTGTTCTAGTCTAAGAGGGACATGTGGAATACTCCCCATTTCATAAATACAACTAAATCAGGAACATACACCATTTCTAATTGTATGTAATCGGCCTGTTTTGATAACCAACCCAAAGCAAGAACATACACCTACACATGTTAACCACTTTTCTGAGAAAGTGGCCCCAACTAATTATAAAACTACATCCATGAATAATTATCGCCAATAACTATTGTAAAATCAAGAGTCAAGCTATGATTTTTCTCCTCTTAATATTGGGGTTCTTGAATCCCTCAAATAATTATCCGTTGTATCTCAAGATCTTATCCTCTAGTTACCAAATTATGGGAGTGGTAGCAGTAATTTGGAAGTTCATCATCAGACACTTTATCATCAGGTCTAGATTCATTAAAATTCGGTCAATCTAGAATACTTATCTCTGGATGAGATCCACGACAACCCACAGTGTTGCTATAATACCATAGAGCAATAGGATTTATCCCTTTTTGTAATCCACTATGGTGTTCCTCCCCATGATGGAATTCTCTATGAAATTCCCCTCCACAGTAGTATTCTGCATTATCAACATAATTCAAAAATTGATAATGCAGTGATGAGAAATCCCTACTATATCGAGGAATTTTTTAACACAAGTCCAGTCATGTCAGATGCCTTGTCATTGATGGGTGAAACACTTTCTCATCCAGAAGACATCTTAAGGAAATGGTCATTCTACGAACTTCCCTTGGGTCATTTTTTTCTAATACAGTGCATCCACATTGGTCAAACCAAGTAGAGAAATATCTATCAAGAGATGATGAAGATATGTTAAACATGAGAAAATTGTTTGCTAAAGTAGAAATACCAGTTATGTTTGAGCCTTTGGATAATTTTTTATATAACATTCCAAAACTGAGGGCAGATGATTGTATTCATGATATTCACATTAAATTATGGAAGGCTCTTCATCATTTGAAAAAAAATGAATTACAATATAATGAATATCAAAATCATGTAAAGGTAATATAAGGGTCGCAGTGCCCTATTGATTTGTTATCTTCTTCAGTTTCCTGACATCTGAAGGCTGAAAAAACTGTAGAGAACACTTCATCGTACATCCCTCAATGCTCTAAAAAGGCTACGCCAGTTATTTTATGACACACCATCTGTTGTTCGTATTTGAGGATGGGGTGCACATGGATAATTGTATTTCACTACACTCCAAATTCATTAACGTCCTCAAAAATTGGTTTTATGCAATGTTATTTCCCACTGATGGCCAAAATCAATAGAATTTATATGTAATAAAATGTATGCTCAAGAACATGCCTCAACTAGCTCTCATCAGAGTCAGGCCCAATGAAAAGATATTTTTGACTTACTTTTACATCATGAATATGAGAATCTTGAGTAGAAATACCACTAAGAGGATTTCATTCGTCAGAGAATGAAAATGTCTGAAATAGCATTGAGATCTTCTGAAATAGGTGATTTAAGTTGTCATCAGATAATGCACACACCTAATGTCTGAACCAAAATTCGCAAAATCAAAAGAAAAATTTTACTAATATAAGTTCAATAATCACCCTAGCATGTAAAGATGAGGGATAATTTAATTCAACCTTCAAATTCATTAAATGAAGTTCATATGTTTGAATAAAAAGAACAGGAATAGCCCCAGCCTGCAAGGCTAGAAATTTTACACATATACAATCCCCGCCTCAACAGAAGTCACTTTTCTCTAGATTGGGGATGTAGTCAAAAAGTGATCACACAACATAACTATCTGAGGATTCCCTTCAGGTTACTGTCTACCAAACAGTTCGCATGAATTCATCATATAGGAGAACAATGTATGATAAATGGTACAAAAGGAGACGATCTTACAATGATACTGACATAATGCCATCTATGGTTATTGCATCAGTAAATTTCATTAAAACCCTCACAGAAGATCCTCTAGAAAATGATTCTAGTTTAGGGGAATCAGAAGATAAAGATCATATCCATAATACGGTACACACTAAAGAAAATTAATGATGTGTATATACCTAAAATCATATGTATACCCAAAATCATAGTATGACTTCAAATAACAAACTACCACCCCTTAGAAAGGAATCTAACAAGGGGAATGGTAAATTTCAGATTTCACCTCAGTTTTCCACTGGATAAGGTAAATCCCTTTCTCTTGGGGAGATATATTAAACATAAGAAGAATAAATGAAGGAGTTGATAAGACTCAATAAAGAGTTACATTGAAGCAGCATTTCTACTAAACGTACTTCCCTGGAAGGTACTCAACATTCACATCATGTAGGAGCTCCTAAAAAAAAGAGGATTTGAAGTAACAATATATGCGGATAATGAATTCCCTCCATTGGGTAGACAACCAAGGAAAGATAAAACATATCCTGATAAGCTTTTTCTCGTGGGTTATCCAAGTGAAATACTAGCACCACCACCAGTGGTTTTTTCAGTCATTGCACCAGCTCAAGATCTATTTTTTTTACCTGCAGAAGTTCCATATCAACCGAATATTCCACAAATTCTTATGAAAAATATTAAGGCATTAACGATTTGATTGAAAGTGATGGAGGAACGATGTGCACCAGTTATGCTGAAAAAGGATGCTAACCCTTAATGTTTATATCTGATTCCTCCGCCACCAAATTTTATGAATACGAAATTTCCATTATTTAATGGTTTTGGAGATCCATAACAATACTTATCACATTTTTTTCTCATTTGTGATCACATGATGGGAAATCTTCAAAAAAAAATATGTAAAGCTTAGGGGTATTTTTCAGTCACTAAAGTGACCAACTTTTTTCTAGTATACAAGTTTACAATCACGATCAATTACTGGATGTGAAGATCTCTGTTAGAAATTTCTACTTTAATTTAGCTCAATGATACCAAAAGACATGGTTTTTGATCATATCAATTGTAAATATAGGGAAAATCAATGATTTTCAGATTTCATTGAATGATGGAAAGGATTAACATATTCTATAAGACTGGAACATTTTCAAGAAGTGTTGCTACCAATTTGTGGGAAAAATCCTCGTGATGAGTTACACACACCACTGATCCCTATGAAATACATAAGAGGGTTTTGAGACCTCACTTCAATTTATCAATAGATTGTAGATTATATTATAGAAACTAATTCTAAAACTCATTCAATTACATCAACACTTGAATGGAGAATATAGAAAGAAGAAGCAACTACAGTTATACTCAAGAAAACACATATACCTGCTTCCACTTCAAAACCTTCATCATATAGAAGGGATCTACCTCGAGAGCGTTAGCATCAATGACTACCTCACCACAATGATCAAAGAGATCAAATGTAGAAATAATTTGGGTAATTAAAGAGTAATGTTTATTCCATCTAGAATGAACAAGTTGATGGTTAATTTATCTCAGGTATGGAAAACAATTTGGTTCAATTTCCAAGTCCAAAGAAACTAAACAAAGAATAAGATGAAGATCTTCCGAATTATTATCACAATCACTAGATGTAGGGACATCCCATTCTAGAGTGTTTTGTTTTCAAATACCTCATTCAAAAAATGGTAGACTCCGGAAAAGTGAAATTGAAAAGTTCATTAGCTCAGGTAGCATGTGTTACTGCTACTGATACAGAGGAAGAAGGTGAATGACAGGAAGTCAAAAGTAAAAATGTGCAGAAGTACGATGATTGGATGATCAGGAAAATGATCAACCAAACTCATGACATTTTTCGAACACAGTTTATACCAACAACTATGTTTTCTGCCACTCATGACGAAAAACCCACCTTTATCAAAAGGTCAATCCTTATATAAGAGAAGTGATCATAAAGATAAAGAGAAGAATGAAGAAAATGAGCTTGTTTCAAGGACAATGATTTCCTTGCCCCATAAATATTTCATTCCATATGTTAAAAAAGAACAAGCACCACCCCTCCAAACGACACAACCATAACTAACCTGTCAAGTTGAATCCTCATCAAATGAAGAGTTAATCTTTGGTATTGTCAATGTTGTCCACTAGAAAAATCCTTATGTTGATGGGGAAGATGATTATAATGTGCCCGAATTTCTTTATACCTTACTGGGGAACTAGAAGAATATGCCAAGGTCGGGGATATAGGGGAAGACGCTAGAATTCTGGAAACCATCATTTTAACTCTACCTCGACTCGATCAATTTATATGGTAGAAACTCATGGAAGATCCCTTTAGTGGGATTAACAAGAACAAAGAGTTTATTCCATGAAAGATATGTTCGTTTCTGACATGATTATTTTGGAAGACTGATTATAAGTCACACCAACTTCCTTTTAACAAGTAGATAGTCCTAGTTAGTCAAATATACCAATTCTAGGAGTATTTCCAACTTCTTCTCCGACACAGGGTACATATACATCAGAAGAATCAACCTCAAGGCACCTAAAAACCCGCATCTCCATGATGGGAAATGTATACCATTAAACCAAAAATATGTTTTCTTGAATCAATTGGCCCAATAACCATCCATGTTATCAATTTTGGTTGCCTTATGTCTATCAAAAGTTCTTAGAGAATCACTTATTCGGGTTTTTCAAGTCCTCAAGAGTTTGAAACCGAAGCTGCAACTACTGAGGTTAACAATATAGGGAATGATCCTATAGAATATCATGCACTCAAATATTTTATAGATAAAAATGAAGATGATTTTGTACAAGGACATATCATTAAATTTGAATTTATCTTGAAAGGTCAATGACATAGACATCTGACAAGACTTCATTGATAATAGTTCCAGAGTAAACCCCATTCTTGTTCGTACACTTTGTCGATTAGGCCAAACTGAATCTTACTTATCTTATTACTCTTTAATGTTTCATGGGTATGAATGGAGTGACCAAGAACCTCTGGGCATGATTTCACTTAGAACTCAATTTGGAGATCTTGTGCCTAATTCAGTTTTCATGGTTGTTTGTCAGGACACAGCCTTCAACATTCTACTTAGAAGGGAATGGCTACATCAACATGCAGCCATACCTTCATCATACCAAAAATGTATTATGTATTTTTTCAATGGACAAATCAGGATGCTTTATGGGGACAAGGAGCCGTTAAAAACATGTGAATATCAAGAAATTGAGGTAGAGTTTTATCACACAAAAGGAACAAGATCCATGAAAAAGGTGATAACCAGATTTAATTCTCCAAATGCTTTGGAAAGGATTCCAGCAAATCCATTCATACATTTGACTACAGATTATGTGCTACTCATCAATAAAATTGAATGGGTAAAACCAATTCTAAGCACTTGTCCAGTGACTTCCATAATTTCGATTGTGGAAACTGATCCCAAGAACATGGGATGATCTGTCGATTCACCAAGAAGTGATGGAATCTTAAATGGAGGTGTCTTCATTTCATCCCATGAACTACAACAGGCCTCTACTTTTTCAATCATATTAGTTGAAATTGCAAAAATATTAGAGGAAGACAAATATGTGGACTCCCAATACATAATCTCCTCATTATTACCATAGGAATATCATTCGTCATCAGTAGGGTTAGATATATTGGCCTCATCTTCCGGAAGTTCAAATACTGACTCCTCCCCAAACATTGGAGGTTCTGCCACATCATCAACCACGTATGTAAAAAAATAAGAGGTAACACACAATTAATAGGAAGAGGAAGATCTCAAGGATGCTCCTCTATCATTTGAGTAAGGTGTCTCTACCACAATGGATGAGCTCATAGAAATAAATATGGGACAAAATAAGATCCACACCCCAAAATAATTAGTGCGTCCATGACCTCTGAAGAGCAAGAGGTGTATACTTCATTTATAAATAAACATAGAGATATATTTTCATGGAATTATAAAAAAATTCTATGTCTTAATTCTGATGTATCCACACATATTTTGGGTTTCCCAGAAGAACATCACATATTTAAGCAGGCTGCAAGAAGAACACACCCAAGTCATGCCCCTAAAATTGAATCTGAAGTTGATATGCTTATAAAGGATAACTTATTCAGGATGGTTAAATATCCCAAATGGCTATCCAATATTGTCCCAGTGAAAACGAAGAATGGGTAAATCATAGTTTTCACTGATTTTAGAGATCTTAACCGGCATTTTACTAAGGATAATTTTCCAGTTCCGATTACATAGATTATAATTAATGCAATAGCTGGCTATGAATATTTTTCCCGAATGGATGGCTACTATGGTTATACTCAAATCCATATGGACCTAGATAATGAAGAATCTACAGCCTTCAGATCCCCTCAAAGTTTGTTTTTCTATCGAGTAATTACCTTTGGCTTAAAGAATACAGGTGAAACATATCAATGTTCCATGGAGCATGTCATCAAACCCATCTTGGGGAAATTTTTTGAATGTTATGTGGATTATTTGGTGGTCAAATGTAGACAACGTTCCAATCACTTTGTAAATATGGAGATTTCATTTAATAAACATCGGCAACACGATTGGAAAATGAACCCCATGAAATGTGATTTAGGGGTAACCTCATGAAAGATCCTTAGCTTCATTGTACGCCATCATGGTATAGAAGTTGATCCTGAGAAGACAGAATCAATCCTTGGTATGACACATCCTCTAAATTTGAATGAATTAAGAGGACTCCGAGGACACTTGGCCTACATTCAGTGCTTTATCGCAAATTTGGAAGGCAAGTGTTTTCCTTTAAATATATTAATTAATAAGGGAGTCACATATCCGTTGAATGAAGACTGCCAATAAGAATTTGATACCCTCCAAAAATATAAATTTAGTCCACTGGTGTTAATTCCACCTCTAGAAGAAAGACCACTTATTCTCTATGTGACAGCTTTAGAATGATCACTAGGTTCCTTCCATGCCCAAAAGAATGATTCTAGGAATGAAAACAACCTTTAATATCTCAGTCTATCTATTCTGGATGCGCAAACTCGATATTCAAGTATTGAAAAGTGATGCATGGTATTACTATTTATAGTTCGAAATTTGTGGGACTACCTGAAACATCATTTAGTCTAATTAGTGTCTCATAGTAACCCCTCAAATTTAACCTTTTTTGTCCTCTTCTTACAGGATGTATAGCACAGAGGGCGGTTATTCTGCAATAGATTGAAATCCTGTTTGTGCCTGAGAAGGAAATAAAAGGCCAAGATCTAGCTAACTTCCAAGGTGAACATCCATATGTAGAAGATACATCATTAAATACTGAATTTCTTAATGAAGTTGTCTTCTCTATTCAGGATATTTCCCAAATATGGGAAATGTAAATTAATGGTGCTTCTAGAAGTCCAATAGAGAAGAGAATGGAAGACCCAAAACATAAATTTGAAGGGTTAAGAATTTTCCTTATTTCCACAGAAAAGGTGATGTTGTCTTACACCTTCCTATTTTCAGATGGTGGTTCCAAAAATGAGGTAGAATATCAAGCTCTCATCGCAGTTTTGGAATTGTCCCATCAGGTGAATGCGAATCACTTAAAAGTGAAAGGTTATTTTGAGTGGTAATCAATCAAATCAATGGGAAATATTCTATTAGAAAAGTATTGTTAAACCCATTGGGTGATTACGCCAAAGGGTTAATGGATGAGTTTCCATCACAGCCAATATTTTCTTATGTCCCTGGATCACAAAATTTCCAAGATGATGCACTGGATAATGCAGGTACATCATTAGAAAATTGAAATTCGGATGAGAGAATCATTATCATAGAACATCGTTGTGTGGTATCACCCTTTTTCAAACCCATAGTGGAGGAAATTAATGATATTAGCCCTATTTCATTACTATATTTCCATACAAAATAATGGAGTACACCCATCATGGAATATATTCAAAATGGAATACCTCCACCAGATAGTGCTGAAAAAGAACAGATCTGATGACAAGAGGCCAATTTTACTAGTTATGATAGTCTAGACCATCATAAAATCCTTTTAAAATAATGGTTTGATATAATCCTCCTCGGATGTATTTGATGGATAAGGGACAGCATCTGTCATGAAATAACTGCATTCAAGAACATGTGGTGGCCACTAGTCTAGGCACAACTCTCTGATCAGATCCGAAGGCTTGGATTATTTTGTCCTTCAACGATGCAGGATTTTATAGTTTTCACTAATAAATTCCATCCCTAACTAGTTCATGAAAACTTCATTCATCAACTCATTTCTACATATATCTAAATACTCCTGTCCATTTTCCACAATGGTAATGGATATAGTAGGACCTTATCCTCTAGCCACAGCTAAAAAATTCATGTATAACCTTACTGCTACTGACTACTTTCTCCAAATGGTCTATGAAAATACCTTTAAATTAATTCAAAGTGAAAATCATTGTTTGTTTCATCAAAACAAACATCATTTCATGATTTAGTGTCCCTTATACAATTTTGATGGATAATGGAAGCAATTTTTGTTCTGCTAAGGTAAAAAATTTATATCATGAATTAATATTAAATACAACCATTCATCTCGCTATCATATGGTAGCCAATGGACAGATAGAGGCCTTCTATAAGACCATATCTAATATAATCCAGAATATGGTTGATAAAGATAAGAAATCACGTCCTGATAAACTTTTGAATGATTTATGGGCTTATCAGACTATTACCTGTACTGCCACCCAGGTAACTCCCTATTCATTGGTATATGGAACAGAAGAAGTTTTTCCAATTGAAATTCAATTTCCATCACTTAGAGTTGTAATCTATGATCTGTTTTTCTTTAGATGAGTGGTATTAGAAATGGTTTGATGAGCTAGAGCAGTTAGAAGAAAAAATATTGCATAATTTTCATCACTTGGAAGTCTACTAGAACAGAATAGCATGAACTATCAACAAGATTGTTCTCCTTGGTTAATTTCTTCAAGGAGAATTGGTAATGGTACTTAGGACTCTAATGATACCAGTAATAAAACCTCCAAAGCTTGATCCAATGTGGGAAAGGCCATATTCTACACCTATTTTCTACTCAAATGGAGGTTAGGCCTTAATCTGAATGGATGGAGAGATTATTACAACTTCATCCAATGCGATATTCATGAATAAATACTTTGTGTAATTGCATAGACCAGTCATCCACGCTACAAGACATAAAAATGAACTGCCCCCCATTTCCTTACTTCAAGACATAAAATTGCATTGTACAAAGTCCAAGTTGCAATACATTAAACTGAACGACACCATTTGTCATCATTATACGACATTAAACTGTACGGATAACGTCTTCTCTACTTTACATTAGAAGATTCCATAAGCAATAATTATTGAAATCAGTACTACTCCATAGTGGAAAATGAGTCCTTTTCATCCATATGTCTATGCTAGAACTACATAGGGACTTCATTTTAAGAACTACGTGTGGCGTGATTCTCATTTTCAATGTGATACGTAGAGACGCATTGATCTCCAAACTTGGGCCCAGTCGCAACAATAAATATTTTTTTCCTTTTCTCCTCAAGTATATGAATCAGATTTACACAGAGTGTTTCCTTAATATATATTGTTTTGTCATCATTCCATTTTTTGTCTTATGTTTAACCATTCCCTCAGAACATGTCAAAATCACCCATTCTTCATATTAGACTCGATTGGCATGAGGAATGATTGGTTCAAGAACTACATATGTCTTGATTCTCATTTTCAATGAGATACGTAGGGACGCCTAGATATTCAATGTTGGTCCCATCCATGATATATAAAAAACCCATTTATTCCTTATATAATAATCAAACATACTTAGAGAATGTTTAATGAATTACGTATGGATTGGTTATTTCCCTCAGCAAGACACATAGTAACACATGGGTTTTATTCTATAGTCCAGCTACAACAAGTCTTTCTTTTTACATCGGTTCATCTTTTTCCTCACTCAATGACTTAAAAATGCATAATATAATGTCCCCAATACATGAATTAAAACTGCATAGTATAATGTCCTCATTGCATGACTTAAAACTGCACGTCACAATATCAATTCAAAAGGAAACAAAGAATGTCTCTTTTTTACATATGAGTTAGATATATGTAATGGACGTCATACTCAGGGATAATGTGGATTCAAATATTTCTCATGTAAAGTGTGCATAACCCCTACCATATTTCACACTTTTAATCTTTAATATTTTGAAATCATCATAATATTTCTTACGGTTTCTGGAGACAGATTTTATAATATATGATAATTATTTTGCCTGACAATGCTACACATTCCCTTAGGTGGCCTTTCATAAGTTTCCTATATAACGGGACTATCAGTTAAAAGATGCCACTATTTGGATATGCAACATATTCCCCAGTTGGACCTGCATAATAAAAGCCCTCATAATAGATTAGTCAAATAATGGTAATTTTGTTTTTGGTTATAGTATCATTGTTCCCTCTAAACATTGATTACAGTATACAATAATAAGTATTATAAATCAACAATTCAGATTTATTTGTCCCTTTATCTTTCTGTCGATCTAAAAGTCATCAAGTACATGGTTAATGCATTTCCCTCTCCATGTGTTCAAAGAAATATGAAATAACATTGGAATCACTTGGCCACATATCATATATTGTTTCCTTCTCTATTCCTAGTTGTATAACCTAAAACTACAAACACCATACCTCCTACATTTGGGTCAGACATTCGTAAGAGTCCTATTCCTCAAATTCTTTTGAAATATTGGATGGAAATACCCTCTAAATATTTAGGTACCTATCTCCATAAGACAAAATATGTGCTATGAAAAATCTATATCTCCATAAACTATCTTCATCTTTTAGCAATAGAATGTCAACATTCTTAATATCTCTTTTTCCTATCTATGCATCACGTGCCCCTAGAGGGCCTTGTATAATTTTCCTACACAACGGTCCTGTCAATCAAAATATGCCACTATTTGGCTACGCCGAATATGCCCTAGTTGGCCCTGCATAATTCAACTATCATAACATGCTGGTCAAATAATGGAAAATTGGTTCTTGGGAAATACATACTCTAATTATTTTATCCATATTTCCCATATCATCATTCAGAAATAGAAATTTGGAAATCACATTTTACAATTATCAATACCATAACCAAATATGGTAGTATATTTTTAAACAAATTATCATGAATCACTACTTCTAGGAAGTTTCCATTTGATATATTCATGGAACCAGAAACTTCCAACAGTTCTTTATTTAAAGGGGACCATCATTCCAAAGTCATGTGTTCATTATGTTTGAAAATTATGATACTAAGGAATGAACATTGGTCTAAAGGATGGGAGGTTGGACTCATCACACAATTTTGGGAGAAATTATTGTCTACTCTGAGAATCTCTTTGTAAATTAAAGATATTTTCACGAATCCTTATTAATTAACCATGAATAACATAAGTTTTCATTGGAATTTAAAATCACTTAATAACATGTGTAAAAATTAGAATCATTAGTATGAATTAAAGGTTATTTATTAATGGAGATATTTGTATGTATTCGAGGTTCTCCATCAATGGTAACCTCTAATATACTATTTCAAGTTTTTTATCATCATTATAATGATAATGTTTTTTAAGACACTTAGTGGGGCACTCTAGAATTTATCATCATTAATAGAGACGACAGCTTGTTTTGATATTGGGATCGTACCCGTGAAATCGGTTACCCACATATCCTTTTTAAAGGAATCATAACTCCCGTAGTTCAGTTATGCTTAATGGAAAACTTAATACCTTATATGGTCATGTGATAAGGACCTAACCATATAGTTTAATGCCATGTAATAAGGACATATAAAATAAAAGTGCATAGTCCAAGTTTGGTGTGGGACATATGTAGAAAAATCCCAGTGAATTTGGAAAGGATTTGGATTTCCATGTTTGATTAGACCCAACTCGAAATATGGCTCATGAATAATAGGGTTTAATTAAATTATTTTGTTTTAACCTCAATGAGGATTCCTACATATCCTATGTGGGTGAGAATCAAATCCCATGTAGTTCGATGGGTCTCATATGAGAGTATAGTCTTTTGAGGGAGATTAGTTTTTTCTTACTTTCTGAAAAGGATTCCTTGATGATTTGGGGGTTTAATTTGGGAATTTTCCTAATAAGGATGCCCAGATTAAGGGTATTACGGTTGGATTCATGAAGAGGATATACAGTGAGATCAATCCTAGAAAAGGATTCCTACATATCCTGGTTTGAACATGAATCCGATTTCTCATAGTTCATTCAGTTTTTTAAATGTTATGATCTTGAAAAATCCATAAGCCCACGTGAGTCATGCTCGATGTGAGAAGCAAGAGTATGTAAAAGATTCAATAAAGGAACTAGTACATTTCCTTCTCTGTCGGTGGACAATGGTGCACATATGGTGGGGATGAGGCTGAGTTGACCCGAGAAGAGGGTGAGATGACAAGACCTCCCTCTATTCACTATACATTGGACAAGGGTCCAATGAAATGAAAGTGGGATGAAGGTTAGGGGATTACACCAGAATTGTTGTCCATAATCTTTGGATGGGGTTTTTTCTTAAGGAGGATGCCCATTAGAGGATTATATGGTGCTGAATTCTAAGGAGGATGCCCATTAAAGGATTTTTTGGGGCTTACTCCTAAGGAGGATGCCTGTTTGGGAATTTTTTGGGGATTACACCTAAGGAAGATACCTATTTGAGATAGGTAGGGGCATACTCATATGGTGGATTCCCATTTAAAATTGGTGGTGGATTACACCTATGAAGGATGCAAATTTGAAATTTGTTGGTTCTTACTCCTAAGGAGGATTCCCATATTAGATTTAACCTGGAAAAGGGGTCAGGTGATGAGGTTTTAGGAGTTAATTGTGGAGTGTGTTGACACATGTTACTAGAGTAATCCATAAGGAGATTCCAAACTCGTAACATGTGAAAGGAACCAAGAGGAATAAGTCAACTCAAGGCACTTCAATGAGTGTGATGGATTATCCTGTGGTATTCGAAGGGTGGGAGTTGGGCCATATAAAGGCTTTAATAGAAAATGTCATCGATCGAACCTGAAAAGTTCTCGGTGAGACTCTCTATATTTCATTGGGGTCAGGGACGGAAGCGAAGGGACCATCCCGAAGGGGCGTGACTGCATCCTAGAACTGAGTCAGTGTAGGGGTGTGGGGGTGAAACCCCATGGTATGGACCAGTAGTGTCGCGAAGGTTCTTCAAAATTTTGTGTCGCAAAGGTGCTCCATGCAGGGGCTATGCACAGGTGCATGGCGCAGGTACTCCACGCAGGTGTGTTGCGTAGGTGCTTCACGTAGGAGCTCTGTGCAGGTGTGTTGTGAAACACCATCTTTTCTAGACCCAGATGAGATTTTGAACTACTTTTCTACATTTAATAATCTATTCTCTATTGTTTTAGTGAGCAACATAGGAAAATTTAGGTGATCATGGTGAAAGAGCTACACAACAGGAGTGTTGGGACTTCTTCCAACTTTTTCCATCTTATAAATGGGGAGCCCAAATGTCCTATTTATAGGAATGGAGGGCACCTGGTCAAATAGATTCTATATTTGTAGATTATCCATGTATGTCCTCTGGATTTCTCTTCCACATAGGGGTGTAGAAATTATATTTCCACGTAGGTCATCCTGTAGGTCCCTTTATGAAATTTATTCATCTTTCATGTGCCTTAACTTTTTATCAGTAAGTCTATTTAGGCTTCACGACCAGTCAAATAGAAATTCTTGAAGAGATCTACACATATTGATGTGGTAAATACACCATGTTTCCTTGGATGAATTACCAAAATTGAATTTAATAAATCAACTCCTTTTCATCATCAAACATGGAAATCCACTGCCTACACTTAGATAGGGGAATACTTTTACTTATCCATTGGTATGGAGTAGTATTTTAGAACATATAAATCAAACCGGCATCATCGGCCTTCCTGGTGAAAACATCTCTACTCGTACATGATATTTGTTGTATATGTGAGAATCATATCTTTAATTTTGAAGGGAAGTGTATGAAATAAATTATGTGGTGTCAAAAAACAGGTAAAATCATATTATTGGAAATGTGTCGAGTAACTTGTGGTCAGGGATCATATCATGGCATAGGTAAGGATACAAATTTTGAAGAGGAGTTCCAAGTGTGATTCTAGATTATTTAAAATGTTTTTTGTGTAGCATCATCATATTAGCATTGTGAAAAAAAATTATTGAGTATGAGTTGGGTAACAATGGATGGCATCTTTTACCCGTTGTACCATTTGAATAAAAAATCAGTGAGGTGTCGTGTGCGATCCAAGGTCTGTTATTTTAAAAAAAACATTTGAATGATTTATTGGGAGTTTTAATTAAAATTATTATAGTCCATTCGTGGTTTTGGAGACCTCAAAGATGATTCTATTAAAGTTAGATAGTTGACCTGTGAATGGACCCGGACTCACATTGTAAGAAGACGCAGTGTCATATATTTTTTAAAGTATTGTGTACCTTTTTTGATGTTAGAATATCTTATATAGAGTTGTTTGTGTATTTTGATGAAATCATAGCATACTATTAGTTATATATAATGATGATATATCTTTAAATCATCATGATTATGTTTTGAAGGTGTCTGCTAAACACTGAGCTTCTATTCTTTAAATATACTTCCTAGTTTCATGTGAAAACCCATTGAGGTTGTTCTCTTTGATAGATATAAGGTAATCCATATGGTGGGGAGTTCACCATTGGATTTTTGGGGATGTTAAACCACATTTTTAGTTAAATTTAATCATTTTCCATTAGCGGTTGATCTCCGAGGGTGGTTGAGAGAGGATGATAATGGAATTCCTATGGTGTGGAGTACATGGTCCTTCAATGTTAAGTGTCAACCATCTCAAATACGATTTTTATTTTTATGGGAGTAATTTTCTGATATTTTAGATTTATAATTGTTCAAATTATTAGGTTGAGGCCTGAGAAACATGGTTTCTCCACCAATACTTCTTAGGGAAAAGAGGATTTACATTGGGTATATTGTAATGACCTATATTTCTTCAGACTGGGATTTTGAGAAATAATTCTATTTTTATCATGAATGTTTGTAATGTCAAAAAATTTCATTTTCTTATTGAAAAATATTTTAGATTATTTATTTATCAACTTTAATGGTTCTAGATTATGGTGTTTGTCATTGGATATGTTTTTGGTGGAATTTTGAGTTGTTAAAAATTTATAAGAATAAATAATTTTTAATATTCATTAATTATATATTAATTCATCCATATACAATAATTTAGAAATATAATTTTAATTGTTCATTGAATTGGAATTATATTCCTATCATTGAGTCCAAAATTTGGAGTTTTTTCATATGCGGGAAATAAACATAGGTTAGGCATGGGGGTCGGGCAGGGGACCCCTTTTATTTTTTATTTTCATTTTATAATTTTTCATATTTTCTTTTCTTTTAATCATCATTCCATATATTCTCACTTACACACCCTTTGGGCCTCCATCATCATATGATCAGGAGAGAAAAATGAAGGGGAGGTATATTTAAAGGGAGAGGGGAAGAGGACTACTACCACAATATTTGGGACAAAAAGATCATTGTGTGATATCCGTTAGGTACAGAAATGGGAAAAACTTTGTAAGATTCTATGAAAATAATGGATATTTTATTTTATTTTTTTGATAGATCTATCTTGGTTTAAAGGTTTTAGTTCCGATAGCTATTTTTCATTGTTAGTGACAGATGTGGTCCAATCTGTTGTTTGCGAGTAAAAATGCGGGTTTCATGTGAATTTACAATTTTCCCATTCGAAATCAAAATTTTACAACATGTAGTTCAATAAAAACATGTTGTATGATCTTCATTTTTAGGGGAGATTATATTTTTATAAATTTTCGTTCTGTATGGGTACATATTCTTTGTACTAGGACTTGATAATTTAGTTTATTACCTATTCATACATCCTGTCTAGGTGTAGATGGTCATCTAGAGTATATGGCCATATCCCATCATGGTATCATGATGCACATAGGTACCTTCCCAAGAAATATACCTAGCTAGGACATGGGAGGTACATTGGTATATACCCCCTGTAGGGTACACATCATGTGTAAAGATCATCCTGTCGTGTACTTGTGTATTTACACACCATGTTTGGTTGAATGACATGCATAGGTTGGTCCTTGAGGGTACACACCGTATACTAGTGTACACATGTTGTGTACTCATCCCTTTCTACCCTTTCAAGGGTTATTATTGCTTTATGATCAGGATTCAAAATTTTTCCCATGACTTTTCTATTTTCAATAGATTTCTACATTGTGTGTGTAGAGACCATGTTTTTTAATTATAAGACATAAAAATTAACCAAAGTATTATTTTAGAGCTAGGCTAAGATAGGACATGATATTCTAAGACCTGGTGTGCTAAAAATTAATTTTATAAAAAATATTAAATATATTTTATATTACGCATGCATAGTTAATTAAAAAAATTGGATAACTCTTAAACCGATGATGGATCATAAATCTAATACCACAGTTAGGTTTGAAACATGGTGTTCCCCTAGGCATGACATTAAATGAGTCAGCACGAGACGTTCAGACCACTCACTTGTTGGTGGTGCGTTAAAGTGATTAAATGAAACAATTTAATCAATTAATTATTAAATCAATTAACCTAATTAATGGTAATATATTCAAGGTTATGAGTTTTTAGCCTCATAATTTTTTTTTTCAATAGTGAATCCTCTTCATCCTCTCATTTCTATAGGATAATGACAAAAAATGGAGAACAAATGATGATTCCATGAATCTTGACATATCTATATGCATCAAAACTAACGAATCCTCCTCCATTTGTAGTGAACATGTTCTTTGTCATCATCGATTGATCTAATCCAGGTAGGAATAATATTTAGTGTTTTTACACCTTACATTAAATATTTGAGAAAGTTGAAACATAATCCATCAACTTGTGCCTTAGAATTTGATAGTTGGACGAGGCAGAGTATCAATTTTTGAATTGATTTTAAATTGTTCGGGTCCAGATTAAAAAATTACTATTGATTGAACAAGATATATTGGCCAATTATCCAAACATTTCATTCGGTTCATTTCCCCCTTGATTTCTTCACAGTAATCATTGTGGAATTCAATTGAACCTATGTTTGATGATTGTCGGACAACCCAATCATGATCGGGCACTCAAATGTGAGATTAAATCATGGAATGGTAATGGATCTGTGGGTGAGGAATGGATTTGGAAATGGCATGACACAGCTAAAATGAATACAAAGATTTTGTGAAAATACGACAATGAACGAATCTATGGTGGTGATCGAGATATCCAGAAAACCCTTGTTTTCGAACGAGGCCGATTCACGATGAAAAACCAAGAAATCCTTAATTATAAATCCATATCCAATTTTTTTGGAGAAAATTCAGGTAACATTGACCATTGATGGATCATATTTGAAGTGAAGAAGAAAATTCGTTAGAAATCTTGGGATTTTGCGGAAAATACTGACTACACATCATGTTTAATGAAGAAAACATGTTATATATATTCCCTCAGAAGAAGAACTAGGGCTTTGGAAGAGATAAGGATGGAATTATGTGTACTCCATTGGACATTCTAGGTACCAAATCCGCATTTGAGATGATTCATGTGAAGGATCACACTTCCATTTTCACAGAAAGTTCAATGCATATTAAAATGGATTGCTCATACATGCTGCATCTTTTGTGGAACAACACACCATGTACTGAAGTACATGTACACAATGTTTGAGTACACAGAAAATAGAAAATTACATGGTATAGTCCCAGGATTGATGGGACATGCCTTGTAAACCACCTTCTGTGACAACCCAAACTTTTATTAATGAAATTCATCTTGATCTTTTTAAATGTATTATTAAGTAAAATGGTTTTATAAAACCTATGAACTTCCTTTGTTTTTTGTTTTTTGATTTTAATGTACCATTAAAAAATGTTACTTTTGCTAACATATCTGTTGAATAGTGATCACATGATTAGTATAGATATAGGGCTTTAACAAATCCAATTTACATAGAAAATGGAAGAGATTGCCTCATTCAGTAGAATTTCTCCATAAGAAGCCGATTATTCAGATCATGGAAAGGAAGTAGTATCACTAGTCTTCTATCTTGACCAAACCCATGACAATCTTCAACATGTTATGGTTGAACTGAATTGCTTACGGGGGAACTGTAAGTAAATAGAGATTATCACCCAAGCAATGTTATTGGAGCCACCCCAAGAGTATGTCACCATCATGCACCTTACCCGTAGGTTTTATGTTGGTGTTATAAGAGGTTATGTATCAAGACCCCAACACAATGATTATGTGCATTAGTTTTCTATAAAATAATCAATATACATTAATTTTTTTATTTTTACATTGTAAATGGGTTTTAAAGAAAAAATAGTATTTTTAGTTAATATTCAATTAAGAAATTTATTTTTATGAATTAATGTATTTTTTAATTAAATAACATTTAAATAAAATATTATTACTAAATCACTCTTTATTAAATTTAAATGATCATATATTTTTTATGAATACAATTGTTATTTTAATTAAAGTTTGAAAGATATTTTTTTCAAAACCCTTGAATATTCCATAAATGTCTGTGTTTATTTTAAATGAAAAAATTAACATATTTAGAAAATTATTTAGATAAAATGATAATTATTTTTTGAATCATGACGTGGAAATTATCTAATTGTAAATTTTTCTTAATTTTTTAAGACAGTTGAATGTTTGGGTAAAACATAAATACTGTTTAAATATATAATGTGTTTTATAACATCATAATGACCCAATAGAGATATAATAAAATACTATAAAAGGGTTTTTTGGTCAATATATGTTTTACCTTTAAAATAATGTGATTTTATATTGGATTTATTTATTTTAAAAATCCTTAGTGGGCCCTCCATGACATATCAAACATTTTAACAATTTAAAATTATTTCCTTGAGAGAGTTACTCACCTCCACATAAGAAAGCATAATATTTTTATAATTTTGGCCATTGGCATTATACAAAAAATTAAGTTCCCCATTGGAATGAACCAAGAAAAAAAACTAGTGTTGGTTTTTGGTTTGGATTAGTTTAATGTGTAGTGTCCAAAACATAAATTATAAAGAATTCCCTCTCCTTTCTTTTAAAACCCATCTCAATATCCCATTTCTTTTCACTAAAACTATTTACAGCTCAACCAACCCCTACCCTCCTCATTATATAATCCTCCCAAGTTTCCCCAACCTGCCAGGAAGCCTTTCTGAAGCCTCTCCCAAGCCATTGGAATCACACTTCCAATTAAGGGATTTCTTCCTTTCTCATTTCTGTCTAAATTTAATTATGTTTTTGTACCCCTTTTTCAATTAAAAATGTTGGGGTATGATTTCACACATCCCCCATAATTCTCTCTTTATGTTTGAATTATTAGAGACATCTTTTTCTCTCATTAATTCCTCCCATGTACTTCTGTTACAATGATGAAATTCTATAAGGAATTTCTCTCTTCTCATTTACATTCAAGCAATTATTTTATATTATGCATCAAAATAACATTACAGATGTTGGTACATGTATATATATGACCCCATTATATTCCATTTCATGTACATCTGATTGGATTCCCCCTTATCTCTCATAAACCATTTTTTATGATTTATTATGTCACACCGTTATTTTACACTTTTAATATTGAATATTTTCAAATCATCATAATCTTTCGTACGGTTTTTGGTGAAAAAGTTAATAATATATGATAATTCTTTTCCCTGACTATGCAGCACATGCTTTTAGGTGGCCTTTCATAAGTTTCCTGTATAACATGCCTTCCATTCAAAATATTCCACTATTTGTCTATGCAATATATTCCCTAGTTTCCCATGCATAATAAATTCCCCCATAACGGATTATTTAAATAATGTTAATTTTTTTATTGGTTATAGTATCATTGTTCCCTTCAAACATTGATGAAAGTATACAAGAATATGTATTTTAAAACAACAATTCAGATATATTTGACCCATTATCTTTCTCTCGATCTGAAAGTCATCAAGGAGATGGTTAATTCATTTCCCTCTCCCAGGGTTTATAGAAATATGAAATAACCTTGGAATCACTTGGCCACATATCATATACTATTTCCTTTTCTAGTCCTAGTTGTATAACCTAAATATACAAATACCATACCTCCTACATTTGGGTCAGACCTTCGTAGGAGTCCTATTCATCCAATACTTTGGAAATATTGGTTGGAAATACCCTCCCCATATTTAGGTACCATTCTCCATAAGCCAAAATATGTGCTACAGAAAATATGTATCTCCATAAACATTCTTCGCATTTTAGCAATAGAATGTCAACATTCGTAATATCTCTTTTGCCTGACAATGCATCACTTTCCCTTAGGTGGCCTTGTATAATTTTCCTACACAATGGTCCTATCAATAAAAAGATGCCACTATTTGGCTATGTAGAATATTCCCTAGTTGGCCCTGCATAATACAAACTCTCATAACATTTTTTTCAAATAATGGTAAATTGGTTCTTGGGAAATACTTCCTCTAATGATTTTATCCCTATATCCCATATCATCATTCAGATTAAAAAACTCATAAATCATAGTTTACAATTTTCCATTACATGTCTAAATATGGTAGTATATTTTTAAAAACATTATCATCAATCACTACTTTCAAGCAGTTTCCATTAAATATATTCATGGAACCGTAAACATCCAAAAGTTCTTTATACAAAGGGGACCATCTTTCCAAAGGTAGGTGTTCATTATGTTTGAACATTATGATACATAGGAATGAACATTGGTCAAGAGGATGGGAGGTTGGATTCATCACACCCTTTTGGGGGGAATTATTGTCTACTCCAAGACTCTCTTTGTAAATTAATGATATTTTCATGAATCTTTATTAATTAACCATGCATAAAATAAGTCTCTGTTGGAATTTACAATCACTTATTAACATGTGTAAAATTAAGAATCACTAGTATGAATTCAAGGTTCTTTATTAATGGAGATATTTGTATGTATTTGAGGTTCTCCATCAATGTTAACCTCTAATATACTATTTCACATTTCGTTTTTATCATCATTATGATGATACTGGTTTTTAAGACACTCAGTGGGGCACTTTAGAATTTATTATCATTAATAGAGGTGATGGATTGTTTTGATATTGGGATCGTACCCGTGAAATGGGTTATTTGCATATCCTTTTGAATGGAATCTAAACTCTTGTAGTTCAGTGCTGCTTAATCGAAAACCTAATACCTTTAAGGTCATGTGATATAGACCTATTCATATAGTTTAATGTCATGAAATATGGATAGTTAAAAGATAGGTGCATAGTCAATGTTTGGTGTGGGACTTATGCTGAAACAGTCTAATGAACTTGGAAAGGATATGAATTTTCATGTTAGATTAGACCCAACTGAGAATATGGCCCATGAAAAATAGGGTTGAATTAAAATGTTTTGTTTGAACCTCAAGGAGGATTCATATGTATTCCATGTGGATGGGAATCAAATCCCATGTATTATGATGGGTCTCATATGAGTGTATAGTTCTTTGAGTGAGATGATTTTTGGCTTACTTTTTGAAAAGGATTATTTGATGATTTGTGGGTTTATATTGGGGATTTTTCCTAATAAGGATGCCCAGATTAAGGGAATTAGGGATGGATTATTGAAGAGGATATTCAGTGAGCTCAGTCCCTAAAAATGATTCCAACATATCCTAGTTTGACCAAGAATCCTTCTCATAGTTCATTCAATTATTGAAATGTTGTGATCATGAAAAATCTCATGGCCCACCTGATTCAAGATCAATGTGAGAAAAAAGAGTATGTAAAAGATTCAACAAAGGAACAAGTACTTTTCCTTCTCCTCCAGTGGACAAGGTCACACCTATGTTGGGGAATAGGCTGAGTTGTCCTGAGAAGAGGGTGAGTCGACATTCCCTCCCTCTATTCACTATACATTGGACTAGGGTCCAATGAAATGAAGATGGGATGAAGGTTAGGTGATTACACTAGAATGGCTACCCATGATCTTTGGATGGGAATTTTTCTTTAGGAGGATGCCCATTAGAGGATTAGATGGGGCTGAATTCTAAGGGGGATGCCCATTAAAGGATTTGTTGGTGCTTACTCTTAAGTAGTATGCATGTTTGATAATTTTATGGGGATTACTCCTAAGGAAGATACCCATTTGAGATAGGTATGGGCTTACTCCTATAGTGGATACCCATTGGAAATTGGTTGGGGATTACTCTTAATAAGGATGCACATTTGAAATTTGTTGGGGGCTTACACCTAAGGAGGATTCCCACTTTAAATTTAACCTGGCATCGGAGTTAGGTGATAAGGTTTAAGGAGTTTATTGTGGAGTGTATTGACAGAAGTTACTTGAGGAAACCATAAAGAGAGTCCAAACTCGTAACATGTGAAAGGAATAAGTCGACTCAAGGAACTTCAATGTGTGTGGAGGATTATCCTGAACTATGGTATTTAAAGGCTGGAAGTTGGGCCGTATAAAGGCTGTAATGGAAAATGTCATCAATTAAACCTGAAAAGTTCCTAGTGAGACTCTCCATATTTCATTGGGGTCAGTGACGGAAGTGAAGGGACTGGCCTGAAGGGGTTGGACTGCAGCCTAGAACTGAGCCGAAGCAGGGGTGTGGGGGCGCAACCCCATGGTATTTACCAGGAGTGTCGCGAAGGTTCTTCGACATTGTGCATCACAAAGGTGCTCCACACAGGTGCTTGGCACAGGAACTCTACGCAGGTGTGTTGCGCAGGTTCTCCGTGCAGGATCTCCGTGTAGGTGTGTTGTGCAACCCCATGTGTTCTTGACCCTGATGAGATTTTGAACTAATTTTCTACATTAAATTATCTATTCTCTCATGTTTTAGTGATATGCCTAAGAAAATTTCAGGGATCATGGAGATAGAGCCACACAACGGGATCTTTCAGACTTCTTCCAACTTTTTCTATCTTATAAATGGGGAACCCAAAGGTCCTATTTATAGGCATGTAGGGGACCTGGTTGAAGAGATTTTATATTTGTAGATGCACCATGTATGTCCTCTGAATTTCTCTTCCATGTTGGGGTGTAGAAATTATATTCCCACGTAGGTCATCCGTGTAGGTCCCTTTGTGAAATTTATTCGTCTTTCATTTTCCTTAACTTTTGATCAGTAAGTATATTTGGGCTTCACGACCAGTCAATGAGAAGTTCTTGAAGAGATCTACACATATTGAGGTGGTAAATACACCATGTCTCCTTGGATGAATTACCAATATTGAATTTAATCAATGGACACATTTTCATCATCATTCTTGGAAATCTACTTCCTACACCTAGATGGGGGAATAATTCCACTTATCTATTAGTATGGAGTAGTATTATGGCACATATAAATCCAACCTGCATCTTGGGCCTTCATGATGAAAACCACTCTACTCATACTTGAAATTTTGTGTCTATATAAGAATAATATCTTCAATTTTATAGAGAAGTGCATGAAATAAAGTATGTGGTGTCAACAACAGGTAAAATCCTATTATTGGAAATGTGTCCAGTGACTTGTGGTCAGGGTACATATCATGGCATAGGTAAGGTTCCCAATTTTGAAGAGGATTTCCAAGTCATCTTCTGGATTATTAAAAATGTTTTTTTGTGTAGCATCATCATATTATCCATGTGAAAAAAATTATAGAGTTTTTGTTGGGTGACAATGGATGGATTCTTTTACACGAGTTAACATTTGAATAAAAATATCACTGAGTGGCCATGTGAGATCCAAGGTCTTTTGTTTTCCAAAAAAATAATTGGAATGGTTTATTGGGTGTTCTAATTAAAATGATGATTGTACATCCATAGTTTAGGAGACCTCGAAGAAGAGTCTATTAGAGTTAGATTGTTGACCTGTGAATGGACATAGAATCACATTGTAAGAAGATGCAGTGTCATATGTTTTTTAAAGTAAAGTGTACCTTGTTTGATGTGAGAATGTATTATATATATTTGTTCGTGTATTTTGATGAAATCATAGCATACTCTTAGTTATATATGATCATGATATATCTTTAAATCTTTATGAGTATGTTTTGAAGTTGTAGGCTAAACACTGATCTTGTTTTCTTTTAAATATATTTCCTAGTTTCATGTGGAAACCCATTGAGGTTGTTATCTTTGATATATATAAGGTAATCAATATGGTGGGGAGTTCACCATTGGTTTTTTGAGGATGTTAATCCCCATTTTCAGTTAAAATCCAACATTTTCCATTAGCGGTTGAGTTTCGAGTGTTTTTGAGAGAGGATGATAAGGGAATTCCTATGGTGTGGAGTACGTGATCCTTCAAAGTTAAGTGTCTACCATCTAAAACACCATTTTTATTTTTATAGGAGTATTTTTCTGAAATTTTAGATTTATAATTGTTTAAATTATTAGGTTGAAGCTTGAAAAACATATTTTCTCTACCAATGATTCTTAGGGACAAGGGGATTTATGTTGGTTATATTGCAATGACCTACGTTTCTTCATAATGGAATTTTGATAAAAAAAAATCTATTTTTATCCTGAATGTTTGTAAGGTAAAAAATTTCATTTTCTCATAGGAAAATATTTCATATTATTTATCTAACAACATTGATGGTTCTAGATTATGGTGTTTGTTAGAGGATAGGTGTTTAGTGGAATTTGGAGTTATTAAAAATTTAGAAGAATAAATAATTTTTCATATTTTATAATTATATATTAATTCATCCATATATGTTAATTTCAAAATATCATTTTAATATTGCATTGAATTGGAATTATATCACTATCATTGAGTCCAAAATTAGGATTTTTTCGTATGCGGGTAATAAGATTAGGTTGGGCATGGGGATCGTGCAGGGGACCCCTATTATTTTTTATTTTCGTTTTCTTATTTTTCATATATTCGTTTATTTTCATCATCATTCCATATATTCCGACATACACACCCTTTAGGCCTCCATCATCATATGACCGAGAGGAAAAAATGGAGTGGATATAGATTTAGAGGGATAGGGGAAGAGGTCTACTACCATAATATTCGAGACACACGAGATCATTGTGTGATAGCCGTTGGGTATGGAAATATGAAAACCTTTGTCAGATTCTATGAAATTAGTGGATATTTTAATTTTCTGATAGATCCATATTGTTTTATAGTTTTTAGTTCTAATAGCTTTTTTTCATTGTTGATGACAGATGTGGTCCAATCTGTTGTTTGTAAGTGAAAATGCGGGTTTCATGTGATTTTACAATATTCACGTTCGAAATCGCAATTTAATGACATGTAGTTCAAAGAAAACATGTTGTGTGTTCTTAATTTCTAGAGGAGATTATATTTTTATAAGTTTTCACTATGTAAGGGGTACATATTATTTGTACTGGGACTCGTTAATTTAGTTTATTACCTATTGAGACATCTTTTCTAGGTGTAGAAGTTCATATAGAGTTTATGGCCAGATCCCATCTTGGTATCATGATGCGCATAGGTAACTGACCAGGAAATATACCTCGAAAGGACGTGGGACGTACATGGGTATATACCCCCTGTACAGTACACATCATATATAAAGATCATCATGTCATTTACTTGTGTAATTACACACCATGTTCGGTTGAATGACATGCCTAGGTTGGTCCCTGATGGTACACACTATATAATAGGGTACACATGCTGTGTACTGATCCCTTTCTACCCTTTCAAGGGTTATTCTTATTTTATGAATAGGAGTCAAAATTGTTCCCATGAGTTCTTAATTTTCAATATATTTCTACTTTGAGTGATTAGAGACCATGTTTTTTCCTTATAAGACATTGAAATTTACCCAAATATTATTTTAGAGCTAGGAAATGATAGGACATGCGATTCTAAGACCCAGTGTGCTAAAAATTAATTTTATAAAAAATATTAAATAAATTTTATATTACGCATGCATAGTTAATTAAAAAATTGGATAACTCTTAAACGGATGATGGATCAAAAATCTAAGAGCATGGTTGGGTCTGAAACAAGTTGTTCCTCTAGGAACGACATTAATTGAGTCGACACGAGACGTTCAGACCACTCGCTCGTTAGTGGTGCCTTAATGTAATTAAATTAAACAATTTATTCAATTAATTACTAAAATCAATTAACCTAATTAGTGGTTATATATTCATGGTTATGAGGTTTTATCCTCATAAATATTTTTTTTCAATAGTGAATCCTCTTCATCCTCTCATTTCTAAAGGAAAACAACAAACAATGGAGAACAAATGATGATTTCATGGATCTTGACAGATCGATATGAAACAAACATAACAAATCCACCTCCTTCAGTAGTGAACATGTTCTTCATCATCATCGATTGATCTAATCCAGGTAGGACTCTTATTTAGTGTTTTTACACATTATATTAAATATTTGAGAAAGTTGAAACATAATCCATCAAGTTGTGCATTTGAATTCGAAAGTTGGATAAGCCGGAGTATCAATTTTCAATTCATTTTCAGTTGTTCAGGCCCAAATTGAAAAATTATTGTTGATTGAACAAGATATATTGGAAAATTACCCATAAATTTCTTTCGGTTCATTTCCCCCATGATTTCTTCACACTCATCACTATGGAATTCAATTGAATCTCGGTTTGACAATTTTCGGGAACCAATCATGATCAGGCACCTGAATGTGAGATGAAATCGTGGAATGGTAGTGGATTTGTGCATGAGGCATGGATATGGAAATGGTATGATGCAAATACAATGAATAAAAAAGTTTTCAAAATAAGACAATGAACAAATATGTGGTGGTGATCAAGAGATCCAGAAAACCCTTGTTTTTGAACGAGGCCGATTTGCGATGAACGAAGAAGTAATCATTAATTATAAATACATATCCAATGTTTTTGGAGTAGATTAAGGTAACATTGACCATTTATGGATCATATTTTATGTGAAGATGAACATTTGGTAGAAATCTTGGGATTTTGGGGAAAATACTGTCTACACGCCATGTTTAATGAAGAACACTTGGCATGTAACCTCCCTCAGAAGTAGAAATAGGGTTTTGGAAGAGATAAGGATGGAATGATATGTACTCCATTTGACATTCCAGGTACCAAATACCCATTTGAGATGATTTTTGTGAAGTAAAACACTGCCAGGTTCACGCCATGTTCAATGCATATTAAAATGGATTGGTCATACATGATGCATCTCCTGTGGAACAACACACCATGTTCTAAAGTACATAGACACAAAGTTTGAGTACATATAAAATAGAAGAAGACATGGTATGGTCCCGGGATAGATGGGACATCCCTTGCAGACCACCAACTTTAATGACCCATACATTTATTAATGAAAATTCCTCTTGATCTATTTAAATGTCTTATTAAGTAAAATGGTTTTATAAAACATATGCACTTCATTGGTTTTTTTTAATTTTAATTTACCATTACAAAATGATAATTTTTCTAATATATCTTCCGAACAGTGATCACATGATTAGTATAAATATAAGGCTTTTACAAATCCTATTTACATAAAAAAATGGATTTGATTTCATCATCCAGTAGAATTTCTCCATACGAAGCCCATTATTCAAACATGAATATGAGTTAGCGTCATTGGTCTTCACTCTTGACCAAACCCATGACAATATTCAACAAGTTATGCTTGAACTGAATTGCATATGGGGGAAGTGTAAGTAAATAGAGATTACCACCCAAGAAATGTTATCAGAGCCACACAATGAGTCCATCACCATCGTGCACCTTACCCGTAGGTATTATGTTATTGGTGTAAGATTTTATGTAACAGGAACCCAGAACTATGATTATGTGCATTAGTTTTGTATAAAATAATGAATATATGTTAATTTTTGTATTATTACATTATAAATGTGTTTTAAAGAACAAATAATATTTTTAGTTATTATTCAATTATGATATTTATTTTTATGAATTAATTGATTTTTGAATGAAATAATATTTTAATAAAATATTATTACCAAATCACTATTTATTAAGTATTAATGATCAAATATTTTTTATGAATACAATTGTAATTTTAATTAATGTTTGAAAGCTGTTTTGTTCAAAACCCATGAATTTTCCATAAATGTCGGTGTTTATTTTAAAAGTAAAAATTCACATATTTAGAAAATTATTTTTCTAAATGAATATTATTTTTTGAATCATGACATTAAAATAATCCAATGGTGAATTTTTCATTATTTTTTAAGACAACCGAATGTTTGGGTAAAACATAAATACTATTTAAATATATAATGTGTTTTATGACATCGTAATGACCCAATAGATATATAATAAAATACTATAAAAGGGTTGTTTGTTCATTATATGATTTATCTTTAATATAATGTGATTTTATATTGTATTTATTAATTTTAAAAAGCCTTAGTGGGCCCTCCAAGACATATTATACATTTTAACAATTTAAAAGGATTTCCTTGAGAGAGTGACTCACCTCCACATAAGAAATCCTGATATTTTAATAAGTTTGGCCATTGGAATTATAAAAAAAATTCCTCTCCCCATTGGAATGAAACATGGGCAATAACCAGGTGTTGGATTGTTGTTTGGATTAGTTTAATGTGTAGTTTTGAAACCCTAAATTATAATGAATTCCCTCTCCATACCATTATAAACACTCTGAGTATCCCATTACTTTTCACTAAAACTATTTATAGCATGAACATCCCCTAACCTCCTCATTATATAATCCTCCCAAGTTTCCCCAACCTACCAGGAAGCCTCTATGAAGTCTGTCCCTAGCCATTGGGATTGCACATCCAATTAAGGGATTTCATCCTTTCTCATCCATGTCTAAATGTCATTATGTTGTTGTACCCATTCTGTTTTCAATTAAAAATCTCAGGGTATGATTTCAAACATCCCCCATAATTCTCTCTTTATTTTTGAATGATTAGAGACATATTTCTCTCTCATTTATGCCTCCCATGTACGCTTGTTACCATGATGAAAGTTTGTATGGAATTTCTCTTTTCTCATTTACATTCAAGCAATTATTTTATATTTTTCATCTGAATTACATTACAGATATTGGTACATGTATATATATGACCCCCTTACATTCCATTTCATGTAAATCTTATTAGACACCCCTTTATCTCTCATCATCCATTTTTTATGATTTATTATGTCACGTCGTTATACTGGCAAAATTTCACCACGATATAACAACCCTTATACCGCATTGAGAAAACCACGAATGAGAACTCATGCACAAAAATGGGCCTTAATGCACTATTGGTTACGACAGTCCTAAGGGATATGATTTGGTAAATTCATAGGCTTAGTATCATCCATTATTAATGGAATTTAAAAAAATCTCCTAAGAATATATGTTTGGAAGTAGATCATGTATAAAATAAATAAGTTAAAGAAATAAATGTAATTTATAAGTCATCCCTTTTTTTAATCGGATAAAACATTATATGTTACCCCTAACATTCCTTTTATACCAGACAATGGCCGATAATTGGAGGACACATGAGGAAAATTAATATGAAGATCAGTGTGATGAATATTCTAATGAGATTCCCAATTTGACATGAGCTGGAATCGCAAATTTTTTCATGATACTCTATAAGTTAAGTCGTCTTTTGAATAGATACACTAGTCAATAGGAATATCCAACCCCCCCCCCCTAAGAACAATCATGCCACAATAGAGAGATTAATGAGATAAATGAATCCTACATTTAATGGATCATTATATCCCTCAATCTCCAAACAATGGATAAACTCAATTGAAAAGATCTTCTCCTTCATTCAATGTTCTGAACACAAGAAGGTTCTTATGGATTCTTATAATATGGAGGGTGAAGAAGTTCAAAGGTGGATATTGATAAAAAAATACCAAGCATGAGGAAGCGATTGAGGCATTGGAATGGAAGGATTTCTGGAAAATATTTTTCGATAAATATTTTCCACACACCCTCCAACATAAGATGGAAAGGGACATCCTTTCCCTCCTGAAAAAAGATGAAGAATTCGTCGGAGCATATGAGGAAAACATCACAAGTCATTCATGATACTCCTCTGGTATTGTCGTTACCCCTGAATGCAAGGTTTATTGATTCATTGGTGGTCTTAAACCTAGCCTATAGAATGACCTAGCAATCTGTATCTTTGATAACTATGAGAAAACAGTTCAATGTGACTTCAAAGTCGAAATACAGATCAGGGAATCTATGGAGAATCCTGAGGATAAGAATAATAAGGTGGAATTTAATTCTAGCAGTCTGATCGATAAATCCAATGGTGTTAATAAATCCAGCACCCCACTTTCTAATGGTGTGAAAAGAATCACCCCATAATCTTCTTGGATGGGATGAGGAAATGATTTTTCTGTGGAAGAGAAGGGAACCCAGCCATTAACTACAGACAAGAAAAACCCTTATCTGTTACAGAGGATAGGAACACTCCATTCAAATCTTAAGGCACTGTTTATTTCTTCTTGTGTAATGAATCAGGGGACATTGATAACCAGTTCCCTATGATAGGGGTTTTTTAAGGCAACCAACTACCTCTAGGGCAGCAAGGGTGAGTTTTTTCAATCACTACCACAGAAGTGAACCCTGAAAACAAAGTAGTGAAAGGTACGCTAGTTATTCAATCATGAATAGAAAAAATAATTTTAGATTCTAGTTCTACGGATTCTTTTATATCCCAAATTATTAGTGGAACAATACCAACACCACAAAAAATCATGGAAGTAAAGATGTCAGTGAGAATGGAAAATGGGGAAATCATTTCATCCCTTGTAAATAAATTCTCCCCTGTCATAATTTTTGGATTGAACTTCCAAAAAAATCTCATCATACTCCATTTGGTGGAATTTTATGAAATTATTACCATGGATTAGACTTTATTATTAATGCACGCCTGTCATAGGTCATTTCCAAACAATTATTTCTTAAGATAAAATGTAGTAATTTGGTTGAACTAGGATGTCTTCTGAAGAGAAGTACACACAAAACAGTTTGTCACTTTTAAATTATGGTAAAAATGTTTTTCTATTGAAAATAAATATGAAATTCAAATGATTGAAAAACTATGATATTAAAAGGGTGATTATGTCAGGGTTGTTTTCCAAGTTTTAATGTTATACTTGTTCAATTTAATTCAAACATATTATTCTTATTTGATTAAAGTGATTTTCCACAATCGTTTCCTCTCACTTCCTTGGTGAAATTATGATTGTGAGAGAAAACCTTACCAAGATCTCGGTTTGGTCAACTCTCCTTCCATGTGCAAAATAGTTGTATTGAATATCCTTAACTGACATGGGCAATACTCGATTGGTTCTTGTTTATCCCAAACAATAAACATCATTTTCTACACCTTTTACATGTACTGACGATCGTTGAGTACTTCACCACTAATCCCTAGTTTATTCCATCATATATAAACCAAAAATTAGTGGAGAGAGATAATGATTATTTTACCAAGGAAAAAAAATAACGGAATTAAAATTCAAGAATGACTGTACTTGATAATAAAATACTCTATATGAAATTGAAAACAACTTTGAAGAAGAATGAAATTTCATTCAATTACGTTTAAGAACACAAGCACTAAAACATAGAAAATCAACCCTTCCACAATCACTCCAAATGTTTACCCCACCATGGTAAGGATAATTGAGATGAATGGGGAAGAAGAATGAATTAAAAAAATATTAAAAAGAAAATAACTAAAATAGAAAGCAGAAAATTTCTTCTTCTTGGTGTCCCGGAAGGAATGGGATGGAGAATGATATTCTTTGAGGGGGAGGAGCTCTCCTCCTTTTATAGCCAAAATTTGTCCTCATAATGTTGACACATTGTAGACCTTTTAAATGATATCTTAATGTATTGATTACATCTTTAATGTTCTTCATAATTCTCTTGGTCGTGTACCCTCAAAATCTAAGCATATTTGGACAAGTACTCCGAGATTTATGCTTGTTTTACTTTCAAAATTTATTCTGTCCATTCAGACATGCCAAATCCCAAACCTCTAGATTATGATGCTTTAATGACCCATAAAACAGCCAATTCACGTGGCCTTCCCATCATTAAAGATGTGATAATGCCCCCTGTGTGTCCTACAACCAAATATCACAACCATTGGGCCAACCAAGAATTATTTATGGACCACACACCAAAATTAGGCAGAACTTTAAACAGTTTTCATTTGACAAATTGTGAGCTTCTTTTGAGATTCCATATGGTCGATTCAGCTTTTGATCCAAAATTAGTAAATGAATCCCTAGATTTTTAGAATGTGGAAAAGAAAAAATTTCAATTTTTATTAATGTAGAATATTTTATGGAGAAACTACAGAAATAATTTTAAATAGTTAAAAAACAGAAATGGTCCATTTTTAATGTTCAGCTCAAAATTACACCAATATCATAAAAATGAAGCAATTAATTTTACTGTAATACTTTTATTGGTTTAAAAAAATTAAATTCAATGTAAATTTAATTGAAAATATTTTCTCTATCAATTACCCCACACTTCTCTCTTGGACTCCTGGACATGTAAAAAATCAAATCAAATCAAATCCAAAACACATATCAATGAGATCTACCAAATCCATACAAAGAAACAAAAAGATATCATTCCTCATCAAAAACAACTATTTCAAGTTCTAAAATTTATATTTTAATATATTTACACTTCATTTATTATCCCATGAACACAAAAAACCTACCTCACGTGAATTTTATCTCATCTCACAAATGTAAATGCTGAACAAGGATTTTCTCATCCAAACTCACACAAGAGTCACCATAGGCTTGATAAATTCCGACTTATCTACCCGAAGTGAGTCAATGACATGTGTTTCTCATGAGGACTTTTCAGAGTTGTTTTGTGGCTTCTGGTTGGTTGGATTTAGATGTTAAAAATTTTGAGGCCAAAAAAGGAGGGCCTGGCTCTTTTTAAAACAAAATTGCAATATTATAATTTTCACTGAAATATGGTCTCCTTATCTTACCCTTTGTAGAAAATAGGCTCCATCATCATTCTATCAACTCAAGATTTCAACAGCAAAACTTTCAATATTTTTAAACATTATTTTTCTTGAAAGATCCAGATATGCACAACTTTTTTTACATTGGAAGCTCTAGAAAGGCACATATTCTCTTATCATGAAAGCTCCAGAAAAGGCCCAACTTTTAACAAAATTAAATATTCATTAGAAACATCAACTCTTTAGCATTTTATATTCCACAAAAAGTATCACCAAATGTGGTAGTACACCACAAGACCTCTTCCCCACACATAAGTTCAACTAGATCATGCAATTTTCACTTCAAGAGAAGGTTGGTTTGGGAAAATTGGATTGTAATGTGGCTAAACTAACAGGCTATTCATGAAAAATATGGTATATAATGATTAATTTATAAGTTAGTCCATAATAAAAATGATTATTTTGAAAAAAGGGATTAAACCAAATAAATGCCTCAATCATTTAAAACAAAAGTACCTCAAACCCTCATGTTTTGACAGGAATAAATCACATTCTAGTTAAAGAAAGCACTGTCTGGTTCTCTCAAGAAATGAGGTGAATGAAAATAATATTACAAAAATGGTTCATAATCCTTATATGAAAATTATTTCAATGATTTAGATAGTGAAATATGGCATGGGGTTAAAATATCAGTGTACTTTTCATGAAATTCTATAAGATTTGAACTCGAAGAAAGTCATTTAGTATTAATTTTATCTCAGTTTCATGGAATATATTGGTTCACTCATTGACATGGGTTTCAAAAATGGTAATGATAATCACTTTAGCTCAAACATTTCAAAAATAAACACCCCAAAAATTGAAAAATAAACACACAAAAATTTGAAAACATGCTTTTTTTTGAAAAATACATAAAACATGAAAATACTAATAAAAAAAGGTTCCCTCCCCCACACATAAATGATATAGTGTCCTAAATGATTTAAAGTGGATTTAACATGTAAGAATATTATTTATTTATTCACAACAAACAAGTAAGTATAATGGAGAGGTATAACCTGACTTATTCACAGTGCAACAATGAGTTAAGCTCCTAAGTGTTCCTCTTTGAAAACCTAAAAAATAGGTAAAAATATAACAATAATACTTTATTAAAATAAAATAAAATAGAATTTTAATGAGAAATAAAGGACAAATCTTGGTTTAATCTGCCAAGTGGGCCCTGGGTTTTTACTTCCTCTAAAGGGGCAGTTCTAATCGTTTATCCCCAATCTGATGGTGGGTGTGGTTTACTTAAGATGAACCACCACATGTGAATTTTCTCAATTTCCATGAGTAAACACTTAATGTAGATAACCCCAAATCATATAAGAAACTTCCCAACCCCCAAGAAAGAAGAATGATAAAATTTGAGTTCAACAGTGAGAGGGAATAGAATATAGGGGTGCTCCCTATTGACTTTCTTGATGTCATCCTCTATATGGTATGTAAATTGTTGTTGAGGAGGTAGTCACACCACCAAATTCTTATCCAACTCTTCTTATTTAATCACCACCACATGGGGAGTCTCTTCTTTAACATCCATGGTCTATTCCATTTGTGTTTTATCATAAATTTAGAAGAAAGAGAAATCATAAAACAATTCATCTTCAATAAGATTAAAACATAAAGAATTAATAAAGAAATCTTCCCTTTTATGTAATTAATCTTGGTAATTTATCTCTTCATGAATATAAACCTTGATCTCCTCCTGATCTCCCTCCAATAATTGATCAACATGTTTGGTGTGCTCCAGTTGTTCTTCTTTAGGTTCATCTTTTTTTTCATAATCATCCTCCAAGGAAAACATAAGTTGTCTGAATCTAAAAAATTAATACAAGGGGAGGTAGTACTCAATTCAGTTTCAACAATATCAAGATATATGGAGTTCATGAAGAGATTATCTCCCTGAGTTTGTTCATCGTCAATTGCTTCTTCAATGGGAGGTTCCACTTGTTGTTGAATTTCCCTAAATAGAGGTAGGAAGTCAGACTCCTCTGTCTTCTCTTCAATTTCCACTGCTAGGGTGGTTTTATCCTTCAAAGTTTCTGAATCTTCTACATTATAAGGAATGGTTGGATTAAGAAGTTACTCACACTCATTCCAGAATTTATCTAGTTCCTTTTGATCTACTGTATTTATTTCAATTGATAAATATTCTTCATCAATATCCTCCAACATTGATTGAGCTGGTCTGAATGGATTTGCTTTTAATTTCATCAAGGCCTTCATGGGTTCTTCAACTATAAGGATTTATGGGGCTACTTCTTTCATCAATTTTTCTGGTTCTATTTATTTTTCTGACTCCACTTGTTGATCCTGGGATACATGTAATTGTTCTTCTTTCCACTCTATTGAGATCTCCAGGTTTTGAACTATTTGACTAATTCTATCAAATTGGGATTTAACATCCTTGTTAACTTCAACTTCTTAGTGTTGTACATTGATCATTTCTTGATATAATTCCAGAAAATACTCCTAAATATCAATTAATTATCTTTCCAAACCCTCCAACACTGTGTATTCAAGGTTCTCTTTATGGTTTCAAATGAGATCCTTGAATTCATCCTTCAGGATGATTTGGATTTGAGCTCCCTGAATTTGTTTATCCAAGAAACAATATATATACTCTATAGGTCAAGATGATTCAAAAAATGGTTTTTTATGAGGGTAATTTTTCAATGAATGGAAAAATTAATCATTTTAAAACAACATGGTAAAATATTTTTTTTTTAATTTTAAAAATTCAAATATTTACAAATAAATTGTGGCACTAACTCCCCAGAAATGGCGCCATGTTTGACGCACGGCTGTCATAGGGCATGGAAAAAATGTATTTCTTAAGTTAAAATGTAGTAATGTGGTTGACCTTGGATATCTCCCAAAGAGGAGTGCACACAAAAAAGTTTGTCACATTTAAATGAGGGTAAAAATGTTTTTCTGTTGAAAGGAAATTTGAAATTCAAATGATTGAAAAAATATGACATTAAAAGGGTTATTAGGTCAGGGTCAGTTTCCCAATTGTAATGCTATCCTTGTTCAATTTAATTCAAACCTCTTCTTCTTAGTTGATTAAAGTGAGTTTTCACAGTCATTTCCTCTCACTTCCTTTGTGAAATTATGATTGTGAGAGAAAACATTACCACGATCTCAGTTTTTTCCACTATCCTTCCATGTAAAAAATAGTAGTATTGAATATCCTCAATTGACATGGGCAATACCCGGTCGGGTCTTGTTTGTCCCAAACAATCAAAAACATTTACTACATTTTTACATGTACTGACGATCGTCGAGTACTTCACCACTAATCCCTGGTTTTTTACATTGTATATAATCTAAAAATTAGTGGATGGAGATAATGATTATTTTACAAAGGAAAAAATAAATAATAGAATTAAAATTCAAGAACGATTGTAAGTGATAATAAAATCCGTGATATGAAATTGAAAAAAACTTTTAAGAAGAAAGAAATTTCATTCAATTACGTTCAAGAACTCAAGCATTACAACATAGAAAACCAACCCTTCCCCAATCACTCCAAATTTTTACCCAACCATTGTAATTGTAATCGAGAATAATGAGGAAGAAGAAGGCAGTACAAAACTATGAAAATGAAAATAAATAAAAGAGAAAGCTGAAAAGTTCTCCTTCTTGGTGTCCCGAAAGGAATGGGATGGAGAATGGGATGCTTTGAGGGGGAGGATCTCCTCTCCTTTTCTTTCCAGAATTTGTCTCCCAAATTTTGATTTGTTGTATCCCCTTCATCAAGGAAGTTCTAAAACTCCTTGCGCGTCCACCCACCAAATATCACAATAATTGGGCAAACAAAAAATTATTTACAGGCCATACACCAAAAATAGAAAGAGCTGTAAACAGTTTTCATGAGACAACTTGTGAGATTTTTTGAGCTTCTATATGGTTGATTCGGCTTTTGGTCCAGAAATTGTAAATGAAGCCCTGGATGTGAAGAATCTGGAAAAGAAATAATTTTTCAATTTGTATTTTTGTAGAATATGTTATGACCAAACTACCGAAATAATTTAAAATAGTTAAAAATTTGAAATGGGACATTTTTAATGTCGATCTCAAAATAACACCAATATCATAAAAATGAAGCAATTCATCTTAGAGTAACAATTTTGTGGGTTTAAAAAAATTAAATTCAATGGAAATTTAATTGAAAATATTTTCTCTATCACTTATATAAGTACAACATAAATTTCTGTGAGAGTGAAATCACTCTCTATATGGAGAATCGGCCCCTGATCCATTACAAGTGCAAGGAGGAGGATAAATTTTCTTTAGCACCATCATCTTAAGAGTGGAAATTACTTCCCTATGAGCTCATGTATATTTATAAAATGATTGAGTCTATTATAGAAACCATCCTTGAAGACATACCTATTGTGAGAGAATTTGTTGAAGTGTTTCCCAATGAATTGTTTGGTCATCCTCCTATAATAGGTTTCAAATTTTAAATTGATCTTATACCTAGGGAATAGATAATACCCTAGGCTCCATATTGAGTGGTTGTTTTGGAGCTCGAGGAGCTGAAGAAACAACTACCAAGGAATCCTGGATAAATGGTTTATACAAACATGTGCTTCACCATGGGGTGCACCAGACCTCTTCACCAATAATAAGTATAGGTTAGTGTTCTTTTTCATTGATTATCGTGAACTCAAAAAAAATATGATAATGAAAAAGTATCCTCTAATATGAATTGATGACTTTCTCGATAAGCAATGTAGAGCCCAATACTTCACCAAGGTGGATCTACGACCTTGATATTATCATGTAAGGTTGACGAAAGAGGATATCCTCAATACTGCTTTTCATACAAGATACAAGCACTATAAATTTTTATTTATGCCTTTCGGACTCACTAATTCTCCAGAAATCTTCATGGAAATGATGGATAGAGTCTATTGAGATTGCATTGACAATTTTTTTGTAGTCATTATAAATGATAATCTAACATACTCTAATACTAGGGAGCATCATGAAGAGTCTATATTTAATCAACAAAGCATGTGAGTTATTGTTGAAAGTGGTATCATTCTTGGTTCATATCATCACAAGAAATGTGATATCAATGGATTCATCCATGATAGCTGCAATTGAGGGAAGGATAAGGCCAACATTAGAGACATATATCGGTAGCTTCCTAGGGTTTTCTAGATATTATCACATATTTGTGAGGAATTTCTCATGATTATCAAACCCTATTACCATGATAACTCATTTGGGAGTCATGTTTTCTTAGAGTGATAAATTTGAAGCGTCCATCATGCATTTGATAAGGATGATTATCACTATGCTTGTGATCACACTACCCAGATGTGGAGAACATTTTGTAGTATATAGTGATGCTTTGAAGAAGGGCCCGGGATACGTATTGATGAAAAATGAAAATACATTTCCTATGCTTATAATAAAATGAATGTTCATGATAGAAACTATACAACACATAATCTACAGTTCGTTGAATTAATCTTATCATTTAAAATTTGGCAACATTACCTCTTTTATCAGATGTAAGAAATATACACAGATCATAAAATCCTGAAGTATATATTAATAAGATAGAGATAAACATGCACAAACAATGATGGTTAGAGCTGATCAAAGTCTATGACTGCTCAATCCATTACCACCCAGGGAAAGTGAACAAGGTGGCATCTTATCTAAGTAGAAAGGACCTAGGGATTCTATAATTGATGATAATTTAAAAGGATCCAATCGTTTGAGATTTTATGGAGATGGGCATGTGAATCATAAAGAAGGAAACATCATCAATCCATTCAAAAATTATTGCTCAACCTTGTCTTTTGGAAATGTTAATGGATGCTCAAAAAGATGATGTTGGAATTCAAAATATTGTGAAATTATAAAAAATGGTAAATCCTTGGATTTCAATATTAATGTAGAAAGAATTTTTAGATTTGGGTCATGACTAGGCATTCCATAAAATCAAGAGTTAATGAAATAACTTTTTGATGATGCCCATAGTTTGAATTTTCCCATTCTCCCAAGAAACACAAAGGTGTATCATGATCTCTAAGAGAATTATTGGTGGGATAACCTAAAGAAGGAGATATCTATGTGTACATAAATGTGCCTAGTATGTTAGTAGGTGAAGGTTGAGAGGAAACAGTCAAAGGGGATGATGCAGCCATTAACCATACCATCATAGAAATTAGATTACATCACCATGGACTTGGTCACCAGAATTATGAATAAATTCAAAGAAAACAATGCTATATGGGTTGTTGTGGATCTTTTTACAAATACTACACACTTCATTGGAATTCGAGAGTATTTCTCATTAGATCAACCGACACAAACACAAATATATATATATATGTGTGTGTGTGTATCAGAGAAGTTGTAAGACTGCATGGAGTACCACTATTTATTTTATTTGATCGAGATCCAAGATTCACCTCTATGTTCTAGAAGAGTCTTCCACATGCTCTGAATACGGAGTTGAACTTTAGTACGGCTTATTATCCTCAAACTAATGGCCAATCTGAGGGGACTTTCCAAACCCTTGAGTAAATTTTTAGAGAATTATCAATGAACATCAAAGGAGAATGGGATAAACATCTTTCTCTTTTAGAGTTCTCTTACAATAATTGTTTCCACTCAAGGATCCAAATGGATCCTTATAAATTCCTTTATTGGAAGAGGTGCATAACCCTAGAATATAGGGATGATGTTGGGGAGAGAAAAATTGTCGGTCTATAAATGGTCGAAGAAATGGTGGAGAAGGTTAAGGAAATACAAAAATGCATTAATGCTACCTAGAGTCGACAAAAGATTTATGCTGATAATCAACAATGAGACCTATATTTTTCTGATGGAGGCCTAGTATTACTCAGCATATCACCGTGGAAGAGGGTTATGAGATTCGGTATGAAGGGAAAGCATAGTCCAAGGTAAATCAACCCTTTTGAGATCCTTGATCTCATTGGAATAGTGGCCTATCGAATAACACTCCCACTGAACCTACCTCAAGTACAAGATGTATTCCATGTATCACACTTGAGGAAGAACATACTTGACCCATTTCATGTACTCAATCTAGAGGTGGTACCATTAGAGAATGACCTCTACTATGAAGATAAAACATTGAAGATATTATATCATAGGGAAAACGTTCTATGAAATAAGACAATGCCCCTCATCAAGGTGTTGTGGAGAAACCGTAAGATTGAAGAGGAAACATGGGAATATGTGGAAATGATGAAGCAGAGTTACCCACATCTATTTTACTGTGGGAAATGGAAATTTTTAGAGTGAAATTTTTAGGGGGGAATATTGTAATAACCTAAACATTTATTAATGAAAATTCCTCTGGATATATTTAAATGTATTTTTATGTTAAATGGTTTTATAAAACATATGAACTTCCTTGGTTTTATGATTTTTGATTTTTATATACCATTATAAAATGTTATCATTTCAAATATAGTCATTAAACAGTGATCACATGATTAGTATAAATATAGGGATTTAACAAATCAAATTTACTTAGACAAAGGAAGGGATTATATCATCTAGTAGAATTGCAACATATGATTCCCTTTTTTCAGAGCATGGAAAAGAGGTAGCATCACTAGGCTTTACTATTGAACAAGACCAAGCTGAGCTTCAACATGTTAATCTTGAATAGAATCCCCTATGGGGGAAGTGGAAGTTAAAAGAGAATACCACCCAAGCAATGTTATCCATGCCACTCCAAGAATTTGTCACCATTACAGACCTTACCCTTAGGTATTATGTTGGTGTTACAAGGGGTTATGTAACAAGACCCTAGAACTATGATTATTTTCCTTAGTTTTGTATATAATAAAGAATATACATTCATTATATTATAGTTAATTTGTAAAAGTTTTTAATGAAAAATAGTTTCTTATTTAATATTCAAATAAGAAATCTATTTTAATGAATTAATTGATTTTAGTATTAAATCATATATTAATAAAAAAATACTACTAAATTAATTTTTATTAAATATAAATAATGGAATAATTTTTATGAATACAAATGTATATTTTATTAAGGATTGAAAGATGTTTTTGTGAAATGGTATGAATTTTGGATAAATATCTGTCTTTATTTTAACAGTAAAAATTCACATATTTAGAAATTTATATACATAAAATAAATATTATTTTTTGAATCGTGACTTAAAAATTATCCAATGGTGAATTTTTCATAATTTTCAGAGACAGTCGATTGTTTTGGTAAAAATTAAACAATGTTTAAATATATAATGTGTTTTATAACATCATAATGACCTAATAGTGAGGTAATAAAATACAATGAAAAGGTTTTTTTGGAAATTATATGTTTTACCTTTAAAATAATTTGATTTTATATTTTTTTGATTTATTTTACAAAGCCCATGTTGACCATCCAAGACTTATAAAACATTTTAGAATTTAAAATGATTTCCTTGAGAGTGAGACTCACCTCCACATAAGAAAGCCTAATATTTTAATAATTTTTTCCATTGGAATTATAAAATTACATTTTCCCATACCCTTTGGAATAAAAAATGCACAAACACCATGATATGGTTTATTTTTTTGATTAGTATAATGTGTACTGTCCAAAACCAAAATAATAATAAATTCCATCTCTTTTCCTAATTAAACCCACTCAATCTCCCATTCCTCTACACTAAAAACATTTGGATCTAGACCAACCCCTTCCATACTCTCTCTAGAATCCTTCCAAGGTAACCTGAGCTCTCAGGAAGCCTCTCTTAGGCCCCTCCAATGCCTTCGGGATCACACTCCCATGTAAGGAATTTCTTCCTTTCTCATTTTTGTCCAAATATAATTATGATATTGTATACAATTTTTTTTCAATTAAAAATGTTGGGGAATAATTTCCCACCTCCCTCGTACTACCCGCCTTATGATTTAATGACCAGAGACATCTTTCTCTTTCATTAACGCCTCCCATGTACCCCTGTTACCATGCAAAAATTTGGTAAGGTATTTCTCTCTTCTCATTTACATTCAGGAAATTATTTTATATTATGCGTTTAAATTCCATTAATTATGTTGGTAAGTATATCTATATAAACCCTATTACTTTTCTTTTCACATATATATTATGAGATAACCCTTTCTATCTCATCAACCATATTTATTAATTATTATGTCATGTCATTATGCTGCCGAAATTGAACCACAATTTTCCATGCCAAAGTCATTTTGTAGTGAATACCATGCCCATTTCACCATCAAGGTTATTCAACATTATATTCATTTACTTATTGATTATAGAGTTTCATATGTGTATTCCACATTACTTTACAATGTAATAAATGATTATGTTGAATGATTCTATGTTGTATGATCCATGTGCCGCACTTATGCATGAACTGAAATGATTTAGAAGGGTGTACCCTGATAGCACTCCAATGCATTGGTTAAAGATTAGTATCATGATACATCAAGTAAAATGAGGTTTATATCTTGATAATTTACGTGAAATGAGGGTTTACTAATGCTTCATGTGCAATGAGCCTTGGATCATGCGAATATCATGTTAAATGTTGATGCCACATTTCCATGTATTGATAATCACACTATATCATGAATTTATGTTCATGTTTCTCTTATGATCCATTGATATTCCTATTTCCTATGATGTACTATATTATTTATATTATTATTTTTTACTTCCTTACTAGGATTTATAGCTCACCATTTATTTATTCATGTTGTCAGGATATCCCATGCCATGCTATGTATGAAGAAATGTGAGTGGTCATATAAAATAAGTTTTCAACAAAGATGCGTATCTCATGATTCAAGTTATAATGTAATGTTCCTAAGCCCAAAAGACACTAGATATCTCTATTTCCAATGTTTTATCAACTGAATATTTTATTTAATAATTTATGTTTATGTGTGAATTAATGATCAGGGTTGTTATACCAACATGACTTGCACCACCACATGGGATAAAATCCATGTTCATCCATTGGCACAACTATTTAATGAGGTGGGGAAAAACATCATTATGACAACCTCAAAATCCATGTATTCATTGATATATTTTATGAAATCATAAATCCTTCATATCTCATTCATTTGAACTCATATTTTGATTAGTGATATTTCATACTTGAGTGGTTTTTTAACATAGAATGTGGTGGTTCCATCAGAAGAGGATTTTGAGTATGATGTGGATTTTCTTGGCTGAAATTCATAGAGATGACAACTGATAATGGAATTGATTAGACATGCTTAATAGAGCTATTCTGGACTGACCCTACAGTTGGGATAGGTAGTGTAGTCCCCGATTAAGATATCGGGATGACCCTACTAATGGGCTGGGAAGTGTAGAACCTGATGAAGATACTTGTCTGAACCTCTTGATGGGATGGATAGTGTAGTCCTTGATGACGATACCAAGATTACCTATTTACTGGGAAGGTTAGTGTAGTCCCCAACAATGATATCGAGATGACCCTCTAGCGGGGCTAGGTAGTGTAGTCCATGATGATAGATTCTGGGATGACCCTCGAGCTCGGTTGGGAAGCATAGTCCATAATGATACTAGTCTAAACCTATAGCTGGGTAGGGAAATGTTGTCCACAAAAATTCAGAGAGGACCCTCAACTCTGTGACATACTGGAAAGGTGTGGTTCAACATATCTAAGGGCTTGTCAGAAAGATGGTAACATTCCCCATAGAGACACATCCATGTGATGTGACCTAAAACTATATGGGTGAGTCATTGCCACCCAATGATATTTTAATTTGGGTGTTGTGAATTGAGCCCCATTAACTTGTCTCTACAAGGAACATAGATGAGTTTCTAGTATTTTCATATGGTTTTACCATGGAACTATTGCCTACTCATCTTATTGGGATGAGATGTGAGATTAAGTTCCCATTACTGTCTAGTTTGGGATTTATTGACATAGCATAAATATATGTATATCCATATTATTATAGTACCCAGTCATCGATACTTGGTTATTGTCTTCCAGTAGAGGTGAAGACGTGCATGGTAATCCACGTACTTTCGGTGTCTTGCTTCTTATGCTAGGATGGGTTTCCTCTCTAGATATAGGTAGTGAAGACTAGATGAGGAGTTCTTCTGCTAACCATATCGAGCCCCTTGTATTTGGATGAGCCAACCTTCACCCTCTTATTGGGATGATATAGACACTTTCCATTCCCTTTTACTATACCTTGATATATTCAATGATTCTATTTAGTTTCATCTCTTACTACTACTCCTTCTCTTTTTTGTGGAATTATACTAGGTATGTATAATCTCACAACTACATGGTATTTCCAATCACATGTAGTGTATTTTATAGACTGTGGATTTGTCAGTCATGACTATATAAGTGTTTAGGGATATAGGCTGTTTACACCATGAACGACAGTCTTTGATGGGATACAAGATTTTGGCTCTCTCATTGGTTAATCTTTCACAATTTCCTTTAGGCTATGATGTGATTACAGTTTGGGAATGTTTTTCCACTTTGCATTTTAGTATTAAAAATTGTACTCTTACACAGTCTAGTGGTTCGGGCATGTTCTCATTTATTTATTGCAGTTTGATCTTTTTCTACTTTTCCTCTAAAATTTTCATCGGGTTGGCTGCATCTGTGTGTACATTTTCATAGATAAAGGCCTCCCTAAGTTTTTTGTGTCCTCACCCAGTGTCTCCCACCCCCGTAATATAAAGGCGATCTTGGTTTAGTTCTGTCTTGAGCCCTATCTTCATTTGGGTCATGAAAAAGTAGTATGAGATCAAGGTCATTCCATAGGATGTTTTTCATACATTACACATTAAAAAGGAATTTTTGGGATTAAGGGAACAATGTAACAGTGTCATGAGAGTGGATATGAGGTTGTGGAGTCTAGTGATGGTATGGGGGGATAACGTAGCCATTCACAACTGCCCTGATAACCCACTTGTCAACTCGGTACTCTGAGCCATTTGTTGTGGGGAAAATTGTAAATGTTTCATATAAGACCGAGTATCTAATTTTTCATATGGATTTATCAACCCATTAATTGGTATATATATATATATATATATATATGTTTGATCATTTGACCACAGTACTCCTTAATAATTTTTAGGATGCCTCTGCAACGACAGCATGCTAGGATAACAGCTTCAGTTCGTGATGGAAACCAGATAAGTGATGCGTCCTTAGTTCAGGGCCCATTATGTGATCCCCTTCCTCCAAGTGGATAGGTAGTAGTTCCTCCACCCATTGAGTAGTTGATAGTCCTAGGTGGGTAGGATGAGGAAGTGTGCATGCCGAGTGCACTCTGTATGTTCCAGTGATATCGACCGATGATGTTCTATGATGAGCGAGATCCCCATGAAGCAGAGGATTGTTTGGTGAATATGGTACACATTTTCAAAATAGTTCTGAGCCAGAAGGATTAGAGGGTGGCTTTGGAAAACAGCCATTTCCATGTGGAAACTGGGTGATGGTGTAAATTAGTTACCCATATGTGCGATGTGGCGGCAATCTTATGGGACGACTTCTATAAGCTATTCCATGAGGAGTATTACACCTACTTTCTACGCTCCAAATGGATTTATGAACTCATGGATCTACATCAGTGATGTATGAAAATAAAATAGTATGTGGTGGAGTTCACTAAACATACATGCTACTCTCTTGACATGACGTGAGATAGTTACTTCTGAGAATGAATGTCGAAGCAGGGATTCCATAGAGAGATATGGTCCATTGTATGCCCTTGTGGATCGCTACCTATAACGAGATTCAAAGAAGGAATTTGTGATATACAGATTCCTAGTTGAGGGATTCAAGATAGTTTTAGCTAGAAATAGGTGCAACAAGGCAATGTTATCATTAGCTGCAAGTTGTTACCAGAGATCATGTACTAAAAGACCCTTCTATGATCAGACTCAGGGGTGTGGTCAACCAGTTAAAGGAAAATACAATGAACTGAGGAAAACTGAAGAGGGATAATGCTATAACTATTATGATAAAGGTCACATGCCCAAATATTAATAGACCATGCATACTGTTCACCCCAGGTAGGAAGCTGATGGACCACCATGGAAGAGGTTGCGGCATGATTAGGGATCTCCCCATTGTGGACAAGGAGGTCCATAGGGAGGCAGATCTGGAAGAGGAGTGAGAAGAGTTGTATATGGTGGACGAAGTTATGAGATTTTATCAACACATCCACCTGTTTTCCCATGTCATGCCTAGGGATATGGTGGTCGGGGCTATAGGTTACTGCAGGCAATGAATGTCTACAACCCGATGACACATGAGATGGTTTCGAGGTACGATCGGTTTTTACTCTACACATCGCTCAGTATTAGTAGACACTGGATCGTACCATTATTTAATATATTGACTCTTTTTTTGGATGTTGGAGCACCTGATAGAGCTAATATCACAATAAGGATGTGATTTTTATACATGGAACACATCCTCTTTATATCTCATATGTTGGTAGTGTGAGCTATCTCTTGGAGGGGAGAGGTACATGTGGGACATAATAGTCATCACGATGAAACCCTATGATGACATCCTTAGCATGGATCTCCATTACAGGGTTCGATCCCAGATTGACTATCACCATAGGTTAATTAGATGCATACATGATGATGGGTTGAAGATCTCCTTTTTCACCGAGAGAGACCTCACAGAGGCACGAGTGTGTGTTGTGGGAAAGAGGAAAAGAACCTATTACCCATAAGTAAGTGAGTATGAACCCTGGTTCAGTCGACTCTTCAACCACTTGGGTACCTTCAGTTTTGAAAGATTATACATATATATTTTTTAAAGTCGTTCTAGGACTACCTCCAAGATGAGAGATGGAGTTTTTCGTTGACTTGAAGTCGATTAATTCCCCAATAACATTTACAACATATTAGTTGGAACCCACCTAGATTATAAAGCTAAAGATTATATTAGAATAACAATGTGATAAATGTTTCATCATGCACAGTTCCTCCCCCTAGGTGGCTCTAGTCTTGTTTGCGGAAAAGGAAGACTAGAGAATACCGATTTTTAGTGGTTTTTTTCGCCTAAATGAGGCCATGAAAATGATCAAGTAACCCTTTACATGGATTTAAGACCTCTTTGACCAGTTTCAAGGTGTGATATGTCTCTCCTAGATCAATATCAGGTATGGATACCACCAGCTGTGGGTTCATGAGGCTTATTTTCCAAAGACGGACTTTCAATGTCACTATTGAAACAACAAATTCCAAGTGATGGCCTTGGGTGTGACGAATACCTCTGCCATTTTCACGGTATAGACGAACAAGATCTTCCAATCATACATGGAATAGTTTTTTATTTTTATCATCTACAACATACTAATATACGCTTCCATAAAGGAGGAGCATGCAGACCCCATTAGAAGGGTCCTTGATCTACATGGAGAGACCCGATATTATGGAAATATCTCAAAATGATAGTTTTGGGTACAACAACTTCACTTTTTAGGGAATATCACTTCATAATATGGTTTATCTATGGATCTAGAAAATATTTAAGTAGTGCTTTATTGGGTGACTCCCAAGAATGTGTCATAGGTGTAGAGATTTCATGGATTAGCAGGGTACTACCAAAGATTTTTTGAAGACATCTCCAAGATCACATCCTCATTGACCACTATGTCATAGAAGGGATAGTTTTTTGCCTAGTATGAGTAGTTCCAGAACACCTTCAAAGAGTTTAGGTAGAGGCTGATGAGCTATATTATTTTGAGGCTACTAGAGAAAGGTGTTGAGTTCATGGTATATTGTGATGTGTCAGGTGATAGGATTAGGTTCATGTTGATGCAATGTCATGATATCATCACATATGGGTCGAGGTAGTTGAGACCCCATAAGCAGAACAATGCGACTCATGATCTGGAGTTAGCAATGGTAGTCTTATCTCTAAGGATTTGGATGCACTTCCTTCTAGGAGTGTGCTTCATGGTTTACTATGAACACCAGAGTGTCAGGTACATCAACACTCAGATAGACCTAAACCTGAGTGAGTGAAATTGGTTTTTGTTACTATAGGACTACATCTTCGACATAGTCTATGCACCTTGGAAGGGACACTTTTTAGCTGGTGCCCTGTAAAGACCCGTAAAATTCAAGGGAATTTTTTTCTTAATTTTCTTTGGAATTTTACAAGAGCGCCGTTTCTGACGGCACCTGATTCCGAGGCCCGGTGTGCCCGGAATCAATTTCCGAAGTTTGGCTCGGGTACGTTCAGTGAACAAACGAGCGGGAATTTCTAACTTTTGAACCGGTGCCCGGAATCGAATAACGACGGCACCGATGGAACCGTAGCGCCGGTAAACGCTTAGGAACTCCTGTTCTGGAGTTGCGTTCGTACGAGTGTTGATAATAAAAATTGTGGATGTTTACTTTGTAATTACACTACAATTTTTATTATTTTACTCTAAGTGTTATCTCTTGTTGGAAGTTGGGTAAGCACCCAACCTCCCTTGGGAGGTTATGAGGATGGTGGGGCCCACACGAACCCCACCTCTTCATATCCTCTAAAACCCCTCAACTCCCTCATAAGTTATGATATCTTAAGTTATAACTTTAGACTTAAATAAGGTGAGTTGTGTGTGTGTTTTGAATTTCAAACTCTTGAAATTCTAGTGTGTTGTTGTGTTAATAAAATAAGTTAGTCTTATTTTATTTTTGGTGTTTTAGTTTTGTCTCCTTGAGAGAGTTGGGAAGGTTCTCCTTGTTTCTTCATCTTCTTCAACCTCGACGAAGAACACGAAGAACGTCGTTCTTCAACGAAGAACTTCTTCGCCGAAGAACACGGTCCTTCCGCGACGCCGTATCCGTGACGTGACCTTCTTCTTCCGCGTCATCTCTTCCGCGACGGTTTTCCGCGACGAACGCCATCGACAACGACTCTTCCTCCGACGTCAAAGGAATCGACACCGATTTTCCACGACTACGTCAACGTGCGACTATCAATGTAGGGGTTCTTGAGTTCGTTGTTTACATTTTATTTGACATTCCTCATGTATTTCTAAGCCATTTGATAACAAACTAACGGGAGGAGGCCGGACCGCACAAACACGGCCGATCCTCCTCCCATCTTGGTTTAGTTTTATTGTGGATTGAAGCGGGGTAACGCGGTACCATTGCACCGCGCGAAAAGATTTATTTAAGGCCGGTTTGGGTCACGACGAAGAACCGCGGCCGGACGGCCACGGCGGAGCACCAAGAGGCGGCCGGCCTCGCCGGCCGTCGGAGAACAGAAGAGCCGCGGCAGAGAACCCAGGGGCGGCCGGCCTCGCCGGCCGCCGGAGATCAGAACAGCCGCGGCCCTACGGCCGCGGCGGAGCAGCCAGGGGCGCCGGCCTCGCCGGTGCCGGAGAACGGAGGAGCCGCGGCACTTCGGCCGCGGCGGAGAAAACAGGGGCGGCCGGCTTTGCCGGCCGCCGGCGACCAGGAGAGCCGCGGCCTTCAGGCCGCGGCATAGGAATGGAAGCGGCCGGCCGTGCCGGCCGCCGGCTTCAAGGGAAGCGGGACCCGCAGGTCCCGCGTGAAATGAAACGGCCGGCTCAAAGCCGGCCGTGATCCAATTAATCCGGGGGTTTGAAACCCCCGGTACTTCCTTGAGTCAGCCCCCACGTGCGGTGGGGGCCGTTTAAATAAAATAGGGGCGCGACATATTGCCGCGCCGCCCCTCTTTTTTTTCACACACTCAGCCGGACGGCCGAGTTTCCTCCGGCCACGCGGCCAGGCAGGCCGCCGGGCCGGGCCGGGTCGCGCCTGCCGGGCCGGGTCGCGCCGGGCCGGGTCGACCCGGAACCGGGTCGGGTCGCCCGGTTCGGGCCGACCCAGGGGGGGTCGGGCCGGGTCGGCCCGGACCCGGACCCCCCGTTTTCGGATCGTTTCGGTCTTTTGGCCACAACTTGAGCCACGGACCTCCGATCGACGAACCGTCTGCGGCAACGCGATCCTTGGATCGAGACGGTCGTTTCGGTATATCGCACTCAAGGTTTCGGAACACTTTGGGTTCGGCCGGGTTGGTTCGTTCACGAAACCAATCGGGCCCTCGGAGCGGAAACACTCATATTTTGAGCTACGGACGACCGATTGACGTGCCGTCAGCTTTGTTGTGTTCCTCTTAGTGAGACGGATCTTTTGGCATACTCCGCCCGAGGTTTGGACGCAGGTGGAGTATGGTCGGGTTGGTTTTTCCTTAAAAACCAACCGGGCCCCGGAGACAAAAATGCCAATAACTCTCAGACCGGGCGTCCGATCGACGCGCCGTCTGTTGCGTTGAGTTCCTATTGACGATACGGAACTTTTGGATACATCAACTCAGGACTTTGTGACAGTTGATGTATCAGCCTCTCGGCTCGTGGAGCGGACCCTCCGAACGAGCTTGCTGTGTGCGGGAACCCTAGTGCTGGCTGCGACTGTTACTGTGACTACTACTGCAACTACTGCTACTGTGACTGCGACGACGACAGTACAGAGATCCTGTGTGGATTCGACGACGACGACTACAGTACTCAGCGATCCTACGTGGAACAGTGCTACCGAACCTGTGTGAGCTGAATCTTCTGTTTACCTTGGGCGGTGGAGCGCTTGGTTGTAGCAGCATATCCTTGGCAGTGGAGCGCTCGGTTGTAGCGGCAGACCTGCGATACTGGAGACGAGCGTACAGAGTACGGAGACCGTGAAACCGGCTGAGACCTGAAGACTGCTCGACCGACTCAACTTGGAGTGAGTCGACTAGCCCAGTGGACGGAGCGCCCGGTATTCGGCGGCAGACCCACGGCGGACGGAGCGCCTGGTAGTTGGCAGCAGACCCACGGTACTCGACTGGAGGAGTACCTCTGTAGGCTATCTGGGTGAGCGCCCGGTATTTGGCAGCAGACCCTCAGCGGAAGGAACGCCCGGTAGTTGGCAGCAGACCCGCGGTACTCGACAGGAGGAGTACTTCAGCAGTCTTAGGTTAGTGAGCAGTACCTCGGAGTCGTGACAGGACCACTGTACACTTCAGAGATGGGGCTCTTCAACAGTTACGGTTTCGTTAATGAAAAACCTGGTTTGAGCTGAATCCTGTTGCTTTCCTGTGTGGATTGTGTTTTGCTATCCTGTGTGGATTACGTTTTGCTTTCCTGTGTGGAATACGTTTACTTTCCTGTGTGGACTGAGTTGTACTTGGGCTCGGAGGTTGGAGCGTATTTGAATCGATGACTTAGGTATATGTATGGGCATATACCTAAGCAGTGTTGGTTGTTACTTCGTGATTGTACCTTTCTTCGTGTTTTATCCTTTGTGGATTTGAGAGACCTTCAGGGGTCTCGGGGTCCCTACTGGGTAGCTTATACTCACCCCTGCACGGGCTTTGCCCGCACTACGTTGTGTTGGTTGCAGACGACGGACAGCGTTGATCTTAGCTGAGGCTTGCAGACCGGGATGGTACCCGGAGGTGGACCACTGGGCGGGACGTGCTCGGAGCGGACGGTGGGACCCGTGGAGCAGAGGAGCTATCTGTACCCATCCTTCAGGTGGGATTTCCAGTGGACAGCTCGGTGTAGCGGCTTTTACTTTTCAGTTGCTGTTTTCCCTTTCGAGTTGTACTTTACTTTCAGTTTTGGTTTGTATTCTGGCCCATTTACTTTTCTGCACTTTCAGTTGTACTCTGTTTTTGTTTAGTGTTTACTTTCCTCTTGCTTACTCTGTGGTGTTTGTTTACTTTACAAAGGCAATGCCTTCCCTTTTTACCGGGATTTACGCCTTGGTGCTAGTCGCCAGCCCCTGGCCTATGGAAGGCGGGCTTGGGGTAGTCACGGCACGGACCCCGAGGGTGGGTCGTGACAAATTGGTATCAGAGGAGTTCGGTTCTACCGCGAACTCTGATCTTTCTATGTGAAGCAATAATGTTTAGCGTATTGAGTGTGGTTATCAGTCCAGGGAGTCCAGTGTTGGTGCGGCGGCCGACGTATCCATACACCAGGACCCTGACTTCTGATTTCCGACTTAATGCACGAAAACATTGATTGCGTGTGTGTTTCAAAGTTTTCTTTGTGATTACTTTATATCAGCTCACCAGGTATAAGACGATGACCGTGTCACATCTGTTCAGGATGTCTCCATGCAGACAGTCAGTTGGAGTTCCGAGAGAGTACTCGATGACGGCTCACCGAGCGACGAGGCTCTGGTGCAGGGCCCTTTTTACTATGTTGGCACCCTCGGGTGGTGTACCAGTAGCACCACCACCTGTTGGGAAGCAGATGCCAACGGCTATACTAGCAAACTGTGCACGCTGGCGGAGCGCGTTGCACGAGTTCCAGCAGTAGAGGCCTCAGAAGATACGAGGCGAGGCAGATTTCCAGACAGCAGAGCAGTGGCTGGAGGCAATTGCTAGAGTTTTCCGCCCAGCTGAGACACCAGTAGGGTGGATGGTGGACTTCGCCACTAGTGTTTTCCAGTTAATGACCATGAGGATGGTCCATTTAGTGATGAGGCTTCGGTACGTGAACCGATGCCTGAGATAGTGCCTTTGGGTAGTGTGTCAGCTATACATCACTACCTGTTGGTCAGCAGTTACAACCGGCGGTACCGGTAGGTGACACATGTAAGTTTACTGCCTTACATGTGTTCTAACTTCAGATACCCTCATGTTCCGAGGTGAACCTGACTCATAGGCGGCTGAGGACTAGCTTGAGGAGGTGGCCGAGAATTTTCTATAACTTTTACAGTTTCGGTGGGACGACGTGTTGATAGCTGAGAATTCATCGAGGCGTACCGAACATATCAGGTACTCGATGGAAGCGTTTCGATCAGTGCAATAGAGGTCGGACCTCTGAGCATGGTATGTTTAAGGGCTTCTGAGCCAGCGCCTTTTCTCTATGCATTTCTACTTAGGCTAGAGTGCTAGAAGGATCCTTTGTGGTTGAGAATTCTTTGCTGATCGAATACAGCCAGAGAATGTTAGAAGTTTGGAAAGCAAGAAACTGACATCAGTCTAAGAGACTTGGGCATGTAAAATGTTTCAAGAAGAGGAAATGTTAAGGACAGATGAATCTGCAGAACAGCAGACATGGAGGCAGAGCTTGGAGAGCAGCTCGTGGTGGTGTACATTTCAACATGTTACCATCACCCGCCTTTGTAGTCCCCGCTAGACTCAGGGAGTTGGAGAGCAGGGAAAGAGGGTAGCTGCTTGAGGTCATGGAGTGCGACCAAAAAGGGGCTCTAAGGATGATTCGAAGTGCGGAATTTATCTTCTACTAGCTGCCGTAGCCACAGGCATCGAAACGAATCATCCCTTCCTTCCATGAATCTAGTCCCAGACCTAGAGATTCCGGTTAAGCCATTGACTTGACCCTCACGTCTGGAGATACCTTTGGGAGGAGACTCGATAGTCACACTTACGCCAACGGTGTGATCTGACCCTTGAGGCGAGAGTCTAGGTTAGGACCTCTTGGTGGCAGCGTCGAGGCCTTACGACGTTAGTTTGAGTATGTATTTGGCAATCACTGTTCATACTCAAATTGACGGTATTAGGCAAAAGTTGGGATGGGTTTTCCTTGGTCGGCGAAAAAGAAACCCGGGGCAGCACAAGATAAACTCGTGCATGGGAGAGTGTAGCCGATCATTCTTGGGTCGGCCAACCATACTCTCGTGGCAGCAGGAGTTTTGAGTTTCAGTTCTAACCTAAAAAGGGAGACCTTTAGAGTTCGAGGATGATCGATTCCTTGGGTGCACTTCCTTTGACAGTACGGGAACCTCCAGGTGAGCACATGGGAGCGGAAGGCTCAGATGCGTGCTCTGTACCGCTTTTGTGACCCTAGTTTTTGATGAAGCTTTACGGGGACGTAAAGCCCTGAGGTGGTAGTAATGTAAAGACCCGTAAAATTCAAGAGAATTTTTTTCTTAATTTTCTTTGGAATTTTACAAGAGCGCGGTTTCTGACGGCACCTGATTCCGAGGCCCGGTGTGCCCGGAATCAATTTCCGAAGTTTGGCTCGGGTACGTTCAGTGAACGAACGAGCGGGAATTTCTAACTTTTGAACCGGTGCCCGGAATCGAATAACGACGGCACCGATGGAACCGTAGCGCCGGTAAACGCTTAGGAACTCCTGTTCTGGAGTTGCGTTCGTACGAGTGTTGATAATAAAAATTGTGGATGTTTACTTTGTAATTACACTACAATTTTTATTATTTTACTCTAAGTGTTATCTCTTGTTGGAAGTTGGGTAACCACCCAACCTCCCTTGGGAGGTTATGAGGATGGTGGGGCCCACACGAACCCCACCTCTTCATATCCTCTAAAACCCCTCAACTCCCTCATAAGTTATGATATCTTAAGTTATAACTTTAGACTTAAATAAGGTGAGTTGTGTGTGTGTTTTGAATTTCAAACTCTTGAAATTCTAGTGTGTTGTTGTGTTAATAAAATAAGTTAGTCTTATTTTATTTTGGGTGTTTTAGTTTTGTCTCCTTGAGAGAGTTGGGAAGGTTCTCCTTGTTTCTTCATCTTCTTCAACCTCGACGAAGAACACGAAGAACGTCGTTCTTCAACGAAGAACTTCTTCGCCGAAGAACACGGTCCTTCCGCGACGCCGTATCCGTGACGTGACCTTCTTCTTCCGCGTCATCTCTTCCGCGACGGTTTTCCGCGACGAATGCCATCGACAACGACTCTTCCTCCGACGTCAAAGGAATCGACACCGATTTTCCATGACTACGTCAACGTGCGACTATCAATGTAGGGGTTCTTGAGTTCGTTGTTTACATTTTATTTGACATTCCTCATGTATTTCTAAGCCATTTGATAACAAACTAACGGGAGGAGGCCGGACCGCACAAACACGGCCGATCCTCCTCCCATCTTGGTTTAGTTTTATTGTGGATTGAAGCGGGGTAACGCGGTACCATTGCACCGCGCGAAAAGATTTATTTAAGGCCGGTTTGGGTCACGACGAAGAACCGCGGCCGGACGGCCCCGGAGGAGCACCAAGAGGCGGCCGGCCTCACCGGCCGTCGGAGAACGGAAGAGCCGCGGCAGAGAACCCAGGGGCGGCCGGCCTCGCCGGCCGCCGGAGATCAGAACAGCCGCGGCCCTACGGCCGCGGCGGAGCAGCCAGGGGCGCCGGCCTCGCCGGCGCCAGAGAACGGAGGAGCCGCGGCACTTCGGCCGCGGCGGAGAAAACAGGGGCGGCCGGCTTTGCCGGCCGCCGGCGACCAGGAGAGCCGTGGCCTTCAGGCCGCGGCATAGGAATGGAAGCGGCCGGCCGTGCCGGACGCCGGCTTCAAGGGAAGCGGGACCCGCAGGTCCCGCGTGAAATGAAACGGCCGGCTCAAAGCCGGCCGTGATCCAATTAATCCGGGGGTTTGAAACCCCCGGTACTTCCTTGAGTCAGCCCCCACGTGCGGTGGGGGCCGTTTAAATAAAATAGGGGCGTAGAATATTGCCGCGCCGCCCTTCTTTTTTTTCACACACTCGGCCGGACGGCCGAGTTTCCTCCGGCCACGCGGCCAGGCAGGCCGCCGGGCCGGGCCGGGTCGCGCCTGCGGGGCCGGGTCGCGCCGGGCCGACCCAGGGGGGGTCGGGCCGGGTCGGCCCGGACCCGGACCCCCCGTTTTCGGATCGTTTCGGTCTTTTGGCCACAACTTGAGCCACGGACCTCCGATCGACGAACCTTCTGCGGCAACGCGATCCTTGGATCGAGACGGTCATTTAGGTATATCGCACTCAAGGTTTCGGAACACTTTGGATTCGGCCGGGTTGGTTCGTTCACGAAACCAATCGGGCCCTCGGAGCAGAAACACTCATATTTTGAGCTACGGACGACCGATTGACGTGCCGTCAGCTTTGTTGTGTTCCTCTTAGTGAGACGGATCTTTTGGCATACTCCGCCCGAGGTTTGGACGCAGGTGGAGTACGGTCGGGTTGGTTTTGCCTTAAAAACCAACCGGGCCCCGGAGACGAAAATGCCAATAACTCTCAGACCGGGCGTCCGATCGACGCGTCGTCTGTTGCGTTGAGTTCCTATTGACGATACGGAACTTTTGGATACATCAACTCAGGACTTTGTGACAGTTGATGTATCAGCCTCTCGGCTCGTGGAGCGGACCCTCCGAACGAGCTTGCTGTGTGCGGGAACCCTAGTGCTGGCTGCGACTGTTACTGTGACTACTACTGCTACTACTGCTATTGTGACTGCGACGACGACAGTACAGAGATCCTGTGTGGATTCGACGACGACGACTACAGCACTCAACGATCCTACGTGGAACAGTGCTACCGAACCTGTGTGAGCTGAATCTTCTGTTTACCTTGGGCGGTGGAGTGCTTGGTTGTAGCAGCATATCCTTGGCAGTGGAGCGCTCGGTTGTAGCGGCAGACCTGCGATACTGGAGACGAGCGTACAGAGTACGGAGACCGTGAAACCGGCTGAGACCTGAAGACTGCTCGACCGACTCAACTTGGAGTGAGTCGACTAGCCCAGTGGACGGAGCGCCCGGTATTCGACGGCAGACCCACGGCGGACGGAGCGCCTGGTAGTTGGCAGCAGACCCGCGGTACTCGACTGGAGGAGTACCTCTGTAGGCTATCTGGGTGAGCGCCCGGTATTTGGCAGCAGACCCTCAGCGGACGGAGCGCCCGGTAGTTGGCAGCAGACCCGCGGTACTCGACAGGAGGAGTACTTCAGCAGTCTTAGGTTAGTGAGCAGTACCTCGGAGTCGTGACAGGACCACTGTACACTTCAGAGATGGGGCTCTTCAACAGTTACGGTTTCGTTAATGAAAAACCTGGTTTGAGCTGAATCCTGTTGCTTTCTTGTGTGGATTGTGTTGTGCTATCCTGTGTGGATTACGTTTTGCTTTCCTGTGTGGAATTCGTTTACTTTCCTGTGTGGACTGAGTTGTACTTGGGCTCGGAGGTTGGAGCGTATTTGAATCGATGACTTAGGTATATGTATGGGCATATACCTAAGCAGTGTTGGTTGTTACTTCGTGATTGTACCTTTCTTCGTGGTTTATCCTTTGTGGATTTGAGAGACCTTCAGGGGTCTCGGGGTCCCTACTGAGTAGCTTATACTCACCCCTGCACGGGCTTTTCCCGCACTACGTTGTGTTGGTTGCAGATGACGGACAGCGTTGATCTTAGCTGAGGCTTGCAGAGCGGGACGGTACCCGGAGGTGGACCACTGGGCGGGACGTGCTCGGAGCGGACGGCGGGACCCGTGGAGCAGAGGAGCTATCTGTACCCATCCTTCAGGTGGGATTTCCAGTGGATAGCTCGGTGTAGCGGCTTTTACTTTTCAGTTGTTGTTTTCCCTTTCGAGTTGTACTTTACTTTCAGTTTGGGTTTGTATTCTGGACCATTTACTTTTCCGCACTTTCAGTTGTACTCTGTTTTTGTTTAGTGTTTACTTTCCGCTTGCTTACTCTGTGGTGTTTGTTTACTTTACAAAGGCAATGCCTTCCCTTTTTACCGGGATTTACGCCTTGGTGCTAGTCGCCAGCCCCTGGCCTATGGAAGGCGGGCTTGGGGTAGTCACGGCACGGACCCCAAGGGTGGGTCGTGACATGCCCTTAGGAGGATGTCCGATGCTCACCTAGTGAGGGAGTATTTAGAGTAGTACACTTCCCTAGAGATGACCCAGATGGAGCAGGCGGGTATAATTTTCTTACAGTTGATGGTGTTGAATCCTAAACACCTTGAGCGTGTGAAAGAGTATCATCTGGGAAAAATTGACTTTAGGTTCTACATCATCATATATCCACATGGTATTTACCATAAGGATATTATAAAGGAGGGAATCATGAGATCTTGTTCCGGGGTTGACTAGTGGTACTTGTGGGGATGAAAGAAAAAGGGATGTAAGATTTCCACACATATCTGTTAGATATACATCCCTATGTGGGGATAATGTTAAAGGATCCTCAGTTTCTATTCTGGTGGTATGGCATGAGATGGAGTGTTTTTGAGTTCTAGTCATGATGTTTTATTTGTTATAAGGTGAAGGTCGAGCACCAGGTTTTAGATAAATTGTTGTAGCTGATGGAAATAATAGAGTGTAAATGGGATATAATATATATTCACTTCATGACAATGTTCCACACCCAACGAAGATCCATGATTCCAACTTGTTGGTAGTGGACCGACTCATAAATTCGGAACCCTTTCTTGCTATAAGATTGTATATTTTGGTGGAGTCATTGGGGAAGAAGTATGTCTGAGAGATCCTCCACCATCACAGGGTACCCATGAAGATTGCCTCCGATCGTGATGCTCGTTTTAAATCATATATGTGGAGATACCAACACGAGGAATTTGAGACCCACATGTGGATGAGTAAAACCTTCCACCCCAAGACGGATGGGTTGACTAAGTTCACTATCCATGTGCTATAGGATATGTTCATAGATTGAAACATAGATTTCAGCCAAATCATAGAGGAACTGCTTCCTTTGGTTGAGTTTGTGTTCAACAAAATTTACCACTCCAACATCGGCATAGATAGTTTTTAGTTCATATAAGGGAGACCCTACATGGAATACTTATACAATTAGAAGATTTAGGAGTCGTTACTTGTGGGCACATATTGGGTGCATGCAACAATATAGATGGTGCATGTCATACAAGAACAGATGAATACAGCCTAGAGCAGACAGATGTCCAACGCAAATCATCATTGTAGGCCCTTGGAGTTCGAACAGGGACACCATGTCTTCTTATGAGTTTACCCATGATGTGGGATATAGTGGTTCAGCTTGGGAAGGAAGCTATCTCCATGTTTAATTGGGATGTTTGAGATTGTGCAGAGGATTGTTGAGGTTGCCTACTGTTTCTCCGTACCCCACCGCTGGAGTGGGTGCACGACATTTTCCATGTGTCGTAGCAAATGTGGTACATGAATAACCCTACACACATCATCGACTAGTATGAGATAGACATCGAGGATGGATCCACCATTGCGGAGCACCAAGTGGAGATAAAGGACCAATAGAAACAGACTCTGTGAGGATGATCCATCTCTCTGGTTCACATGTTCAGGATGCACAAAAACGTGTAAGAGTGTTCCTATGAGCGGGAGAGCCAAATGAGGGCTCAGTATCCTGAGTTTTTTGTTTATTTTTTCTTTTTTTGGGAGGAAAATACTGAAGGAGGGAATGATATAGATAACCAATTTTTTCCTAATATGACTTTGAAATATTTCTATATTTTATTCAAATACAAGGTGTTGAGATAACGTGCGATTATAAGGTCCGGTGTGCCGTAAATTTATTTTATAAAAATATTTTATATATTCTATATTACCAAGGCATAGTTAATTAATGAAAATAGGATAAATCATAAACAGATGATCGGATCAGAAATATGATACCACGGTTTGGTCTGGAACATATGTCTTCCCCTAGGCGTGACATAAAATTATTCGGCGGTTTTCATTCATACCCCTCTAACATTTGCGGTGTTCTTATGTGACTAAATGGATTAATTTATTCAATTTATTACATAAATCCCTTCACCTGATTAAATTTTTATATATTCATGGTTATGATTTTTTGTCTCAAAAAACTATTTTGACAATGAATAATCTCTCTTTTCCTCTCCTTTAAAATAGAAAATGATGAAAAATAAAGAAGGAGTGAAAAATCCTTGGATCTAGACAAATCGAGATGTAGAAAATGCAATATACCATCCCCCTTCATCTACAAACACATAATTCACCAAAAATGATCAATCCAATCCACGTAGGACTAATATTTAGTGTTTTTATGAATTAGATTAAATTTTTGAGTATGTTGAAAATTCATTCCTCGACATAATCATTTGAATTTAAACGTTTAATGAGCCAGAGTACAAGTTTCAATTCATTAACTCTTTATCTAACCTTAATTTTTCCATTGTGTTCGGTTGGCCATGAATGCTTGGCCAATGACCCAACCCTTTATTTTGGTTCCTTTCCCCTTGATTTTTTCGCGTTAAACAATGATGTAAACCTTAGAAGTCCTCATCGAATTATTTGGGATGATCACAACCCATGGAAGGAAACTCACATTATATGTATTCCACTTCTAAGTATAAGAAAATGGGGATTCTGTAGAATTAAATCTTACCCAATAATAGATGTGTAGGTCCTCCTCGTCTGGACCTAGGGTACCATTCTCCCTAATAACCCAAACTGCTCCCATCATGGTTCATGAATGTCACCCACCGATTGTATCAACTGAGGTGATCCTTGAAAAAGTAATCAAATCCATTATAAGGATCACATAAAAGTGTTCTATTTCAAGGAGAATAAATCCCCACTTCACTGCAACCTTGGAAAATTATATAGAATAAGGAAGGAATTAGAAACCCTTCTCAGTTGTCTTTTCAAGTGGTGTAAAATATCTATAGAGAACAACATATTCCCTATTGAGATTTTAAATAATAATGAAAGATGAGTGGAGATAATGTATTTGGAATTACCTATATAAATAAACTAAATCACTGTAAATGATGAAACAATAATAGTACCTATGACTGTCATGAGTACTGTATAAAATTCCATCATTGGATGATCTATATAATATAGATACTACAATTGTATTTATTTTTGAGGTAGAATTCTAACCCATGGATATGAATTAAGGGACCTTTTTCCAATAATATGATCATTCCTTTCCTCCGTATCCACAAGAATTTTATCTCATATCAATTGATGCATCATATTCAGTCTCAATTCCTTGAGGGGATTTAAAAATAATTCTTATATGAAAAGGAATCACCTTCATATAAGGCCTATACATAAGCTCCATGAATCCACATAGATAAAACTCCATGGGTGAGTATTATTATGAGAAACACATGTTCCCAAACCTACCAAACTGGTGTAACATAATGGTCCCACCACATGTAACTATTGACGAAGGCAGTCGTGGTTGCTATGAAGAATTAGGTCAACCATTATTACCATCACCTATATATTCTCTTCTTTACTAATGGGATAATCCCACTCATGCCATATGATAGAATAATCCCTGTCAAACCTGAAATTCTAGCCTTCTTGACCTCCAACATCAATTTCTAGTTAACCACCTTAAAGGAGTTCATAAAATTAGATATGTAGACAAGAGTTTAGATATATAACCATAACACATTATCCAAACATCAATATTCAATTTTATATTGGTGATATGTTCAGGATCAATGTATTGTCACTCTAAAAAGATCATGGTATACTCTATCAGTGAATTTACCCCTGGGGAATGTGTTGGAAATCCCATGACTAGGTGAACGACATGTTTTCAGGACAAAACGGGTTGTCAAATGTGGCCTTAAAGTACAAAAATCACATCATCTCTTACGAAACATCATGAATAATGGATTACCAATATCTATGACAAAGGCAATCCAACACTAGTTGAAAAATACATTTCCACTTCCTTTTTTTATTTTCACATCAGTTATTAACCAAAATATTTGAAGGTGACATTATAAGCAATAATTTTGATGAATGTTTTATTAAAACTCACTATGAAATAATAAACTAAAGATAATTTAATCTTTCATTCCACATCAATTTTTAAACTGAAATTGATAATATATTTCCATATATATTTTATTACAAATACAAAATTAAAATTATCACATGGAAATTTCATCATACATTTTTTTTTGTAAAAAAATGATGTTGAAACACCAATTATTTATAACTTGTAAAAAATTTGTTTAAGGATATGAAAAATATTTTTTACCATAAACCGATATTTAAAGTCAAAGATGGAAATTATTTATGACTTTAAATGATGTTTTATACTAAATATCAACATTGAATGATCGGTAATATTGATTTCAAATAATTTTTAGATAAAATAATGTTAGATATTGAAAATTTTGTTTTAAAGAATATAGTAAATTAAATACAGAAAAAATATAAAAAAAACTATAATAAATAACCTAATATACATTAGACAACATATAAATAAGAGAGAAAATAGTAATATAAAATATTATTTAACAATATAAATTAGAAAAAATGATGTATATTATAAAATTTTAAACTATAATAAAATACATACATTATAATTTATAATATAATTATTCTTTGTGGTTCTCAAATAATTCCTTAGAGATCATTAGGTTGATAAGACTTTCCAATGAAAAAGGTCAAATAGTAAATTGGCTGAAAAAATATAAACTTAATCCTCCAAAAAGAACTACATGGTTCACATGAAAGGAATCTTAATCGAAGAGATTAAATTTGATGGTTATATAAAATCAATAAATATAAAATAGATTAATAATTTATATCACATAAAAAACAATGCATGGTTCGAGATGTCATGATCCAAAACGTGTGACATGCTTTTTAATTGTTCAGTAAGTTCAAATCACATGATTTATGACCAATATTATTTGTTTCATTTTTAAAAAATTTAGAGACATGTTATAAACTATATTTCAAATAATTATAGAATATTTGAGATTATGGGAACCCTATTTAATGATTTATACTCATTTTAAATGAAATCTCATTAGAAAACATTATAAATTCTATGAATATTCAGTAACTGAATGTTCCGCATTCATAATTCACATGAAAATTCAGTTAATTTTAAACCAAATTATATAATTTCGGTATACTACACAAGGTTCAAAATTATATTATTTGTTTTGAATCCATATGTAACTAAAAATAAAATATATCTGAAAAATATCATAATCATATATAATATAATAATCTTCATGGTAATTTAATAAATAAAACATGTCATAATATGAAATTATGAAACACACATTAAATATTCTAGTTAAAATATTTTGAAACTAAAAAATAATAACAACAAAATTTTAGAATACATTTTTATAAAGGAAGAACATAATTATAGAAATACCCAGAATGATCATTACTTTTTTATAAGGAAATAAATCCATTCACCTTAATACAATATTAAAATCAGGAATCTAAAATAAAACTAAAATAAATTTTATGAAATTTAAATTTAAAAATTATTCAAATTGAAATGAAAATCATTTGAATCTTTCATTAACCCAATGAAGTATATTAAAAATATTAATGAATAACTTTTAATAGTAAATTAAAATTATTCATCAATATAATTAATCAAAACCAAATTTTTTTAAAAATCCCAATTATATTTTGTGTACATCTTAATAGAAACCCGTAAAGGTTTTTACATTATATGAAATTATAAATTTTACCATTTAGAATAGTGAAACCCAAACTCCCATGGTGTTCATAAATTAGATTAAAAACAAATTCTCACTCAGACACAGATATATATATATGTGTGTGTGTGTGTGTGTGTGTGTTATTAATATCGTGTCATATATATTAATAAAATCTAAATTTAACACAATGAAATAGAACATTACTATTAGTATTTTTTTATTTATCTATATTAATTCATTATAAAATCATAAAATTCAACAAAAATTGGAATTAAAAATTTAAAATAATTTTTTTTCATTAAATAGTTAATTCAATGATACCATACACATGCTATAACAAAATAATTAGTTATTGAACATTTTTTATTTATAAAATTTATTAAAAATCTTAAAAATTAAAACAACATATCAAAACCCATAAATAAATTTATAAAAATTTAAAAATAAATAATAAATTGATTTTTAGACAAATACTTCAATTCCTGGGGGTTATAGAATGAATAAGTGAAAAAATATTTATGTATAACAAAACCAGTTAATCTAAAACAAAACATGAATATATATTATTGATAAAATTTCATAAACACTTATATAAAAATATTTATCTAGATATCAGAATATAGGTCATTGTTGATTGTGTTTTTAAAATGTAATACCTAATAAAATATTATTTTTTTCATTCAAATTCATAAATTTTAGCAAGAAAAAAATAAATAAAAATACAATATTTTTATACATTAAATAATAAAATTAAATAAATATAAACTATCTTATAAACTAATTATATCTAAAGCCTCTATTTTAATAATCAATTATTGGTAGTTCCATTTCAAATAAGTTTCCGTGATTTTTTAAAAATGTTAATAAACCTGTAAAAATGAATCCAAAATATATATATAACATGTGGTATGTAATTTTATGAATACTACTAGAAGTAAAAAATGAGGATACATGCCTAAAGAATTTTTTATAAATAGTTATAAGATTAATGATTCTTATATCCTTGTAGATCAAAGGGAAAGGCATAAAATATGAGTATTTCTAAATGAATAAAATCACTGAAAAATTTATAAACTAAATGCATCATCACATTGGGATTCTGCATATCTTGAAAAAATATTTACGTTCTAAATTAATGGGTAGAAAAGAAATATATAATTTCATGATAAATTTAGAATAATCAGTGAATTTTGATAGGCGGATAAGGAATTACGAGGGAAGAGGTCCTACCAAGATGATATAGAAGATGTAATTTAAACATTGAGATTATGCATTTGAATATTTAAAATAAACAATTCTTGATTTATGTAATAATAAAAACCATTAATACACTAAACATTACAAATAATCCAATCAAAGGATATATTAAAATTTGAAAATATACAGTTACAATTTGTTTTGGAGGTCCTAGTTTGAACAGATCTCATGAGTATGGCTAATTTATAAAATTGTATTTGACTCATCCTTAATGATAGTCGGCAATAACAATGAATTTTATAACACTAAAAATGTAATACTATTATATAAAACCTAAAATTATTATTATAAGTACCCTTGTAACATTATATCATTTTCCCTATTTTGATTTTCTCAAAAAAGAATCTCAAAACAAAATAACCAAATTCCACCATTTCCTTTGGATGATTACACTGCAATTATGAAAAATTAACCTGAAAATAATAAGAAACACGTATATATATAAGAAAAAACACATAGTATCTTATATAAAATTTATTTTCCAATAATTTGACATTTTTATATTTTATTTTCATTTTTTATTGAAAAAAAAATCTTATTTAATATTTTTTCATGACTTATATTTTCAAATACAAATTATTAATACACATATAAAAAATAATAATAAATAAAATGGAATTTATAAGAAGTAATAAATCATATTTCTTGGAAAATTATCTCAAATATTTTCTTACTCCTTTTAATACACTAATAGTTTTCACTCAAAAAACACAATGCATCAGCGATGAAAGTTACCCCATAATTTTTAATGGTACTCTTGTCATCCTAAATATTTTATGTATAATGTGTAACCCTTAATATCAAAACCATTACATTTAATCATATTAAAATATGGTCCACCTACTAACCATTTCAATGTTTTGGATGTTGATATATATATATGGTGAATTTATCATTATACCATGAAAAAATGTCATCTTATGCTTAATAATCAACCAGTTTTTATTCAGTTTAAAATATTGTACCTTTAATTCCTGAATATTTTAATATATATATATTTTAAGATAGTAAGTGTAGTTAAAAATTTATAAATGTTCCAGTATCAATTCATCACATGAAATAAACATTAACATTAATCCTTTAATGCAACTAACATCACCATCATTTGTCTTATGTATAGATTTATGGAGAAAAATATTTTCTACTTCCTATGAATAATAAGTATTAAAATAAATAAATTATTCCAATACATTTCATTGAACTATAGAGGCCCCTAATCAGTGTATATTTTAAACATATCCCTTCGACAAATTGATTTATCATAAATAAATATATCTAAGGTATAGTAATAGACCCAAATATTTTTGTATAACTCACAAGATGAATAAATAGATGAATAGTTATATCCAAAAATGTATTTGGATAATACATTTCTTGTTGAAAAATTATAAAATAATATTATATTCCCGACACATCTAAAAAAAATTCATTAATTACTTTTCTATAAATTTATTATAATTAATTACATAACCCAATGATAGTATTTATAATTGGATTTTTCAATACAATATAAAGTCTAACCAGTGCTAGTTTTAACATCATTACATTATTTTCTTGAGAATTCATAAATATTATTTTAAAATCCATTAGTGAAACCAATTTTTCTAGAATTTATCAATATTGGTTGGGTTCTACAAAACCATCCAGACACTAATAATAATTGAACATCTCAGTCCTTCCTAAAATGTGACAATAAAGAATGAAATGTGTTTTTTTCCTTTTATGGTGGTAGCTGACTCCAAATGTACTCCAATTGATATAAAAGAAAATATAGCATGAAACTCATTTTCATTATTTCCTTTTATGACTAAAAAGGTTACATTGAAACTATCATATATATTTTTCTCAATGTTCCAATCAATAATGTTATGTTTTATCTATAAAAATCACAAAGAAAATATAGTTTTAAAATTATAAAATAACTTCTCCCGTATATTTTTCATAATGATTAAAACTACCCTTCATAATAAATATGAAATTTATTTTTTCTCCCATCCATATTATTCATCTGATTATAATGGTTTTGGGACAATATTTTGATCTGGTAAACTTTTACAATCTTTTTTCAATCTATGATAAGGATTATTAATCTGAAAAAAATATTTTATTAACCATATATGTTTTTTTTATATTTTGAAATTAATTATATGATGTATCTTCACCACAAATTAGAAATTATTTTGGTCACTTAACATTGTATCTCTATAAGTTTCAATATGTAGGAAATTTCTTTATAGTGAACATTATTATACATGTAGAAAACATTTCATTTCCTATCTTCCTCAAAAACTATAAAACATATCTCCCATCGAAGATTAAATTCATCAATCAGTATAAAATTATACCCATTAATATCAATTCCCAAATTTTTTGGTCTAAAAATAATCAACATCATCGTATAATATTTTTTTTATGATGCATATATATTGGGACTAGTTTTGAAATAACAAAAAAATAGTCCCTAAAATATGTTGGCTACATAGGCTCTAATTTTAAATCATTATATCAATACATAATCCTTTTCTATGATTTATAAAATCACATAAAATATTATGAAATTATTTATTATATTAATTTAATTTGGATGAATCAATTGGTTAGTGTAAGTTACCATCATCTATGCTCTCATCTACATTAAATCTTAATATTTTTTTAATCAATTAAAATTTTAAATAAACCCCTTATATGGGTAATTATTGGAAGGTACAAAATCTCATTACTAGGAGGTTTAATTTTTGTACCATAGAGTTAATCAGAGATGAATTATTAGAATTATTATAAGAAATTAATGGAAAAAATTGTTGGATGGTACCAAATTGATGTAAGTAGGATGTTATATTCTACTAACTAAGAATAAATTATAGTTGAATTTTTCATCAATCATATAGTGTGATGTCCCAAATTTTGGAAATGTTGATAATTATTAATTTTCATTCATATATTACAGATAATCATTTGGAAAATCATGTAAATTTTTATACCCTAATATCATGAGGAATAATATTTTTTTGTCTCCTAAAAAATTTGATTATGGATGCTTTTTTCATTCTAAGAGTATATATTTTAATAGATAGTGAATCTTTATGAATCATTTATCACTCCACAAATTTTTGTGTATTCAAGTTATCTACTATCAAAACTACTAACCAGACTATAAATTTAGTGAAATATGTGAAAAATTGTCTAATAGAATCTCCATTAAATATTTCAATTGTTTTTTTATTTTTTATTTTTTCAATGAATGAATTATGAAGTAATTCATCAACATGATCCTCTATATCATTCTAAAAATGTTCATCAACATTAGAGGATTAATTTTAAATTATTACAAAATGGCATATCCAACAAGTGAAATTATGGATAATCACATAAAAAATTAAAGGATCCTTGATTTATATGGAATTTAGTATTCTCGTATTTAAACACAACATACATGGAATAAAAATCAAATCCATGTTTTATAATTTCATTTATAACATTAGAAGAAATAATCAACTCCATTGTAATATTAATCAGTAGTTTTTCATAAATTTCTCAATTTATGATATATTAAACACATATGTTCACAATATAAATGGTGAATATATTAAAATATAATAACATTTAATATTTTATATAAATATATATGTATATATATATTTTAATAATGAAATCGTATAACCAAAAATATTGGTGACAATGGGGAATTACCTATTATTAATAAAAATGAAAAGAAAAATAAATTACTATTTGCGATTTAATTTCATGATTGATGAAACTCAACTAGAGAAGACATAGTAGTTTATCAGAAGTGTTCATGAATCCAAAAATCAGAAGAAAAAAAATACACAAAACGAAAAATAAAAAATTTATAGTGGGAGATCAGGTAGTGGGATTCACTGATTAATTGAATATTCAACATTTAGAAATTTTATAGCTTATGGGGAGATAAAATATTCCTAGATCATCCTTTCCTAAAAAAATTAATAAATTAATTAAAAACACAGGTATAATGAATTTCATTTTAGGGAGATAGAATATTTCATAGGTGGAAAGGCGGAATGTGACTTCACCTAGTACAATATGTGTGATTATTCATATGGACTGATATCCCTACACATCATCCAAGTGACATGCCCATATATAATTTATAGTGGTAAATGGGTAATTATATAATCCATTGGAAAAGGATACAAGCTATTAAGATTGAATTCGTTGTGTCGAATTGGAGTAGAGACCCAATATTATTAAATTATTCCATTAGTTAGAGTAGAACCATTATCCATCAAATAAGAATATACATATATAGTTAGTTTGATTATAATATTATCGGGCTTCGAGGATAAGAATGTAGTGGGTAATGGGCTGTAGTAGTATTCAATTTATTCTAATTTTTCAATGAATCAAATACTATCAAAATTTACATCAATTCTTAATTATTTCTTATCTTGGTCAAATATTAGATGATGATAGGGGAGAGGGAGGAAAAGATCAATGGTTCATGTCTAATCCCAAATACCTGGAGTAGGGAATTAGTATTCTTAATTGTTAAAGTGTATAATGATAATAATGAAGATGTGAATCAAAGTATAAAGGAGATTAATGATCTTGATCTATTTTTTACAATGATCCTAATATAGACCAATGCTTTCACTATGATGTTGAATAGTGACATGATAGAGAACATGGAATTGATGATTGAGTGTGGTAGGAAGGAATCAATGAATTCTAGAGTATGTTACCAAAAGACACAAAATTGTCCAAACACCCCATGATTACCTTAGTTAATTATTTATTCCTATTAAAAATTAACTTTCCATTCACTCACATCAGTTTGGATTAGATGTCCCTACCATAACACATTCACCAAAACTTATCTTCCAATACAGATGCTAGTATATATAATTGTGAGTTTAATTAAGAAAAAATGGTAATATGACATTTGGGAACTATATAATAATTGTATAGTCAATGCTATGCACTTATAGGGAGGTTGTGTAGCTTTAATAAATAGTGTATCATAAAGAAACATCCATCACAATTCAGAAATCCTACCATGTGGTGGTTATCTTGAAGATGGCATAATATAGGAATCTCTTGCATGTTTTTCTGAAGAGAATGAGTTATTTTCATCACATGCATTCTTATCCTTGTAACATACACATCTTTGTATGATGGAAACAAGGTATATAGTTTGAGGTGTTGGACATGAAGTCATAATGCATAATTTTAAAATAAAAAATAGTGATACTTTTCATTTCTACTATTTCATCTTTGAAAGTTTTGGTGTGCATGAGAGAATTTAGCATTTGGTCCATTTAGAGTTTTTCCAGTCGAGTTGTTAAACTTGGTACCTTGGGGGTATTTCAATGCAATTTCGGATGTGTTAGGGAAGATATGGGGTGCTGGGGATTTCACTAATGAAATATAGGAATTCATGAATTTATTGGAGTCAAAGGACATATTGACATGGGTATCACTGGATGAAAATACACATTCTGAAATAATTGAAAAGGGGCCCACAACATTTTGAAAAATCTAAAACGATGCCTATGAAATCATCAAGTATTGAACTCTTTTTCGCATGCTATGGTTACCTACTTGAATAAATTTATGTCTAATCAATCCATTATGTTAGTGGTTCTGAAGAAGTGAAACCTGAGGATCCATAATGTTTTTATTCTACAATTTTGAATCAGATGAAAGTGTTTATTCATATTATTGATATTTTTTTTGGAATCGTGTGGTTAGGGAGAGGGCATGGGAATGTCTTTATAATTTCAAACAGTAACATGACATAGAAAAATAGTCATTTTCACGAATAAACCAAATGAGTATGTTAGCCTGGTTGGGATTAAGAGGGAAATTTAAAAGATTGAGAGACATCATTAAGAGATATGGGTTAATAGAAGTAGTTCCATTATTAATGTTATGTGAAGTATACTAACAGAGAAGATCATGGATGTTGAGAGGATCATCATGAACAAATCATAGGAATTTTTTATCAATGAGAGGGACTAAAATACATCATTCTTTCAAAAATTCTAAAAAATAGAACAAGTGAAATATTAGAGTTAATTTGAATACTGAAAAATGATCTTTCCCATCGGATGTGGATATAGACGCGAGAATGGATCTAGTTCATTTTGAAGGAATTTTGGTAGGTTTCAATATCTATGGTAAATATCCTTGGTAGGTCAAGTGAGGAAGAAGATTTTATGGGATGTATTCTCAGGTATGTTGAAATTACAGAAAATGATTATTTCATGGAACATCTAATGGTTAAAGTGATCAAGGATACCATTCTCAACCTAATGAAAGATAGTTCATACTGAAACCCAAAATTTTCATACATTACTATTAAATCATTTTATAGATAAAAAAACAAAATATTATTACACATAGAGGATCTAAAGGTTTAATGTCTCGGGAAAACTAGGACCGTACATAACAATTACAACATCAAGCATAAATATTTATTTAATTTATTCTTCTCTAGCTTCTTATTGGAACTTGTACTCTCCTTAGTACATGTATCCAGATGAGGATATACATCAAAAGGGGTGAGATAAAAGCCCAGTAAGAGGATAGATAAGAACAATATAGCATGGGGTGAGCATAATCATAACATGGGAAAAATATCACGAACATGAGAGGAGCATAAATAAAATACTTGAAATGTGGAATTGCATAAAAATGAAACATCATGTCTTAGTGGTTAACTACCACACATACTTCTGAACCAAGCTAGAATCTTGTTCACACATCATTTCACATTTACTCATGAGATTATTCACTTTACCCAATGCATTGGAGTGCTATATAATTCTAGGCACCCCAGTCACATTGAAACATTCATATTGCGCTATATAATTATGGGTGCACCTGTCACCTCATAACGTTACAATTATCATGCTTGCTGCATAGAACATATATAAAAAGTGAACATAACTAACCCATTGAATGGAATTGGTTACATATCATAATACCACATTCATAAACTTTAGGTTCCCAACATAAAGAGGTAATAACACACATGTTACAAGAACCATCCACTTTGAGAGAGAAGTAAAAGGTGTGTTCTTAAAAGAAGAGTTCTTTTGGAAAGCATTTGGTTGACATAAAAATTAGTGACAAAAAATTATATCCTTAAAATGGAAAGACAATGATGAACAAATTATATTTAAGGATTAACCAAATCAAAAAGGGAGTGAAAGAGGGAGAACCCGAAGGATGAATGTTGGGTTCGAGAATTTCCCCTTACCTTGTATCTGAATGCCTCATTCTATTTAATGTCCTATATAATGACATTATATTCACAAATTAGAAATCATAAACCATTATTACATTAATATGGTTCATTATTGTTTAATTATGTGGTTTAATGTGCCATTGGATGAGTTATAAAGTTTAAAAACATTATTTGGGAATGTTTGTTTTTATGGTTTTCTTTAGTGGTTCACTTGTATTCTTAAATTGATGTTTGGGTAGAACATGGGTAAACATCCAGAATAGATATTACATGTTATTAATGATATTACAGGATATTTAATGATCTTATAATGAGTCATATTATATCCATGTGTATGAATCATTAGATAATAATTAAATGATGATTATTTTGGTTAAAATGGGAGGTTTTTCGATCACAACGAACATGTTTTAATTTATCACTTAGTAATATGGACAAATGTTATTTCCAGAACTTTAAATAGGAAATAACACATATAAAAAATTCTTCTTCATCCAAAAAATGGTTTCATGACCAGATCTGATGGTAGAAATGTAAGAAGAAAGCATGTCGTTCTTGAAGGTGATAAATTAACACCTCACGAACAACGTTCTCTTTAATAAAATAAAAGGAAGAGGGAAAGGTGTTTGGATGATATAATAACCCATTAGCATCATAAAATTATATTATATATCTAATACTGGAGATATAATACCATTTGGATGAAGATAGGTGGGGATAGATCAAGAAATGAACTTGAACTTGAAAATAAATTAAAGGATAAGAGGGAGAGAAATTATATCCTAAATCCTACTCTTGAGATTCTCCTTAATGAAGCTAGGCATGGTATTTATATGAGACCATATACTCTTGGATGTCAGAGAGGGTCTATGTATGATGTTTTGGCAAATTTTAGAGAAGGCATGGAGCTTGAGAGTTGTGGGGAAATGAGGGTGTGGAGGGTGGTTTTTTATAGTGGAGGGGGGTTTACTTAATATAAAATTAATTAGTTTATTAATTTCCCCTAAGACAAGGAATAGCGAGTCTTCAATGACAAATAATAGTAATGTTATCATGTGATCCCGAACCAAGTGGGCTTACACCAGCAAAACATCAATCATGACTCTATAATTAGCTTATTTAGCTTATTTTTGTAAATTACGGTATTTCACAATCCATCAAAAATTCATGTATTTCAGAATAATCCCAAAATTTCACCCCAACCATTTTTCAATGTGTAGAATCCAAAAATGAAGTCCATTTTTTTAAAAAAATCTAAATATTATTAATTTAATATTTAATTAAAATCACAACTTATTATTAAAAAACCAATATTAAAACATTCATTTAGTTATTCAAAAATATAGGTACATCATACTTTCACTTGAATAATATTTTTATATTATCATAGGTAAGGTTTCTATTCATTAGGGTATATATCTATTCATAAGGGTATGTTACTATTCATAAGGGTAGGTTACTATTTACCAAAAATTATTTTTGTTTAATTAGACTCCAAAAATCATCTTGAACACAACCGTGTATGTCAGGTTTTCAAAATTCGAAACACAGAAGTGACAAACTTATGTTTAAAGGTCACTAATCACTCAGTAGTTCATTATGTTGTGTTTTAATTTTATTTTATGAAATAATTATAAGAAGGTAATTTCCATTGAAAAACATTGGGTCGTTACATTCTTCCCCCCTTAAGAAATTGTTTCCCCAAAATTTCACCTTACACACAAAGGTGAGGGTGTTTCTCCTTCGTTGACTCTTCTGGTTCCCAAGTTTCTTCCTCAAACTTATGGTTCCTCCACAAGAATTTGACAAGATGGGTTGTCTTGTTGGGTTGAACCTTATCTCTCTGATCCAGAATCATTACTGGCTGTTCTTCATAGGAGAGATCATCTCCCAGCGGCACCACCTCTGAGTTGAGTACGTGGGAGGGATCGGGTATGTACTTCTTCTAGAGTGATACGTGAAAAACATAATGCACTCAAGCCATATTCGGTGGAAGTGAAAGAAGATATGCGAAGAAACCTATGCGGTCAAGGATCTCAAAGGGTCCAATATACCTTAGGCTTAGCATCCCTTTCTTCCCGAATCGCATGACTCTCTTCCATTGAGATATTCGATGGAAGACAATATCTCCAACTTCGAACTCCAAGATCCTTCGATGGTTGTCAGCATAGCTCTTTTTCCATCTTTGAGCATCTTTGATGTGTTTCTGGATGACATGAACCTTCTCTATATTCTCTTGAACAAGATCAGGTCCAAGTAGCTTTCATTCTCCAACTTCATCCCAACAGGTTGGAGTTCTACATCGCTTTCCATATAGTGCTTCATATGGAGCCATATGAATACTCGAGTTGAATCTATTTTTGTATGAGAAGTCAACCAATGGGAGATGCTGATCCCAACCACCTTTGAATTCAAGAGAGCAGGCTCTTAGCATATCTGCAAGCATCTGAATAGTCCTTTCAGATTGGCCATCAGTTTGGGGGTGATAGGTCATGCTGAAATTTAATTCAGTACTCAACAAATGTTGAATGCTCCTCCAGAATATAGATTTGGACTTTGGATCATAGTCAAAGACAGTAGAGAGTGGAAAACCATGTATTATCACCACTTTCTTCACATATATCTTTTCATGTTGTTTAAGTGAGAGATCTTCCCAAATAGCGATAAAATGGGAAGTCTTCCTGAGTTGGTCAACCACAACCCATATCACATTATTTACCTTCGACTTCTTCAGGATACCCATTACAAAGTATATATTAACATTTTCTCATTTCCACATCTTTATAGGAAATGTCTGAATCATACCTTTGGACTTTTTTCACTCACCTTTCACTTGCTGACATACCAAGAACCTTGATATATATTTTGCAATCATCTTCTTCATGTTATTCCACCAGAAGTGTTCTCGGAGATCACGATACATCTTGGTACTCCCCGGATGGATAGAGAAAGTTGATCTATGTAAATTGTCCAATAGATCCTTCTTTATCCTGGATGATGAAGGCACAAAAATCCGCGTTCCAAACCAAATCACACCATTATCGTCGATATGGAACTCTTGTAGCTTCCCTTCCTTTACCGCATTCACCCTCTTTTGTATATCCACATCATCCCTTTGTGCTTCCTTAATATTCTCCTGGATGGATTTTTGTGCAATAATTTGGGCTAGGTAGGATGTATCCCCTGCCCTTATGATTTTCAAATCCATTATTTGCATATCCAAGAAGATAGGGTCTTTCTCAATCCGAAACATGGATAGAGTAGCATGTTCTTTTCTACATAGAGCATCAACTACCTTTTTCACCTTTCTAGGATGATTGTGAATAGAGAAATTGTAATCCTTGATTAGCTCTAACCATCTCCTTTGATGCATGTTGAGCTCCATTTGTGTGAATATATACTTTAGGCTCTTGTGGTCGGTGTATATGTCACACTTCACTCCATAAAGTTAGTGCCGCCAGGTTTTCATGGAAAAAATCACGGATTCCATCTCTAGATCATGTTTCGGGTAGTTATGATCATGGATCTTCAACTATCGTGAGGCGTAGGCTATCACATTGTCATTTTTCATGAGTATGCAACCTAAGCCTTTCTTTGAAGCAACACTTTATATCAAAAAACCTACTCCACTTTTCAGTAGTGTGAGTACAAGTGTAGTGATCAGCCTTCTCTTTATCTCCTTGATGCTTCCCACACATTCTTCCGTCCAGACATACTTTACCCCTTTCCTTGATAACTTAGTAATAGGGCTAGACAATCGTGATAAGTTTCTCACAAAATGTCGGTAGTACCCATCTAATCCAAGAAAATTACGGATTTCTATGACACTAGAGGGCCTGTGCCATTCCTTAATCGCCTTTTTCTATAAAGGATCCATAGAAATTCCCTCACTTGTGATCACATGTAACAATAATGTGACTTGCTTAATCCAAAAGTCACACTTGCTGAACATGGCGTAAAAATTATTCTTTCTTAATGTTGCCAACACAAGTCATAGATGTTCTTCATGTTCCTCCTTTCTCTTGGAGTAGATGGGAATATCATAAATAAACACTACCATAAATTTATCCAGTTAATTTCTAAAGACTATATTCATAAAATCCATGAATATTTCAGGGAAAATAGTAAGTCAGAAGGGAATCACCAAAAACTCATAGTGTCCATACCTTTTTCGAAAGGCAGTCTTCTGAATATCTTCCTTCTTCACCTTTACCTGATGATATCCAGAATGAAGATCCACCTTTGAGAAGTATTGATAACCTCTTAATAGATCTAACTAGTCATCAATCCTTGGGAGAGGAAACTTGTTCTTTATGGTGATCTTTTTGAGATCCCGATAATCGATACACAGTCTCATTTTTCCATACTTCTTCTTCACAAAGAGCACTGGCGCACCCCAAGGTGATGCAGTAGGGCATATGAACCCTTTTTTCAGATTCTCTTGCAGCCGCTTCTTTAACTCCTCCAGTTCGATAGGATCCATCCTATAGGGACACTTCGAGATAGGAGTATCTCCAGGTATGATTTCAATTGAGAACTCTACCTCATGATCCTGGGGAATTCCGAGTAACTCTTCGGGAAATAGATCGATGTATTCCCTCATGATGGGAATTTACCCAAGTTTGGCACTTTCTATCGACTTAACCATTTGGGTGAGGTATGCTTCTTCATAGGGAATCAACACACACACCATTGAAGGATTTTTCAATGGAGATTCATGATCTTCCTTGCATTTGTAGTGGAGCATGAGATGGTTCAGAATTTGAAAAGATATTTCCTTTTCCCGAAAGTTGATATGTGCTCTATATAACGTGAGCCAATCCATTCCCATTATAGCATCAAATTCCACCAATGGAAGTATTATGAGATTTTCCGGAAGAATCTTCTCACATACGCCAACATGAGAAGAGTCAAACACTTGGGTTGCAATAATTGTACCACTTGGTGTTTTTACAGATATCTATAATTCAAGTTTTTAGGGATTTGATTCTATAGTTCTAACAAACTTTAAAGATATAAAGGAATGCGTATAACTAGAATCAAATAAGGCCTTTTCCATTCTTGAGTGAATAGAATGTGAACCTTTTATGACTTCATTATCTTGATCCACTTCTGTAGTAGTGATGGAATAAGCCTTCCCTTGTTCCATTGGCTTTTGTGGTTGATGACATTGATTACCCTTGAGAACTCGAGGGTTAGTGCACTGACTTGCAATGTGCCCCAGCTCCCTACAATTGTAGCATTGAACCATGAGTGGTTCTCTCCTTTCATCTTCCACACTCTCCTTCCTTTTTGTGTCTTTTCGACACTCTTGAGCATGGTGTCCATCGTTCACACACTTGAAGTACTTCCCCATCCCTTTGAGGAAGTTTCCATTGTACAACTTCCTACATTTTTGGCATGTGGGTCGTTGAGTTTTGTTCCCACTTTTGCCATTAGATCCTCCAGCTTGAAACTCCATCTTTCATTTCATATCCCCATACCCAGGGGACCATTCTCAAAACTCCAACACCACTTTGAGAGCACATCAAACAACTTCTTCATAACTTTAAAACTCTCTAATTGCAATATCCTTTTGAAGGTGTGGTTTTAATCCACTAAAGAATCTATCTATTTTCCTATCATTGTTAATAACAAAACCCGAAACATACCTTGTAAGACTTATGAAATTATCTTTATACGTTGTGAAATATTATCCTCATTTTTGATTGAGCTCTATGAATTATCTCTCCATATTATTACGTAGAGTTCATGGGAAATACTTATTAAGAAACAATATCTTAAAGTCTTCCCATTCCATCTCTTCAATTTCCTCCCTTGGCTTGGTGTTCTTAATCAAAGCCCACCACTGATCAGCTTCTCCATCTAGATGATAAACAGCTAGAGTCACCATCTCTGTCTCCGAAAAGTGAAGCATAGAAAATATCTTCTCCATGGAGTTGACCCGCTATTCCACAACTACTGGATTGGAAGGTCCACTAAACATCAGTGGTCGTTGATGCATAAAACATTCAATATCCAGTTTTTCCCTCTTTGGTGAAGGAGGACGTTCCCCATTATTATGGTTATTGATCATAACCTGAGATTATTGGGTAAGCATCACCATGAAGTTTTAAACTCCACCTCCCAAATCATTGGGGATGTCGTTCGGGCAATAGTTTCATTGGCCCTCGCACGAGTTGTTGGCCTGATTTCTCCTGGTTCCCACCATTTTCAAAAATAGAAAAGGTTAGAACAAAACATAAGTAAACAAGTCATGAATAATTTATTCATTTAAATAATTTATACCAAAATAATTAACATATGGGATCCCTATGTAAATATTCTTGTGTGCATATCTGAACTTAGTCTCATGCTAGAGGATTTCTCTAGGGTTCACTAATCTTAATTCCCAAATTAACTGAACCTTTCCTCTGATACCAACTATAGCATCCCTGCCTTTTCTTACATTACTATTACATCATTTTAAATATCAACAACATAATAGTATTACACATAGACGATCTAATGTTTTAGTTTCTTGGGCAAACTGGGACCGTACATAACAATTACAACATCAAGCATAAACATTTATTTAATTTCTTCTTCTCTAGCTTCTTATTATAAATTGTCCTCTCCTTAGTACATGTATCCATTTGAGAATATACATAAAATGGGGTGAGCTAAAAAGACCAGTTAGAGGATAGATAAGAACAATATAGCATGGGGTTAGCATAATCATAACATGGGAAAAAGATCAGGAACATGAGAGGAGCATAAATAAAAGACTTGAAATGTGGCAATGCATAAAAATGAAACATCATGTATTAGTGGTTAAATACCACATATACTTGTGAACCAAGCTAGAATATTGTTCACACATAATTTCACATTTAATCATGAGATTCATCACTTTACTAATTCATTGGAGCACTATATAATTCTAGGTGCACCTGTCACATTGAAACATTCATATTGCACTATATAATTCCAGGCGCACCTGTCACCTCATAACATTATCATTATCATGCTTTCCACATAGAACATATATCAAAAGTGAACATAACTAATACATGGAAGGGAATGTGATACATCTCATAGTAACACATTCATAAACTTTGGGTTCCCAAAAGAAAGAGGTAATAATATGCATGTTACAAGAACCATCCAGATTGAGAGAGAAGTAAAAGGTTTGTTTTTAAAAGAAGAGTTCTCTCGGAAAGAATTTGTTTGAAATAAAAATTTGTGACAAATATTTTTATCTAAGAAAATTAAATAAAATGATTAAAAAATTATCATTAAGGAATAACCATATTAAAAAGGTAGTGAAACAGGGAAAACCCAAAGGATGAAAGTTGGGTTCGATAATTTTTCCTTACCTTGTATCTGAATGCTTCCTTCTCTTTATGCTCATGTATAATGAAATTATATTCATTAATTATAAATAATGAACCTTTTTTACATTAATATGGTTAATTATGGTTTCATTAAGTGGTTTTATGTTCCATTGGATGAGTTATAGAGTTTTAAAACATTATTCGGGAATGTTTGTTTTTATGGTTTTCTTGAGTGGATCCCTTGTATTCTTAAATTGATGATTTGGTAGACCATGGGTACACATCCAGAACTGATATTGCATGTTATTAATGATATTACAGGATATTTAATGATCTTATAATGAGTCATATTACATCCCTGTGGATGAATCATTAGATAAGAATTAAATGATGAATATTTTGGTTAATTTGGGTTGTTTTTCGATCACAACGAACTTGTTTTAATTTATCAATTAGTAATATGTCCATAAGTTATTTCAATAACTTTAAATAGGAAATAATATATATAAAATATTCTGGTTCAACCTTAAAAATTGTTTCATGACCAGATCTGAAGGTAGAAATGGAAGAAAAAAGCATGTCGTTCTTGAAGGTGATAAATTAACACCTCACATACAACGTTCTCTTTAATAAAATAAAAGGAAGAGGGAAAAGGTTTTGGATGATATTATATCCCATTGGCATCCTAAAATTCCAGTATATGTAAAATACTGGAGTTAAAATACCATTTTGTTAATGATAGGTGGGGAGAGATCAAGAAATGAACTTGAACTTGAAAGGAAATTAAAGGAGAAGAGGGAGAGAAATTACCTCTTAAATCCTATTATTGAGATTCTCCACAAGGAAGCTAGGATTTTCCTTTTGATGATACCATCAGCTCATAGACGTGGGATAGGGGCTATGGAAGATGTTTGGGCAGAGTTTAGAGAAGGCATGGAGCATGATAGGTGTGAGTAAATGAGGGCGTGAAGGGTGGTTTTTATAGCGGAGGGGAGAGGGGTTTCCTTAATATAAAATTCATTAGTTTTTTAATTTCCCCTAAGACAATGAATAATGAGTATTTAATGACCAAGAATAGTAATTTTATCATGAGATCCAGATCCAATTGGGCTTACATCAGCATAACATCACACAAGTCTCTATAATTAGCTTATTTATGTAAATTACGGTATTTCACTATTCATCCAAAATTCAACTATTTCAGAAAAATACCAAAATTTCACCCTAACCATTTTTCAATTTTTAGAATCCAAAAATGAAGTCCATTTTTCAAAAATAATTTTCTAAATATGATTAATTTAATATTTAATTAAAATCATAACTTATTATTAAAAAACCAGTTTTAAAACATTCATTTAGTTAATATAAAATATAGGTACGTCATACATTCACTTGAATACTATTTTTATACTATCATAGTTAAGGTTACTATTAATTAGGTTATGTCACTATTATTAAGGGTATGTTACTATTCATAAGGGTAGGTTACTATTCCCCAAAAATTATTTTTGTTTTATTAAACTCCAAAAATCATCTTAAACACAATCGTGTATGTCAGATTTTCAAAATTCCAAACATAGAAGTGAAAAACTTATGTTTAAAGGTCACTTATCACTTAATTGTTCATTATGTTGTGTTTTAATGTTATTTTTTGACATAATTATAAGAATATAATTTCCATTGAAAAACTTTGGGTCGTTACAGTGCACCATGCCTTGATAGATTGTTTTTTGAATTCAATGTGGTGTCCTTGGACATTATAAAGGTCTGAGTCATGGAAGTGGTACCCAACATTTTCAGATGGGGATATCTAAATATAGGTGTCTATGATTCCAAATTCATTTTGATACTGAAAATGAAATTCCCTACTTCCCTTAATCAGTTCTAGCCTGTTTTCTTGTGAATTTTTCTTACCAGTTTTTTGACAGTTTTTTCTGTAAAAGATTGAGTGGAATTATTTGAAGGCTTGTCTCAGAAGAACAACAGTATTTCATGAAAGGGACAAAAAACAAAGCGGGAATTGGTATTTTGGGATTGAAATAATGATGTAGATGCTCAATTTACAAGAGGGGGGTGAATTGTAAACTTTAAAAATTCCTTTGGAACCTTTAAAGTTAGTTATGAATAACTGTGTTTTCCTTAAGAAAAGGAAAGGGCTAAGTTTATCAAAATTAAACTTAAGAAATTCACAACACCTCTAATACCAGATGAAAACTAGGAAAGAGATTCCAAAAGTGGGTTCCGGAAATATGGTTCCAGAAATTGAAACTTAACAAAAGATTACAATATAAGATTCTACCTTAAAGCATATAGAATCTAAATGAAACAGAGTACAAGTAAGAAAGTATAAGAAAGTTATAATTTCCTTATAATACAAAATGAAGTGGAAATAAAAAAGTAGTAAAACTACAAGTAACAAGATATAAGTCTTTTAACCCAAAGATAAGGGTATCCAACAACCTTGGATAAAGGTCCCTCGATTTATACTTTCAAGCAAGTATGTCTTACCCACACCAGGGTAAGCCCTCGATATGAAGATCGGAGTGTCTCTGTATTGCTATCCCCTCAAGCCCTCAACTTCAAGGTAGTTGGCAACCTCTGTCTTCCTCAGCAAGGAAGCCCTCGAACTTCAAGGTAGTTGGTACCTCTGTCTTCCTATCCCCGAAAGTCCTCGAATGTAATCACCAACATTTGGAGTCGCACGAAGCTTTGAGAGTTAATAAGAGCCTATCTCTCTAGAAATCACTTCAAGCATGTAATCACATGAGTCGAATATCAGTCAGCCTTTCAGCACACCAGCAGCAGCAGCAGCAGCTCAACAGCAGCAGCAGCAGTACTGAGCTCTTTCAAATGAGCTCCTATTTATAGGTAAGGTCGGCCTCCTTTCCAACGGTCATATTTTCCTTAAAAATCGGAGGGACCTGTACACGTGTAACTTAACCAACGGTTAGTTCATAACAGAATACACGACATCGTTTTATAACAAAATAAGTGTAACAGAATATAAGACACTGTTTTAAATCTTAACTAAAAAGATTCGGAGTGAAGGTTCGGAGTTAAAGTTCGGAGTGTAAGGAAAATAAAGAGTAGAAAAAATATAAAGGCATAAGCAAAATGAAAGTTCGGAGTCTAAATAAATTCAGAGTGTATAAAACAAAGATGATAAGATTCTATTTAATAGATGAATTCAGAATGCGAATTCAGAATGAGAATTTGTCATCAGAATTCGTAGTGAGAATTCCTCATCAGAATTCGTAATGGGAATTCATCATCAGAATTCGTAATGAGATTTCATCTTAAGAATTCGTATTGAGAATTTGTATCCAGAATTTGGAATGAGAATTCATCATCAGAATTCGTAATGAGATTTCATCTTAAGAATTCGTAATGAGAATTCGTATCCAGAATTCGGAATGAGAATTCATCATCAGAATTCGTAATGAGAATTTGTCATCATAAATCTTAATGAAAATTCATTGTCAGAATTCGTAATGAGAATTCAATGTCGAACTTCATAAGGATTCATATCCTGAATCTGGAATATAACTTAGTCAGAGTTCGTATCCGGAATTCAGAATGATACTTTATTACAGTTCTCATCTGGAATTCGGAGTGAAACTTCCTTACAGTTCTTATCCAGAATTCGGATCATAAAACAGAATACTTTATATCAAAGTTTCAAAAAAATCCGAGAAAACATAAATGAATCCGAATTTTATACTTAGGAAAAATATGAATGAAAATATGATAAGAATAATTTTTCTTACAAAAGCGATTTTCCTTATAAAAGCGATTTTCCTTATAAAAGCGATTTTCCTTATAAAAGCAATTTTCCTTAAAGATAAGGTGTTTGTGATTTTCAAAACAAGAAGGAATGGAAAAGTCATAAGGAAAACCTTATTGACTCAATAGGTATTACCAATTAAATTATTGAGGATATTAAAATTATATAAATTGGATTAAATGTGATCATTCATGTTGACATTGGAAAATATTATGATAATCTTGAGTGGGGATTCATCATACATGTTATTAAAACGATTGATTTTTTGGAATTTTTCGTCGAATTCTATTAATGGGATTATTTCACATAATTTTTTCAGATGAAATTTAGTTTTTATTAATTTAATTAGAAGCTCTATCCATCATTTTATAAGAACCAGGGGGATTTATTGATAATTGTGTGGTCAGATCATCAATTCTAGGAAAAGTAATATATTTATTTCCAATAATTGTTTAGGAAAATAGATTAGCGCAATGGATGAGATATTGGGTAAGAAATGGATAAACCACCAATGAAATATCATGTAGCACATTTGTCCAAAGGAAAAATAAACAAATCTAATTGGTGATTTCATAAACTATATCATAAAGATAATTTGAAATTAGAATAGCATGTTCCAATCGTTTATAGGTAGGGTAGCATTTATCAATAGCCTGTTAACATTAATTAGAATGCATAAATTATCTACTATCATCCCACAAAAGTACACCATCTTCATGATATAAAACATGGTCACAACATTTATATGGGATTGGAATAAGGTAGGTCGTTTTCATTTAAATTCATGGAAATGAATGGAAAATTTGATTGAAGAAGGTATAATTTACCATCATGATGTTGTCAAAACCATGAAATCGATGCAGGCACGACTAGATTAGGACGTGCATGAAGGTATATCTTTAGGTTTTAAATTTATTAGGATCATTAATGGTGGTATATGGGATGATTGGGAATGTTAATAGAAGATACATTCACATATATCAAGATACAAGTCAGAACATATGGGGGAACAACATGGAAACACCCATTGGCAAGGGGAGAGTAATGATACTATGTTATGGAAGGAAACTTTTTATGGTGAGGGTTTATACTTCTCAAGGTATCCATTTCCAAAAATATATTTTAATTAGGCATGGGAAAATATTACATTGATGAAGGCCATTATTAATGAGGATAGGTGGGGTATTTTTTGAAACATAAATATGATTGAGAACCAGATAGATATTCTTTTATGATTTTTCCTTTTGGTAGGTTCAATAGAAATAAAAATAAGATACTTTCTCAGGTTGGGAATGATCTGGATGAGTGGGAATCAATGTTATGGGGAAGGTAAATTTATACAAAATTTCTCTTCAATGTATGGATGGATATAAAATAGTAGATTCAAATGGATAAATATCTGTAAAAGGGTGAAAATTACATCTCGATTCCATTATTGTGTTAGACCATAGTCAAAATTTATAGTTCATTTCTTATTATAAGTAGAATGTGTGAGAAAAATATGGGATCACATGGGGAAAATACTAATAATAAAAAATAAATTAACTTAATGGTATTAATTTCTCACCGTTTGGTTATATGGAGTGGGGAAACAAGGGATGTAAATTAAGATAGGTGGTTTAATATTTGTTGAAATTTTCGAGAATATTTGTGAAGTATGAAACCAAGATAGAGATTATGTAAGATAATATTACCAGTTTCATTAGGTGAGGATGAAGGAACTTGTTTCAAAACTATGGTCGACCATCCGAGGTGGCTTGAATTTTACTATAATAAGAAGATTCCTTCCAAGGCCTAAAGTAAGTATGGACTCACAACCCAGCATTCAAGGTAGATGAATCAGATAGAATCCCCCAGTCAATGCAATGATGATAAATATTAATGATTCTTTCATGGATGGAGATATGTGGTGTGGAGGGCTAGTGAGATACCACATAGGACTCATTGTCATGCGTTTAGCACATAGTATGGATTAGGAAACTCCATTTTTGTAGAGGATAGATCAATGTATAAATGAATATTGTTCTGTGAAAGGTATATTTTTCTAGTTGATGATGTGAAGTATGACTCATAGGTTTTATTTTCGATCCTACAATGGAAAGTGGATCCCCCATGGGGTTCAACAAACATCATTACAAATTATAAATATACAACCAACCCAGACAGTCTTTTTGGACTTGTTTTTAAAGAGGGGAGGTTTGTGGTTGATGTCTTATCCTTTGTGGGTAGAGCGGATGAGGATATCATTATTTACACCATCATAGATTCCTTCCTGAATTAATGTAAGAACATTATTCTAGGGTATTCCCTTGACCTGCACCACATCATACCTCCTTTATTCAGTTGTTGGTCTTATTGCTTTACGTTTTGTAAGCCTTCACTTTTCTCTAAATAAAATAAAATTTCTTCATAAAATAACCAATCAATTGAAATCTTGTCATTTTCAAGCTTATGTTCACTCCTCGATGTGTTTTTTATATTTTTATTTTTGAGTACATTACACATCATTTTTGGATCTTTTAGGATGATATTACATTAATAAAAATACAGATACTTACCCAAGTAGTGACATTTCTACCATATCAAGGAATTGTTTGGATTGTGTATCTATGTTCATCTATCATCCCTCCCAGTGCTCTATAATCATAAATAATCAAAACATTATGAGTGATTGTTGTAGTAATGCATAAAATTCCAAAAAATTATAGACTATATTCCCTTGGATGTTTCCGTCAAGGTATTCAATATGGGCTGGGGTGATTTTATGATGTTAAAATTCACCCCACATAATGTTAATTATAGTTTTTATTAATTGGTGGGGTGAAATATTATAATCTTAAAAATTATTCAAACACATGTATTGGATAAAATAGTAGGTCAATCCAATAAACCCTTCTTTCATGAGTTTTGAAAAAAGGGGTCATCAAATGGGAAATAGAGAAAGGAAAATTCTATATCATGATTTTTTAAAATGAAAACATATATTAAAATTGAGTTATGAAATACTTGAAAAGATAAACCACTACTTATGGTTGAGAAATTTCATCTAGATTATTTGAATAATTTTTTATGCCTAGTTCATAAAAGGATATGATCCAAAAATTATAGTAGGGAGGAAAAAAATATATAATAAAAAGATTGGTTAATCTCATCCCATAGGTTTGGATGCATTATTACCTCTATCATTTCCCATATAATCACTAAAAAACAAAATTATATATTTGTTATTTCCAAAATAAGGGATAAAACACATCCTAAAGTATTAGCCAAAATTTATTCCTTATCATAGGAGGTCTATATTTTGCAGGATGGGGTAAAACGACAATAAAATTACCCGATAATATTCATCAACATAATCACATTATTCACCCTCTCAATCATAAAAAATTTTATTGGATCGTAGAATAATTAATCTAAAAATGACAACCTATAAACAAAATCCAAATTAATATATATGGTAATTCATAATGTATTGATAAAAAACATTTAAATGTAAAAAATTATGAGATCTTATCAAATATAAAAATTAAAATAAGATGATGTTGTTCCCCATAGGAGAAATTCATTTACTTATAAGTATCTATAATACTCTAATAAAAATAAAAAAAAATTATTTTAGTAATTGAATTCACGTCAGTTAATGTGGTCGATATTGACCTCATTAATATCATAGAGTATAATACTGATTTTTTTTAAAATAAAAATAGGATACATCGGTAAAAAAAATCATTCTCAATAAAATATTAGATTTTTATATTTATACAGGAAATATAAGGCAAAATAATACCTATGATCTCTTCTTAAAGGAAAGTTAACAAAATCCTATTACGCTATAACCAATGAAAAAATTTTGTTTGGAAACATCCTCCACCCAACCAACACCCAATGGAATTAAAATTTATTCTACATAGAAATAGATTTATTCGCATTAAACTAAATGATAGAAATTACGGAAAAAAAAAATTCAATAAAACATGTGGAATCATACAAATAAATTTAATGTATGGAGATGAAATAGCCTTCCCATCATAATATGGTCTTATTTAGAATGAATAATGTTTTTAAGAATCAACGGTAGGGTTGATATGGATTACTGTTATATGTTTCAATAATCATGATAATATTTTCACATTTATGTTTGATTATCTAGAAATCCCATTCATATGGAAAAAACAACTAGTATTTAGGATTAGTATTATTTGGTAAAAATACTGAGGTTAACCTTTATAGGTGTTGGACAACCGATAATATGATTCTGTGATAACATTCCCCAATCATTTTCAACACATGTTATATTGTTTCCATAGATTATTGAGTCCCTTACTACTCAAATGGGGGTTTATAATGTCATTATGCACCTGTGTATCCAATTTGTAAATAATTCCATGATTTTGTAAATATTACCCCCACCAACATTTTTTTAGAATCCTATATTTTACGTTTTAAAGGGAATTGATGATCCACTATAATAAATCATATAATTTTCTTCATGGAGTGGGATAATTTTGAGAAAAATATATAATTTATATAACAAAATATGATTTTCATCATGGAAAAATTATATGGACACATGATTTTCTGGTATAAAATAATGTAATCATATCCATTTCAAGTAGATAATATTTTCCTTGAATATTAAACTATCAATTTGTTATAAAAAAATAAATATGAGAATTTATTACCTCTCAAAAATGAAACAACCTGTAATTCAAAAGATCAATAATATAATTTCTCTATGGTGGTGTTCAATATACTCCTTAGATATGAAGAACTAGTTAGAATAGTTGTTAGATATATATTTATGGAATATCCTTGAAATGGATAAAAATTACATATTATTTTAAAGGATATTAGTAAAATCAATTAATCCACAATAGTAGAATATTGGATAGACGAATATATTTAATAATAAAAAGAAAATTCACAATGAAATTGATATACATTGTTAAAGAATTATTGTAAAGTGAAATCCACTACCATCACACTAAAACTAGTACTGATTCTATGTTAGTTGTAGACTCTAAAAATATATTTTCAAATGTATTACATCCTACTATAAAATAATAAAAATTAGAGCTTCATAATGAATGTAAATATGAGGAGGAAAAGGTATAGAAATAGTAAAACATAAAATATTAGTTGAATTTTTTTTACAACATTTAAAATGAACATGTACATGTAATTTTCAAAGATTGTATGGAATATAACTTATTATCCTTGCCTAATAATAAAATACTATATGATATAAGGATATATTCACATACCAAACACTTATTATTATATATAATATTAGGGAATAAAATCTAGTAATACATTATTCTCAGAGGATAACATTATATGATGGTGGATAAGAGGTATGCTAGGAACATAAATACACAAGATCATGTCACTTTTGTTTCATCTTCTATACCTAAAGGAAGAGATTGGTAGTAAATCCCATATAAGAAAGTGATAATATTTGATGAATAGGTGAAATAAAATTTGATCAACCACACACACACACACACTTTTTTGAATCAACCAATCATCCACCCAATTACCTTTTAATTTTCTCTAGCACCACCTTCTTCCCCACTGCCTTCTAAAATTCTCTTAAATCTCAACTAGGAAAATAGAAATATGAATGTGAAGCCTCAGTGTGTATCCAAAACCATATAGATTCAACTTAATTTCATACCCACATCATTTTATTTTTGGACATCATATATTTAAATTTAATTTTCTTTCTATGAAGTGAAAATAAATTATTTTTAAAAAATATATTCCCTTTTAAAAACTCATTCACTAAAAAAATGCAATTTCTGAAAAATTGGACCACAATTAAAATCATAGAGGATACTTAAATGGATTTAGGAGACATTCTTGAGGTAGATCTTGATGTTCAGGTTTTATCCTTTCAAAAATCATACATTAAACCCAAACTGGAAGATGAATAATTTAGAAAGATCAATGGGGGAATAAATCAAATCCTAAATCATAGAGTCCTCTATCTAATAGAATCATATATATAGAAAAACAAGAAAATAGTAATCTAGATCATTATAGGATTAGGGAAGTTAAAATAGACCTAATATATAGAAAATAATACATTCCCCAAATTTTTACCATTTGATTATATCGTTACTACAATGGAGTTAGCCTACTATACCCTAGGATAAGTAATAGTCACATTGAAAAAAGAACTGGATATAATAAAATTGAATCATATTAAATCATATATATATTTTTTTTGAATTATTATCTTCATTTATTTGGTTAATATTTGAATGTAGCCTTGAGATTTCCTTATTGAGGCACTTTCAAGTCCTCAAGCGTTCGAGACTAAGGGGGTTGTATAAAGAAATATTATACATATATATATTCTAAATAATATTTAAGAATAATTTCATTTATAGAGAATGATTTTGAACCCACCATAAAGGGACACATTGAGAAAATTTATATATCCATAAATCATTATGATGTCAACATTCAACATTCATAAATTTACCCCATTAGAATTTAAAATCTACAATATTTGGAATACAAAGAGTCTAAAATACTCCCATACAACATGAAAATCCTTGTGTTTTGAAGAATACATTAAATATAGATGATGAATTATTTTATATGTTTTAAATCACTATTTATAATTATTTTCAATGATGTTAAAATAATTTGAATTTGAATATACCTATAAGATCGTCAGATGTATGTTCATTGTAATTTCAATATAAATCCACTAAAAATTATTACCCTTGGTTGGTGAAACCATCAAAAGTAGGAGAACCATTTATGTGGGTTCTAGAATTTTTTGTTTACAGTAATGAGAGACTTCAAAAAAAATTATAATATGTAAGGATTGTGTCACTAGTATTAATGTATTATATTAGAGGTGAATGTTATTGGTGGATTGGAAAAAAATCATCAAGGTCATCATATGTAGTATATAAATATGACGACTGATTTCCATAATTTTCATTTGAATAATTTATTATGTAGATGGAAAATTATCTCACTGAATATGACTATATTGATATTATATTTGAATAATTATGAATTATAAGGTCTAAAATAATATTTATATTCCTTGAAAAAATATTCCCCTCAATATATTAAATTTTTAATTTGTGTCATGAAGATTACTATAATGACAGATTATAAAACAAATAAACAAATATCTAAATAATACAAATTATTTAGAATTGAATGATAGAATTTTAATACTTTGGACATGGTAGGTCAATCGATAAAATAGTGCAGATGATTGTGAAAACTGCATCAACTACCGATGTGGGTTCCCATGGAACTCATTCAAGAATAAAACTACAATTGGATATTTCATAAAGAGAATGTCCCAATAAAAATACAATATAGTATTTCTTCCATATTAAATGGATCTCTTATATATATATATATATAAGATTTAATTATTTAAATAATAACAACGATAAAATCCATTTTCACTAACTATTTGTAATATGGGTCACATACTATCATCTAAAAGATTGATTCAAGGGAGTTTCCTTAAACCTCAAGATATAAGAGTAAGAATAAGGTATAGTGGATGATGATGTAAAAGGAGTAGTTTATTTCATATTGAAACAATTCTATAAAGACAGTAGATGATAATTTAAGGGGTAATTAGTTATGAAATTAAAAGATTATAAGTTCATTTGTAAGTACTATGTGGTGTGAATAATTGAACCAAACGAAATATATAATATCAATAAATGAAGAAAATAGAAGTGAAATTACCATTGTAAACTACCTCCCCGCATGAATAGATAAAAATACCTAGAAGATAAAATAAATCTAGATTTACATAGATGGTTTTATGAGTGATGGTGGGGATGTTGATTTCTAATAAAAGTAGGCAACATTATGGGGTGTAGAGCGAGTGAGCAGTTGTGTATGAGTGTGAAGTAGAGTATGTCATGAAAATAGTATCATAATTCCTCTAAAATATTGGTATATAATGAATAATTATCTTCAATAGAAGCTAAGTTATTATATACTACTATAAGAAACTGTATAATTAACCAAAAAAAGAAACTGCCAATACTCATATGGGAATGCAGTGTTTCATATGAGTTTTAATGAAATTTGATGTCCATTATAACCACGTTTATGCATAAAGAAATCATTTTTGTGATAATTTTTTTCCCATGAAACTATATTGATGATCATAACAGAGGTAGATGAAATATTAGATAAATTTTTTATTCATTAGACACAAATCATTTGATATTGAAATAATGTGAAGTAGTATTTTTTTAATGAAATATTAAAATTCACCAAAAGATGTTCTAGAACATGTTTTAGGATTCTTTATCATGGAATATAATATTATTATGAGAAGTAAAATTAAAATTAAAAAAGAAGAATTATGATTCTATAGGAATTAGTGTTAATGGATGTGAAAAAAGGATTCATAAGTTGAGTGATGTTTGGTTTTACCAAAAATTGTTTCACAATCCTAATCCATTGAATTAAAAAGGTGATGAGAAAGTGTATTTTCCTACTATATAAACACTATCTATACATTAATTTATTTCATATGGTAATATTCTTGAAAATAATTTAGTTAGAATGAAATAGTAGTGAGTTATTGTTTTGAAAGAAGCAGAGAGAATTATTTTTGAGTTTTATGATATTACAATTTCAAGGGATTAATTAATATGGAAAAGTATATGGTTAATATATGATATCGTAGTGATGGGATTAATATATGTTGCGATAAAATGAGCATAAAAATAGGTATAACTATGAAATTTTTTGAATGCATATGAGATTATTAATATATAGTTTGAACTATTTTTTGTAGAAAAAATTATGTTCACTAAAAATTAATCTAAATTTTCATTTAATGTAAAAAAATAAAATTTTATAAGAAGGTTGAGTCAAATGAAAATGTTTGGTTTACAGAATATATATCGATCAATGATTTTGAAATATTCATGTGTATAGAAATGTTTTTTATTTCTAGAAAAATGATGGTAAATATTTTCATGGAAAATTTAAAACAATAGAATTGTTCAGGCAGTGAGGATTAATTCAGAAGAGTTAATGTTTAGTTAAAATCTAAAACAATAATCTGATTGAAAATAAATAAAATTGTTGATTTTAACCTATACATTCAAATTTAAGATATTCATGAATGGATATTTGTGAATCTTTTCATATTATGTAGAATAATTTAAAGATGAATTTACACTATTTTTGTGGAGATATCAATTGAATATATACTTTTAAATGATTTAATAATGCGATAAAAGTAGAAAATTTTGCATGCCTTGTATTTAAATGATAAAAAATCTATAGACAATTCAAATAAAATAGTATAAAATTTATCATGTACATTTAGATTTTAGTGACTATATATTTTTATCATTTAGAAGAGAAGTTACAAAACTAAGAAGATATGAAGGAAGGGAGTATCCTAAAAATATTAATAGGATGTTTGTTTTGGTCAATGACCTTTGATGACTGGAACATGATATCTTACAGAATAATAAAAAGGTCTCCAAATTTAGAAAATGTGTTGAATATGGGGAAAAACTAATTATAACCTATATAAGATATAAATTTTGAATTTGATAAGATGGAGAGAGTCCCAAAATAAGGATTATTATATGTAGAATGTCAGTGATGAGAATGAATTTTTAATTTATGAAGATATTTTAGTTGAATATCTGTGTACAGTCTGGTGGTTCTTACATAGTAACAAGTAGTGTATAATATTAAGTTATTATCAAGAGACCACTTTTTGTACATGATGTTTTATGGGTTAATGATAATAAAATCTCAAACATATTTTAATTGATATTAATAATATTAGTAGAAAATATGTTTTTATGATAACAACCGAATACAGTATAATGTTGGTTCTCAATTGAAAGTGGATCCTTGTAAAATTATGTATGTGATATTTACTTTACATTATCTATATTTCATAAGTGAAATGTTCTGATGCTTCATAGTTAAGATAGATATGTCCTAAATAATTATAAAGGATGAATTATTATTTTTAAAAGATAATGATTACGTGGATATTAATCAGTCAAATCTAGTAGGAATTGATATACCACCTCTTGTAGGGAGACCAAATGATCCTCCAAGTCTCTCAAGTGGTATCAAAGCTAGGTTCCCTATGAATAGATCTAAATGATTATTCGTTATCATAATTAACTAGTTCTTAATATTTTCATATTTTAAGAAGGAAAAAATATCATTCTATAAGTGAAAGATGTTATAAATATGCCTTATTTTGAATATTAGATTGTTGGGATATAGTTTATATTCACATAAGAAACTTATGTTATTGAAAAAATTACAATTTAGGCTGAAATAATACACAAAATGAATAAGAAAAAATCGTAGAAGGTTTAAAAGTTTATTCCCCAAAATTAGTGGATGTTTAATCCACCATAATCATATATTAACACAATTGTTATGATTATTTAAATTTATATTATTATTAATGTTATAGAGTAATAATGCACTTGTTAGGATTTGAATGAATATATTAAAACAAAAGAGGAAATTTACTTTAAAATATATGATAACATGAAGAATTACACTATTGAGGTTATTGGATATATAATATACTTTTAAAATTTTAAAAGGATGAAATAATAGTGATTTAAATATTACACAATGTGTGGATGATTCATTGGGTAAGAAAGTACATATGCCAAATTCAACCGCAAAACTCATAGTAACAACCCAATATTTAACTTTATATTCTCCTTAAATAAGTACTGTATTTAATAGACTGATTCAAACACTATTAAAAATGTAAATTATGGACCATGATATATTTTTAAGATCAAATATAACCGTGAAAACATACCCTTAAAATTATAAGTATAAATTTTAGTATCTATGTTTAAAAATTATTAAAATAAATATGGAGAAATGAATTATTGATGTTGAGTACTTCCTTATTAAGCACATTTTTTAGCGAAGAACGGAGATAGATTCTAAATGGGTTTTATAGAACATTCCCAAACAAAATATGACCAATTACTATTTGAGAAAACTATATAAATGAAATTTTCATGCTTGTATTGATGGCTATAGAATCAATACAGGCTGAACCACTACCCAAAAATACATCATGATTTTAAATAATTCTTCTTAATTAGACATATATCATAATGTGTTGTGTATATAAAAATTATGATTATATCAAAATGTAATAAAATAATTTTATAAAACAATTTATAAACGATTTTAATTTTTTTTGAAATATCATTTTTTCTCAATTCACAGTATGATTAGAAATATATTTTCCAGAAATAATAATTTTAATTCAACTGAATTCATTTGTTATAATTGAATAATAAAAATATGTATTAATCTTATGAATAAAATTTTAAAATAAAAATAAGTATAAATTTATATGAATAAGTATAGTTAATTTACAAAAATTTTTATATGATAACATATTTTCGTTCAATTTTCTATTCGTAATTTGGATTTTTTATAAATATTATGTTTTCAATTTGAAAAAATTTACTTCATTTTTTTATTTATCAATGTTATTTATTAATATATTTTTTTGAATTTTATATTAAAAGCATACTTTTAAGTGAATAGTGCAATATATCATTTGTACAGATTCTATGACTTTTATACCAATATTATTATATAAGTATGACATATAAATTAGATGAAATTTTTCAAAAAATGTATTTATTTTATAATTGAAATTATACATTTTAGAATATTGATTATAATTTTTCAAACTATATTTGATATTCGAGAATTCAAGAAAAATAAATCTAAAAAATTATTATAATGATTTATAGAATAATTTTATTAAATTTAATTATTAAAATTCTAGATTTTTAATTAAGGAATTAGGATTTAGTATTTTGAATCAAATGGTCCAAATTATCTAATACCAACTATTTTATTTTTATCGATAAATTATATGATGCTTTAGGTAAAAACTTATTAATGAATTTTTAAAAATATCAGTATACATTTTAATTCGCGGGATAAGGTGTCCTCAAACATGTAAAAACGTTTTTATAATTGATTATATGATATATTTTTTAATTTATATCAACCTCCACTAAATTATTAACAATTTATTGAGCCACATGACATGTGTAACAAGTGTTCACTCTAATTTAATGTAAAATAATTACAAAATACAATGCTCGCCACTTTTAAAAGGGGCCTCTCACTACCCCTTCAATACCAATTTAAAAAATTGTTTTTCCACTATAATAACATCCTCATTTAATTTCTGAGAGTTTTTTAAGGCTCGCACTCTTTTTCTCATTATATATTAGCAATATCCCTTCATTTCCATGGAACCCTCTAAGAGGAACACACTGTTATCACCATAAATTCAATATTTTATCATTAAATTATCTTATACTTACATTTAAAATATTTTTTCTAGATATTATATTATGAATTTTTTATTTATTGTATAATGAATTTTATTATAATATGGAAATAAACATAAAAAACCTCTATCTTAGACCTTTAAAAAAGTGAAAACCTTAGTTGTGTGTGTGCAGACTACTACCTGCATGAAGTTAGAAGTTCATTTTTGTAAATACTTCCTTTCATAGACAGATATAAGATTATATAAATGGATATATATTATTTTAATGATATGAATATGGTTTTTGTAATAGAAATTTAATATCCTCTTAATGATATGTGTGATAAAAATCCACATTTAATTAACTGTCTTAATGATGTAAAGTAAGAGTATGAAAATGTATTTATACTATGTAATTATTTCTCAAACATCCATAATTTTCTAAATTATTTATAATTATTTTCTATACCTACAATTATCTATGAAATTAAATCATCATTCTACACATATAATTATTTTGAAACTAAATCACTTAATAATTATCAATTAATCATGATATATTCATGTTTGGCATAGTTTGGGAACCAATATGAAAAATGTTATGAAATTATATAATGGATGACTATGATAACATAATTTACTTTGAAATATGGAATAAATACATAAATATGGATTTATTGGAAGTTATATATCAATAAATAACTCAATTATTGTGAAAAAACATATCATTGGTTATGAATAATTTAAATATTCATATTATAAATTTCATTTTTTAAGAAAAATAACAACACACTAAGGAATGAAAATGAAGTACATAAGATCAAAACAAATCATCACTTATTATAATATTATGTATCTGTGAAATATAAACTTTGGAAGGAGAAAGAATACTGACATCAATCTTTGGAAACTAATATAAACTATAAATTTTTTAAAACCCCTGATGTGTGAAAATATGTAAAATATAACTAATATATATTTATAGATTGATTATAAATGAATATAAAAAAGAATTATAGTTATGAATAATTTTTTTAGTTATTAAACTAACAAATATATTTTAATTATTTAGGGTTTTTGGTGCATCACAGAATAAATCTGGGCCAAGGTAAAGTTTTCTATCTCAAAATTCCTCCCTTTGAGACATGTTTTTAAATTATCAAAATAATTTAATTTATATGGTTTATGAAATTCTATTGATACTCTATTTTAATAAAATAGGTAACAAGAATCATGAAGATAATCATCAATATGTTAAATTATCAAAGGATCTTAATAGAATCTAAGAGACCTATCCAAATTCACTTATGAGAATAACTCATGTGTGCCAATTGCCTAGTACAGCTACTACCTTTATAGTACAAAATGTTCATCTCCCATATACGGAATCCTTGGGTGAAATATCTATGAAGAGGACCATTGTAGCCTATAGATTGTTCCAACTCTTCATTGGACACCTACATCGAGGACCTAAGCAGTGGACTGATACTGACGACAACCTTCAACAAGGGACACTTCTTGCAAATAAATAGGAATCCTAGGCTCATAATTTAAACAACTGATAAATCAAAAGAATCCCTAGTGCTCCCATTGTGCATCCATTTCCCCTAGATCACCCAATATCTCTCAGGAAACTCTATAAAACACAACAAAATAGATATTTAAGGGAATAATCAATATAAATAATCTTTAAAGGTCTAAATACATAAGACACCTACATAAGGACTGTTCTCTCCTAAGGAGAAACCTTCTGTGAAAGGACCCTCTCTAGAATAATAGACCTATGTGAGACCCTTTTAGAAAAACAAGAGGATACCAAGGTTGTCTTTTCTAAATCCTTATCCACGTTTTATCACCTAAGTTTCTATTAATCAATGAATATCCATCTCATGCTGGCATGTCCTCCATGCATGATGAATTTTCAGTTCCTCCCAGGGTCAGTGTGGCCCACCCACAAGGAATAACCACATAGAGAACTTGGTCCTAGGATCTACTAGAGTCACCATTTGATCTGTCTTCCAAATAATCTAATGGAAGTTTTCCTCTCTCCTAGATTCCCTTATCTGAAATGGATTAAGATTATATCTGCACCAAGGACCCACGATTTAAAAAACATTAGGTAAAGGATAATCAGCATGTCTCCAATCAGTATTTGGATATCATTGCACAAAGGGATGTTATACTAGTTCTACCAGAGGGTAAGGATTATTAAGGTATGTATATATTTGGATATCTATGGCCACATGGATCCTTACCCAATGTACACTATTGTGGAGTTTTGGATCAAAGATTCTGGGGTTAAAACACTATTTTCCCCTTCTCATCTCTTATATCTGGAGCCTATAGTCTATAGTAGGAAGGGTGAGGATTACATTTTCATTTCCATTTTATATGGAATGTAATACTCCTCCCTCACTATATGACTAGTTTTAGGGAATCTATTATGGGGTAAGACCCTAGATTTACATATAGGAGTTTGCACTGTTTTCCCCTCTTTTCCTCATGGCCACTAAGCTAGAGAGGGGATGGGTACCTGATCTCTATGCCCTCTAACCTTGGCATCGTTGACAATCATTCCTTCCACCCCATAGTATTTTATCCAATGTAATGTGAATATATGCAGGTTCTATAGCCTTGAACTATTCCACTATAGCCCATTACTATTTTTCCATATCCCTATCCTCTTTTATAAATGAGAGATGAAATTTGTGTGGTTTTTCAAATCTTATGCTTCCTATTATTTCTCACCCCATACAATACTTATTGGATATTATAGTATTCTTATGATCACAATTCCTACACAATCCAACTAAAGGATTGAACTTTGAGATCTTTGATTCCTATTAAACAGTTTATGTAGGAAACCCCCTTCAGGTTCAATATCAATTTGAATCATCCTTAGTAATAATCTTAAATCATATTTCTCTTAATCTATATATCCTCTTAAAGAGTAATCCACAAGTTAATCCCCCGTAATAAGAGTGAATAAAAACAACCCTAATGGTCCCTTTCTAGGGGATATCCATCTCATGACTAACCTGATTCTATCATCTAAAAGGGTCATAATCCCCTATGAGACATACCATTGAGTGCCTCTATAGTATTGTATGCACACAAAATAACAATGTGGGATTTGATTCCACCTAAATTGGATATGTAGGAATCCTACATTAGGATCAAACCAAAATTTATAAACCAACCCTATTCATTTGGTCCATATCCCTAGTAGGGTCTAATTTATCATGGGAACTCATATCCCTTCCATGTTCCTTAGGATGATACACTATAAGTCCCAAAATAAACATTGACTAGGTACCTTGTGAATAGATTTCCTTGACATAGTATGCTAAAATACATAGTTAGTTCCTTATCACATGTCCATAAAAGGTATGATGTGTCCCGTTAAGAAGAACCAAACTACGCTGGTTATGATTCCTTTCTCAAGGATATGTAGGAAGACCATTTATGGGTTCGATCCCAACATCTAAAAATTCCATGTCCCCATAGATGTCAATAAAATCCAGATTAAAATTAGTCTACCTATATGAGAATAAAATCTAGAGTGCCCCACTATGTGGATAGAAAACTATTATAGTCATATCAATGACCAAAGAATATCTATTTAGTATATAAGAGGGTATAATCAATGATGAACCTCAGATACATGCATATATATCAATTGATGAAGAACCTTGAATACATATAGATGATTCTGAATTCCAAAAAGGTTAATAATTGATTACTTGTATTTGGTTAACCCCCATCATACGTGGAAATTAATGAAGGATTCATGAACAAATCCTAAATATATAAAAGAGTCCTAGAGTAGGAATTAATTCTCCCCAAAAGGTTGTGATTAGCCCAACCTCTCATTCATCTCGATCAATGTGAGTTCTAATGCATTGCGGGTCAAAATCCCAAACAAGCACCTACCATTGGAAGGAAGGTCCCTATAGAAACATATCCATTTGGTGTATCTGGTAACATGAACATACCCATAGAAACCATTCAGAAATAATGTTATCCCCAATGAAATCACATATCCATCAAAAACAAAAATGGTGAACCCAGCATGAATCTTTAACCAAGATGATATTGTTTCCCATCAATCAGGGACCTATAAATTGATAAAAGAGGGATCGACAAAGAAATCATTCAATCAAGTGTTCATCAATAATGATGACATTTTACCGGAGTTCATTTTTATTATTATTTATATATACTGAAAAATCCTTTCAGGAACTCCCTTCAATCCAATGGATTCCTTCATGTATACACTTGTGAATTCATAGACTACTGATCAGGCTAAAACCGCATCCACATAAAAGAAACCATCCAAAAATATTATTATTTAATGCTGGGTCTCTAATTCATTAGTTCAAAATTATCTTCATCACTATACCATCAAATCCATGTATGTCACTCGATATTCCCTCCATCTCATCCAACACCACAAAATATCTGGTCAATGATGATCGGTGGTCCTAAAGCAGATTTCACCTACTACAATCTTCAACCATTTCAGGAGAATATCACTGGAAAAAAATAGTCATTCCCTCCTTTATTTCTCATAGATTGATCTTAAGGCCACCTACGACATAACCCTGAAGACACAATAGTCCTTCTCAAACGGATGCTACATATAATCTCTATCATGAATGCCACACGAGTGTGAACCCCTAACAAGATGAGGGTTCCAACTTCATCTGCCTGGCCCAAGATCCTTAGACCTAGGAATGAAATATGACTATTGGGAATGAATAACATGCAATAGGGAGCAGTTTCACACCTTTTCCCCTTTGGATAAGCCCATCAACCTCATTTGATGGTAGACAAAAAGTAGTCATATACAACTATTTTTATTCATTCATCTATACAGTAGACTCACCATGTAGAATTCAAGGAAATCATCCAAACAAATATGTTATAAACCTTAAATAAATAACACACACCTTCCTTCACCCCCAGACTACTAGTAGACTCATCTGGATGCACTCAATGTAGTCTATCAACCATGATTGGAAGAAAACAGAGAGTAGGAACACACACCGTCAAACATTTATCAATCCTTCTAGAATCCTTATTTGGACACACATGGAGATGTTAGTTGTAAAGTCCCAACATCATGAATGGTGAAGACTCAACCCACTTTCAATGAGTACTATAATAATATAATAGAAGGAAATGGAGGACTTGAGCAGGCACATACACCTACTCTTGATGAGGAATGGATGTATATCACCATTCTGGTCATTGATGTCACCAATAATATCTTGTCAATTGTAAAAGGGAAGAAAAAAATCCTTACCCACATCATATATAATTTTCAAGATATCATCATGGTGTCTACAATAGTTCCTGAGTGATGGACACAAAAATCTATCCCCACAAATGAGTGGGCTAATCAGCATAACACCACTAAGCAGACACATACTCATTCTCTCATCTATGAGGGTCATGGGGAATACTCCCCCATAATATATAGACATTATGACCGGGAAAATACACCCATTCTAATCAAATGTAATCAGCCTATTCCAATGGCCACTCCAAGGTAAGAAAAAACATATACCCATGATGACCACTTCTCCAAGAAAATTTCCCCAACTCTTTGTAAGAAGACACCAAAGGAGAAGGCTCATCAAGAACTGTTGGATAATTAGTAACTGATATATGATCAGGGTCCTCATGAAATTGGAGTTCATGAATCTCTCAACCATTTATCAATTATAGCTCAAAATCATATTCTCCCTTTACCATGTTAGGGGAGAAGTATTGGTAATTATTATGTTCCTCATCGGACAATTCTCCATGAAATATTTATTCATGGAAAAAATTCAGATGTTCTCGAGATCCAATCTATAGATGAGATCCACGAAAACACTATGTGTGGCCCGGAGACCAAGGATCTAGAGGTTATTCCCCATCATCTAATTTATCTTGTCCGTCCTACCCATTATGACAATAAATTTGAATGATCTCTCCATTTTAAAGATTTAAATTGTCAAAATAATTATACATTTGACAATCTGGTGATGATAATTCCCTCTTATCATGAATCAATTTCATATACAAGGTCATTCATGTCTGATGCCTTGTCACTTGTATGTGAAATCCTTTCTCAACCAGAAGACTTATCAAGGAGACTATCATTATCAGAACATCCCTTGGGTCATTTTCCATCCAATATAGATGTGGAAACAACAACTAATCCTATTTCGTGTTGTTAAATAATCGGGAAGCATCCTCTCCGGTTAGACCATGGAGTGAATCCTCTTGAAAATGTTGAAGAAGATGTGAAAAAAATTATAAATACTACTAGCTAAAGATGACATACCATTCATGTTATGTCATTTATTCACATCATAATACAACATTCCAGAGGTGTTGGAAGAACATTGTATTCATGAAATCCACCTCAACATATGGAAAACTCTTTGTTAGATAAAATTATATGTCTTTCTTTATGAAGACTGTCAGACTCACATAAGGGTAATATAAGGGTTATAGTTCCTAATTTACTATGCATATCACTTGCCTACCCAACATATAATGATAATGGAACATTAGGGATATCTTCAGCGTGGAAGCCTAGATGTATTAGTGAGGTTGCTAAAGATGATCACAGATACCTCATTTGGTGTTCACATATGATAATGCGGTGTACATGGATCATTTCATTTCACGACGCAGCCAACCCAAAAAATCCTGCCAAAGGTTGTTTCATGACATGTTATTTCCCTAGGCATGCTATAATAAATGGAATTTGTTCGTGAATAGAGATATTTTCCAAAATAACAAGCCTTTATAAACTCTCACCAACTTCTTACCAGAAGTGAGAAATCTATCTAGATAATCTTGATTCAATCATCTCAGAACATTGAGTAGGTAGCCTACTTATAGGACGTCAGCTGTCAAATTATTAAAATGTAAAAAATAGCTCATTGGTCTTTTGAAACATGTGATTTATGTGACTGAATAATAATGAACCATGTCCACGTTTAGACCACAATATTTAAAATCAGAAGAGAAGTTTTGGTAATATAATCCACAATAGTTTCCTTACAACCCCTACTTGCAAGGCTAGGTGAGTTTTTAACCCAACCATCCAGATCATCACACAAATCATGAAGGGATTTTGAAATAGAATAAGATCAACCCCATCCCATAGATATGGGGACTCTTTAACAACAAAAATCCCTTATTCAGTTGTAATGAGTCTTCAAATGATTTAAGAATATGTCATAGAGTAAATCCTTTCAATTTTCCTCATCCTGTGATCAAGTGAAATCACAGTGGTAGTGAATGACTAAAATCATTTGGAATTCCCTTTGGTTCACAATCCATAAAATAGCCCCCAACAAAATAATGATGAAGAGGATGAGGTCTTGTGGAGGGTTTAGAAGAAGGTTATCTTTAAAAGAATCCAATAGAATTACTACATCACGTAATAAATATGTAAATTTCCTCAATTCCATAATAAAGACCATCCAGAACATTAGACTGATCTTGAGGATTCTAAAGAAGAATTTATTATTCATTGGATGGTCAATACCGAAAATAATGGAGAAGGTGTGTGTATATGAAAGCATTGGCTCACTCAAAATTAGGGTATCCCATAAAATAATCCACCTCAACCTCCTCAAAAGAAAACTAATAAAGGAAAAGTTAAGGGTCATACCATGTCTCACGTCACCCTAGAAAATGCCAATGCCTTCCGCTAGAAGAAATATTTACATAGTAAGACATGGAAATGAGAGAGTTGAGAAGACCCATTGAAGCATTACTTCGAGAGATTCTTCCTACTAGATATTCTAAAAAAGATGATCCTTAACTCGCACTTCCAATTGAAAAACCTCCCCAATGTAGGTTTTCCACAAAAAAATGAGGAAGATATAGAATGTCTTTACAATGTGGGATATCAATTACCAATATATTTCAATCCCACAATAGCATATCAAGAATAACTTCCATTAGGTTAGTAACTAGAACAGCGACATGCCCATCTTTATAGGCCTTCCTGATGTGGCCTTAAAAACACATGTTTTTCACATCATTTTATTTAATTTAATGATTTAATTGGTTATTTTTGTACTTTATACAAAATATACACAAATTTTTATTTCTATAAACATATTTATCAATTAATCAAAATTTATAATTAATCATGTATTTCAAGAACTAAATTTGTTAATTTAAGTTTAACTTAATTTTATAGTAAAAAACATTTCTATTTAGTAAGTTGTTTTTGTCTACTAATTTAATAAGATTAGTACTAATTAATTAATTTGGCATTGAATAATATTAATTTATTTTTATTCTAGCATTTCATGAATTAAATATTAATTAAATTTATATAACATAATCTAAATTTTAGCTGTCTTTTATCAATTCAATTCTTATAAATTTAATTGTGTAAACTCACTGCATCTCTTTCATTAATCAAAATAATGGTTTAAAAATATAATAACTATCTATCTACCATAAATTAATTTAATTTGATACAATAACTATTTTAAACAATTTAACTTTGTTTTATCAATGTTTAAATTTTATGTTATTCTTAATAAGTTAGTTGCTTTTTAATTTATGTTTTAGTTTTGTAGAAAATTATGTTTTATAATGTGATGTTAATGATATTTTAATTCTAGTTTATTTGGGTTTATAAGTTTATTTTAATTTCAATGTGTTTTAATTAATTTTAGTTATTAATTATTTTATTCAGTTTCATTTATGTTTCATTTTTTTCTGTTTTTCATTATTATGGTGCCACAACAATCGTTGCCTGTCATGATTCCTCCACGCACCGCTTTCTAGAAAAACCACATTACGCACCATATCCCAATTTTCTGTCTGACATTCCCTACCACCATATTCAATTTCATGATGCCACAGCCACCGTGACTTTCCTCATGGTAATAATTGCCAGCCATTGTTTTCTGCTACTATAACCCTCTCAACACATCTTTTTCTTCCACCATCAGTGCATCTCCCTTTCTACAATTTTATTGCCCTAAATCCAGATTTGGACCACATATCCAAACAAGAACCAATCAAAAAATCATGTTCAAAACCAGATTCAAAACCTACCAACGATTCAACCTCAAAACTAAAATCGAAGTCGCTTCTTGATTTTTCCATAGGAGCCTTTCTTCTATTAAAAAATTTTGAATCCCAAACAACAGAAGTTGTGTTCTGTTGAAGACTTCGAGATGAATATATACCATCTCATGTTGCATTTCCAGATCCACTGTCAATCCGAGGTTGTGGAGGAGTCTGCGCCGAACCACCTGCTGATGTCGCTGCATCATTCCAGCGCTATCATGGTTTGAAGAGCGGGGTTGGGCCAACTCGTCCCTGCTAAAGGGTAGCAACTCCACCACACCAGGTCCGCCAGATTGCATTTGAGGTTGTGAGTTGAAGGGAGGTTTTCCGATGGAGCCGAGGATTTCTACTGTTGGCACCAATGAAGAGGGGTTGTGTAGTTGACGGGGCATGCTCTTGCCGGACTATAGGATGAGGTCTTCTCTTGAGCCAGCTACTGAAGAGAAATACTTCACCAATTCACTGCTTGATGCTGGTAGAAGGGAGCCATGATGCTACTTTCTTCCTGGAGAATGAATCCGGACAACCTCCCCCCTGCATTGCGCTAGATTATTGGGGGAAGAAGAAGAAAATTAAAATAAAAAAAATACAAAAAAATAATAAATTAAAATAAACTAATAGTTAATGAATTATATTAATCTAAAATTTAAATAATAAATAACTATTATAATGTATAACTACTATAAAATTAATAAACAAATAAGTTATTAAATAAAATATAAGATAAATTTATAAGATTTAATAAAACTAAAACATTCACAATAGTGATTTACAGGTAAAATTAATTATTAACAAAAAAAATATATAAAAATTTGCACCTTAATTAGAATGTAACTTCTTTAAATGAATAATTATAATAATGAAATTAATAAAGTAATTTTTATCTAATTTAAGAATTAAATAAAGTTATATTAACTATTTATTAATAATACGTACACTAATTAAATGAATTAATTAATAATAATATTTTAAATATGTAATAAATGTTATCTAAATAAAGATTTAATTATGATAATATTAATATTTATTCTAATAATAATAGATATTAATTTATGTATCGTTAAATTAACTTGAATTAACTTTTAAATTTATTAAATAACTATAATATGTTATTTATTTTCCATGTATTTATTACTATTTGTTTTTTATTGCAGGATCATATGGTAATTGAAATCCCATCCAGTTTCACTTAACTAACTTAGAGGGAGTTAGTTACGTGGGAAAAAATAGTGCGACATGCCTGTCGTGAAAACAAACACACGTGTGTAGTGAAATAGAAAAAGATGAGTCCAAGTTGGTGAAAATTAGGTGGTGACATGCAGTAGATGACAGTGGGGACATAAAGTCAAAGTAGTAGTGGGATATTAAAAAAAGACGCTCACTCATTCCAAAAACACATCAGACATGAGGAGGGCGAATTCAGTCGATCATTCACTTGGAGTAGAGCAAAGAACCTGGACCACTTCTCGGAGAGCCATTCACCGGAGTGTCGTGGGCCAGGAGTAGAAGCAATTGATGCTAGCAGAGGGAGTTATCTTCCTCTTTTCTCATTCTATTGTTAACCTTTTTAATTAGATGATTTTAGAATATGAAAAAGAGAGGATGATAGGCTAAATACTTCCAGTTTGTGGTTTAAATAGAATCTACTGGTTAATCTTTATTTTTCATTATTTTTATCATATTAAATGTGATTGGCATTGATTAGAGAGATTAGTTATGATTGCATTCAATTTCAACATATCACCAATACTTAATCTTGGATTTCCACATTCAATTAGTGAGTTTGATTGTGGAATAATTTCTTTAATCATTTGAATTGAAATTAAGACTACAAAACATATGGTGAGTTTGTTCTGTCATCATTATCAAACCTGAATGTTCATGTTGATTAATCTATGAGTGGTGAACTCTATAATTAGTTGTCTTGAGTGATTTATCTCTTTGCGAGGGAGATAAATCACTAATTTCTGGGATATTTTCTATAATTAATATCATGAGAAGGAATGTTTTCAAAACCAGTACAGTTGATGTTTTCCACGGACGTATTTCTCTAGATTGTGCTCTCTTTATCATTTTATTTCTTTTTTTATGTTTTTTTAGCTTGTTAATTGTTTTGATACAGTGTAGAAAAAAAACTAAAAAATTGTTTTGTCTCATTGTGCCTTATAATAATAAACAAAATAAAAAAAATAGAAAAATAGAAACTCAATTCCATTACTGAAAACAATGGGTTATTTTAGTTAGTTTTTAGAAGACTAGTGGTCAGATAGCCTTCCCTATGGGTTCGACCCTGCTTTCCACATATACAGTAGTTAGTAGGAATATAAATTTTAATCTTTGACCGACTTCAACGACGGTTCAGGTCAATATTTTTGCGCCCTTTCCTGGGAAGGCAGAATACATTAGTCTAAAAAAACTAAAAAAACATATATAAAAATCTTTAATTTTTTTGGAAACTTTAAAAATTAAAAAAATCTGTTTCACTTTTTGAAAAATTGTTACTACTGAGTATTTTTTGTTCTTGTATATATGAGGATAATAAATTCTGTTATATTAGTTCTCCTAAACCTTGAATTAGATAGACATCCCACTGCTCTAAGAAAGAAGAACGAAATTGGAATGGAAAACTTAGATAATAGTGTTCTTAATAATAACATTCAAAATCAACCAGAACCCTTAGATGAACATTAATGGCCTAGGATGAGTTAGTTCCTACTTCCTCAAGTTTCAGGCAATCCAACATTCATTATATTAAGCCATATGACCATAAATTATTAACATAAACAATCACACATTTCTCTGTTTCCTTCTTTTAATGGACTCTCCAATGAGCACTCTTTATCCTTCATTAGAGACTTCTACAATACTGTGCAACAATTACCTCTTCTAGGACTTACATAAAATGAACATTGAATGATATTCCTTCCATTTTTCCTTGATGGGAATTCTAGAAACAGGTTCCTGATTCTATATGAGAAAATATTCAAAACCTGGTATCAAGTGTATAATTATTTCATAATGAAATTCTATCCCCAAAGATTAAAAGGTGAACTTAGAACTAAAGTCACTAGTTTTTATCAATAGGATGGAGAAGATTTTCATGAAGCTTTGGATATATTTTGTGATCTACTTAGGTAGTGTCCTCATCATCAACTCACATCTCACCTTCTCATGGATACTTTCAATGAAGGGTTTTCCTCCTATGGATAGTATCTAGTCGATCAAGCTTCTAGGGGTAATTATAATGATAATACAGATGAAGATCATAGACAAATTTTTAATAATCTTTCACTAAATTCACAAAATAAAAATTCATGAATAAAAAGAGTCAATAGAAATGTTAATTCAAACAGTAGTTCAATGAATGAAAATCAAGCTCCACTGGCTGAAATCACCAACCAACTTCAATACTTAATGAACCAGAATTCTAAACAAACTCTTAACCAACTTGACTGTCTAAATACCTAAAAATCATTAAGAGAACAATGTGTCTAGTGTGGTATGTTTGGGCATACTGAGAACTTTTGTCCTAATTTTGATATGCTAGACCAACAACAAGAGAACTAGAACTTTGTTAACTGTGGTCCTAGAATGCCTCTTAAAGAAGATCCATTTTCAAATAATTATAATCAAAGATATATTTCATGACCCGCCTTCGGCAAGACGAGGGAAGGGGTGGGAAAGGTCTCTACCGCCCTTCCTTCTTCAAGCCGAATAAGAGATAATGACCCCTGAGTCCCACCTTCAGTAGGCCCTGGGGTGGTTACTAGCCCCAAGGGTGTAACATTTTCACAATATGGGAGGCATTACACTTTTTTTTGTTAACCAGGATTGGGTGAAAGAAGGAGTCAACACCAAACACCACCAGAAACTCAAAGTGAAACAACTACATGCATGTTTTAATAATAAAACTAAACAAAAAAATTCAAGAACTCCAAAGAAAAAAACCATACAGGAAGGGACAAAGCTAAACAGAATCAACAGCCCCCAATAGAAACTCCAACGTTCAGGCTAGTAAGGTCCCGCATGGCCTCTGAAGTCCCCCTGGCAACCTGAAAGTAAATGTAGGGTGAGCATACAAAGTATACCCAGTAGGAAAAACCTAAAGCTCTCGTGCACAAGTGGGGAGACATACTAAAGTCTTGTGAAAAGCAGACAACCAAACATTATCAAGGAGTCTATCCATCCCACATCACTAGCCACACTCACCAAATAACACAAGAAGTAAGGTAATAGTAAAGCACAAAACATATTTGGGTACCCCTCACCACCATTCCCCCACTAGCTAGCTGCTCCTCCCTAACGGAAAACGTCCTAACACTACCACGCTCTTCCTTCCCGCACACACTTGGGCCTCAGAACCATCCATCCCTACCCGCACACACTTGGGACTCACAACCATCCATCCCTGTCGGCACACACCTGGGCCTCACAACCATCCATCCATGCCCGCACACACCTGGGCCTCATCCTGAAGACACCTGGTAAAACAACCTGTCCGAAGAGTCTTGGCCTAACAACACACCAAACTGAACCTACCCAAAGAATCTTGGGTGTAATGTCGCCTCCGTCCATCACAGCCAAGGGAAGAGGGAGCAGGAAGGAGAGTAACTAGGGGAAAACCTTCCCCATGGAATGGGGTGTCCGACACTAAGTGCCCAACATGGGTGGGGTGCGACAAAACACAAAACATACAGTTACATATATATATACCAACATCCAGCCCAACATATGGCTCCTCAACCAGATAAAATTAGGTACACAAGCACTACTGCCTCAGAAAATATGCACACAACAAACAGTTCCCAGACCCCTTGTTCAAGTTATCATTCATAACAGTTCAGTATGAGTTAATCCCTTCACTACTGGTCAACTAACAGGCACTTTCATATATGAAACAAAAAAAATCGGCAGAAAGTAAAACATCAGGTAAATTAAACATTCACACCCGGTTCTCTTGTAAAGTCCCAACAAATAGGGATCAAGTGAGATCCCTCAAAGTACTGGAACCAAAGAAACCTCGAAACACATCCCCATTTCACCAAACTCTTGAAGCCAAAGGTTCCTCGACAACATAGGATTCCACCCCAATTCGTGATATAAAAAGAGTAACCACACAGCCTCAGATTCAAAACCGGCCAAAGTATAATAGTAGGGGATCCCATCCGCACCCAAATCAGCCTAGTAACCAAGCCCACATCCCAGAAAATCATAAGGTCACCCGCAATCGGCCCGCGAAGGAATAACAACCAAACCAAACTACTACCACCAACACAATGTAGGCCCAAGCAGGTATTTTTCAGATTTAAAATATTTAACACACTCTATGATTTCAATTCCACTGTGTTTTAACTGGGGTAATCACATAACAAGGGTGATCCTGGTGTTTTCAATTTATTTAACCGAGTATACGTAATTTAACCAATTCCATGTTACGGTTATTCAACATCCAGGAGAATAGTGGTTCATTAGTGCGCAGAGAAAGGCCACCAACGGCCATTATTTTCAGCGAGCAATTCACAACATATATAAAAAATGATAGATCACAGCAGAAAAATGATCACACCCCCCCTTCATTCTTTAAAGGTCCATTCGTTATCTTTATTAAGTTGGTTTCGTCAATTTCCATAGAGACAGAAGCACGCCCACCCCAAATGATACATAGAAAGGACAGAGTAATGATAAAATTCCCTACTTGATTGATCAAGGATAGTCGTTTAAGTCCTCCCGTGGAAACTGGAAACTGGTGTGGAAGGTTCTCAATGGAACGCGGACGAGGAAAACTTCGTGGGGTGAGGTACGACTCGCCAGGAGGAAGGGTATTTCGAGAACAGGGTGATCGAGGAAGAAGAAACGTAGAGAGAAGGTTAGCCTTTAGGCTATAAAGGCTGAAATACAGTGCCCTCGGATGGTTAAGATACAGAGAAAAACTTGGAACCGCGGAAGGAGTGGGATCGTAGGTTGACCCCACGGTTAAGCTACCCCACACATGCAACTTAAATGATCCCCACCCTTCGGGGTGGTTAAAACAGACGCACACCCCCCTTAACCGAGGACTCCTCAAAACGCGGTAAAAGGCATTACTAAAACAAATAGTTTTTCATTTAAGTAGGGTATCTTACCAAATATTTAATTAAAAACCATTAATGGGAATTAAGGGGGTCAAAAACAGGGTTTAAAACCATTTTTCACAAAAAGGAGGCACTACTAGAAAACCCATGGGAGTAGGCGAGATCTACCAGTAGGTGACAACTACTGGTTGGCGATAGCCACTGGTAGCTGAGAGCCACTGGTAGTCGAGATCCACCAGTAGCCAAGAGCCACCGGTGGCTGAGAGAAAGAGGTTGGCGACAGCCACCGATGGCCGAGAGAGACCGGTTGCCGAGAGCCACCGGTGGCCGAGAGCCACCAGTGGCGGAGAGCCACCGACCGCCGAGAGCCACCGGGGGCTGAGAGCCACCGGTAGCCAAGAGCCATCGGTAGCCGAGAGCCACCGGTAGCCGAGAGCCACCAGTAGCCGATAGGCACCGGTAGCCGGGAGCCACCGGTAGCCGAGAGCCAGTGGTAGCCGAGACCTACCTGTAGCCGAGAGCCACCGGTAGCCGAGAGCGACCGGTAGCTGAGAGCCACCGGTAGCCAAGAGCGACCGGTAGCCGAGAGCCAGCGGTAGCCCAGCACTACCTGTAGCCGAGGGCTACCAGTACCCCAAGGTCATCGGTAGTCTAGGTCTATCAGTAGGACGAGGCTACCGGTAGGCTAAGGCTACCGCTAGGAGTCACCGAGAAGCTGGGATGGCCTTCCAGACCACCCAGAACACCTCAAACAACAGATTTTTACCAAGTAATGGACCCCAAAATCTCGGGCCATTACACTATAGGAACCATCCAAATCTATCCTGGAAAGATCAAGTCATAATAAAACAATACAATGCCCCTAATTACTCTAATCAATCAAGACCAAACATTCAAAATCAACAAAGGGGTGAGTCATCGAATGTACAAGGAAACAATGATAGTCACATATCTTCAGAGATTGATCTAATTTTGAACAAAATCAAATCTCAAGAAGAAAAATACATGACCCAACTGTCCAAACATCAAAATCAATATGTGTCTGAAAAAATGAAAACTGATGTTAAAATGAAAAACATGGAAACACAGTTAAGTCAAAATGCTTGAGATTTTTCATCTAGGGAAAAAGGTAGACTTCCAAGTACTACTGAACGTAACCCTAGAGACAAGTCCATTGATGTTGTCACTAGACATGGGTTTTATACTCAAACTATTTCTGATAAAGGAACTGAACATGCCAAAAATGAAAATCTTCTTGAATCTAGAAATAAAAAAATTCTTTGTTTACAAACTAGAAATTCACAGAAAAGTCTTGAAAATGATCAAAATCGGAATTTTTTAGCTGAAACTCAAGTTGAAACTTCAATTAAAAATCTAAAGAATAAATGAAAAGAAAAAGGTGACGAAGAGGTGAGGGATATACCTACTATTCTGAAAAACATTTCCCCACCCATCCCTTTCCCAGAGATGCAGAATCCTCAATGTAACACCAGTGTTGAACTTCTTCAGTTCCTTGGTCTCCTCTCTAAACTCCAAGTGAAAATTCCTTTAATTCAATATTTAATTCAAATCCCATCATACATGAAATCATTGATGAAAATTGTTTCCAACAAAAAAACACTTGAAGAAATTGTTACTCACAGCCTCACAGAAGAGTGCAGTGTTGTATTCCAAAAAAAATCCCACCTAAACTGAAAGATCTAGGTAGCTTTTTCATACCTTGCACACTAGGAAACTTGGATCAACTCAACTGTTTGTGTTATTTAGGTGATAGTATTAATCTTCTCCCGTAATCACTATTCCAATAGTTGAGGTTGGGTGACCTTCAACCCACCACAGTCATACTACAGTTAGCTGATTGATCCTTCACTCATCCTGTGGGTAGGGTAGATGACATGCTAGTTGGAGTTGGGAAGCTGTTTTTGCCGGAATACTTTTTAGTATTGGATATGGAGGGTGATCAAGAGGTGACCATCATCATTGTTAGGCCCTTCTTGGCCACAGGTGGTGCTGTAATTGATGTTTCTAAGGGTCAAATTATTTTTAAAATTGGAGAACAACAAGAAGAGTTCAATGTGTTTAAAAATTTTAAAGGACCATATTTTTTTTGAAAATTGTTCAATGGTAGACTCTTTAGGAAATGAGAACTCAATTGGAAACACGGATGAATCTGAAAATCGATCATATGTTGAAGAAAATAATTGAGAAAATGAAAAGTTTTGTGAATCTATCTTAGAAGTTGAAAATTCTATTTAAACGCGAAATATGGAAAAATTTTCAGATATGGACAACTGTCCAGTTTCTACTGTAGAAGGGTCCTCTGTTTCTTGACTTCAGAGACTTTTGAGTGAATTTGAGGGTGTTTCTTTTAACTCCAACCTTTCTGAACACTTTGATGATATTGAGGGATAACATATAAGACAACTAGAAGATTGTTCTCTGATAAACATGTTGAATTCAAATCTGGAAAGTCCGGACAGGGTACTTCCCACTCTGGATAGCTGCACTGTTACTTCTGAATCTGAAAATGAAATTGAAAATCATTCATCTTTCAATAATTCATACAAGAAATATGATGAATATCATTGACCTCTCATGCCTAAGATTCTTCCATCAAGTGTAGAACCACAAAATATTGACCTAAAATCAATCCCTATTCATTTTAAATATTCATTCCTGGGTGAGAACTCCACATTGCCCATCATATTTTATTTTGAACTAAATGAAAACTATGAGGAAAGACTGTTGAATGTTTTGAAGAAATTTAAATCTGCCATAGGCTGTGAAATAGCTAATATCAACTTTATTAGTTGATAATTTTATATGCATAAAATAACTAGTGAGACTGACTATAAGCATAGGGTAGAATGTCAAAGAAGAATAAATCCCAATATGAAAGAAGTTGTGAGAGAGGAAGTGATTAAACTGTTAGACACTGGAATGATTTATCCCATTTCTGATAGATCTTGGGTATGACCTTTCCAGGTTGTCCCCAAGAAGGGTGGTTTCACTATAGTTAAATATGATAAAATGAAGAAGTCCAAGTTAGTAATGCCACAAAATGGAGAGACTGTATAGATTATAGGAAGCTTAATTTAGCCACTCGGAATGACCATTTCCCAAAGCCCTTTTTGGACCAAATGCTTGAGAGGATTGATGGAAATGAATTTTTATGTTTTTTGGATGGGTATTCTGGTTACAACCAGATTCCTGGTGCTCTAGAGGATCAGGAAATGATCGCTTTCACATGCCCCTTTGGAACATTTGCCTACAGGCGGATGCCCTTCAGGTTGTGTGGGGGTCCAGCAACCATTAAAAGGTGTATGGTGGCTATGTTTTCAGATATTATTGAGAGAATTTTTTAGGTTTTCATGGATGAAATTTCCATTGTCGGTAGTACTTTTGACACATGTCTTGGAAATCTTGAGTAAGTCTTATAAAGATGCATTGAAACTACCCCTATGCTTAATTGGGAAAAATGTAAATTCATGGTTACAGATGGTATTGATCATGGTCCTAAAGAATCCAAGGGATGTCTAGAATTTGATACTTCTCTGATTCATGTTATTCAAAAACTTCCACCTCCTATAAATGTCAAAGGTGTTAGATGTTTTATAGGGAATTCCAGTTTCTACCGGATATTCATAAAAGATTTTTCTAAAATAACTAAGCCCATATGTTTTTTGCTGGTCAATGATACACCATTAAATTTTGATGAAAACTGTATGAAATAATTTAATTTTATTAAAGAGAAACTAATTAATCACCTATCATCACTGCACCTGAGAGAAAACTACATTTTTAACTAAGGTGTGATGCTAGGGACATCGATGTAGGTATTGTCCTTGGCCAAAAAAATGATAAGAAGATACATGTGGTGTATTATTCTAGAATACTGTTAGATGATGCCCAAAATAGTTATACCACCACTGAAAAAGAATTTCTAGCTCTTCTGATTTCTGTAGAGATGTTTAGAAAATATCTTTTAGGTTCCAAAGTTATCATTTTCACTGATCATTCTGCTTTAAAGTATTCGATGTCTAAGAAAGAAACTAAACCCAGACTGATTATATGGATTTTGTTTCTTCATGAATTTTATTTAGATATTAGGGACAAGCACGGAGCTGAAATTGTAGTTTTCTATCACTTATATAGACGTCCTCTTACCCATCTTAAGATCCTAGGGAGATAAACTCTTACTTTCATGATGGGAATCTACTTACTGTGTCAATCAGGAAATCTGCTTGGTTTGCATATTTGGCCAACATCCTGACATTAGGTGTTTTTCCCCAAAATCGGTCCAATAACCAAAGAAGAAAATAATTTTTTGAAATTAAATACTACCTTTGGGATTATCCTTTACTGTATAGAATATGTGATGATGGTATTTTTAGGATATGTGTACCTGAGGAAGAAATGTTTCCTGTTTTCAAGAGTTGCCAATCCTCACCTTGGGGAGGTTACCATTGTGGTGAAAGAACTGCTCAGAAAATCTTACAATTTGGATTGTATTGGCATACTCTTTTTAAGGATGCTAGGAGATTTTTGGTTGGATGTGATAGATGGAAGAGGCTTAGAAATGTGGGTAGGAAGTAAGAGTTACCCCAAAATGGAATTCTGGATGATGAAATTTTTGATGTATGGGGTTTAGATTTTATTGGTCCATTTCCACCATCTAATGGGAATGAGTATATACTTGTTTCTATTGATTATGTTTCGAAATGTATTGAGGCAGTGGAACTACCCAACAATCAAGCCTACTCTATAATAATGTTTGTCAAGAAGAATATAATTACAAGATTTGGAGTCGCAAGATATTTTATCACTGATAATGGAACACACTTTAAGAATTAAAAATATAAATCTTTAATGGAAAAATATGGATGTGTTCATAAAACCGGTACTCCTTATCATCCACAGTCCAGTGGACTGGTGGAAATTTTAAATAGGGAACTGAAACAAATACTTTAGAAAACTGCCTCTAACTCTAGGAAAGGATAGTCTCCTAAATTCGATGAAGCATTATGGGCATATGAACTGTTTTCAAGTCCCCAATAGGTATGTCTCCTTGTAGGCTATTGTTGGGAAAATGTTTTCATCTACTTGTGGAGTTGCAACATAAATCTTATTGGGCAGTTAGGCCCCTAAACATTGACTTTAAGAGTACTGGTGAGAGGAGATTACTTGAGATGAGTGAACATGATGAGATTAAGAGAGAAAATTATGATAATTCAAGAACTTATAAATAGGGGACTAAAATCATTCATGATTTTGTCATACTAAAAAAAGAGGTTAAACCTGGATAGAATGTCATTCTCTTTAACTCTAGACTTAAACATTTTCCTAGGAAACTAAAGTCCATGTTGTCTGGACCTTTTACTATAGTATGTGTTCTGAAGAATGGAGCTGTTGAAATTGTAGGCGAAGATAATAAAACCATGTTAGTTAATGGGCTGAGAGTGTAACTTTATTTTATGGGACAACCGAAGGGCTTGGCTGCATTCACTGTTCTTGAAAATTGTTCTTGAATGCAGTCTGGATGGGGTCTTTAAATCTAGAGCTGCATGGGAGGGAACCCTTGTTATTTTAGTTATTAAATAGTAAATATGAAATTATATAAAGTCTAAGTGAAGTCTTTAAATTCAGTGCTTCAGGGGAGTCAACCCATGTTCTTTGTTTTGTGGTTACTTTTATTTCTGTTCTTGTTTTACTTTGAATAAAGTCATGTTTTGTTGCCTCCTGTATGCACTGTTTATGCTGGTTATTTGTCTGTGGTTTAAATGCAATTTTTTTGGGATACTGCTTCTTGTGTTAATAAAAGAGTGGAATTCCCATGATCATCTCTGTAATAGAATTTAGTCAGGAAAGTACTTCAACTTTTTGCATTTTATTTCTGCTGCTATTTTTTCTAACAAAATTCTACTCAATGAATAATTCTGCTTGTATTAAAAAATTCTGCTATATGTGTATTGAATATTCTATTGCATGATTTGAACTGTATTAAAAATATTCTGCATATTTTCATTAAAAAAATTCTTCTCTATATGTTGTGGCTTCAAAATAAACTCTGCTTAAAATATTTTGTTGCATGTTTTTTGCCATTACAAGTGTGTTTTTATTAAAAAAAATTATATTCCAATTACTGTGAACTGAAATTCATTGTTTAAAACCCATTCACATCATGAAATTAAGAGTGGGGGGTACTTGCTTGCAGGTAGTTCTTTTCAGTGGAACATATTAGTCTATAGGGTGTTTAGCATGCATCTTTCTGCTATTTTGAACATCCATTTGAATCATACTTTGTTATAATGCTTACACCTAGTTCATTGTTCACCCGCAAATTACATGATATTTCTTGAACTGAGTTGAAAATTTATGTCACTAGACATTAATGTTAATGAATATACTTGATAATAAACATGTTGTTAATTTATTCATTGTGGAATACAAGATTTTTGAACATTAATGTGACCTTTATACATATCATAAATCTACTAAATTCAAAATCTGTTTTGAACCATAATTGTTTAAGTGTCCATCTCCACTTTGAAGGTCAACTTTGGTGACAAATTTGGGTTTTATGTGTGGGGGAGGGGGTCAATTCTTGATTGTGCTAAACAGTTTTTAATTGAAAGCCCAAAAATTCCCATTTCAACTTAAAATTTATTATAAAAAACTATTAAATTTTTTCAAAATTCTTGCATAATTTTAGGCTTAACACTGTACTCAATTGGGTTTTTCCTTAGAACAGTGCCTTTATTGGTAGATAAGATCTGATTTGATTCTGAAATTAATGTGGATGGATGATTTCTGAGTGGTCTTGCTTAGTGATTTAGTGGAAATCTAGTTTAGAGTTTGATTTTGAGAGTACTATGGGTACCATTTTTAATGGAATTATGGTCATAACTCTTGGAATTAGAAATTTGATTTTGATCATTGGTGACTCATTTTTCATTAATTTGTTAATGTAATCACCTTAATGAGACAATGTGAATGGTTTTCATTAAAATCATTTAAGTAATTTGGGCATCTGGATCCCATGGTGAGTCTCTACGATCTTAGATGCTGGGTGAGTTTTTGTTTACTATAATCCCTATGTACCCTTTGAATAAGTGCATTCCACAGTGCTTAGAACAATGATACAAGTCTTAGGGAAAATAAAATTAATTGTCTAGGGTCAAAAATGAGTTCATTAAGGTTAGGGGAATGGTGAACGCTAGATGAAGAATGTTTCATTTTGTTTAGATGGGATTCATTTAGGTTGTTTCGTTAAGGTGATTCACAAAAAAATATTTATTTTTGAAACCTAGGTGAAAATTTCAAAGTACAAAGTTCCTCAATTAAGGCCTTAATTCCACATTATTTTTACCTCTTGTCATCTTCGGACTTTGGAATTATGTCTCGATTAAAGTTAGTTACTAAGTTGTATCACATATGAGCCATGACATCATCATTGCTTGATGATTCATAGTATTCAATATTACCCATTGAGTATTTGTTCTAAGAAAGATCCATATGAGAAATTTATTTTCTAAAAGCCTATTGACATGTTTTTGTCCTTTGTTTCGATATTCTGGAAATGTTACTTCTTGATCAATATAATAAAAACATTTTTCTACTTTCAAAGATAATAAAACATGATATTGTTTAAGGACAAACAATGATAATGTGCGGGAGAATTTGATGTGGCCTTAAAAACACCTGTTTTTCCACATCATTCCAATTAACTATTAATGACTTAATTGGTTATTTTTGTACTTTATACTGAATATTAACACTTTTTTATTTCTATAAACAAATTTATCAATTAATCATTTTTTTATAATTAATCGTGTATTTCAAGCACTAAATTTGTTAATTTATGTTTTACATTATTTTATAGTCTAAAAGCATTCTATTTAGTTAGTTGTTTTTGTCTGGTAATTTAATAATTTTAGAACTAATTAATTAATTTGGCATTTGTACATTATTAATGTATTCTTAGTCTAGAATTACAGGTTTTTTTAGAAAAGGTTGAGGGTCAAGCCCTCTTTATTGACCAAAAAACCAAAAGAACCTCTCTTATGACTAGGTAAGAGGGAACCTATTACAGAGAGGAAAATTACCTAAGGAAAGAAAAAAGACAATGGTAAAAATGGGGCTGTAAGATCAATGGAAGACAACATCCGACAAGCTCATGTAGAAGCCTCATTGCCCCCCTCACTAGATAGTGCAACACTGAGATCAGTCCAAATGTTGCATCAACCCCGCTTCCAAGAAGTTGCACCATGATGGTAGTACAACGTGTCAAAGCTCCTCTCCAACCAACACAGGAGTGTGGAGGAGAGCCAGATGAATGGTGCCAACACACCCTTCTCCCAAAAGAGCCTCCCTCCCAGAAAAAGCATGAAAAGGATTCAAGCAATGTCACCAGATGTGATGCAAGATCAAAAAAAACATGGATCCAAAGTCATGGAAAGGCACCAATTAGTCCATCAAGATGATGAACAATGGCTGGATGATGAATTTCAACCCACCCATCCCACGTTCAAGGCCGCCCACCTAGTGAAATCTGCAAAGAGCTGTGCCGCACCAAATGCAACACGGAAAACAAGAACTTGCAAAGAAATTAGCAACGCAAGAGAAAACAAAGCCATTGAGACCAATGAAAAATAAGAGGAAATTCATACAAATCTCTCCTGAAACCACCATCATTGCAGCAGAAAACAAATCAAAAAAGAATAGGAAACCAATCACCAAAAGTACGGTCCATCAAGAGCCTGCAACGCGAAGAACCACCCATCCCAAAACCTTCAAAGTGGTAGCAAGGTCAACAATCAAGTGGAACCAACAACACTTTCTGAGTAGGTAGCAACCAAGAAATATCGACAGCATGAAGAAATCGACACCCCCAATCAAAATCCACACACTACCTACAATACTTCAGAATCCACCGCTTGAAGGAGCCTGAGCTATCTCAGAAACCTTCACTGCCACATAGAGGAGCGTCAAAGACGCTGTTCGAAGAACAACCACAACCTGGAAGCCTGAAACGCTAATGCAAAAACACTGACTGATCCATGTCAGTGGTGCCCAAATCTGAAACCATATCCAAAGCTAGAGAAGTAAATCCAGTCCACTGCAAGATGGACAACTCCGCCGCCCGCAAGACACCGGAAAGAGGTCAAGGAAGAGCGCTTCAAACCCCGTTTGAGATCCCAGATACATCACAGCGAGGAATGAAAAAAACAAGCATCAAACGAAGGGAGAAGGGATGCGAGGAAACCATTGCAAAAGCTTCAAAATCAAGCAGGAGGTGCGGCGCAAAATGAAGACTGAATGAAACCGAGAGTAGTAACCACTAGGAGTAGAGACCGAAGCACAAATCAAGCAGGTAGCGACTAAATCATCAACGTAGGCTTGAAGAGAATGAAAAACGCATACCTCCATTGATCAAAAGGGGCCACCACTCGAAGGATCCCGAGCCAATCGGGGACCTTCACCTTCGCGCAAAGGATCATTGAGGACAACCGTTGAGAGTCTGGAACCGACAATCCAGCTCAGTTGCGCAGATCTGAAGGAGATCCAAAGACATGGAAGCACTACAATCACCGGAAAAGTGATCCGCAACTCGCAATAACTCGGAGGAGGAAAACGCTTGTCAGAGCTCGCTGGACCCAGAGTCGGTAGGGAGAAGCGAGGCACAACCACGGAAGACAGAAGGTCGAAGATGAAGACCAAAATAGCAAGAGAGGAGCCAACGAAGGGTAACACCAGAGAGTGAAGCCGGGGCCGGACTGACATCGATGCCCGATGAGATCTACTGTTGACGCCACTGAATGGGGGTTGTGTTGTTGACTGGGCGTGGACTCACCAAACAGTAGGAGGTGATCTCCGCGTGAGCTAGCTGCTAAAGAGAAACGTTGCGCCGATTCACCGCTTGATGCCGGTAAAAGGTAGCCATGGTGCTACATTCTTCCAGGAGAAGGCATCTGAGAAACCTCTCCCCAACTGTGCGCTAGATTATTGGGGGAAGAAGAAGAAAATTAAAATAAAAAAATACAAACAAAATAATAAATTAAAATAAACTAATAGTTAATGAATTATATTAAACATAAATTTAAATAATAAATAACTATTATAATATATAACTACAATAAAAAAAATAAAAAAAAATCAGTTAAAAAATAAAATATAAGATAAATTAATTAGTTTTAATAAAACAAAAACATTCACAATAGTGATTTACAATTAAAAATAATTATTAAATAAAATAAATATATTTAAATTTGCACCTTAATTAGAATGTAACTTCTTTAATAGAATAATCATAATAATTAAATTAATAAAGTAATGTTTATCTAATTTATGAATTTAATAATGTTATACTAACTATTTATTAATAATACTTACACTAATTAAATTACATAATTAATAATAATATTTTAAAATTTTAATATGTTTTATCTAATTAAAGATTTAATAACCATAATATTAATAGTTATTCTAGTAATAATAGTTATTAATTTAAGTATCTTTAAATTAACTTGAATTAACTTTTTAATTTATAAAATAACTATAAAATGTTATTTATTTTCTTTTTATTTATTACTATTTGTTTTTTATTGCAGGTTCATAGGGGAATTGAAATCCCATCCAGATTCACTTAACTAACTCAGTGGGAGTTAGTTACGTGGGAAAAAAATAGTGCGGCCTGCCAGTCGTGAAAAAAAACCTGTGTGCGGTGAAACGGAAAAAGACGAGTCCAAGTAAGTGAAAATTGGGTGGTGACATTCAGTAGATAACAGTGGGGTTTTAAAGGCAAAGTAGCAGCGGGAGATTAAAAAAAGAAATACGATCACTCATTCCAAAAACACATCAGATGTGAGGAGGATGAATTCAGACGATCATTCACTTGGAGCAGAGCAAAGAACCTGGAGCACTTCTCGGAGAGCCATTCGCCGGAGTTCCGGGGGCCAGGAGCTGCAACAATTGATGCTAGTAGAGGGGGTTTTCTACCTCTATTCTCTTTCTATTATCTTCCCCTGTAATTAGATGATTTTAGTATATAAAAAATTGATGATGATAGGCAAAATACTTCTAGTTCGCGGTTTAAATTGAATCTATAGGTTAATCTTTCTTTTTTACTTCTTTTTAACATTTTTAATGTGATCGGCATTGATTGGTGAGTTCAGTTCTGATTGCATTCAATTACCACATATCACCAATACTCAATCTTGGAATTCCACATTCAATCGGTGAGTTTGATTGAGGAATAATTTCATTAATCATTTGGATTGAAATTTAGACAACAAAACATACAACGAGTTTGTTCTGTCAACTTTTTCAAACCTGAATGGTCATGTTGATTAATCTAGGAGTGGAAAACTCTAAAATTGGTCGTCTTGAGTGATTTATCTCCTGGTGAGGGAGATAAATCAATCGTTTCAGTGATATTTGCTGTAAATAATATAGCGAGAAGGAATGTTTTCAAAACCAGCACAGTTGATGTTTTCCTCGGATGTATTTCTCTTGATTGTTCACTCTTCAGCATTAAATTTCATTATTACTATTTTTTTCAGTTTGTTCCTTGTTTTGATATAGTGAAGAAAAAAAACTAAAAAAATGTTTTGTTTCATTGTGCCTTATAATAATAATCAAAATAAAACAATAGAAAAATAGAAACTCAATTCCACTGCTAACAACAGTTGGGAATTTTTGTTAGTTTTTAGAAGACTAGTGGTCAAAATAGCCTTCCCTGTGGATTCGACCCTGCTTTCCTCATATACAGTAGTTATTAGGAATATAAATTTAAACTTTTAACGACTTCAATGATGGTTCAGGTCACTTCTTCTATGTTTTACCCACATCAGAAAACAGCATTACCACTGCCAGTTGTCCCTCCAGTCACTGTATCCATTTAGGCTCCAACCACTACACCTATTTTGGTCCCACTCGGCCAGATATTCTTTGAGTGCTTATGATCACCATTGAGTCATTAAAAAACCTTATTGGATGCTATAAAAGGATGGTGTATTTCAGTATATCAAGAAAAGAAGGCTTATCCTAAATGGGTGGATCCTAATCCTCCTACACCAATCATCGAGAATCCTACATTTCAAATTTTCAACGGTTAGGGAGATATGTAGAAGCACATGACACATTTTGTCACCCACTGCAACCCATTGGTAGAGACCCATGAGTAGGGGAAGCAGTGAAACTCAAATTATTCCTGAAATCCTTGAAGGGGATAGAGTTTTTATAGTTCATGAGTTTATAATCCTGATAGATCATATGATGGGAAGATCTTGGTTAGAAGTTTCTCTTTTAGTTTAGCTCAATGCTCACGAATGCAATATTGTTTGATCATACTTATGAAAACAAAGGGGGAATGAAAGGGTCTTAGAAGTCATTTCCTGGTGGAAAGGATTGACTTAATCCTTGAACCTAATGCTACTTCAAGAATAGTTGTTGCAGATCTTTATAGAAAATCATTGTGGTGAGTTATGCACACTGTTGATCCCTATAAAATATACAAGAGGGTTTTGATACTTGATAGGGATTGCTCAGTAGTTTTAAAACACTATCACATTGAAGAGATCTATGTCCCATGTAATCCCATAATCTCACAAAAATATAATATAAAAGTAAGACGCCATTATAGTTACACTAAACATGCTCACGTGAACACTAAAACCTCAAAACATGCATCATACCTTAGGGATCCACCTACTTAGCATTAGAAACAATTACCATCTCATCAAGATGGTCAAATAGATCAGAAGAGGAATGGAGAGTTTAAAAATATGGTCTAATCTTTTTGGAATGACCAATTCCCCCAGCTAATTTATCTTAGTTTTGGAAAATAACTTAGTCCAATTTCTAAAACTCAAGAAGCCTAAAACATTCGTTAATGAGAATATCCAATACTAATTCGATTTCAATCAAATGCTACGACATCCCATCCAAGAATGTTTTATTTTTATGTACCTTCTAAAAAATAAGATGGATTTTGGGAAAATGAAACTGAATAATTCACTAACCCATGTAGCTTACGTTTTTGTTACCAATCTGAAGGAGGAAGTCAAGCCGAATGAATTTAAATGAAAGAATGTAATTTTTTTTGATGAATGGATTGTTATACAAACAATCAATAGGACTCATTACATTCTAAGAACATAGTTGAAAATTAAAATTGTATCTCCTACCACTTTCGCTATCGCAAATCCACCATTATCAAAATCCCCATCCCCTAAATCCAATCTTAAAAGAAATGACATTTCTAGAAGGATATGTAATGTACAAAAGAAGATGAGCTTATGTGAATGCCCAATATTTCCATGAACATATCACATTTAATGCCAACCATCTCAAAAGTATGGTCACCAATCCACCAAATGGTACAAAAATATTGACCCACATGAATAATATTTATTAGATGAGGATTTGATCTTTGGATATGTAAATGTTATTAACTTAATAGATCCTTATTCAAATGATTATTATGATTATAAACCTAATTTACCTACCCTTTATTGGGGAACTAGGGGATTATTTCATCAGTGTCAATGATTCATGGGTAGATTTGGTCGTGCTAGGGGCATATTGTTCAACCAAACCCCCATAGAAGTCATTAATGCGACTGAAACCTATGGAAAGGATCTAAAAAAATCTCAATATATACATGGGTGTTATTCCTCCAAACAAGATAGGGTATACCCTAAGATCATTATCATTGAAGAATTGATAGAGTATATTCCACCACCTCCTCAGATGGTAGGAAGACCTAGCCAGACTATTCCACCAAGAAGAGGTGTACTTCCATCACCTTCCCCAAGAAATAGCTCATCCACATTAGGAACATCATCTCTTAATGTCCCTACAAAATAAAATCATCATTCCAGAATGTGAATACATTTGGACAAAAAATATGATATATTGAATCAATTATCCCATGTTTTGACCATGCTATCAATCCTGGATGCTCCAAGTCTATCATAAGACCTCTGGGAAGCACTCATTGAAGAATTGTTAGGCCCTATGGAATTTGATGTTGCAGTTGATGCTTCTAAAGTGTATCACATGTAGAATTATCCTGAAAAATGTCATATAGTAATTTCCTTCAATGACCAAGATGAGGATCCTATCATAAAAGGATAGGTTAAACCCCTGTATATATCTGGAATGATAAATGATATTGATTTTAATTGACCAGTTATTGATAATGGATTAAGAGTCAACCTCATCCCAGTCTTGACACTTCTTCAACTAGGTCTCGATGAAGTTCACTTTTATCCCTCTAATCTGATGTTACTGGGGTATGAAAATAATGAGAAATAGAATCTTAGTGAGATCACATTTAGATATCAAGTCAGAGATCTCGTGTTTGACGTAGGGTTCATGGTAGTTTTACATTACCCAAAGTTCATTATTTTGAAGGAAAGGCCTTAGCTACACTAGCATGCTATCATTACTTCATCATACCACCAGTGTCTTAAATATTATATCAATGGTAAAACTAGAACATGTTATGGTTATAAGGCCTTGTTCAAACCCTAAAAAACACAATACGTTGATGTATTTTTCTGTCATAATGGAGGAAATAAATATATTAGTAATAAAGTCTCCTAATTCAATGAGATATATGGATTATAGATGATTCTAGATAACCCTTTTACGTATATTAGTATAGATTATGTGATACCTATTAATAAATTTGAAATAGATGTTCATAATTCACCTTGGCATTTATCGGATTCTATAATTTCAATCATGATAGTTTATATCAATAGAACTAAAGAAGTTATCAATTCTCCAAATAAAAACGAATTATTGAATGAAAATATCTTAATTATATATCCTGATCCTCAACAAAGCCTAGTTTTGGTAGAAAAAAATGGTTGAATCCAACAAAAATATAGGATAATGTGAAAAGAATCATTCCCAATCCCATGTTTCCCCTTCTCGACTCTATGATGTTTTCATGCTTGCATGTGATCCTGAGATGATTTCCTCTTCCTCAGGATGTCCGAGTGGAAACTCCCCTCTTCCTTCTATGGTATTTTTTTTCAAATCCTCCCTAAGAAGAAGCACAAATAGTGGAGCTTGAGGAAGAGAAATTGGATGAAGAGAAGATATTAGGGATGACCCTCCAGTATTCAAGAAAGGCGTATCCACCACCGTGTAAGAACTCAGAGAAATAAATATTGATAAAAAAAATATCCATTCCCCACGTAATTAGTGAAAAAATGAATCACTAAGAATAGGAGTAATACACCTCCTTCCTAAAGTAGCATCATGATGGGATTCCCTAGAACTACATAGAGATTCCAGACATTTTCATTGAGGTAGAAACTCATCATTTGGGATTTTCGTAAAATCATAGTGGATACAAGAAGGCATCCATGAGGACACACCTGACTCATGCCTCCATAAATGTGGATGAAGTTTACAAACTCATCCAGGATAATTTTATCAGACAATTACAATACCAGATATGGGTAACCAACACAGTCCCTATTAAAAAAATGAATGGAAAAATCAGGGTTTTCATTGAATTCAAATATCTAATCTAACATTATCCCAAATATGACTTCCCAATTCCAATTATAGAACTCATGATTGATGTGATGGCTAGTTATCAGGATATCTCCCTCTTGTATGGATACTCTGGTACAATTAAATCTGGATGGCCCTAGAAGATGAAAAATTCATAGCATTTAGAGCACCTAAAGGGAAGATAGGGAAAAATTACGCAGGTTCACCTTGGAGAAGCTTCTCCCTCTCACCTCTCTCGAGCTAGGGTTTCCTCACCGGTGCTTCGGTGGGTGATGCCTGAGCATTTCTACCTCATCTCCCACCTTACCTCTCATCTCCCCTCTACTTCCTCCCCCTCTCCAAGTTGTTTTACTTTTTTTCTTCTTGTTTTCCCCTCTCATCCGCTCTCATTCGTTTCCCTCGGGTTGGTTCTCGATGATGTCTCTCAAGGATTTTCTGTTAATCCCGACTACGGTCATCCGATATTGAAGTCCGTGGCCACTTTAACCCCGATCTGACCTTGTGTTCCTCCACGCCTCTCCGTGTTGGACCTGGAGTGATGGTTTCATAGTGGTTTTGGGATTTGTGGTTCGGCGGTCGGCAGTTTTCTGGGTACTCTTGAGTCGGTTCTCTCTTGTCTCTTGTTTCTCCCCACTGTGTTGTCGTCGTCATAAGACCTCGGCCATTCTTGTCTCTGCCCTGACCTCAAGTGTCTCTACTACTCTCCTGGTCGGATCTGGAGCGGTGATTTCTTGAAGTTTTGGGATGTGGGGTTTGGCGGCCAACGGTCCTTCTCGCGCGACCCGAGTCGGCGTCCTTCTTAAATGGCGTTCTGGTTTCTCTTCCTTTGATGCTACATCAACTTCGATGTTGGTCTGGTTTCATATTTTCATCTTTCTTTCCCTTTATTCGGCGAATTTTTGTTGATTTCTTCTACGAGTTGTTCATTGATGGTTCCGTTTGGAATTTCTGGTTTATTTTGGTTCTTGTTTTCTCCGGTCGTCGGTTTGTTCATGACGGTGATGTGTTGCGGCTACGACTGATTTCAATGGAATCTGGCACTCTTGTGTGGTGTTTTGGATGACAACAGTGATGGAGGACGACAGCGTTCTTGTTTGGTGTTTTGGACGTCGATGGCATCGATGGCAGTGGTGATGACGACGAGATGGCAGTGGTGTTGTGTGATGGTAGTGGTGTTGTGTGATGGTTGTGGTGATTGACGATGATGATGATGGTTGATGGCTGAAAATATTTTTTGTTTTGGCACTGGTACGTTGGGGAACGAAGACTAGGTGGTGAGATGGTTTTCGGTGGTTTCGATGGGCTCTGACGTTCTCTGATGGTGCGGTGGTTGAACGACGTCGTCGATAGTGACAATGGATGGTGATGATGACAGGGGTACTCATGAATTGGGCGGTAGGCGACTTCACTTCGGCAGATGTGGATGAATCTATGAATGATCTTCTCGGTTGTCGTGATATGTTTTGAATTTGGAACCTTTTGTTCTGGTTCCCGCTCACCCATAAAGCGGTTTTGGAAAATCAAATAAAAATATATTTTGCGGAGCACCTAAAGGTGTATTATGGTATCAGATTATTCCATTTAGATTGAAGTATGTCATTTCCACATACAATTATCCTATGCATCACATCTTCAAACCCTTCCTAATAATTTTTTCGAATACTATGTTAATAAATTAGTGGTCAAATAACAACAATTCTCAGATCCCCTATCTAACCAAGAAAATATCTTCAGTAATCTTCGGTATCATAATCTGGTGATGAACCTCTTAAAATATTCTTTTGTGGTATCCTCGGGAAAATTTATGGGTTTCATTATACACCACCCTTGAATCAAATTTGATCCTTATAAGACTAATTCTATCCTTGGGATATCACCTCCTTGAAACATGCAAGAGTTAAGATGACTTTAAGGACACTTGACCTACAATTGGAACTTCATATCCAACCTCACAAGAAAGTGTTTACCCATCCCCAAATTGATGAAGAATGGGGTCATTTATCAGTGAGCCAATGATTCTAATGAAGAATTTGATTCCCTCAAGAAATACCTCTTGAGCCCACCTGTATTGATTCCACTTGATTAAAGAATGCTGCAAATTATATATGTGACAACCCTAAAGTGATCACTATGATCATTCCTTGAACCAAATAATGATTCCAGGAATGGAAACTTCCTTTACTATCTCATTAAAACCATGATCATCATAGAGACTTGAAATTCCAATAGTTAGAAGATATTACCAGTGATAATCATTTCAGTTTAGAAGCTGAGGCACTAACTGCAACACCATGAGATCCACATGGTATCTCGCAATAACGCACTAAAATTTAACCTCTTTCTTCCTATGATGAAAGTACATCTGGCATAATTGTATGTTATTTTATTGTAGTTTGTTATACAGTTTGTGCCTAAAAATAAGGGAAAGGACAAGACATAGTAGACATCCTCGCTCAGCACAAATTTGTAGAAGATACATCATTAAATACTAAACTACCTGATGAATAAATTTTCTATATTCAATAAAAACCTAAAACATGGGAAATATATTTTTATAGTGCTTTGAAGAGTCCAATGGGATAAATAATGGAAGCCATAATCTTAGAAAAATCATCTTAATAGTTGTGCTTATCTCCCCAAAAAATGTAGTGTTTCCATATTCCTTCCTATTTTTAGAAGGTAGTACCAACAATGAAGCAGAAAAATAGTCTCCCATTAGAGGATTATAATTCGAACTCCATGTTCTAGTAAACCTCCTAGAGGTGAATGGTGATTCAGAATTGATAATAAAGAAGATCAACTAGTATTATTCTATTAGAAAATATGTAATAATTCTATTGTGTGATTATGTATGGGGTTTAATGGTTGAATTTCCATAAGTGACAACATTAAATCACTTCCTGCATTCAAAAAATTCATTGGCAGATACAGTGGAAAATGAAGCTATAGCTTTAGAAGATCCATATCAGGATGAAACAGTGATCATCATTTCTTATCATCGAATGTTTTCACCTTTTGTTTTGATCAAAGTGTAAGAGATCAGTGAAATCAATCCCATCACTGAGCCATATAATCCTAGTACGCGATGAATGAACCGCTTCTTGGAATAATATCATGATAGAATAATTGAACAAGATATGGTTATAAGAGACTATATCTGGTGGTGAGAAGCTAATTTCAAACTTTATGATGAATGAAATAACAAGAATGTCCTCTACAAGAGAGGCTTTGATAGAGTGCTTATCAGATGCATTGATGGAGAAGAGACTGCAACTGTTATAGGAGGGGCACATGTTGGAGCCTGTGGTTCCCACAGATCTGGTAATTTAAGAGACCTATCTCAATGGAACTATGCGGATAATACATGTGCACCATAACACTAGTGAAACTCCTTTCTATATACTATAGATGGTGCAGACCCCATATGTGGAAGACTGATGTGGAACAACTATACTATGGACTCGCATGACCCAAAAAAATTCCAACCATAAGTGGGATAGCTAATCTGAGTACGTAAGTAGAAGATCAATGTAGAAAACATATTTCTACTAGTTCCCCTTTTTTCCAATGAATAGAACTCTTAGCCTCCTTGTTTGATCAACTAAAAAATTAGAAGAAATCCTCAAGCCCTCATTGCACAACTCCTTCGTGCAGGTCTCCAAAAATTTATTAGGTAGCTCTATAAAACATGTGAGAAGAGATAAATAAAGCAATAAGAAATATAATAGTCCCTTCATAGTCAAAATATATAAGAAACATGCACAATGACTATTCTATCATAATGAGAAAACACCTACATGGGGTCCCTATCCCTAATCATAGACATGTGTGATACACTTTTAGGAATACATGAGGAGACTCGTGCTATATTGGATAAATAAACACCCATGTTTTCCAACCCATATAACATATTAATTGAGGAATATCTAGCTCACACAAGCCTATCCCCCTTGTACAAAGCATTTATAGTTCCACCTAGGGAATGTGCGGCCAACCAGTGTGGCATACCTATGCTGACACCTGCTCCCAAGACCTTTATTAGTCACCCTTAGATCCCACTTCAAAATAAACCAATTAAAGGGATCCCTTATCCGAGGTTACCTTGTCTTAAAGAGGTCACAATGAACCCTTCACCAAAGCCTCTATATTTACAAAACTATAGGCAAAGGAACATAAATTTGGCTCCCATAGGGATATGGATTTCTACGTTTAGATTATTACAACACATGTCCTACCAGAGGTTAAGGAACCTCAAGGAATCTAAAGATATTTATATCTATAGTCATATAGTCCCTTATACCTTGTATAATGTTGAGGTGTTCCTGATCTCAGATTTGAGGGTTATGAATATGTATGTCCCTTCTTATCTCTAAGATTAAGAGCCTTTGGTCTATATTATGGAGGATTAGGATTACTACTACATTTCATTTTGATAAGGAATTAAATCATCCTCCCTCACACAAAAATAATTTTAGGGAATCCTTCCCGGTGTAAGACCCTATGCCCTCTCCCCTCTCAACTCATCATCCATGAACATTATTTCTTACTTACTATGGACTCTCAAAAAAAAAACTATTATGAGTTGGAGGTAGAGTAGCTTCAACCTCTTATTCAATATCCCTAACATCTTCCTCAATATCCCCATCTTGTTCCATTAGTGGAGGAAAATTGAGTGTCTTTTCAAATATTTCACTACCTATTGTTTCTCACACAGAACATGACCCACATGACCTCAGAGGTTATTAATGATCACAAGTCCAACAAAATCCACCTGATGTAGTGAAATATGGGAACTTTGATTCCCGTTAACCATGATACATAGGAAACCTACTTAGGATCTGATCTCAATGGGCATCCTTCTTAGTAATAACTCCCAATAATAATTTTATTAATCAAGATATCCTCTTCAAGCATAAACCCCGAGTTAATCCCCAATAACCACCATGATTGAAAACACCTCTCATGGTTCCTTCAAATAATATATCCCACCTAAGCGTAACCCCTAAACTATCATCTCAAAGGGCCACACTCCCCTACAAGACATACCCTTGAGGGCCTCTAATGGAATGTGTCCTCACCCATGAAATATTTGGGCATTAATTCCCATCCAAATGAGATATTTAAGAATCCTCTATGATGTTTGAACAAAAATTCATAAACTATACTTGTTATTTTGGGACATATCCCTTGCGAGGTATAATTTAACTTCCTAACTCATATCCCTTCCAAGTGTCGTGGGTGGTTCCTATATAAGTCCCACACTAAACGTTGACTAGGAACCTTCTGCTGGGACTTCCTTGCCACATGACGTTGAACTATACGGTTAGGTCCTCATCAAAAACACTTAAAAGGTATGATGTGTCCCATTAAGTGGAACCTAACTATATGGATTCTAATTCATTTCACAAGGATACGTATGAATATCATCTATGTGTTCGATCCCATCATCAAACAGTTCACATCTACCTGTATAACAATAAACTCCAGAGTTATATTAGTCTATATAGATGAAAATAAAATCCAGTGTTCCCCACTTTGTGGAAAGAAAACATGTACCATCATAATAAAAAACAAAGAATATGAATGAATTATATTAGAGGGTACCATTACTGAGCAACCTCAGATACATATAAATATCCCTTTTGATGAAGAACCTCGAATATATAGGGATGATTCTAAATTCCAGAAATGTTAAAATTTAATTTCTAATATTTTTATAACCTATATCATACAAGGGAATTAATGAAGGAATCACAAACATATCCTAAATCTATAATAGAGTCCCAAGGTAGGTAATAATTCCTACCAAAATTGTTTAATGAGCCTAACCTCCCATCTTATCATCCAATGTGAGATCATAATCATCATGGTTTAAAATCCTTAACGAGTTCCTACTATTGGAATGTAGGTCCCTATTGATATTGAACCATTGGGTTTTTCAGTTTCCATGAACAAACCCATTGGAAACCATTCTAAAATAATTATTTCCCAAACGAAGTTACATTTTTGTCAGAAACAAATGCTTATTTTATATATTGTATCATTAAATAGATTTATTTATTATAATTTAAGACTAATTTCTTGCTATCTCTTTGAATAGGATTATATTTAAATGGTTCTTAAACTAGTAGGGGGTTTTTGTGACTCAAATAAATTATTTTGTAAAAAATATATCGTCATTGTCTAAAACATTAATCTTTTGATATCATATAAACCATTATTGTTCTGTAACTTATTTAAAGATTTTATCACAGGGAAACCTTTCTTCAAACCAATTTATTCCTCCTTGATGAATGTATTGTTTCCTAAAAATGTATTTTTTTCAAAAATACATAAAATTTATGTTAATGGTGATTTTACTCTATATCAACGTTTTTTAACACATAAAATATCTCACATAACTTGGGAAAACATAAAATAATTTTAACACTAATGATCTAAATATTGTCCATTATTTATTTAAAAATATGTGTTTTATTTTCGTTTTAGTGATTTGGGTTTCTATTAATTTTCTTTTAAATCTTTTAAAATGAATTTTCATACCATGATATTATATTATTTTATTGTACTACATATTTGGACATATGTTTTATTTCTATGGAAGGAATAATTGTTGTAATTGTTTTATAATTATTTTTATAATAATTTTACCTTACTTCATAAAAAATAAAATATTTTTGAAGGTGACATGAAAATCATTTATTTTTATGATGATATTAATATTTTTTAAGAAAAATAATTTTTATGATTTCTCTTCTATTCTACAGGATTCCTATCTAATAAATAAATGTTTCATAAATAAACCTATATGTTCAATTCATAAATAATATATTGGAGGATTATGATTCTTGTACAGAATGATCATGTTTTTTATTTGTTATCATCTAAAAAAGTTGTGAAAACGATTTTCTTATTACGGGTTATTTATGATAATACAACTGATTTGATTATAAGTTTGACTCAAATATATGGATATGATTTGTGGGGTCTTATATTACACAAAATAAATTGTTTCTAACTTTATATTTGATAAGATAATAAATCATTGACATATTTGGAAGTTTTCACAAACTAAGGGGTGGAAATACGTAAATGTTTTCAAATATGAAATGGCTCATATACACAGATTTGATAAAAATTAATAAGTGTACATAGTTTAATTTCTTCAAAAATGATTTCCTACACTTATGTTTATACAAAATTAGTAAAATGTTCCTTAATTCATTGATCTTAAATTTTTTTATAACTCTACATGTTCTAATGATGGTCCAATATTTTATGTTATGATTGCCTAACTAGTTTTATTTTTTTGTGATGCATTTCGAAGTGTTATTTTTATGTCATTTCTTTGGTATTGTTTTATATTCATTATCCAGAATGAAAAATAATGATTTATAGTCAACAAAAATGATAAATTTATCTTTTTATCTAATAATTATCCACTACTCAAATTTTCATCATGTTTATGATTTAGTATTAATAAATGGTTGATAAGTATCCATTAACGAGAATTTGAGATCAAAACTTTATTATGATTCTATCTGATAGTTTATTAAGATGATTATATAACAAGATATTTATAGAATAAGTTCTAGATGATAATTCATATAGAGAAATTATATGAAGCGTTGTTAAATGACATTTTTATGCACCTAGTATCAAAGATAAAAAACCATTCAATCGTTGGGTTGGGAGAATATTTGTAAGATGTATTAATTTATACATGGAATACATATATTGTTAATATATTATTAACATTGGTACCACCATTGTTATCAAAGGAATGGTTTAGAAATTTATTTATATTAGTTTAGTTACCTTTTGTTTATAGTTAGAGAACCATAGTGATAACCCTTGATATGAGTTTTTGTTTACGATAATATATTGAAATATTGTAAATTACATGTATATGTGGTTTTCCGTGAAGAAATTCATGTATTGATAATGGAAGGTGAATGCTGAGGCGGAATAGATATATCTATGTGTAGTCACCCTAAAAACTGTTGGTTGATCATCGACTCAATCATCTTCTTGCGGCATGAGGAGTGGGCCGAAGACTTCACATCTAGATAGACTATCCTATGGGATGTGATTTGGTTCACAACATTATCTGTAAAAACCATTATGGAGGAACAATTTTATAGTTTTCATGAGAAATTAGGCTGATAAATAAATTATATCCCATTCAAATGTAACATTGTTTAAATAATTATTTTTATGGTTATAAAAGTAAATAGAGGCTAACACGATGATGCTATAGGGTAAAATTATTTAAGTATGAATCTATTATATGTCATTGAGGATGATAATTACTTGGTATTATTAATATTTAATAGCACATTCTAGGTCTTTTTTAGTAACATATGGAAAAATATGGAACCATTAGTGTGAGGGACAACACATATATTACCTTAATGAAAAAACATCAAATTTGGATATCAATTGATAATTACGATGAATAAGAGCCTCATCCCGGTTGGTGAGGCCTTGAAATATGAATCCATGAGACCCCAGTTCAAATCCCTATGGAGACATAATTTCTAGGATATTGTAGTAGGCCCTGTTCGAAACTATAACAGTTAAAACTATTCATATTTTTGGGTTTTCGAGCCACTGGTTTTGTCACCATGTCTCTCATGGCCGTCATTCCACCCAAGGAATTATGCTAGTATAGATTTAAGGCCACATTAAGGACTTCGGGCCACCATAAGGATTTCGGGCCACCTGAAATTGTTCATAATAGACGAAGAAGACTCTATAAAGAGCATTCCCCATATGATGATTACGAGAAGGCACATTCACCATAGCAGAAGCTAACAAAATTCTAAATAAGGAGAGGGTATGAAATTACCATCAATACCAGCCTGTGCATGCACAAGAAGCCTAGCTAAACATCCATGAAAAGGTTGAGCGAATAAATCATGATGTAGAAGCTGGGGAGGTGCAGTTACATGGAGTTATTGTCTAGATATTTCCTCATTGTCATACGGGTCATGTAATCTATAATCCTACGGGCCTATTAAGGGATCCCCCTCATCCCATGATAGGTGGATTATAAAAAATCAATGAAAAGAAGGCCTTCGGTCCATTTAGATGATTGAGAATTCCAATTATTATGAAAAACAATCACAAAATATGAGCATCCATGTCAATATAGTAGAGTTCTATTAACAAGATTGAAAAATATAATTTTCATCCTAACAATAAACTAGAAGTATTATATTTAATAGGTTATGAATTTTGGCACTACAAAAAAAACTATATAATCCAAGGTATTAAGATAAAAATTCCCACAAAAAACACTTATAATATCGGATATATGAAAATAGTATAAAATGAGTAATTTAGAAGTTGATTATCATAATAATGTTGTAGTAGGTCCACTTATTTGGTACTCTTAATTTTAAGATTTATTATTTCATGTATGATTTCAAAAATTATTTGTTGTTAAAATGTTTACACTTTGTGGCATCATTATTCCATCTAATGTATGTGAATATTCTTTATATTCTATATGATTATGACTCAATAGAATCTTTTTATAATTCCAATGAATAAATTTAATTTGAATTTGAAAAGTTATTTTTCTCTACATAAGGATTAAAAAAAATTTCTTTAGGAAGGAAATAAAATTCATATCATCTTGTGATAATCTATCAATAGATGGATGATTACAGATAAACTCCTGGAAAAAATAGATAGAGAAAAAATCAATATTTTAGATAATATGATTACAAGGAAATAGATATGTTTCCAAAAATTTAAAGGTATACATATCAATAGAAATTATACCCTTTGATATATCTATATTTTATATACCCATTCAATTTCCATTTGAATGTGATAATTACAAATTGTGAGGATGAAATTTATCCAAGGGATGAAATGACATGATATTTTATTTTATGAACCTTTTAAATAAATTCTACATTACACATAATGTTTCAAGACATATACCAAACTAAAATGAAACAACATGATATATTTGGAATATAATATATGATTGTTAAAACATAGTTGTTAAAATAGATGTTATAAATTGATACATCCCAATTGAATAATCAATAAAGGATGTTGAAGTCAAATGAAGTTCAGATGTGGATATCTTCCTTAAGAATTAAATTTTATTATTATCATAAGGGAGGTAATATAACTAGGGTTTCCCCAATACCATTCTGAATCTGATATCAATCAATTATCATTTTAGATAAACTATATATAGTATAAGATCAATCTATTAGAGATTTCCACATGATCCACTCATACTGAACCGCCACCCAAAACTCCAAACATATATTATATATTTAATAAAAATTATGCGGATATCATAAGGAGATAATTAAGTACAAAATAATTGTATAAAAATGTATTAAATTATTTATAAGTACAGATATATCATGAATTTTTACAATTTTTTAAATGGTCATTTCTTTTGAAATCACTTTTTATATAAAAATGTATTTTACTAAAATTAGAATTTTATTTGATGAACTAATGTCATTACGATTTAATGATAAAAATATATATTGGTCTTATGAAAAACATTTTATCAGTAGATTAATTATAAATGTATATGGAATATTATAGTTAATATACTAATAGTCAGTTTACTATACAAACAGCCATTCAACATATTTTATGAACATAATTAAAAATAAAATTTATAAACTTTTGGATAAAAATATAAAATCATAACATAATATTAATTATTATCATTGAAATTATTATATAAGATAATTATTTGATATTTTACTATTAAATTGTTTTATTTCAATAGTTTTGTATAACAGTTTTAGAAATACAATGAATTCTATATAATTATTTCCATATAATAACAGATGATAAATTTATGGTTCATATTTTTAATATATATATATATATTATTTAAAAATTTTATTTTAAAATTTTTATTATATTTTAAAAACAAATATTTTTTATTTTAGAACTAATGTATCATTTTTCATAAAAACCCGTTTTAATAAATTATAAATTTAATATATCAAAATTAATTTATAAATCACCTAGAAATTAAATAAGGAAAAATGATTTCAAATTTAACACCAGTTTGTATAAATTATCAATTAAGGACCCCATTATGTTTCGTAAAGAATAACATGTTACCATACGTAAAAACTAATTACCATGGTAAAATCTAAAATAGAAAATGATGCAATTCAAGGGATGGAGGGACTGAACCAAAACAAAAACATATTTTTGATTTAGTGAATGATATTTTCATGACCATATATCCCCATTAAATATTTTTTTAGAGCCACATGTCATGTTTATAAGGATATCCAATTATATTATGATGAGATATTAAAACAAATTCCATTATCATGAATTATAAAAGGGGCCTCTCAACAACACTTCAATACCATTAAAAAAATTCCTCCGAAAAATCTTGCCCGATTATGTAACCTAGATTCCTATTCTATTATCATAATGTTTTGGAAATATTATATTATCATGGGATATTAATTTTTTCAGAGGCCACCATGAGAACCCTAAAGATCTCAGCATACATTCAATATTTTATAAAAAATAATTTCCTTTCATAATTCCATTATTATTTTTTCAATATTCTATGATGAAATAATTAGTTAATTTATACTTTATATTTCAACAAAATAAACATTAAACACTTATGCTCTTCCCCTAATAAATACTAGAAACATCAATCGAGCGTGTCTACAAACTACTACCTCCATGAAGTAACATATTTTTTTTCAGTACAAAATTTAATTGGTTGATATAAGAATGTGATAATTGAAAATATGAATATAATGATTTGAATAAAGTATTTGTAATAAAAATTTATTATTTTTATAAAAATATAAATGATAACAATTTAGTACACAATTAACCGCCTTAAAAAAGCAATCTGGGGTGATGGTTTATTCATACTACTATAATATTTTAGTGCATACCATGTTTTCTACATTATTATAATTCTATAATATATCATTAATAAAAACTAAATTTTATATTTATGTTAAGGGTATACTGTTTTTTCAACTAATTCCTATAATTTCCATCCAATAATCATTTGATGATCATGTTTTGTCCAATTTAAAATCCAACACGAAAAATGTAATGAAATTATATCATGGATGACTATGAAAACATAATTAATGATTAAATATGATATATATATTGGAATAATTAATTTTTATTATATGTTTAATTAAAAAAAATCACTCAATAATTTTGAAAACACAATTAATTAGTTATGAATCACTAACATAAGATTATTATTAATTTCATATTATATGATATAGAGTGAAACAATAATGAAAATAAATTAAAACTTAAAATATCATAATTATTCATCCCCTATATTAAATTTAAAAATTATTTTAATATTAACATTGGAAGAAGATAGAATACCAATACTTCACTTATGAAATGGTATAAATGATTAATTTTATATAAACCCAATGGGGAAAAATAGGGAAACAAACTTATATATATGTATATGTATATAATTATAATTAACAAAGATTTTGGAATTTTATATTTATTATAAAGACTAATGGGTATGTAATTAATTAATTTAATTTAATTTATTTAGGATGTTGGCTTTATTTTTATAAAGAAACATAACCAAAGTAACGAGTTCCCATCTCAAAATTCATCTCATTATTACGTGTTTTTTTATTATGAATAAAATTTAATTAATGTGGTGTATGTAATAATTATTTAAGATATAATATCATTAAATATATATTATTATTTTTAATTTATGTATAATTTATAGAAAACCCTTTCAATAGGTTTTTATTAAATACTCCTCAATTTGTAAGGGGTTTTCATGACTCAAATCCCTTCCTTATGTCATAATCACTCCAAATTGCCTATTTTTTGGATCTTATTGATATATAATAATTATATATTTCATTTATATCTTTTTTCAAGTGAAGTTTATGTTTCAAACTAATGTATCCATAATTTATGAAAATTATTTTTATGAAAATTAATCTTCATGAAGAATAATTCGTATTTTTTTAATTAAATTTTCTCTGATATCCATTCTTCTTCATTAAGAAAATGTTCTCCTACCCATATGTAAAGTAATTATTTAACATAAATAATTCTAAAAATACTTATATTCATGTTGATATATATGTTTCATTATAATTTTATTGGTGTTCAATTTATAAAAAGGGCCTTAAAAAATTATGTAATGGATTTTCCTTACCATAACCTATTATTACTTTAATTATTTTAAAATGTTTACATATGTATTATTTCATATCAACGAGACTTTATTTTATTTTTTGGAATAATCATTTTCTTTTTTTATCATTATCAAACAAAATTTCTAATGTTACTTCAATTTAATGCATTTTTAAAAAGATATTATTAAAATATTTTTATGAAAACTCATTTTTTGGATATTTATTAAATATTAAAAGGATTACTCTCTAATGGGTAAATGATTCATAAATAAAATTATATATGTAAGACCTTGGTTCTCATTCTTGAGCTACAGGTTTCATATTTTTGTTTTTCCTTAAGTGTTTTTGAGAAAATAAATAAAATGGGGAAAAATCTCAAATTTTGTGCGTGCACGCCGTGTACTTTTCCACACGTTGTGTAATTTACTGTGTGGGATGAGTACATAGGGTATGTAGGCCTATCAATGATGAAGGGTGTAAAAATGGCTACACGGTGTGTACTTAGTATATACATGATGTGTAATCAGTCGACAGGTGAATAGTAAGGCGGTGGGAGTAGCCACTAGCAGAGCGATAGTACATGTCATGTATTCAGAAATACAAGTCGTATAATAATGTCGATAGAAGACTAGTGTGGCGGTGAAAAGTAGCTGCCAAAGGAATAGTTAAAAAATGAAAAGTACATCTCATATAATTGAGAGTACACACCTTGGAGTTTGTTTTTTCTCTTTAAATGGGAAGTAGCCTCCTCTTTCGACATAGGAATCTTAGAACGCGTTTGGAGCATCGGGAGAGATGGCCGGAGATTAGAGGAGCTCACGACCGCACAACGGAACTCGGATTCCTCAATCGACGGTCTTGATTTAACCGTTTGAGTGAGTTCTTCACTCTTATTGAACCCTTCCGTCCACTTCTTTACTGAGGTGAAGTTGTTTGGGTTTGAACACATTTTTGTTTATCCCAGATCTACACCATTATTGGGTGTTTTGGGAGGTGTCGTTCGCTTATATCGATCAGTGGAGATCAAGGTAGGTGGTTTGATGTTTAATTCCAACTGTAATGTGGTTTTTTGTGTAACGTTGTGCTACGTACCCATGATTGGGGTGTCATATGGATGAGGCCTTGACTAATTAGATATCTAGAATTGCATAGATAATTTGATGATAATTATAAACTACTGTCTGGGATCATTGCATGGATCCAAGGCCACCCCGTGGGTGTATTTCTCTTGTTTATCCGTTTGGCCAAGATACCCGAGAGTATGCCTTAATTTTGCATGCTTTGATTTTTCTTGAGAGAAAATGTATATAATTGCTTTCTATGTGTTGGGATCATCCCGATAACTTTCTTATGTCTGAGGGAATGGTTTTCTTAGCCTGAGGGTAGTGGTTTGTTTAGCCTGAGGGTAAGTGTTTATTTAGCCTGAGGGAAATTTTTCATATTCCTGGGGGTAGTTGCTTCTGTGCCTGAGGGAAATATCTCATATGCGTGCGGGGAATATTCTTTACACCTGATGGCAATAACCTAAGGGTTTCGTTTCTATTTTTCCGGAGGATAAGGCCTGATATCAAGGTTCCATTTATCCCGAGGTCAATAGTTCTTACATCTGTGGATACTAGTTACTTTATTATTCATTGTGTTATTTTCTTGTGTTATATCTGCCAAGCTAAAGCATAGGCTTGGTATTGTTTTACCTTGTACTTGTTAGATAGCTTGTTGTGTTTTTTGTTGCGGCACTGTATAAGAGATTGTCGGCTGAGGTTGAGTCTCGGGAACTTATAATTCAATTATTTTGAATTGGTAAATAATTATTAAATGGAAATGGAACTGGTAGGAGTAGCTGCTTTAGATTACTTCCTAGTTTACAACATTTTCATTACTCCACACTACGGTTGCACAAATTCACTGATAGTTGGGAATGATCCATTGGTGGTTGCCTATTGGGATTTATTTCTCACACCCTGTTTGGGTCATGCCTTGGAACCAAACAAATTATATTTCTGTAGGTGTAGATAAGGGAAAGAGTTCCTATACAGGTACATGATTGTTGTAGAGGAGTAGGAGAGCATGTGACCAAGATTAGGCTTGCGATGATGCTAAGTTCCTACTGCGCTGCTTTATTTTTTTTTTGCTGTATTTGTCCCTTATATTGTATTGTTTCAGATTGCAGTGTATCCCGTTTTGGCTGATTTCTTAGACTTAGGGACAAATTTCATCATTATATATGACTGTTGATTTTTTTCATTACTACAGTACTATGTCCATTTCAGCATTGGTATTGTTTACTGCTTCCGATGTTTTATGCTTGTATTTTGTTCCACTACGTTACCCTTTGACAAATGAGGGCATAGTTTACCCACTATCAGACCTAGGCCCTCACTGCTAGTCGGAAACCTCTGGAGTTTGGGGGAATGCGCTTGAGGTCATGTGACCAACCGGGTTATGGGAACCCGTTGAGTGGAACCCGAATTCGGGACGTTACAAATTGGTATCAGAAGATTTCATTCATTTGACATACTATTTGAAGCATATATCCAGTGATAGGATAAATAGGTATTTGGTAATATGTTGTGCCCGATAGTAGCTAACTCGTGTGTAGGGAAATGCCAATTTACCTCGTGTTGCAATTTTACTGATTTTTCACTTTACAGTTGATTTGATTTTCACCAATAGGTGATGCACATATGGTGTGATGTTATATTTTTATACCTAGATTCTATTTAGTTCTAACCTGATGAGATGAGTGTATACCGTCTCATGCATCATTTAGGCACATGTTAGAATCACATGCCATGTAGGTGCATTAGAAATCTCATTTGTTGTGATAGATGTAGTGCTAGTAAATGCATGATGTTGTGATAGTTTCATGGATAAAAATACCTGCTATTTGATAAGGTATTGTTGTTTGATCTTTTGTAGAATGAACGCCAAAATTTGGTTCTTGAGGAGTATGGGCCCTCATTTACCGGAATATGTTGGATCATTGACTGTTTACTTTGTTTATAACATGTATAAGATTCCAAGAATTGATTCGTGGGGAGTATGGGCCCTCACAGATTGGAATTTGGCAATTAGTTGTTGGTTTCTGTGTTTTACTGGGCTCCAGAGTAGTTTCTAAGGGTTCCTATCCAGAAAAACCCAGAAAACACACCATGTATTTTTTATTACAAGCCGTTTACTCTTCTATTAGGGAATAAATGTAAAGTTTTTAAGCACACTCCATGTACCCTAAGTACACGACGTGTAGTCTTTAACCATGTAATAGGCTGTGTGGGAAGAGACACAGGATGGGGAAGTTCTAGAGGGAACACACTGTGTACCGGTTGTACAGGCTGTGTCGTGTTGACCCTGTGTCCGCCTGTGTAACTAACAACGCGGATGGAGGAATCGTCGTTTATATATGCCATGTCAAAGCTGAACACGACCTATAGTGTAACCTTGGAATCTGGTTGTGTAACTAACAACACTGGTCGGTGTTATCCTTCCTAGTACACGTCGTGTCTATATGGAACACACCGTGTAGTTTGAGCTGTGTACCCAGCCGTGTCATGGAAAACACGGGTTGGTGAAGCTTGTCTAGTACACGTCTTGTAGACCTTATACACACCGTTTAGTCTTAGTTAAAGGAGATCCATGTGTCTAATCCATGTAGAAGGACTGGGGCAGGGGAAGAAAATTCAAATACACGTTATTTGTATGGACAACACGCCGTGTGTTGGGGTGTTACATGACCAGTTTTGTCAGAAGACACACCCATGTGAAAGACTTAAGGGAACACACCGTGTAGTTATTATACATGCCATGTAGTCTTGTTTAATAATACTTGAATGTTTTCTTTTCCTTGTTCCCTTCTTGCGCTTTCAGTTCATGGTCTTTGATGATCTTAATTTGAGGCGTGTCTTGACCTTGTAGAGTCATGCCGCTGAGATGACCATGAGTTGTTCGCCAAGCGAGATGCAATGATTATACTCCAGAGACGGTAGGCTATGGTCTACTAATGGATCCTCTAACAGAGCCAGATGTGGCACCATCCATTTTACCGGACACTGGCGTAGAGGTGCAGTTCCGTGAATGCTTCATGCGGTTTATGCAGACCTTCCAGGGAGCACCGCCGACAACCACATCTATGGTAGAGCTGAAAAGTATATTCCAATAGCAGCATCTGCCTATATTTTCAGGGGATGGTGGACCATAGGTTGTGGAGTCTTTTCTAGGTTCTATGTAGACAATCTTTATGCATCTGGATATGCCTCCAGGGAAGAGCATCAAGCTCACCACATACATGCTGCGTGATTCCACCATGTGGTGGTTGGATGTTATCACCCAGAACGAGTATCAAAAATACATGGTGTGGGAAGATTTTCAGGTAGGATTCTATGACTTTTTCTTCTCAGAGATGCTGAGAGCATATCGAGCTCGACAGTTCATGAATCTGCAGTAGGGAGCCATGTCAGTGATGGACTATTTTTCCCGCTTCACCGAGCTACATCGTTTTGCACCAGTTCCGGTGGGTGATGAGATGTTGAGGGCTCAATGATTTGAGGATGGTCTTTGATATGACAACCAAGAACTGGTGAATGTATTCAAGTTGTCTACAGTGCATGATATTTTGAACCAGGCACTGATTACGGAGGGGATCCTGCATGAAGCTAGTGGTGCAGGACAGGGTGGTTCAACACTAGTTTCTGGTACAATTTCAACCGGTAAGAGGAAGAGGCAGATGGATTTATCTCAAGGTGGTAGTTATAGCCAGAAGAATTCTTCAGGTGGCCCGGTGATGTTCTACCGGTGCAGTAAAGAGGGGCACAAGAGACCTCAGTGTCCATGTGACCTAGTGGATTGTCGAGCTTGCGGCAAGATGGGTCATCGATAGTGCTTTTGCAGGGCGCTTCCACTAGTGGCTAGTGAGAGGGATTCTGGGTAGACTCTTTGTGCAGGAGCAGGGCCAACAACTTCTTACCAATCATGGAATTGCAATACGTCGGGACGTTTAGGCTAAGGTGGTGGTCGTGACTGGGGTAGCCAGACAACAGGATCTCAGAGACAACAAAGAGGGTCAGATCAGGGTCTCCAGGCTATGTCGCAAGGCCGTGGCACTGGGCAGACATATGCAGTGCAACATACCCAACTGGAGCAGGATCCTGGACCTTCTACTGTCAGAGGTATTATTGTTGTTGCTTATGTTTTGTCTTTAGTACTTATTGTTACTTGTGCTACACATAGCTTCATATATGTTTCCGTTGTGGAGTGATTTGGGATCTATGTTTATTCTTCTTCTGATATTATGATGTTATACACTCCGTTGTGTATTAGAAAGGTAGGTGTGTGTCAGTGCAAGGAGTGCCCCATAGAGGTAGGTGGGTGTCACTTTCTATGGGACCTCTATGTCTTAGAGATGATGGTCTATGACTTCATTTTTGGGATGGACTAGTTGGTACCCTTTCGAGCCTTTGTATATTGCTATCATCGCAGGTTGAGTTTCACTTCACCAGAGGGTGGGGAGTTTCTATACAAGGGTGAATGGGATGTCCCAAAGAGTCGAGCTAGAATCGATCATCATGGGTGAGGTGGAGTGATAGCCCAGATTTTGAGTTTATATCTGGATGACCAGGGAACTTTTCAGAAAGATTTCCATCTTGTAGTTGATCATTTTAGGGATGTCTTCCTGGAAAAATTTTAAGGTGTACCACCAAAGAGAGAGGTCAATTTCCCTATTGAGCTTGTCCCAAGAGCAGCACCTATGTCCATTCCTCCTTAAAGGATGGCTACACCAGAGTTAGAGGAGATCAAGAGGTATTTGGAGGAGTTACAAGCAAATGGTTTCTTCCAACCCAGTAATTCTCCTTGGGGTTTTCCTGTCCTATTTTCTAAGATAGTGGATGGTACCCTCAGAATTTGTGTGGATTATCGGAAGCTTAATAAGTTTATGGTCAAGAACTGATATCCCTTTCCAAGTATTGACGATATTTTTGATCAACTTCAAGGAGCACGAGTGTTCTAAAAGACCAACTTGAGATCCAGATATCATCAGTTACGCGTTAGACTATTAGATATAATGATTACATCTTTTTGAAGCAGATATGGTCTATATGAGTACTTGGTCATGCTGTTTGGACTCACGAACGTGGAAATAGTTTTCATGGAGTTGATGAATCGTTTATTCCACCCATATCTTGATTGTTTTATGGTAGTCTTCATGGACGATATCTTGGTGTACTCTCACAATCAACACGACCATGCCACCCATGAATAGATCATTTTGATTACACTGACATATCATACACTATATGCTAAGATCTCAGAGTTCCACTTTTGGATGGAATAGATACACATCCTAGGTCATATCATCTAAGAGTATGGGGTTGCGGTAGACCCAATGAAAGTGAGAGCAACAGTTTTCTGGGAACAACCTAAGACCATGTTTGAAATACAGAGTTTCTTGGGGATGGCTAGTTACTACAGGTGCTTTATACAGGACTTCTCCCTCTTAGAAGAGTTCCATTGAAAAATTTGACTAAGAAAGGTGTGATGTTCGTTTGGTCAGAATCTTGCGAGACAGCCTTTCAGGAGCTGAAGGGAATGTTGACATCAGCACCAGTACTGATACTCCCAGAGCAAGGGAAGATCTATACAGTTTATTGTGATGCATCAGGTATTGGGATGGGGGCAGTGTTGATGCAAGGAAATCGATTAGTTGCATACGGGTCTCGGCAGTTGAGGCAACATGAGAGAAATTACCCGACACTTGATCTCAAGTTGGCCATAGTTGTTCATGTGTTATGCTGTTGGAACATTATCTCTTGGGATAACATTTTGTGGTGTTTACGGACCACAAAATGTTAAGTACATCATTACACAGCATGACCTGAATCTGAGACAGTGAAGGTGGGTTGAATACATTCAATCCTTTGACTTTGAGCTAGCCTATACAACTGGTAAGGGTAATGCATTAACTGATTCACTGAGTAAGAGGACTCCGTTATAGGAAGTATAGGAGGCCAGTGGTGAGGGAAGATTATGGATCTGTTCTCTGAGATGCATTTGGATGTTCACAATATTAAGGGGTGAACCTATCTTTCCTCAGTTGCTGTGACTTATACCCTCCTGGATAGAGTGAGGATGAGACAACTATCAGATTCAGAAGGCCTAGTTCTATGGGAGTCAGTGGCAAGTGAGGAAACTCCTCCCAGTTGGACAATAGGTGATGATGAGGTACTACATGTCCATAGATGAGTGTGGGTTCTAGATGATATACGCGAGGAGTTGATGAGGGTGTTTCATGCTTCATCTTGGGCAGTGAATCCCAGAGTTACCAAAATGTACTGCGACTTGAGACATCAGTATTGGAGGCCGGGTATGAAAAGAGAGATAACAGGTTTTGTAACGAGATTTTCCCCAAGTCAGTAGGTGAAGGCGGAGCATCAGAGGCCATCTGGACTGTTACAACACTTACCAATTCTGGAGTTGAAATTGGATGATGTCGCGATGGATTTTGTGACCGGGTTTCCGAGGTCACCTCGAGGCAGTGATGTTGTGTGGGTTTTTGTGGACATACATATGAAGCAAGATCTCTTTTTTCCAATCAAAGGGACCTTCGGTGTTGACGAACACAGAAAGATGTATATCCGAGAGGTGGTAGTCCTTCATGGGGTCCCTCGTTCTATCGTTTCTGATAGGGGAGCCCATTTTATATCTTGTTTCTGGAAGTGTTTTCAGAGTGCACTGGGTACACAGGTGCTTCTGAGCACAGCTTACCACCATCAGACCAATGGCCATTCAAAGCATATGATACAGGTGTTAGAGGACATGCTGCATGCCTACGTCATGGACTTTGGGGGATCTTGGGAGAAGCACATACCACTTGTCGAGTTTTCTTACAATAATAGTTTTCATGAAACTATTGGGAGGACACCTTATGAGGATTTATATTGTAGGTCATTCTGATCACATTTGTGCTGGTTGGAGGCAGGTGAGGCAGCTTTACTGGGACCACGTCTTGTGCAGGAGACTTCAGAGCAGGTCCAGTTGATACAGAAGCGGATGGCTAATGCACAGTCTCGTTATAAATCTTATGCTGATCACTACAAATGACCATTGGAGTTCATGGTCCGGGATCAGGTTTTCTTACGTGTTTCACCGAGGTTGGGACACTAATGGATTAGGAGACCAGGTAAACCTTCACTAAGGTATGTGGGGTCGTTTGAGATTCTGGAGAGAGTCGTACCATTTTCCTATCAGTAGTAGTTACCAAAGTGGTATCGGAGCATGCATGACGTCTTCCATGTATCTCAGCTATGCCATTATCACTCAAAACCATCTCACTTTTCTTAGCCTAAGGAGGTTGAGCTTCAGGTCGATTCATCCTTTGAGGAGAAAAAGATTCATATTTTTTATAGGAGCACTAAGGTTCTCCGAGGTCGGTCAGTTCCTATTATACGGATGCTATGGTAGCATGGCCGAGTGTAGGATAAAACCTGGGAGCGGGAGACCGACTTACATACTCAGTGTCTAGATATGTTCTGAGCTTTATCTTCAGCACCCTTGTATGGGAAACTCAGGGACAAATTGCTTTTAGGGGGAAGATTTTAACAAATCGGTTCTTATTCTTGAGGTACATGTTTCTTCTTTTCCTTTTTCCTTAAGTGTTTTTGAGAGAATAAGGAAAATGGGGAAAATTAAAAAAATTTGTGGGTACACGCAGTGTATTTCTCCATATTTCATGTACTTTGTCCGTGTGGGATGAGTACACTGGGTGTGTAGGACTGTCGGCGATGAAGTGTGTAAAAACTGTCTACACGTCGAGTACTTAGTATATACCCACCGTGTAATCTGTCGGCGGGTGAATAGTAAGGCATTGGGAGTATATTCCAGCAGAGCGATAGTACATGCCGTGTATTTAGAAATAAATTTTGTGTAATCATGTCGACTGATGAATAGTGTGGTGGTGAAAAGATTCCACCAAAGGAACAGTTAAAAAATGAAAAGTACACGTCGTGTTCTTGAGATTACATGCCGTGTAGTTTGTTTGTTTTTTGCTTAAAATGGATAGTATCCTCCTCTTTCGACAGAGGAATATTAGAACGTGTTTGGAGCATCGGGAGAGAAGGACAAAGCTTGGAGGAGCTCCCAACCGCACACCAGAACTTTGATTCTTTCACTGACTGACTCGATTGAACCGCATGGGTGAGTTTTTCACTTTTCTTGAACCCTTACTTTTAATTCTTTCCTAAGGGGATGTTATTTGGGTTGGAACAGGTTTTCCTCTATCCCAAATCTACACCATTATCAGGTGTTTTGGGAGGAATTGTTCACATATATTGATTAGTGGAGATAGAGGTAGGTGATCTGATGTTCAATTCCAATTGTCATGTGGTTTTTGTGTACTGTTGTGCTACGCGCTAATGATTGTGGTGTTGTATGGATGAGGCCTTGACTAATTAGATATCTAGAATTGAATTGATAATATAATGATAATTATAAACTACTGTTTGAGATCATTCCTTAGATCCAGGGCCACCCCGTGGGTACATATCCCTTGTTTAGCCAATTGGCCATGATACTCGAGGGTATGCCGTGATTTAGAATGCCTTGAGTTTTCTTGAGAGAAAATGTATATAATTTCTTGAAATGTGTTGGGCTCTTCGGATTAATTGCTTATGCCAAAGGGCAGTGCTTTTCTTAGCCTGAGGGAAGTGGTTTGTTTAGCCAGAGGGAAAGTGTTTGTTTAGACTGAGTGCAATGTTTCATATGCCTGAGGGCAGTTTCTTTTGTGCCTGAGGGTAATATCTTATACACCTGAGGACAATATTCGTTATGCCTGAGGGAAATCACCTGAGGGTTTTGTTTTTGTTTTCCCTGTGGGAAAGGTTCAATTTATCCCAAGGGAAATAGTTCTAAGGTCTAAGGACACTGGTTACTTGATTATTCACTATGGTGTTCTCTTGTGTTATATATTCCAAGATAAAGCACAAGATTGGTATTGTTTTACCTTGTAATTGTTAGATAGCTTGTTGTGGTTTTTGTTGCTGTACTGTATAGTATATTTTCAGTTGAGGATGAGTCTTGAGAAATTATAATTAAATTATATTCAATTTTTAAATAATAATTAAATGTAAATGGAACTTGTAGGAGTAGCTGCTTTTGGGTACTTCATAGTTTACTCCATTTTCATTACTACACACTATTGTTGCACAAATTCACTGACAGTTGGGCACAAGCCTTTGGTGGTTGCCTACTGGGATTGATTTCTCACACCCTGTTTGGGTCATGTCTTGGGACCAAACAGAATATATTGATATAGGTTTAGATAAGGGAAAGAGTCCCTATACAGGGACTTGATTGTTGTAGAGGAGTAGGAGAGCATGGTACCAAGCTTAGTCTTGTGATGTAGCTGAGTTCCTGATGCGCTACTTTATTTTTCTTTGCTGTATTTTTCCATTGTATTGTATTGTTTTAGATTGTAGTGTATCCTGTTTTGGCTGCTTTCCTAGACTTAGGGACATATTTTGTCAATATATATGACTGTTGGTTTATTTTCTTTACTTCCTTACTGTGTTCGTTTCTTTATTGGTATTGTTTACTGCTTCCACTATTGATTGCTTGTATTTTTTTATGTAGAATTACACTTTGACAAATGAGGTCATAGTTTCCACACTATCAGACCTAGGCCCTCGCTGCTTCAAGGTAGCCTCTAGTGTTTGGGGAATTGTGCTTGAGGTCATGTGACCAACCAGGTTCGGGGCACCCGTTGAGTGGTACCCAGATCCGGGATGTTACAATATATATTCTATTTTAAAATAATCTTTTTTGGGGTGTTTTTTGTTATCTAATGTTGTTGTTTTTTGTGTAAATCCAATTGAAAAATTTACGAAGCCCATTTTATTGTCGTTGGGTATTTATTATAAAATGAATGATTTTTTATTTAATTTAACTAATATGTATGGATGATGATGGTTGTTTTCTATATGAACCATCATTGGATTTTATATGGTTATATATCTCATTAGATAATGAATAGTGTACAAATGATAGTATTTTCAAAAACTAAATGGGGTACATTAATGGAATTGTTCACAAAAATAAGGTTTTAAATACTTTGATTTAGTAAAAAACCATGGGGTGGATATAAAAAGATATTTTCTTAATTTTTTCCTATTTTATGGTTGTGATGCCTCTTGAAAATGTATCTTATTTACAAGCTATACCAAAAATATATGATATTATATGTTCAAAATATTTTATGTTTTATTATGTAATTCTTTAAATACTTGTTTAAGTTTATTAATTTGTTGAAAATACATGTTTTTATTACCTTTCTTGGGTATTTCATTTATATACTATGTTCCATAAAGAAAACCCACTTTTTTATGATTATTGATTATGGTATATTGATCTTAATTTTGATAATTTTACTATGATTGTATTTTACCTCACATTAATTATATAGTAGTTATAACTAGAGGATATTTGTTCCTTAATGAGTATTAGATATTTCCACTTTATTGTGTTTCCATTCCTGAATACGTGAAGTTGAATGAATCATATCAGTTTTATAGAATAGGTTATATATGGATAGGGTTATAGAGAAATGATATCGACTATTTCCAAAAAATATGTCTATATAGATAGTTTATAGGACCCGAAGAACATTAGTCTTCATGTTGTGTGACAATTTATGAGAAATATTAATTTGACCCTAGCATCTATATAATATTTATTTATATTTATTTTCAATAACCTTAGTCACTGAGGAAAATGAAAAATCAATTCCATATTTTATTGAAATATTATATCCTCAAGAATATGTTTTGGAAATTAGTGGGGGAGAAAAAGGGTATTTAAGAATGATAGTAATGAACTAATAAATATGTTATAAGCTTTTGTTGGTGTCGTGTAATTTATGTTAGAGTTTAAGGATGAGAATATAAGAGATATTAAAAATTTTATTTGAAATTTAATGATGTTGATGAATTAAACATTAGAGTGTTAAAACATGAAGATTATGATAAGGTGGTATTATTGGAATATTTCAATTAAAATTTGTTCTTACATTGTCTAATATTGGAAACAATGTTTAGAAATATGGAAGATATAGAAGTAGAATCTTCACATGATGTCAAAATGAGATGAATTTCAAAAAAAATCAAAGGATGGTATTATTTATTTAAAGAAATAATCATGTAGTTATGATACTTTTAATACATAATTTTATCCGTATTCATAATAGTTTAGTAACAATGTATAACTAAATTTTGGGGAAACAATATAAACTAATTATGACATTTTGAATAGTTCATGTCACAATATATGTACCAGAACAAAATGGTGATAAAAAATATTGATATAATAACCACATTCATAAATAGCAAACAAAGTAATAAACATTTATATGTCAACCCATATGTTTTTAAAAAGAATTTATTAAAAGTAGACTATGGAATACACTTCTACCATCAATAAATACATATAAAGTAAGAATCCAAGGTTTATTTCTGATTAAAGGTATTTTTTGTAGTACCCTATGATTTCATAATATATTCACATTTGAGAATATATTTATTTGAAAAAAATTTGATTCAGAAAACACTAATCATATGTAAATAAATAATACAAATTACAAAAATAATAACCTTACAAGGTATTTATAATGTCAAAAATAATTTCTAATTTAGTTTTAAAAATCTAATGATCCTATAAAACTATTTTAAAACATTCTATTAATAATAATTTTATTATTACCACTTTTAAATTAAATATATAATGTAAAATGATTAAAAATTATATTTTAAAAAAAATATAGAAAATAACTTAAATTTTTATAATGTTTTTATAACTTGAAATATAATCTTTTTGATTTTACAAGAGATGTTTCTATGATAAACGTCTTTTAAGGATGAATTTTTTTATTAATAAATAAAATTTATCAGTATTTATGATTTATTTTTTGGGGAAATATGAATATATATTAAATAATGTGTTTTAACTATAATATAACAATATCTATTAAGAAATTAAAAATAAAAACACTATTTTTATGCTTAAAAATTATTTTTTCATAAACTCATTTAGTTTCATATTTCATGGTTATTTTAAAATAAATTTCTATAACATATTGGAATTAATTTTAGTAAAATGGTTTAAATTTTTTGAATAATTATAAAAAAAATTTAATTTTGGAAATCTCATGTTGGGTCATAATAAATAGTTACTATGATAAACATTATTCAATATGGTAAAAGGTAAAAGGGTTAATAATAAGATAAACTAAATCAATAAGTGTAGATATAATCAAAAAAATTGTTGAAATGTTACTTATTAATATTATATGGGCCATATAGCATCCCATGTTCAATATTGATCCAAATTTGGGTCACTTTTCCATGAATTGTACATTATAGTTGTTTTAAATTTTTATATTAATTACAAGTGTGTGAATCCCATCTGTTATAAAAGAGAACCACCAATCATATATTCATCACACATTTTGGATCCAAATAACTCAAAACAACCCAACTAAACTCTTCTAAACATCCCTATGCATGTTCTATATGTAACAGTCTTCTTAAAATGCCATCTCATGGGTTGTTAAAAATATATCCAAATGAGGTTTCTAAAAGACATTGTAATCATCTTAACCAAATGAATTCATGTTTATTTATTATTATGTATCCAAATAATAATATATTACCATATTAACACAAATAAATTATCATCACTCCTATACTGAAATTCGTTTATGTTATTGTTACACCAATTATCTACATCCTTTACATCCTATGAGAAATGAAAACATCGATTGTATTTTTTGTGTGGATAACCACCTTAATAAAACAATGTGATTAATTTCTCATGTATTAAATACATATACAGTAATATGGACTTATTTAATGATTATATATGATATATATAATACAATAATTATTATTGATTTAAATATTACTATTTACTTGTCATTGTTCATTTCTTTGGAAAATGTAAACATTATTTGTGTATACATATTTACTATCATCTCCACAATGTGGTGAAATTTATTTTCCATTACTATATTATATTAGTAGTCATATTATTGTATACAATGAATATATATTATTCATTTAATAGTTTTATGGTTTTGGATATGATTAACCATGAACATGGTGAATGAAACGAAACCATCAATCCAATACATGAAAAAGAAACAAATTGATTAACACTAGAATGTTAAATTTATTAAATAAATGATAGTAAATGGGAAATTGAAAATTATATCGGAATGATATATTTTAAGAAAGGTATAAATATTTTGTTTGTTATTGATGTATAATAAATTTAAATTTATTTATCATGAGATTAGGATTATGCATATATAAATTCCAGACTTAACGTAAATGCTCAAATTGTAAACTAATTTTCAATCAGTAATGTTTATGATTGATTATATATAGTGGAATTATATGATATTTATCAATTAAACCCCACAAGGTTTCGTATACTATTTTTGTTTCAATGGTTATCAAGTTTTCAATTCATTTGCATTTCATTAGAACTTAAATTTGTTTTTGAAAATATTTTTTAGAAAAGTCAAACATATTTCTTCATTAGCCTCTAAAAATTAACATCCATGTACATTTTTAATAAAAGGTTTTCAATAATTTGGTTTTCTATAAAGTAATTTCTTTTAAATACAGTATAAAAATTATTAATTTTTAATTTTAAATTATTGAAAAAGAATTTTTATAATGTTCTAGAATCATTTATTTATGTTTTGTTACAAGAAAATATGAATGGAATATTTTTTTTAACATTTATCACACAAAAAATATTTCCCACCATCATGACAATACATTTAATTGATGCTTAATTTATATAATTCATTTTTTATTTTAAATTAATATCATTATCTCAATATTATGGGAATTATTATATAAAATATTATCAAAATAGAAGGATATTATTATCCTGTTATGAAGGAATGGTTTGAATTCACATTTAAGGGTATATTATTCTATGTCAACATCCTTTGATGTTTCTTATGATTCATTAGAGATAAGATATAATGATACCATTCATTTTACTTGTCTAGATTTCTTATGATTATATGATTAAAATGTATTTATGACACTTATTTATTTTATAGAAGTTATGCTATGGTGAAATGATGAGTGATTCTTGGATCTTGGGGGAAAATGTATATTTACATTTAATTGGGTGAATGGTGGGCCTATAATTATATATCCCTCTAATTAATTATGTAATGATTGATATATCATGAAATGAAATTTCATAGGATGTGTAGAAAACCCATTCCAACAATAAAATGTTTTAGGGGAGGGTACACAATCCAATATGGAACTTTATTCACTATGTGATTATGGTGTCGATGTGACCCCTGTGTAATGTAACATTTTTCTATAATTAAAATGGTCCCCAAATCCAATTACATTTTATTATTCTGATGATATGATATCTTGGACCATGATTGATTAATGATGATTCATCAATATTATGAATCATGTATTTTGAAATTTTAAATCAATATGTCACCACTCACAATTCATGAACTATGACTAATTTGGTGTTAACATCATAATTTGTGGTATTAAATTCATTCCCTTATTCATATATTATGATTTCATACGATCACCAGTTTATATCTCCCTTGTTCACCCTTAAAAACAATATCAACTCACCCTTTCTTATCTTTCCATTTTTCTGTTGTTATGAAGATAGTAGATAAGTAATAAATTTATATAAAGGATAATATGAGGAAAAATATGTGGGAGATATTGAAGACTTGTAACAAAATATTTTCATTATATAACCAGTATTAAATTATTAGAAACTATTACACTTCTAGGGAATGTTTTATTGTGAAATTTATTATTTAAAATTTGTGCAATATTTATTTATGTAAAACTTGGGTCACCTCAGATGGTATCATTATAGGGTATAGTTATTTTTGGAAATTACGTTATGAATAATATGAGTATATAGCTAAAGTCAACCAATGCTAAACAAAAAGTAATATAATGAGAAACCAAATGTATAACATGTTGACAAGATTGTGTCAAAACGTATGAAATCTCAAGAATGCATTTATTGATTATGTGATTTATCACACCGATTATCATTGATTTATTCTAACAGTATGATATTTTAATATTGAAAATAGATGGAACTCTAAGGAATAATGATATAACTGAATGTGGAAGACAATGTAATTATTGTCCTCTTGATCAATAGAAGGACATGGTATATAGAGTACAAAATATAGGTAAAATTCGGATGTAACTATATGAACCCTTGAATCATCATGAAATTCCAAATTATAAAAAAGGGGACCAATGCACCATTGATTCATTTTTAAGGAAAAATCACTTTTTTTAGTGGGTCCCCTGATCAACTTAAGGTCGAGCAATGAAGTTGTTCCATTAAAAATAAATTAGTGTTCTCCAGGGCACAATGAATGATTTTTTTTCTGCTTTTTTATTATTTATAAGGGGATGAATAATAATAATTGAATATTGATATGAATATGTGGTTATAAGAAGTATTTTACTCTATGTATTGGGATGTACTAAATAGTATATTTTCATGTATTTATATTTCATTAACTTACAACATGATGTTATGAAATTAAGTCCTTGATATTAAGAAAAATAAGGATGAATCTATTATTACATATGATAAAAACATAATATGTCTTGTGAGGTTCACATCTAACATAATAATTAACATTTAATGAAAAATTTACCGGTTAATTAGTGGATTAAATTTCTCTAAGATGAATTGTCAATAAGGGAATTTACTAGCAATAAAGGAATTGTTTGATGTGCTTTTAATGTAAGATTGGAAAATTGATATAATCATTTTATTTATTATAAAATTATTAATAAAATATATTTATTTGTGGAAATTTTTATATTAAAACACATCTATGAATGAAAATGATTATTCATTTATACAGGATGTATGAATATAATAATCAGGAAATTCTCTCGATGGGACTGTATGTTTTTAAATTGTTGAAGGTATAAGAATCAAGCAACTGAATGTAGAAGATATGTAAAGAGGAAAAGACAATGAAAATAATAAGTAGAATGTCTAGTTAATTGATCCACAATCACATCAAGTATAAAACGAAAAGGATTTTTGTCATCATTAAAACTATTGAAAAAATCCAATGGATAATGATGATAATATATATGAATAGCCTCTCAATAAAATATATATATGGAACACCCACCAGTTCCAAATCAGGGAAGTTATTCATAAGAACTAAGTGGTGAGAGGAAATGTTTCTAGAAAATCATGAATTTAAATTTTATTATTTGATCCAGGTTATATGAAGACTTTTATAGCTGATGATATTTGAAAATATTAAAACCTAACCACCTCTAGAATTAATAGTTGAATTGTTTTTGAAAACACATAATGGTATGATAATTTCATCTCATATGTATAGATATAATATGATAGATTCTTGGAGGAATATTATTCTTTCAAATATATTGATTTCCTATCCATTTGAATATGATTTGATTTTGGGTTTGGATTATATTTCATTATAAAGATCCAACTTAAATTTCCAGGGATGGGATGTCACATTTGATATTCTGAATCAACCAATGATCATGTATCAGTATTAAAAAAGAGATAAAAAATGGAATATAAATCACATCAATTTTATGGTTCTTAATACCTATATTTTTGGGATATATATCTCATATTATTTCTGAGAATATCATAATTGATTTTATTTATACTATGTGGGAATATTTGGATGCATTTCCTGACGAATTTTCTAGTCATTCCTCAAATCTAAAATTATATTTTTCAACACAACACATACATGTTCCAATACCTATACCAAATACTCATTATATAATTTCTCTGATTAGATAGTAAAATTGAATAAGAAAATATAAGATAAACTTGAAAAAGGATTCATTCATCCAAGTGTGTCAGCATATGGTGAACCTATACATTTTGTCAAAAATAATGAGGGGACAATACATGTTTTATTTGATTATTAGGATTATAAAAATATTATCACGAATAAATATTATACGAAAACCAATTTTAAGTATTTTTTAATTATTTGATAAGATCTCAATATATTTCAAATATGGATATCTGATCTTTAAAACAAAATTTGACAGTAATGATATAGGAAATATCAAAGATAACCTTTTGTATAATGTGTGCTCATTATTAAAATATAGCAATGTCATTTGGACTTCAAAATTCCCCCGTTGTAATCTCAGCTATAATAAATAGAGTCTTTAGAGAATTTCATGATCATTGTTTTTTTAGTCATTATAGGTAATATAATTATATAATCAAATAAATATGAAGTGCCCGAAGATTTGTTAAGGATTGTGTTGAAGGTCTTGATGAAGGAGAATTTATAAGAAATATTTTGTAAACATAAATTAAATCTAAAAATATTTTTATGAAATAATAAAATTAAAAGAGGGGGTTTATCTGTGAATACCTTGAATATATAAGTTATTAAAACTTGTCTAAGAATAACAATAATTAATACAAATCAAATTTTTCATAACTCGTATGGATACTACAAAAACATTGTGATAAATGTCTAGTGGATATGAAAACTACAAACAATGTTAACTTTGAACGAAGCTAAGCCTATTTGTAATTATTAATTTGATGAAAATTATTAGGATATATAGATAGGGATGGTAAGTGGACATGTTCTAACACTACACTTCAGTAGATAAGGGTTTTGGATCCATAATGCTATATCAAATAAGGGTATATAATGTTATATTTTTCATAATAAAATGGTAGTTGTGAATAACTAATGATAATGGAAGGTTAATGTAAAAAATTGTATGAATGTTAGTTCACAAAATTATATGGGCCATATAGAATCACATATTCAATATTGATCCAAATTTGGGCCACTTTTCCATGAATGGTACAGTATAATAGTTCTAATTTTTTATATTAATTACATGTGTGAAAATCCCATCTGTTATATAAGAGAACCACATATCATATATTCTTCAATCATTTCGGATAAAAATAACTCAAAAAAATCCAACTGAACTCTTATAAACATCTCTATCCATGTTATAGATGTTACAGTCTTCTTAAAAGGCCAAGTCATAGGATTTTAAAAATATATCCAAATGAGGTTTCTAAAAGACGTTGTAATCATCTTATCCAAATGAATTAATTTTTATTTATTCTTAAGTATCCAATAAAATATTATATTACCATATTAACAAGAATAAACTTTCATCACTCCTATACTGAATTTTTGTTATTTTATTGTTACATAAATATTCAACATCATTTATATCCTATACTGAATGATAACATCTATTGTATTTTTTTGTGGATAATAACCTTAATAAAACAATGTGATTAATTTCTCATGTATTAAATAAATATATTATAATATGGAATTATTTAATGATTATATATGATATATATAATTCAATAATTATTATTGAATTAAATATTACTATTTACTTGTAATTTTTCAATTCATTGGAAAATATAAACATTATTTTTGTGTACATATTGACTATCATATCCACAAAGTGGTGAAATTCATTTTTCATTTCCATATTATATTTGTAGTCATATTATTGTATATATTGAATATATATTATATATATAATAGTATTATGATTTTAGAGATTATTAACCATGAACATGGTGAATGAAAAGAAACCATCAACCCAAAACAAGAAATGGAAACAAATAGATTAGCACTTGAAAGTTAAATTTATCAATGAAATGTTAATAAATGGGAAATTGGAAATTATATCGGAATGATATATATTAAGAGTAATATAAATATTTTTTTTTTAATGATGTATAATAAATGAAAATTTATTTAACATGATCTTAAGATTATATATATATAAATTCCAGACTTAAGTTAAATGTTCAAATTGTAATCTAATTTTCAATCAGGATTGTTTAGGATTGATTATCCGTACTGGAATTATATGATATTTATCAATTAAACCCCATTAGGTTTTGTATAATATTTTTATTTCTAGGGTTATCAAGTTATCAATTCATTCACATTTCATTAGAACATAATTTTTTTAGAAAATAATTATTTAGAAAAGTCAAACATATTTCTTTATTATACTCTAAAAACTTGCATCCAAGTGCAGGTTTAATAAAAGTTTTTCAATAATTTTGTTTTCAATAAAACAATGAATTTTAAATTAAATTTAAAAAATATTGTTATTTCATTTTAAATTAGTGAAACTGAATTGTTATAATGTTCCATAATCGTTTATTTATGTTTTGTTACAAAAAAAATATGAATGGAATATATTTTTTAACATTTATCATATAAAAAACATTTCCAACCATCATACAAATTTATTTCATTGATTATTACTTTATATGGTTCCTTGTTTATTTTAGATGAATATCATTATCTCAATATTATGGGAATTATTATATATAATATTAACAAAATATAAGGGTATTATTATCCTGTTATGAAGGAATGTTCGGATTCCCATTTAATGGTATATTATTCTATGTCAAAATCCTTTGATTTTTCTTATGATTCATTAGAGATAAGATATAATGATACGATTCATTTTATTTCTCTAGATGTATTATGATTATATGATAAAAATTTATCTATGACACTCATTTATTTTATACAAGTTATGCTATGGTGAAAGGATGAATGATTCTTGGTTCTCGTGGAAAAAAATATTATTTACTTTTAATTGTGTAAATGGTAGGCCTAGAATTATATATGCCTCTAATTAATTTTCTAATGATTGATATATCATGAAATCAAATTTCATATGATGTGGAGAAAACCCATTCCATTAATAAAAAGTTGGAGGGGAGTGAACACAATCCATTATTGAACATTATTCACTATGTGATTATTATCGTGGATGTGACCCTTGTGTAATGTAACATTTTTCAATAATAAATATGGTCCCCAAATCCAAATTCATTTTAATATTATTATGACATTATATCATGGACCATGATTGTGATTAATGATGGTTCATCAATAATATAAATTATGTATTTTGAAAATTTAAATCAATATTTTACCACTCACGATGCATGAACTATGACTCATTAGGTGTGAACACCATAATTTGTGGTCTTACCTTCATTTCCCTTATTAATATATTATGATTTCATATGATCACCAGTTTATAAATCCAATGTTCGCCCTTAATAACAATATCAACTCACCCAATATTTTCTTTCCATTTTTCTTTTGTTATAAATATAGTAGATAAATAATAAATTTATATGAACGATAATATGGGGGAAAATATGTTAGAGATATTAAAGACCTGTGTTAAAATATGTTTATTATTTAACCAGTATTCAATTATAACAAACTATTACAATTCTAGGGAATGAATTATTGTGAAATTTATTAGACCAAATTTGTACAAAATTTATTTATGTAATACTTGGGTCACCTCATATGGTATCATTATAGGGTATAGTAATTTGTGGACATTAGGTTCCGAATAATATGAGTATAGAACTCAAGATAAATTATGCTAATCAAAAAGTAATATAATGAGAAACCAAATGGATAATAAGTTGATAAGAATGTTTCATAATTTATGATGTCCCAAGAATGTATTTATTTAATATGTGATTTATCACACTGGTAATCAATGATTTATTCTAACAATATGATATTTTAATGTTGTAAATAGCTGGAACTCTGTGGTATAATGTTGCAACTGAATGTGGAAGACAATGTAATTATTTTCCACTTGAGCAATAGAAGGACGTGGTAGATGGAGTACAAAATATTTTTAAAATAATGATGTCTCTATATAAACCCATTAATCATCATGAAATTCCAAATTAGAAAATGGGGGACCAATGCACCATTGAGTCATTTTTGAGGCTAGATCACTTTTTTCAGTGGATCCCCTGATCCACTTATGGTTGAGAAAAGTATATGTGCCCTTGAAAATAAATTAATGTTTTCTAGGTAACAATGAATGAATTTATTTATGGTTTTGTATCATTTCAAAGGGAATGAATAATAATAATTGAATACTATTATGAGTATGTGGCTATAAGAAGTATTTGACTCTATGTATTGGGATATACTAAATAGTATATTTTCATGTATTTACATTTCATTAACTCTTAACACGAAGATATGAAATTAATCCCTTGATATTAAGAAAAATAATGATGAATATATTATTAATTATGATAAAAACATTATATTTCTTGTGAGGTACACATATAACAGAATCATTAACATTGAATGAAAAATTTACTAGTTCTTCAGTGGATTAAATTTCTCTAGGATGAATTGTCAATAAGAGAATTTAGTGGCTATAAAGGAATAATTTGATGTGAATCAGAGGTAAGATTGGAAAATTGATAGAATAATTTTATTTATTATATAATTAGTAATAAAATATATATATTTGAGGGAATTTTTATATTAAAAAACCACCAGAGAATGAAAATGAGTATTCATTAATACATGAAGTGTGGATATAATAATGGGGAATTTTCTCTCGAAGTGACTGTATGTTTTTCAATTGTATAGGTTATGAGCATCAAGAAACTGAATTTAGAAGAGATGTAAAGAGGAAAAGGCAATGAAAATGACAAGCAGAATGTCTAGTTAATTGATCCACACAGACATCAATTTTACAACAACAAGGATTTTGGTCATTATATAAACTATTGAATGAATCCAATCGATAATGATGATAATCTATATGAGTAACCTCGTAATAAAATAAATATAGGGAACAACAACCTATTCATAATCAATGATATGATTCATAAGAACAATGTGGTTAAAGGAATAATTTCTTGAAAATCACGAATTTAAAATGTATTATTTGATTCAGGTTATACGAACAAATTTATACCTGATGATATTTCCAAATAGTAAAACCTCACCACCTCAAAAAAATATAGTTGAACTGTTTTTGAAAACTCATAATAGTATGATGATTTCATATCATATATATAGATACACTATGATAGATTATGGGAGGAATAATCTTCCTTCCAATATTTTGATTCCCTATCCAATTGAATATGATTTGATTTTGTGTAAGCATTAGATTTCCTCATAAAGATCCTACATAAATTTCCTGGGAAGGGAAGCCACATTTTATATTCTATGTCAAAAATTGATCATGTATCGATATTAAGAAAGAGGAAGAAAAGAAATATAAATCACATGAATTTTATGGTTCTTTATGAGTATTTTTTTGGGATATATATCTCAAATTATTTGAGAGAATCTCAAAACAGATGTTATTTCTACTATGTGGGAATATGTTGATGCATTTCCTGAGGAATTTTCTAGTATTTCAACAAATCTCAAATTATATATTTCAACACAACTCATACATGTTCCAATACCTATATCAAATACTCATTATATAATATCATTTATTAGATAGTCAAATTGAATAATAAAATATAGAAGAATCTTGAAAAAGGATTTATTCAGCCAAGTAAATCACTATATGTTAAACCTATTCATTTTGTCCACAATAATGACGTGACAATAAATGTTTTATTTGTTTATTATGATTATAAAAATATTATTACCAATAAATATTTTACTAAAAATAAATTTTAATATTTTTTTAATCAATTGAGATGTTCTAAATATATTTCAAATATTGATATCTGATATTCAAATCAATAATTGATATCCATGATATAGGAAATATCCAAGATAACCTTTTGTAGAATGTGTTCTCATTATTTAAATATATCAATTCCTTTTGGACATCATAATTCCCCTGGGTAATCTCAGTTATAATGAATAGATTCTTTATAGAATTTCAGGATCATTTTTTTAGTCATTATATCTAATATTATTATATATTCAAATAAAAAGGAAGAGTGTAAAGAATAGTTAAGGATTTTGTTTAAGGGCTTGATGAAGGAGATGTTATAAGAAAAAATTCGTAAACATAAATAAAATGTCGAAACTATTTTTAAGAAATAATGAAATTAAATGAGAGGGTTTATCAGTAGTTCTCTTGAATATGGAAGTTATTAAAAATTATCCCAAAATAACCATAATTAATAAAAATAAGATTTATTTAGTCATATGGATACTATAATGAAATTGTGATAAATTTCTCATGGATATAAAAACCACAATCAATGTTAACATTGAACGAAGATAAGACTATTTGGAATGATTAATTTGATGAATATTATAATGATATGAAGATAAGGTTGGTAAGTGGTCATGTTCTTACACTATAATTCAGTAGATAAGTGTTTTGGATCCACAGTGTTACATCAAAGAATGGTGTATAATGTTTTATTTTGTAGGATAAAATGGTAGTTGTGAATAACTCATGATAATGGATGGTTAAAGTAAAAAATTAACTAAATCATGACTTGGAATTGGTTATCATTATTTTTTACTTGATGGAATAATATAATTATGTATATGGTTAATGGTGTGATATATATATATATATGCATATAATAGTATTTTATATATTTAAATAGAATGTGTTTCATCGGAACTAGTGAATAAGGTTAGAAGCCAATAATGATTATAACTTATAAATATATTATAACCCTTGGAATGTGAATGAGTTTAATGATTCACTAAGATAGAAGTAAAATAATAGTTAGTCTATAATTATGATGGAATAAGAACTAATATGTACCAATTTATATGTTATATACTTCAAATTCATAATAATTGGATAATGATCCTATCTTTCTCAGAAGATTGTTTGACCATCTATTAATGTGTAGATTAAATAGGTGTAAAAGGATGACATTGAGATACAAAAGAAGGTATATAATGTTTTTTATTTTAGTCATGATAGTGATGGAATTATATTGTTTAGGAAAAGTGTATTTTTACCACTAATATTAAAATTGATGGACTTGTTAAACGATTCTCACAATTCATCCTTGAATTAAAAATATGCATAGAGATCATATAGAGTAACTTTGTGTTCATTTTGTTAATAGAGATATTGCAATGTATGTGTCTTAGTTTTGTAGATACTTTTATGTTATGTATGTGGTGAAAATATCTATGTAGATGATACCCCCATTACCTTTACTTGATTTGAAATGGAAAAAATTAAGGTGGATTTCAACAAGGAAATCCCATTGATATTTAAAGAGCATAATTTTATTTATGTTTTAGTTGATCAACATAAAAATTAACAACATATAAATTTTTATTAGATAATATTTATATCTTTATTATAATTCTAGGCTATGAGTTAATGAAGTGGTAAGGTTTCATAGAATTCCACTATCATTAACATCTTATCAAGATATGAGTTTTAGCATAATTTTTTGAAGATTTATTAAATAATGTTTTAATATAAGTTAGGTTGATTGTGTTGTGTATCATACCAAAATTGTTATCTAGTCGGTGAGGACCATTAAATACCCAAAAAATAAGGTAATAACTTCTTATATATATATCAAAGGGTGTTGGAATCATCAAATTAGAATGGATTACTTTTTACCCAACAATAGATTTCACATGAGTATATATGTGGCTTCTTATGAATCCATTTTTGGAAATATCTAATGGATTCCAACATGGTATGATGAATTTTCGAAGTGAAATATATATACAAGAAATCTAAATTAGTAAAAAATAATTAGATTGTGATATATTCTAATGAATATTAGAGAAAATAAATGTTTATTGACAATTTTCTCTATTATGTATAGAAAAAACTTTGATTTCTAATCTGGTAAAATTTTGGTCATACAGATATCTCCAATGAATAATTTTATGATATTTGGAAATAACCAAATAAAATTCCAAATATATCAGTCTCTTTGAGATTGTTAATCATATCTAGATTGTCAATTGACACTTTCATATTCCTCCTTGGCCAAAGTTCATGTTGTGTTCCAAGTATCTCATTTTAGAATTTACACACTAGATCCTTCACATGAACTAAACATAGAGATTATTCCACTAAATAATGATATTTCTTATAAGGAAAATATGATGGAGATTATTAACAGAATATTTAAATTTATCCTTAAAAAATAACACACTCATGGTCAATGATTGTTGGTGAATTTTTTTCTGATGATATATAGGAACCCAATTATGTTATGAGGTTGAGATCTCCTAAGGTGTTTTTAATTTTGTGAAAAAAAATTATTGGGTGAAATTATTATAATCGGTAGAATGTAAGACCCAAAGATTTTAGAATATATTTCCACATTGTAAAAAGATTTATTGAATAGACTGTGGAGCTTAAAAATATAAACTTATAGTAATAATGTTTTCAAACTATAAAATCAAGGACATTTAATTATACATAAATGTAATATAATTTCTAATTCTCTTAAGAAATATTTTATCTCAAAAGAAGAAATTTTTAAATTTTTTTAGGAGAATTAATTTTCAAATACATGATTTTATAAATTATATCATAGTATTATAGTTATTTAAAATTATTTATTATAGATTTATAATATGAAATCATTAGTTATGAATTTTTTTTAAATGAAAATAATATCATCTAAAGGAAAAAATGAAGATTTTTTCTTCTGAAAAATGAATTTTATGCATGATATTTTTTTTAGAAAATTAATTTAATCACAATTTATTAATGAATCTAATGGAATATTTATATAATATTTTTATCCAAATATTTTAAATTTCATCAACTGGATTTTAATTATAATTGCATAAAAATAAATACATTGTTATACATAAAAAATCACATTCCTAAATATCATTCTTATTGTGTGTTGCCAACTTTTTTATATTGATTTGAATCATACTATATGAATTTAAGTGAATAAAATTTCTTCTATATTTGGAATCAAAATTACCAAAATTTTTATACAGGCCAATATCATTATTGGTAATAATGAATTATAACCAAGGAAATTATTCATTACCATGGTAAAGGTAAAAAGGGTTAAAAAAGTGTTAAACGAAAGAGACAATAGTTAAAATTAACTATTTTTTCCAAATCACATTTTTTTAATTTATTTAGAACCTATCACATATCATATATTAAATATAAGGCCCAAACTTTAAACATTACTTAATCTTGAGTTATTACAAGATTACACATTGAGGATCTTTTCAGGTTTAGAGTTTTAGAGAATTAGATCATAAATCATGCATTACATTCCACATTTAAACAAAGTGGTTACGTAAAAGATAGTACTCATTTTTCCCATCAATGGAATCATATTTAAAATAAAACATGTATTCTTTCTTGACACTTCCTTGACACTATCATCACATCATGTACCTTTCCTTTGACCTGTGAAAAACATTTGAAAAACTTGGGATGGTCACAAAAAGCTCAGTAAGGGATATAAAAGCACGGAATGAAAACATTAGTCCATGTATACATAAGAATTGATGAAATCATACTTTACTCATAAAACATAATCACTTTATCATACCTCATGAAATCATAATATTTATGAATAACTCATAGAAAACATAAGACATAAAGGTAACTTGAGGCATTCATAACATTCTTACGTAGGGAGTAACCCTCATGGTTACGTTTGGAATACCCATCATAGTATATTCCCTAAATCTATTTGGAGAAACCTTAGCATTTAACTCCTTCGTGTTACCCAATGCATTGGAGAGCTATAGCGGGCTCACCCGCCCTTAGTTTATCATGGAACAACCTGTCTTCATAAACAATGCCCAAGAACCATAACATAATCGTATCACATAAAACATGCATAAAGGAAACATAACATTTCCACATTTCAATCACAAGAGATAAATAACACATTGATATAATAAAAACATTATCAAAACCATTTTCAATACCAAAATAAAAGAAAAGTAAAACATGGTATTTATTTCTCATTTAAAAAAAGTTATGGCTTGTAGAGGAAGCTGAAACTCAAATAATGGTCACGGCGGCGGAGAAGTCGTTGTCGCCGCATACGTACGAAAAAAACATTCCCTTTTGTCATTTAGTAAAATGATTCGTATAAAAAAATATTCATTTTGATTAAACGTAAAATTAAAAGGGGTTTATACACCGTATAAAAGAAGGTTGTGTATAAAACAAAATATGCCTCAATGAAAGGAGATTGAGACGAAGTCCCTTACCTCGGGTCCGACTTGACTCGATCACTCTTTAATCTCCTGAATAATAAACTTGAGTTAATTTCTACTTTCTTAAGAACCTTTTTAAAGTTAATCATTTCTTTTATATCACTTATTACCATGTTATGAACACTATGTAATTATTTAAGTTAATAACAGTCATTTTGTCGATCATTGGTACTTGAGTCAAAAGTGGACTTCTTATAATTACATGTTGTTCATGGGGTAAAATATCCATTATATACAGAACTATATTCATGATTTAGATATCATATATATCATATATATCTAGTATATACATGAATTTATAATATTACATAACATTTAGAGGTAAGAAATGAAATGCACAGTTCAAGGAGACGGTAAGCCGTACGTACGCATGGATGCTACTTTCATTTCTATTTCGTATTTAATGGAATGACTTCATAATAAAGGTATAAAAATAATTCTAGTATAATATCATATATAATATCATCAACTCCATCCTTTATACATCCCACATATGGCATTAACGAATCAAATCACTTTGAGGGGGCGGTAGTCCGCACTTCCAAAATTGAAGATATCGCGTTTACCCATAATGGAAACCATAAAGGTATACCATAAATGAAAAATACAGAAGATTAAGGAAAACATAAACATATTATATATCATATATAAATATAGTGACATCTTAATGGCCACTTTTAAGGTGTTAGAAGAATATTAAACAATCATCGTTTCGTGAGGCAGAAATTCGCCATCCACGGAAACAGTATGCTCTTTAACCATTAGATGTAGGTGTGTGTAAGTGTAGCTTGAATAATTCTTATAAAAACATCCTATTATATTTAATATACTTCTGTTGTTAAAAAAGAAATGAATAAAAAGATTTTAGAGGGTTGGAGAAGCAAAATAAAATAAAAGAACATTAAAGAAGACTTTACCTTTAAATCGGGTAACTCCTCTTGGTTTGTAACAAAAGGGTTTCTTGAAGAGCTTTATGCCTAAGTTAATCCTTCTAGGATGAATAGAGGGATGTGGAGAGATAAAATGATCAGATAATGGCCGAGCCAATGACTTCAGAAGTGTGGGTAAGGTGGTAGAGGTGGGGGCCTTTTATAAGAGGGAGGAGGGGCACTCTTGGAAAGTCAAGAAATGTTACTTTATTTTAAAATGATTTTCAGATTTTAAAGGTCCAAAATTGATATATTTCGAGGATAAGGTGATAAGGGTTTTAAATATACTCATACAATAGGTTTTTTACAAGTGTATGTCTTAGATTTTACATTATCTTTTCATTTTATTTAAATCGTTTATTAATGAGGTAATTGTTGCATCATCATGGTGTCATAAATAAATCAATTTATTTAATGTCTAAAAATTATAAAACAAATACTATGATGTTTAAAATATTTTTATATTTCCAATGAATATTTATAGTATAAGATATAATTTACACAGACAAAACTAAAAATATTTTACTCGGGTGATAAATTCTTTAGTGATATTCTCCTTTCTTTAAAAATAAAAAGATAAGGTGTCACTTTCACCCAAAAGTGATTCCATGGGGTCCCTAAGTTTGAAAAAAGGCATCCCATGGTCAGCCATGACACAACCAGTAGCATTAGGACACATGTTGGGGTCATTTTTTATTATTATGATATTATTTTATTACCCATAACTAACCGATTACTAATTAATCACGATAATTAATGATAATTACCGTCATTACTATTCATAATGTCCAGAAACAAGAGCCTTAATTACATAATTTGGACCTTTTCATTAAAAATATGGAATCCATTTTACCAAATTACAAACACAGAAATTGTAATAATTAATTTAAAAATAATTCCCGTTCTCAAAATAAATAGCGGGGTTTTTAGAAACAATTTCTATCAAAAGTTTGACAATTGTTTATGTCCAATTTCAAAGTGAAATTAATCTCAATGACCACCATTGGATTAAATGGTAAAAATATATTCTATTTACACTTTAAAACCAATTAAAAAGATAATCAAAACATATAATTAAATTAGATGAAAATGCAGTTTTGATGTAAAATGCAGTATTTTTCACTATTCATTAAAAAATGAACATTGTCAGAAAAATACAAAAAAAATATCCAAAGTAAATTTCAATGTCCCAATACTAAAGAATAAGTTTATTTTGAAAAACAGAGCTTATAAAATTGTCAAAAGAATGATTTAAAAATGGTTCGCCATCAAAAGGAGGTAAAACAATCTCTTAAAAGTATTAGAGAATTCTATGCTTAATATTGGATTTATTCTCATTTTAAGCCTCTTAAAACACTATATAATTCATAAATAGACATAGATATGAAAATATATTATTAATTACTTACTTGAGATGTTACATCCTTCCCCCCTTTAGAAAATTGCGTCCCCACAATTTATTTACTTATCGAATAAGTGGGGGTATTTATCCGTCACTGCATTTTCAGATTCCCATTTTGCCTCTTCAATCATGTGGTTTTTCCACAAAACCTTTACTTGATGAATCACCTTATTCCTCAATACCTTCTCCATGTGGTCAAGAATCTGGACCGTTTTTTCCTCATAAGATATATTCTCTTCCAGCTGAACTACCTCTGGACTGAAAACCTGAGATGGATCTGGCATGTACTTCCTTAACATTGAAATATGAAAGACATTGTTTACCTACGATAAACTTGGAGGTAAAGACACTCGGTATGAAACTGATCCAACTCTCTCCAGAATTTTGTATAGTCTAATGAACCTTGGACTTAGCTTTCCTTTCTTACCAAATCGCATCACACTTTTCCATGGTGAAACTTTGAGGAAGACATGATCACCTACCTCAAAAGAGAGATCCTTCCTCCTGTTGTCCGCATAACTTTTCTGCCTGCTCTGAGCTGTTCTCATGTGTTTCTCTATCAGCTGAACCTTTTATGCCAACTCTTCTACCAATTCTGGTCCCATAAACTTCCTTTCACCTACTTCATTCCAAAAAGCTGGAGTTCGACACCGCTTCCCATATAATGCCTCAAATGGTGCCATCTATATACTGGAATGAAAACTGTTATTATAAGAAAACTCAACCAAAGAAAGATGTTGGTCCCAACTTCCCAGATAATCCATCGAACAAGAACGTAGAATATCCTTCAAAGTCTGAATTGTTCGTTCTAAATTCCCATCTGATTGAGGATGAAAAGTTGTACTAAAATTTAATTCAGTACCCAATGACTTCTGAAGGCCTTTCCAAAAGTTAGAAGTAAAACTAGGATCATGATCAGATAAAATGGAGAGGGGAACTCCATGTAACCAGACTATCTCATTAAGATACAAACTAGAAGGTTGATCTAGGGAAAAATTATCTCATATAGTAAGTAAATGAGCAGATTTAGTCAAGCGATCAACAATAACCCAGATTTCATTATTACCTCGAGGTGTCTTCGGCAATCCCACAACAAAGACCATGGATATATTCTTCCATTTCCACTCTAGCACTGGTAAAGGCCAAAGCATCCCTTTAGGTAACTGCCGCCTTGCTTAAACCTGTTGACAAGTCAAACACTTCACAGTAAAATCAGCAATATCTCTTTTCATTCTATCCCACCAGTAATACTCTTGAAGATCTCTATACATCTTAGTACTGCCTGGATGAACTGAGAAAGGAGAACTATGAGCTTCACATAACAACTCTCTCTTTAACTGTGAATCACAAGACACACACAATATCTTCCCAAATCTCAAAACACAATCATTATCAATGTTGAATTCAGGCAACTTACCCTTCTGAACCAGCTCTACCTTTTTTTGCAACTCACTGTCTTGCTTCTGTGCTTGCTTAATTCTGTCTGATAGAGATGATTTCACTGATACCTGAAAAAAAAACAGAAGAACATCCTACACCAACAACTTCTTTTCCAAAGTTCATCAAATCCTTAACCAAATGATCATGTTCCAAATTAAACATTGTTAATGAAGCATTACATTTTCGACTCAAAGCATCAACCACTTTATTTGCTTTTCTCAGATGGTAATGAATTGTATAATCATAATCCTTGATTAATTCTAGCCATATCCTCTGTCTCATGTTCAATTATTTCTGAGTGAATATATACTTTAAACTTTTGTGATCAGTATATATTTCACACATTACACCATATAAATGATGCCTCCAATTTTTTAAAACGAAAACAACAGTAGCTAATTCCAAATCATGTGTAGGGTAATTTACCTCATGAGTTTTCAACTGACGTGAAGCATAAGAAATTAACTGATCATTCTGCATTAGGACACAACCAAGTCCTTTCAAAGAAGCATCACTGTAGATAACAAACACCCCGTTCCTGGAAGGTAGTGCCAAAACTGGAGTATTCACCAATCTTCTTTTCAGTTCTTGAAAACAATCATCACATTCTTTTGTCCAGATAAACATAACACCCTTCCAAGTTAGCTTTGTCATTGGACTAGATAACCATGAATTTTTTTTAACAAACCTTCGGTAATAGCCTGCCAAACCAAGAAAACTATGAATCTCGGTTACATTTGTGGGTCTTGGCCATTCTTCCACAACCTTTGTTTTTGCAGGATCAACAGTTATCCCATCTTTATAAACAATGTGACCAAGGAAAGAAATTTTTTGCAACCAAAACTCACACTTGCTGAATTTCCCATACAATTTCTTTTCTTTTAAGGTTTGTAAAAAAAACCATAAATGTATTTCATGCTCCTATTTACTTTTAGAAAACACCAAAATATCAACAATGAAAACAACCACAAACTTATCCAATAACTCATGGAAAATTCTATTCATAAGGTCCATGAATACAACATGTGCATTGGTTATCCCAAAAGGCATAACTAAAAATTCATAATGGCCATATCGTGTACGAAACGTGGTCTTCAGAACATCTACTTCCTTTACCTTCAACTGATGGTACCCCGATCTCAGGTCAATCTTTAAAAAATTCTGAGCTCCCTTGAGCTGATCAAACAAATCATCGATATGGGGAAAAGGATATTAGTTCTTAACAGCGATGTTATTAAAGGCTCTATAATCAATGAAAAGTCTCATTGAACCATCTTTCTTTTTAACAAATAAAACTGGAGCACCCCATGGTGATTTGCTAGGTCGAATGAAAAATTTCTCTAACAAATCTTTCAATTTCTCCTTCAACTCTAAAATTTCAATTTGACCCATTCGATAAGGGGGTTTTGAAATTGGTTTAGAATCAGGAACTAAGTCAACAGTAAATTCAACTTCCCGATCTGGTATTATTCTAGGAAACTCATCAGGAAAAACATCAGGATACTCATTTACCACTGACACATCATTAATAAGAACAGTTCTTTTGTTTTCAACAATATGTGCAAGGTAACATTCATTTCCATCTTTTATAAGTTTCTCAGCCTCTTGATATGTTATCAACAGTAAGGGTTCATTCTTGTACACAAACTGAAAGTCTTTCTGAAAAGAAACTTCTTTAGCTCCAAAGTCAGTCTTAGCATGGTAAATAGAGAGCCAATCCATACCCAGGATAACATCAATCTCTACTAGAGGTAAAACAATAAGGTTTTCAAGTAGGTTCTTTCCGCAGATAAGGATAGGAATACTCATATAAATTCCTTTTGCCTCAACATTTCCCCCAGGTGTTTTTACCACAAGTTCAGGAGTCATTTCTTGAGATGGAATTCCCAATTTACTAGAAACGTTTTCAGATATGAAAGAATGTGTAGACCCCGAATCAAATAACACATTGGCATAATATAAGAAAAAAAAGTACCTGATACCACTTCATTTGTTGGCCCAATATCTGCTGAAGTAGTTGCAAAGGATTTCACCACTCCTTTTTTCATGTAGTCTGACTGCTTCCCATCAGTCGAGCTCTTTGTCGGACACTCATTTTCATAATGACCCATCTCATTGCACTTGATACATTTCACTAACTATAAATCAAATTTGGTCTTACCATCACCTTGATCTTTTTCATCACGAGCCTTATGTACAATCTTACCACATCGGTAGCACTTTCCAGAATTCAGAATACATTTCCCAGCATGCCTTTTACCACATTTCTCACAAACTAGAAACCTAGTTTTCTTACCATCATACCTTTTTGAAGAATTCTTCCCTTTCTCCTACCACCTCGGTCTCTTCTTCTTTTGGTTGTTATAGAACACTTTATCATCAGAAAACTCGATTTCCACATTATCATCACATCGAAAAAGCTTTTCATAACTCTTGAACTCGCGAGAAACTAAATCCCTTCGATATTTTGGCTTTAATCCTGAGTAAAAACGATTGATTTTACTATCAAGGTCTCAGATAAAATTTGGAGCATACCTTGCCAATCGAGTGAACCATTCTTCATAAGCAGCCACTGAGTCGTCCTATTTCCTCAATTCCAAGAATTTTTTTTCCATCCTAAGTCGAACAGCCTTAGAAAAATATTTCTCAAGAAACATACCTTTGAATTCATCCTAGTCGAGAGCATCAATCTCATTAGCGTCCCTGATATTTTTAACCATCGACCAACACTGATCTGCTTCACCCTCCAAACGGTAAATAGCAATACTATCCTTTTGATTGTCTGAACACCCCATGACATCAAAAATCTTCTCCAGTGCTTTAATCCACCCTTCAGCTAGCACATGGTCAGATGATCCTCTAAATTATGGGGGATGTTTCCTCATGAAATGTTCCACCACTGACATGTTCCTCTGCGGTTGATCTGGCCGATCTCGTGCATGGATACCACCACCATTTATCGCTTGAGTCAACTGTGTCATTACTGTAAAAAACTGTTCAGTTCCAAATCCGATAATCTCAGGATGATGATTCGGAAGGTCATTTCCTTCTGTATGCCTTCCAAGAACTGGTTCCCTGTTTCCTCTACAGAAAACCATTTTGAACAAACATGTCTTAGATGAAGCAACATGGTAATCTTCAAATGCTATATCATTTCAATTTGACAATAAAAAAAATATTTTTGGATAATCATTTAATAGAATTATAACTCTTAAAGTTATCTAAACTAACCTCTGATACCAAGTATAAGGCCCCAGTCTTAAACATTACTTAATCATGAGTTATTACAAGATTACACATTGATGATCTTTTCAGGTTTAGAGTTTTAGAGAATTAGATCATAAATCACGCATTACATTCCACATTTAAACAAAGTGGTTACATAAAAGATAGTACTCATTTTTTACATCAATGGAAACATATTTAAAATAAAACATGGATTCTTTCTTGACACTTCCTTGACACTATCATCACATCATTTACCTTTCCCTTGACCTGTGAAAAACATTTCAAAAACTTGGGATGAGCATAAAAAGCTCTATAAGGGATATAAAAGCACAGAATGAAAAAATTAGTCTATGTATATATATGAATTGATAAAATCATACTTTACTCATAAAACATAATAACTTTATCATACCTCATGAAATAATAAGATTTATGAATAACTCATAGAAAACATAAGACATAAAGGTAACTTAAGGAATTCATAACATTCTTCCGCAGGGAGTAACCCTCATGGTTACGTTTGGAATACCCATCAGAATATATTCCCTAAATCTCTTTAGAGAAACCTTAGAGTTTAACTCCTTCACGTTACCCAATGCATTGGAGATCTATATCAGGCTCACCCACCCTTAGTTTATCACAGAACCACCCGTCTTCATAAACAATGCCCAAGAACCATAATATAATCGTATCACATAAAACATGCATAAAGGAAACATAACATTTCCACATTTCAATCACAAGATATAAATAACACATTGATATAATAAAAACATTATCAAAACCATTTTCAATACCAAAATAAAATAAAAGTAAAACATGGTATTTATTTCTCATTTAAAAAAATGTTATGGCTTGTAGAGGAAGCCGAAACTCAATTAATGGTCACGGCGGCGGAGAAGTCGTTGTCGCCGCGTAAGTACGACAAAAACATTCCATTTTTTGTTTAGTAAAACGCTTCGTATAAAAAATATTCCTTTTGAATAAACGTAAAGGTCAAAGGGGTTTATACACCGTATAAAAGAAGGTTGTGTATAAAACAAAATATTCCTCAATGAAAGGAGATTGAGACGAAGTCCCTTACCTCAGGTCCGACTTGACTCGATCGCTCTTTAATCTCCTGAATAATAAACTTGAGTTAATTTCTACTTTCTTTAGAACCTTTTTCAAGTTCATAATTCCTTTTATATCACTTATTACCATTTTATGAACACTATTTAATTATTTAAGTTAATAAGGGTCGTTTTGTCGATCATTGGTACTTGAGTCAAAAATGGACGTCATATAATTACATGTTGTTCATGGGGTAAAATATCCATTATATCCAGAACTATATTCATGATTTAGATATCATATATATCATATATATCCAGTATATACATTCATTTATAATATTACATAACATTTAGAGGTAAGAAATGAAATGCACCGTTCATGGAGACGGTAAGCCGTACGTACACATGAACGCTACTTTCATTTCTATTTTATATTTAATGGAATGTCTTCATAATAAAGGTATATTATAATTCCAGTATAATAACATATATAATATCATTAACTCCATCCTTTATACATCCCACATATGGCATTAACGAATCAAATCAATTTGAGGGGACGGTAGTCCGCACTTCCTAAAATGAAGATATCATGTTTACCCATAATGGAAACCATAAAGGTATGCCATAAATGAAAAATACATAATCATAAGGAAAACATAAACATATTATATATCATATTTAAATATAGTTATATCTTAATGTCCACCATTGAAGGTGTTAAAAGAATATTGAACAATCATCGTTTTGTGAGGCAGAAATTCACCATCCACGGAAACAGTGTTCTCTTTAACCATTAGATGTAGGTGTGTGTAAGTGTAGCTCAAATAATAATTATAAAAAAATCCTAGTATATTGAAGATAATGGTTTTGTTACAAAAGAAATGAATAAAAAGAGTTTAGGGGGTTGGAGAAGCAAAATAAAACAATAGAATATTAGAGAAGACTTTACCTTTAAATCAGGTAACTTTTCATGGTTTGTAACAAAAGGATTTCTTGAAGAGATTTATGCCTAAGGTAAGGCTTCTAGGATGAAGAGAGGGATGTGTAGAGATAAAATGAGAAGATCTTGGCCTATCCAATGGATTGAGAATTGTGGGTAAGTAGGTAGAGGTGGGGGCCTTTTATAAGAGAGAGGAGGGGCACTCTTGGAAAGTCAAGAAATGTTACTTTATTTTAAAATGATTTTCGGATTTTAAGTGTACAAAATTGATATATTTATAGGATAAGGTGATAAGGGTTATAAATACACTCATACAATAGGTTTTTGATAGGTGTAAGTCTTATATTTTACATTATCTTTTCATTTTATTCAAATCTTTTATTAATGAGGTAATCGTTGCATCATCATGGTGTCATAAATAAATCAATTTATTTAATGTATAAAAATTATAAAAAAAATACTATGTTGTAGAAAATATTTTTATATTTCTAATGAATATTTATAGTCTAAGATATCATTTACACAGATAAAACTAAAAATGTTTTACTCAGGTGATACATTCTTTAGTGATATTCTCCTTTCTTTAAAAATAAAAAGATAAGGTGTCACTTTCACCCAAAAGTGATTCCATGGGGTCCCTAAGTTTAGCCCAAGGCATCCCATGGTCGGCCATTACACAAAAAGTAGCATTAGGACACATGTTGGGGTCATTTGTTATTATTATGATATTATTTTATTACCCTTAACTACCCGATTACTAATTAATCACGATAATTAAAGATAATTACTGTCGTTACTATCATAATGTCCAAAAACAGAAGAGTCTTAATTGCATAATTTGGACCTTCTGATTACGAATATGGAATCAATTTTACCAAATTCCAAACACAGAAATTGATATAATTAATTTAAAAATAATTCCTGTTGTCAAAACTAATAGCAGGTTTTTAGAAACAATTTCTATCAAAAGTTTGACAATTGTTTATGTCCAATTTCAAAGTGAAATTAATCCCAATGGCCACGATTGGATTAAATGGTAAAAATATATTCTATTTAAACTTTAAAATCAATTAAAAATATAATATAACCATATAATTAAATTAGATGAAAAAGCAGTTTTGATGTAAAATGCAGTATTTTTCACTATTCATTAAAAAATGAACATTGTCAGAAAAATACCAAAAAATTTTCCAAAGTAAATTTAAATGTCCCGATACTAAATAATAAGTTTATTTTGAAAAATAGAGCTTATAAAATTTTCAAAAGAAATATTTAAAAACGGTTCGCCATCAAAAGGCGGTAAAACAATCTGTTAAAAGTATTAGAGAATTCTATGCTTAAGATTGGATTTATTCTCATTTTAAGCCTCTTAAAACACTATCTAATTCATAAATAGACATAGATATGAAAATATATTATTCATTACTTACTTGATATGTTACATTAAATGTATCCAATTTTTAGGCACATTACATTAAAACATCCCTTATAATATTTTGATGGTCAAAATAATTACATGTGTGCCACTCCCCTCAAATATAAAAGGGATCCTCCACTCCTAACTTCTTCAGTACTTTATGATATAATAATATTAAAATTTATAAACCTAACCAAATTCCAAAATTACCTATTACTATATACATTTCATTCTTTCCATTCATCGGAAAACAATTATAGTACTCATGTGTACTTATGTACTACCATCTCTTTGAAGTGATGTAATTAATTTTTCATCAACAACTTATATAAATAGTTAAGAAATATTATATCATGATTAAATATGATAATTATAAAATGAGTTTTATTATATATATTATCATACAAGTAATATTGTTCATGGACCAGAACCCTCAATCCAAAACATGCATGGGTAACATAATAGTATAGATGCTAATATTAATAAAGGATTGTTATGAAATGGGTAATTGGAAATTATAAGGGATGCAATATTGTATGATATGTATTTATATTATTATCTTAAATATTTATAATTAATATATATTTATTATAAATATTAATAATATTGTGTACAAAAAATATCAAGAACTGAGGTAAGAGTTTGTAATGCCCCGACCCCAGAATCCCGGAACAAGTGCATTATTTTTATATATTGGCATGATTTCAAGGAATCAAGTCCCGAAGGACTGATTAGTTTAGTTGTTTTGGAAAATAGATTACATACATGAATTTTACATTACACATTCAAACATAAAACCCAACATAAATATTCTATTGAGAATTCCATTATTCCCATAGCTTAACCCTTCATATAAAACATAATACACTTCTTGGAATTCTGGGAAAACAAAACATAATAAAGGGGTGAGATCAGATGCCCTGTAAGGGTAAATAATTTAGCGGAAGCTATAAACATTTTTGTAATGATGTATAATAAAAACAAAAACCTTTTAAACATTAACTTGAACATAATATGAAGGAAGAAAAATAAAACATTACCATATAAACTTGAACATGGATGTCCTACTAGTTGAATAATCAAATGTAATAATTTATTTAATAATGAGGGAATGCCTAACGTCGGACATCATTACCACATAGTTAAGACCTCATGCCAAGACTACAAATAAAATTTTCATCAAGGCCTTGTTCCAAGACACAAGTTTGTCTCATGAGACCTACCGATGCATCGAGGGGTTATAGTGGTCCCAACCGGTCACTTACTAAGTCCAATGCACTCCACATATGAAAATGTTGAAATATAATATAAACATTCTTATCAAAACTAGCATACGAAATGTCAACAATTCAACAATAAACCATGAAGGGTATAAAAATAGCACATCAGTAGTAAAAAATATCATAATTGATTCGATACAATATGAATGATTATATTATAATAAATCAATCTTAATCAAAAATAATATCCAGTAAAGAATGTTGACATAGTAGAAAATGATCCCTAAATTTTTTTGAGAGAAATATCCATTTTTGTGAAATATTTTAAAAGTCACACATTTATATATGAATTAGTTAAAAATGGTTTTTTTAATCAAAGTGTCCAATAACACTTTGAAAATTTTGAAATCAATTAACATTTTAAAACAATCATGTCCATATAAATAAATCCTTAGAACTATTTTGAAAACATTGACAATAATGAGAAATATTTAGGAGAATAAGTATTTAAAACATTTAAAATGATTTTTTAGTTAAAGAGTACCTCAAAAGAATCATTTTGAATTTTTTTTTATGAAAAATGGACATGGATAATAAATATTTCCTAGAAAATAATTACACACAAACAATCTCTATTAATAATGAAATTGAGGAATTAACCCTTACCTAGCACTTTCCATTGGTCAAGGGTACATTAAACCTCCTGTATAATGACCATAGAATGTTATTAAATTATACCAAAAACATATTCATATTTATTATATCATACATGATTCATTTATAACTTTAAACTATCCATTTAATAATTATTTCCATGTTAAATTTATATTTGGGGTAATAATCAATTTCATTATCACACACGTTTTAACATGTTATTCTTGACCGTATCATTTAGATCATGATTTAAATACTTAAAGAACATAAAAAATTATTTATATATAATATATATTTAGAATATAAATTTTTATAACAGATTGATATATGAAATGGAAAACACCATTTATGGAGATGGTAGGTCGTACGCACACATAAATGTTGTTTCTGTTTTCATATCGTATTGAACGAAAGAAACTGAAAAAGATATATATAGGTACATACATATGCATATATATATATATATATATATATATTTTACCAGTATCATTATTATGTCATTTATTACATATTTATTAATAATATATATTTTTATAATCATTGTTGAATGGTGAACCTGAAAATTAATCTCATCGCATCATGGAGACGGTAAGCTGTACGTACAAACGAGCGACGATATCACTTCCCGAATGATCAAAATGTGTGAAATTGTGTAACACCCCGAGATTTTATGAAAAATATTCTTTTTAATTTCATTAATGTCTTGTGTTGTACGCTACACCAAAAGGAGCTTGCACAACACGCATCCTTGACTTGCCTTTCATTACACGCAATCGCGACCTTCCTTGATAGCGTGTGTAGTACGCAATACCGAATTTCACTAAACAACGATATGCTATTAAAATATTATTAAAACTAGCCGTTATGAATAGTAATAACCACTTTTTGAAATTTTATAAATTTTATTTTTCAAAATGGACTTCATTTTTGGATTCGGAATATCGAAATTAGCTTAAGGTGAAATTTTGGTAATTTTCGGATAACTTTCATATTTTGAGAATAGTGGAAGTTACTAAATTTTAATTAAAAACAACTTTTTCAATCGAAATAATTAATAGTGATAAATTATTAATTATAGTGGTTTTAAAGTATATTTAGAATATATTTTTAAAATTTAATACAATGATGTTCATTGGATGTAATTTCACATTTAAAACAGTTATAAACAAGTTTCAATCTTTTGATAGTTATTATCTCTTAAAAACACGCTATTTGTTTTGACGACGGGAATTAATTTTTAAATTAGTTAATGCAACTGATATGTTTTGAATTTGGTAAAATAGACATCATTTTTGAGTTCATAATATCAAATATAGCTTAGGCCTAATTTTTGGTATTTTTCTGAAAACTTTCAATTTTTGATGAATAGTGAAACCACTAAGTGGTAGTTAAAAAAACTGAATTGTTCATAAAACTTAATTTTACCGCTTATGTGAGTGGAATTTCAAAAATCCGAGAGACACGGTTGATGTCAGTAAGTAAAATGTGGTTCAATGAGATGAAAATAATTTTTTGGTGAATAGTAACTTTTTACTTTTTTTTACCACGGTTAAAAGTAAATAGGGTAATTAAGGGTAGAAATGATATTATTATTACCCTAACACATGTCCTAATTATATTGGACAAGTGTAATTCGACCAAAAACAAACTTATGAATTAAATATGACAATTTAGGCCCACTTGGATTAGATTAGAACATTTATTATTATTTAATTCAAAGAAGAGTTAAAAGAGTTAAAATCAAAGTTTATTTACTAAAACATTTTTAATATAGGGTTATACATAAGATAAATTCGATTGTAAATATTTATTAGAAAGCTAAAAAGATTTCATACATAATGGTATTTTATTTATAATTTTTAGACATCAAATAATTTAATTTATTTATGACACAAAAATGATGCAGTAATTATCTTATTAATGAAATATTGACATAATTGATGTTATAAATACTAAAATAAATGTAATTTAAGACTTTTTATGAATTAAACTAATTTTCTAGGGTAATATGACATGTTATTATTGATATAATTAACTTTTTTAGAACTTATCATTCTGTTATGATTTTCAAAAAAATCAATTACTAAATAGTGTCAAAATTGACATAAAATAGTTTTTAAAACAAATATTATATTATTAATTGTTATTTTATTCCTAAAAATCTAAGGTTCATCCAAATGACTTAGATAAGGTTATATATATTAATAATAAACAATTTTGGGTTCGTTTGGCTTCTTATAGTAAGTTTATTAACCTTATAGTGTAAGAACACAAGAAGACACGGTAAAAGTAAAATTATTTAACTTAATGTTAAATCTAAATGATAAGGTTAAAATAGGAACCTAAACTTGTCTAAATTCTATTGGATGAAAGGATTTCGACCCATCCCCACCTTAGCCTCGAAATAAATCAATTTTGAGCTATTTAAAACCGAACTTGACTTTATAATAAAACAATATTTTTAGTTATTCCAAAGGTGCCCCTCTCCTCCCTTATAAAAGGGCACCTCCTCCCTCTCTTCCTCACACAACTTTGAGCCTTCAAGCTCAGCCAACCCCTGCCAAATTCTCTTCTCCACTTCCCTAGAAACATCCTAGATGTTCTGGTCTTCCTCAAATACCAATTTTAGTTCCCTAAGAGGAGGTCTCAAAGAGGCGCTTCAAAGAAGAGGTAATTTCCGTTACCGATTCTTTCACCTTTATTTCTTCTTCCACTTCTTCTTCTTAGGTTGTTTCATTATGAAGTAATAACATCAGTATCACTCATATACTGATATGTTATTATAAGTATGAAACAATCCTATTTCACCATCTATCCATCCTACGGAAAACGAAATCACCGCGCGTGCGTACGTACGGAATACCGTCTCCACGCTGTGGTGAAATCTATTTTCCACCACCACCTTACTTGGATGGGTATAATGGTGTAAATAATAACTATATATTATTATTTTAAAGTGATATTTATTCTGAAATAGTATACATACACTTCAACACAATTTCACGATCATGAGAACGATATCATCGCTCGTGCGTACGTACGGACTACCGTCTCCACGACGCGATGAGATTCATTCTCCACATTAACCATTCATGAATGATTATAAAGTATATATAATGAATAATAATGAAATATATGACATGTTAAATCTACTGGATTTATGTATATATGTATATATATATTTCATCTACTTACTTCCATTCAAGACAATAAGGAAAGGAAAACAGCGTTCATGCGTACGTACGGACTACCGTCTCCATGAACGGTGTGTTTCATTTCATTTATCTATATATTATATATATATATACTGAATATATATGATATATAAATCATGTTTTATATTCTGGAAGTAATTAAATCATGATATAAGTAATAATAATGTCAAGAAAAACAAGTCCAAACACCTACGATAAATGAAACGATTTTACCCAAAACGCTTCTTTAACATGGAATTTACAAAAGAACGGGTAATATAAAGTCATAAGTGAACCATATATGATATCATAACAATGAGTATGATTCTGGAATAAGTCAATAACATTATTTAAATCATTATACAGGAGGTTCGGACACTTACGAAGCATATCAGACCTAAGGTAAGGGAAATATCACAATCTCATTTTTATCCGAGATTGTTTATACATTGGTATTTACTGGGGTTATTTCTATCATCCATGTCCATGTTTTATAAAAGTGTTTTCATGTATGTTTAAAGTCCTTTTTACCCATTTTGAGTTTTACCACATGGTATGTAAGGAATCTTTCTTTTGTTTATGTTACGAGGTACTTTTTGACTTTTCCGACAAAAGTACGAGAAGAATGTTTTTTTAACTTATACGACATGAATAGATTTTTAAAACATTATTTCCAAGAATCATCCTTTACAAGTTTTCAAGTTTATTTTTAATCAACTTCTTTTAGTTTAAAGTTGTATGACATGTTAAGAAAGGAAAAATGTTTTTGAAGAAGAAAGGATATTTTCCTCAAGAATGGAGTTCAAGTGCTTTATCAAAATTATTTTCCATCTAAGATAATAAAGGGTTCTGTTTTTATCCCTATTATTACATTGATTTGATTATGTTGTGATGGAATTATTTTTATGAATTCCTTTATCTTATATGAATTGTTTTATTAAGTCATGATGTTTAAGATTCCCATTTTTATTACATGGGTTATGAAACGATGTATGATTTATGATTTTGTGGCACACATAAGAATGGTATCATTATGAGATGGGTGGGACCTATATCTCCCTCCAATTCATTGGGTAAAGATTTTATATCTCATGAGATAGACATGGCTGGAACGGTAGGTTATACCGGTTCAGTGAAACAGGACTGAAACGAGGGTGACTCGGTTCAGAAAGGGACTTTGTCCACTAAGATAGTCTTGGCAATGAGTCTTGACTAACAAGAAATGATTCTCTATGATTATGTGTGTATGCCACAAAGTTTCATGTTTTAAGTTATGATTATTGTGATTACATTTCACTGCCATGATTTATCCCATGTTATGAAATTATGATCTCTTTTGCAGGTTAAGATTTCCAAAAGTTATGTGCTTGATGTGATTTATATTACTTTTGTTTACCCTTACTGAGCGTTTGAGCTCACCCTTTTATGTTTTCTTTTCCCCAGGATATAAAGAAAGGTTTAGGTATAAAAAAAGAAGAAGATATTTATGGGAGATGTTAAAGATCTTTCACCAGGATTAGAAGATTATATTCCGAGTTTCCAAAGACACTAAACTATTACGATCCTTGTGTGTGTGTTTTTGTTATGTACTAAGTATTCCGAAAATGTAATGTAATGTCAATGTATGTAAAGATACGGGTCTCTACAGTTGGTATCAGAGGAAAGGTTTAGTCCACCTTTGGAAACTAGGATGTGAGAACTTTAGTGAGATTCCTAGAGATATTTCTAAGGTATGTCTAGGGATGTATCTAAGGTTAAGTATACGTATAGGTTATAGTCCTAGAATTGCACTAACGATCTTAGAATTTAACCTAAGATGTTAGATATTGAGGGTACTCCCCCTTTATTATGTTGTTTTCCCTATCATGATTTTGCCTCTCACACTATTCTTTTTGGGTTTAGACGATGGTTGGAACCCGAAGGAACCGTGTTGATCAATGCAATGGACAATGCAATGATTGTCCTCCTGAACAAACAAATATTATGGGAGATGGAGTGCAAAATCTTATTGCTATACTTACACAAGCTATGAATCATTCTGGACTTCCAAATGAGCAGAGAGGGGAACAATATTTTATTGAGTCCTTCATGAGGCAACGTCCACCTTCTTTCAGTGGGTATTCCGATCCACTTGTTGCTAAACAATGGATTAGTACCACTGAAAAGATATTTTCAGTTCTTCAATGTTCTGAACATGATAAAGTGATCTTAGCAGTATATCGTTTGGAAGGTGAAGCTGATCAATGGTGGAATCTTATCAAGAATACGAGGCAAAGAGATGAAATTGAGTCCATGGAATGGGACGAGTTCAAGAACTTATTTTTCAATAAGTACTTCCCTCGTATTCTTCGAACAAATATGGAGAAGGAGTTTCTTGAACTGAAGCAAAAGGATGATGAATCTGTTGGTATATGCGAAGCGAATTTTACAAGACTTGCAAGGTATGCATCTGGCATTATCATCCAACCTGAATGTAAAGTTGATCGATTTTTCAGTGGCTTAAAACCAAGTCTTCGAAAGGCATTAGCTATAAGAGACTTCAGTAGCTATGAAGAAATTGTGCGTTGTGCTATCAAGGTAGAAATGGAAGTTGGTGTTACATATCCATCTCATGGTTTTGACAAGAAATGAAAGATGGAGTTCAAGGAGAAATCTCAGAATAATGGTGAAAAGAAGATGAATGTTTCCTTATGCACAAAGTGTGGAAAGAAGCATGGTGGAGACTGTCTTAAAGGGACTAGAAAATGTTTTAAGTGTGGAAAAGAAGGTCATCGAGCAGCTGAGTGTCGAAGTAATGAAAAAAGGGTTTCTAATGATGTGAATAAAGCAAACACTGCAGAGAACACACCACCAACACTTTAATGCTTCAAGTGCAAGGAAATGGGGCATTATGCTAATAAATGCCCTAATCCAAGGGTTAGTGATGATCAACATGAGCAACCACTTAAGGCAAAGGACAAAGGGAAGTCACATGCGATCACTATTGGAGATGTTGAATATGACAACGATGTGGTGGAATGATTAAGTGTTTATGTAATGGGATTCCAAAATAATTTTGTATCATGGAGTATTGGAATATTTATGTATTGGTCTAATGTGGTATTCAAAGTGATTGAGATATTTTTGGAAATAAGATGATATGCGCATAATGAAGGGAAAACGAGAAAATGAAATGTTTAACAGTATTCATGAGCTCATGATTGATATAAGGACTAAGTGATATCATGGTTTGAGTATATAGAATTTTGAGGATTTTGGTATGTGGAAGGTGTTAACTTTTAACTACATTCATGTTTTCACTAAGGTTCAATGGGTATTCAAGAGAATACATGATTAAGGACTTTGAATGTTTGGAATGTGACCAACAAAACATATCTTATGATATATGGGGATCAACGATGGTATTAAATCTCTGGTAATCGTTTTCACTATGTTATGAGAGTGGACTGCAGTATTATGGATAAGCCTAAATATTGGAATGAATTATGTTGGACATAAGTTAGTATTGTTTAAGGATAGAAGTTTTGTTTCGATATTATTGATGGGATGTTATAGTAATATAGTTTTAGAAAAAGGACAACCTGCAGGACGGGTGACAACCCATCGCTTCGGACAAGGCTGTGGGGATCGAACCCACAACCGAAGTGCGACTGGCCTTTATTGCCTACCACTGGCCTACAGGAAGTCCCTGGTTAGTAGAAACTAGTTTTATTTTATTAAGAGGTATGATATATGAAGTATAAGTTCATTTTTGGAACCATATACGATTAACCATAAGATGGACTTATAACTTTTGCTAACCTTTTGTTTGAAAGAGATGGAATGACCCATCATTCTATCACATGATCTGATAACACATCACGAATGACAAATTCAACTTCATTTCTTTAAGAGATGAAGTGGAAATTGTCCAAAGAACGACAAACGGTGAGACTATACCAAAATCACAAAAGTATTTCTTCTAATTCCAATTTCATCAACTTTAGGGAAATGATCTTGAAAACCAAAAATGTTGTCTTAGTGATCTTATATCTGATTAATCAGATGGTACCTTTGATCGTCACAAATTTATGGATTTGTGATTGTTGGATTTTCCATATCCATGTTCTCTACCACTCTCCATCAGAACATGATGGTTAGATTTTTCTTCCATATCCATATTTTCACCTATGTGGAAACCCAGTGATTAGTTTATTTGGGTAACCGTTATGTTTCATACTTTTGTTTTTAAAGATTGGTTTTGGTATTCATTTTTACGATGTGGGTTTCGATTAAAGAAACTTTCGAATAGTAAACCATTTATAACCCCGACGAATTTCGAGGGCGAAATTAATTTTAAGGGGGGTAGAATGTAACACCCCGAGATTTTATGAAAAATATTCTTTTTAATTTCATTAATGTCTTGTGTTGTATGCTACACCAAAAGGAGCTTGCACAACATGCATCCTTGACTTGCCTTTCATTACACGCAATCGCGACCTTCCTTGATAGCGTGTGTAGTACGCAATACCGAATTTCAGTAAACAACGATATGATATTAAAATATTATTAAAACTAGCCGTTATGAATAGTAATAACCACTTTTTGAAATTTTGTAAATTTTATTTTTCAAAATGGACTTCATTTTTGGATTCGGAATATCGAAATTAGCTTAGGGTGAAATTTTGGTAATTTTCGGATAACTTTCACATTTTGATGAATAGTGGAAGTTACTAAATTTTAATTAAAAACAACTTTTTCAATAGAAATAATTAATAGTGATAAATTATTAATTTTAGTGGTTTTAAAGTATATTTAGAATATATTTTTACAATTTAATACAATGACGGTCATTGGATGTAATTTCACATTTAAAACAGTTATAAACAAGTTTCATTCTTTTGATAGTTATTATCTCTTAAAAACACGCTATTTGTTTTGACGACGGGAATTAATTTTTAAATTAGTTAATGCAACTGATATGTTTTTAATTTGGTAAAATAGATATCATTTTTGAGTTCATAATATCAAATATAGCTTAGGCCTAATTTTTGGTATTTTTCTGAAAACTTTCAATTTTTGATGAATAGTGAAACCACTAAGTGGTAGTTAAAAAGACTGAATTGTTCATAAAACTTAATTTTACTGCTTCTGTGAGTGGAATTTAAAAAATCCGAGAGACACGGTTGATGTCAGTAAGTAAAATGTGGTTCAATGAGATGAAAATAATTTTTTGGTGAATAGTAACTTTTTTCTTTTTTTTACCACGGTTAAAAGTAAATAGGGTAATTAAGGGTATAAATGATATTATTATTACCCTAACACATGTTCTAATTCTATTGGACAAGTTTAATTCGACCAAAAACAAACTTAAGAATTAAATATGACAATTTAGGCCCACTTGGATTAGATTAGGACATTTATTATTATTTAATTCAAAGAAGAGTTAAAAGAGTTAAAATCAAAGTTTATTTACTAAAACATTTTTAATATAGGGGTATACATAAGATAAATTCTATTTTAAATATTCATTAGAAAGATAAAACTATTTCCTACATAATGGTATTTTATTTGTAATTTTTAGACATCAAATAATTTAATTTATTTATGACACAATAGTGATGCAGTAATTATCTTATTAATGAAATATTGACATAATTGATGTTATAAATACCAAAATAAATGTAATTTAAGACTTTTTATGAATTAAAATAATTTTATAGGGTAATATGACATGTTATTATTGATATAATTAACTTTTTTAGAACTTATAATTCTGTTATGATTTTCACAAAAATAAATTACTAAATAGTGTCAAAATTGACATAAAATAGTTTTTAAAACAAATATTATATTATTAATTGTTATTTTATTCCTAAAAATGTAAGGTTAGTCCAAATGACTTATATAAGGTTATATATATTAATAATAAATAATTTGGGGTTCGTTTGGCTTCTTATAGTAAGTTTATTAACCTTATAGTGTAAGAACACAAGAAGACACGGTAAAAGTAAAATTATTTAACTTAATGTCAAATCTAAATGATAAGGTTAAAATAGGAACCTAAACTTGTCTAAATTCTAATGTATGAGAGTATTTTTACCCATACCCACATTAGCCTCGAAATAAATCAATTTGGAGCTATTTAAAACCGAACTTGACTTTATAATAAAATAATATTTTTAGTTATTCCAAAGGTGCCCCTCTCCTCCCTTATAAAAGGGCACCTCCTCCCTCTCTTCCTCACACAACTTTGAGCCTTCAAGCTCGGCCAACCCCTGAAAAATTCTCTTATCCACTTCCCTAGAAACATACTAGAGGTTCTGGTCTTCCTCAAAGACCAATTTTAGTGCCCTAAGAGGAGGTCTCAAAGAGGCGCTTCAAAGAAGAGGTAATTTCCGTTACCGATTCTTTCACCTTTATTTCTTCTTCCACTTCTTCTTCTTAGATTTTTCATTATGAAGTAATAACATAAGTATCACTCATATAATGATATGTTATTATAAGTATGAAACAATCCTATTTCACCATCTATCCATCCTACGGAAAACGAAATCACCGCGCGTGCGTACGTACGTAATACCGTCTCCACGCCGTGGTGGAATCTATTTTCCACCACCACCTTACTTGGATGGGTATAATGGTGTAAATAGTAACTATATATTATTATTTTAAAGTGATATTGATTCTTAAATAGTATACATACACTTCAACACAAGTTCACGATCATGAGAACGATATCATCGCTCGTGCGTACGTACGGACTACCGTCTCCACGACGCGATGAGATTCATTCTCCACATTAACCATTCATGAATGATTATAAAGTATATATAATGAATAATAATGAAATATATGACATGTTAAATCTACTGGATTTATTTATATATGTATATATATATTTCATCTACTTACTTCCATTCAAGACAATAAGGAAAGGAAAACAACGTTCATGCGTACATACGGACTACCGTCTCCATGAACGGTGTGTTTCATTTCATTTATCTATATATTATATATATATACTGAATATATATGATATATAAATCATGTTTTATATTCTGGAAGTAATTAAATCCTGATATAAGTAATAATAATGTCAAGAACAACAAGTCCAAACACCTACGATAAATGAAACGATTTTACCCAAAACGCTTCTTTAACATGGAATTTACAAAAGAACGGGTAATATAAAGTCATAAGTGAACCATATATGATATCATAACAATGAGTATGATTCTTTAATAAGTCAATAACATTATTTAAATCATTATACAGGAGGTTCGGACACTTACGAAGCATATCGGACCTAAGGTAAGGGAAATATCACAATCTCATTTTTATCCGAGATTGTTTATACGTTGGTATTTACTGGGGTTATTTCTATCATCCATGTCCATGTTTTATAAAAGTGTTTTCATGTATGTTTAAAGTCCTTTTTACCCATTTTGACTTTTACCACATGGTATGTAAGGAATCTTTCTTTTGTTTATGTTACGAGGTACTTTTTGACTTTTCCGACAAAAGTACGAGAAGAATGTTTTTTTAACTTATACGACATGAATAGATTTTTAAAACATTATTTCCAAGAAGCATCCTTTACAAGTTTTCAAGTTTATTTTTAATCAACTTCTTTTATTTTAAAGTTGTATGACATGTTAAGAAAGGAAAAATGTTTTTGAAGAAGAAAGGATATTTTCCTCAAGAATGGAGTTCAAGTGCTTTATCAAAATTATTTTCCATCTAAGATAATAAAGGGTTCTGTTTTTATCCCTATTATTACATTGATTTGATTATGTTGTGATGGAATTATTTTTATGAATTCCTTTATCTTATATGAATTGTTTTATTAAGTCATGATGTTTAAGATTCCCATTTTTATTACATGGGTTATGAAACGATGTATGATTTATGATTTTGTGGCACACATAAGAATGGTATCATTATGAGATGGGTGGGACCTATATCTCCCTCCAATGCATTGGGTAAAGATTTTATATCTCATGAGATAGACATGGATAGAACGGTAGGTTATACCGGTTCAGTGAAACAGGACTGAAACGAGGGTGACTCGGTTCAGAAAGGGACTTTGTCCACTAAGATAGTCTTGGCAATGAGTCTTGAATAACAAGAAATGATTCTATATGATTATGTGTGTATGCCACAAAGTTTCATGTTTTAAGTTATGATTATTGTGATTACATTTCACTGCCATGATTTATCCCATGTTATGAAATTATGATCTCTTTTGCAGGTTAAGATTTCCAAAAGTTATGTGCTTGATGTGATTTATATTACTTTTGTTTACCCTTACTGAGCGTTTGAGCTCACCATTTTATGTTTTCTTTTCCCCAGGATATAAAGAAAGGTTTAGCTATAAAAAAAAGAAGATCTTTATGGGAGATGTTGAAGATCTTTCACCAGGATTAGAAGATTATATTACGAGTTTCCAAAGACACTAAACTATTATGATCCTTGTGTGTGTGTTTTTGTTATGTACTAAGTATTCCGCAAATGTAATGTAATGTTAATGTACGTCAAGATACGGGTCTCTACAAATTGGATGGTATAGTAATTGTAGAGAGAAAATAGCATGTTATTTTAATTATTTATATACATATTACTCATCAATATATCCATCCAAATAATATAGTGTTGAATAACAAGTTACACTACGACATGGAGACGGTATGTCGTACGTACGCACACATGGTGACATTATAATTCATGGGTCAGATATAATAATGAGTATGGTTGTAAAATATTTTCAATAAAATCATAGTATGTAGACAATAATAGAGTTATTATTTTGGTATGGAAATAAAAAATAAATAGAAAGTGGAAGAAGAAATAACATTGAAAGAGGTGATAAAATAATTAATTATTCTTTGGGTGTTTATTTTTTATTTGAACAAAAGGGAACCTTAGGTTGTATTTCTGTTCAAGGGATGGCCTCTAGGTTGAATTGAAGATATTTTTGACGATATTTTGGCAGGGGTTGGTCTGAAAAATGGCTTCATAGGTATGATTTTGAGAGAAGGGGAAGTAAAATTTTATATGAGAGACGAGGGTCACTTTATGAAAAGCTTGAAATATTATTTTAATATACAATCATTTTCGATTCATAATGGATCCAAATGAACTTATATATATCCTTAGGTGGTTTTGGGTAAAAATACTCTCAACCAAAAGGTTTTAGAAATGTTCAGATTACCATATTAACCTTATCTTATAGATTTAAATCTTAGTTAAATAGTTTAACATTTACCATGTCTCCTTGTATGTTTATATTATATGGCTAACAAAAATTACAATAAAATTACAAGAGAACCCCAAGTTGTTCATTAATGAAATATATATAATTATTTGTGTCTTTGTGATAAACCTTATATTTTTAGGATTATTATATCATTTAATAATAATGTATTTGTTTTAAAAACTCATTTATACTGATTTTGACACTATTTAGTATTTGGTGTTTGTGAAAGTTATAACAACATGATTAATTAGAGAAAAAAATACATTTAATCAAACCTAACTTTTCATAATAATCTATAAAATTAGTGTATGGAATCAAAAGAATCAATTTAAATTTATTTTTAAATTTATAATATCAATTATTTTAATTATTAATTGATAAAGTAATTACTGCATCATCATTGTGTTATAAATAAATTTAATTATTTAATATATAAAAATTATAAATAAAATACCATTATGTAGAAAATATTTTTATTTTTCTAATAAATATTTATAGTAGATTTTATATTATGTATAAACTGGTATTAAAAATGTTTTAGTTATTAAACATTGAAAATAACACTTTTAAGTTTTCTTGAAACAAAATAATAATAAATGTCATAATTTAATACAATGGGACCAAAAGGATCATATTTTATTCCTATGGTTAATTTTGGTCGAAATACACTTATCCACTAGAATTAGGATATGTTTTAGGGTAATTATAATGTCATTTTTACCTTTAATTACCCTATTAACTTTTGACTGTGGTAAATATAAGTCAAACACTACTATTCACCAAACATTATTTTTATCCTATTGAACCACATTTTACTTATTTAATCCAACCTTGTCTCTCTGATTTCTGAAATTCAATTCACATAAGCTGTAAAATTATTTTTTATGTAATTTTGGAAATGCACCTAGAAGGTGGGTAAAAGAAGGTAAAAAGTTCTATAAAATTTTATATATCTAATATTATTATGAAATTACTACAATTAATTAAATTGAAAATTTATAGGTATTATTTATCTATTATTACATAATATATATTTAAATAAAATAACTAATCATTTAAATAAAAACTCAGTTTTAACAAATAACGCAATGTTTTTCACTATTAATCAAAAAATGGAAATTTTTAGAAAAATACCCAAAATTCACTCTAATATAATTTAATATTCAAAATTTAAAAATAAATACTATTTTAAAAAATTTAAAACATATAATTTTCATTAATTAATTTAAAATTAATTCCCGTTGTCAATACCAAAAAGGGGGTTTTAAAAAAGTAAAAACTATCAAAATATTGTAATGTGTTTCTGTAAATTTTAAATGTGAAATTACTTAAAATGACCCACATTTTATTAAATGATAACAATATAATATAATTATACTTATAAACCATTCAAGTGTATAATTTAACACTACAAATTATTTTGATTGAAAAAGTTTTTTTCAATTAAAATTTATTATTTCTCATTATTCATCAAAATATGAAGGTTATCAGAAAAACATAAAAAATTTATTGAAACTAATTTTTTATTTTCCAATTCTAAAGAAGAAGTTTATTTTGTCCAATTGAATATATAAAAGTGTCAAATATTATATTTAAAAATAGTTCACCATTAAAAGGTGGTAAAATTGCATTTTCTAAAAAATACTTCCTTTATCTGAAACATTGAATTTTTTCTTATATTATATATAAGAAACACATAATATGGATGTTAAAATTATATGGAGTATATAAAATTAAAAATGAAATTAGTACTATTCATAATCAATTTATGAATGGCTAGTTTGGTATGTCATGGTGCGCTTGAACTCTGTGTTTCTTGTAGCACAAGTTATTGAATTACTTTGAATAGATAACGTACTATAAAATCATGGGGTATTACATTATCCCCTCCTTCAATTAATTTCTTCCTCAAAATTTTAAGATTCTATTCATAAATAAATGTTTACAAATAGAAAAATAGTTTTGTGGAAAAATCACATCATAAATTGGGTTAATAATATTTTTTAATAAGAAGGAAAGAGAAATGATAAATTCATCACCAAGTTATGGTAAATATTAGGAGAATATTGGTGGAAATTATAGAAAAATAATTTGTGAAAAAACTTAAATATTAATAGGGAGTGATTGAGGTCATCAATCAAAAATAAGAGTATAATTGAGGGCCTCAAATCCATTAATCTATGATGATTTAAAATATCATCGTTTCAAAAAAATGTAAGGTATTAGGATAAAACATTTTTAGTTTTAAGATCACATCCCCAAAATCTAAGAATTTATTTATTCGTTGAATAAGAGAAAACATATACTTGACTGGTAGAGTTTCATCCATCAACTAATTCCTACCACAAACTCATCTTTCACACCAAAAGATAATAGGATTAAAAAATATTCTATTTATCCTAATCGTATAGGGTACCAAAAAAAAATTTATAATTAATTTATTAGACTATTTAAGAAAAACATTATACAAACCATGATATGACGTAGGCCAGTGGTGCACCCTTTTTGTCCTTCAGTTGCGGGTTCAAGTATCAAGCCCTTGTTGGACACAATTGGTTGTCACCTGACCTCCAAGTTGTCCTTTTTATAAAAATAAATAAATAATCTTAAGTAATGGTTTAACCTTAACAATAGTTTCCATTGTCAAACATAATTTATTCCAAACTTTAGACAAATCCAAAATATTTTTCTCCAAACTCCAATTCCAAAACATATATTGAAGGTATATACAATGAAGATCTTTTTTGCCACGTAATAACATGTTAATACCTTCATCATGTATTATTTTAAAACACAATAACACCCTGAATTATCATAAAAACTTATTTATTACATTCATGATCCCGTATTCCATATAGAATACTGAGTATACCCATTATATCCAAAAATGTTGTAAAGTATAACTATATGGGAATAGACAAACAATTAGTTTCAAAGTAGTCAAGAATATCGAATATAATTTATCCAAATCAATCATATCTTATTCCAAAATCACTATCTCAGTATCAGAACCATATTAAGGTTTATCATTCCTTCAACCATGTATTTTCCAAATAGTTTAAATTTTTATTGAGTCAATTTTCTTAGAACCATATAATCTCAAATCCTTAATGAAATAATACGACAGTACAATCCCTATTTATTTCCATAATTCATATAACAAACACATCATTAATAAAACAATAAAATGAAACAATTCATGAATAATAAAATAAAAACACTATTCTATACTATTCATCTATGGTAGTATCATAACTTTATTATTATCCAATATCATCATTTGAGGCACACTCTGATGAGTTGGATATTGATTCACACATTGTCCAAAATCCTTACAGATGAAGAATTGTACATTTAAAACCTTTTTCTTACCCTTGAAATCACGTAAAAGGTTTCCTTTTTTCCACTTATAAAATACTCCCATTCACTTCTAACATTTACCAATGTGATTCTTTCTACAGTTATCACTTATGGGAAAATCCTTCTTTTTTCTCTTCCCTTTATCCATCTTTCTCTCTACCATCCTTTTCTTCTTTTGATTCCCTTCAAAGCCATAAGACTCATAGAATTCATTACTTATCTTATTAACATATTATACTATTTCTTCATATGATGAGAATATGAGTTAGACTATTTACCATTTAGATTTTAGCTTAATAACATGGAAGATATGATCCTTCTTACTCTTTGGATCATGCATATTACTAGAGTTCCCATTCTTTATACTGGGTGCCATTTCTAAACAATGACATATACTTGGTTAATTTATGAATCACAATGCATAATTCCAAACATGTAAAATAACTAATGTAAATTGAAAAGATTATGCATATAATCATTAATCATAAACAATTTTTTTTGAGAAAGTATTTACTCCTAAATACTTTTTAATGGCTTATAATGAAAATGTGAATTATCCTAAGAATATCCCCCGAGAGTTTCAAAACCAAGAGTGCAGTAAGGCCCATTTTCATGTAACAGGATACTCTAGGTCAAGTCTGAAACTCCTTGTCAAAGTTTTTACTCTTAGGTACATCAGTTCTAGAGCCGCCTCAACTTTCTCGTATCTTGAAATGGATGTATTTCTTGGAAAATACACAAAATATCCACATTAAAAAAATTCTAATAAGTTTGCCTAAATGGCCCAAATGCCTTCATTTTTATTGATTTTTTGATAACACCCCTTTCATGGGATAAGGGGGAACCCTTACAAGGTCCGTAGGCTCAGAGATTATATGGCCCGTAGGTTTAGGAGATTACATGACCTGAAGGTATTACTGAATTCAACCAGACTATCTACAAGGAACTTCCCCTCCCCAGCATCTGCATCTTGATAGTAGCTCTCCACTTTTATATAACCATCTGGCTAGGAATCCCATGAAAGCACAGGCTGGTACCGATGGAATAGCTATACCCTATCATTCTGACAATCCATTTTGTACTAAACTTCCTTTGATACCAACTATAATGCCCTGATCCCAGAAGCCTAGTGTGAGTGAATTATTTTAATACATTGGCATGATTACAAGTAATAAAGTCCGGAAGGACCGATCAGTTTAGTAGTTTTGGGAAATAGAATAAATATATGAATGATATATTACACATTCAAAAATAAAACACAACATAAATAATCCATTGAGAACACCGTTATTACCCTAGATTAACCCTTCATATAAAACATAATACACTTCTTGAAATACTAGGAAAACATAACATAAGAAAGGGGTGGGCTCAAATGCTTAGTATGAGTAAATTATTTAGCAGAATATATAAATATTAAAGGTAAGATGTGAAAAAATACAACAACCTTTTAAACATAAACATGAACATAATATGGAGGAAAATGAATCAAACATTTCCATATAAACATGAACATGGATATTCTACTAGTAGAATAATCACATGTAATAATTAATTTCATAATGAGGGAATGCCTAATGCCGGGAATCATTACCACATAGTCAAGGTCACGTGCGAAGACTAAAAATAAATTTTTTTTCATGGCCTGGTTCTGAGACACTAGTTTGTCTCATGAGAATTATCGATACATCGAGGGGCTTTAGTGGACCCCACCAATCACTTACTATGTCCATTTCATTCCTCATATGAAAATGTTGAAACATAACATAATCATTTGTATTAAAACAAGCATAAAAAATGTCAATACTTTAAACATATGCCATGAAGGGTATACAAATATCACATCCATAGTAACATATCATAAATCATTCGATACAATATGGGATATTATATTTTAATAAATCAACCTTAATCGAGAATAATATCAAATAATGAATGTTGACAAAGTTGAAAATGAAAAGTAATTTTTTTTGAGAGAAATAGCCCTTTTTGAGAGATTTTTTTAAAGTCACACATTTATAAAAGAATTCATTTAAAATATATTTTTGAATCAAAATGTCCCATACCACATTGAAACATTAGAAAGGAATTAACATTTTAAAACAATCATGTCCATTTAAATAAATCTTTAAAACCATTTTGAAAACATGGAAATTAATGAGAAAAAATTAGAAGAGTAAGTATTTAAAACATTTAAAATGATTTTTTAGTTAAATAGTACCTTAAAAGAATCATCTTCAATTTTCTTTTATGAAACATGGACATGGATAATAAATATGTCCCAGAAAATACTTACACATGAACAATCTCAGATAATAATGAGATTGAGGAATTAACCCCTACCTTGCACATTCCTTTGGTCGAGGGTACGTTTATCCTCCAGTATAATGATCATAGTATGTTGTTAAATTATACAAGAACCAAATTCATATTTATTATATCATACATGATTCATTTATGACTTTACACTACCCATTTAAAAATGATTTCCATGTTAAATTAACATTTTGGGTAATAATCTATATCTTTATTGCACATGTTTTAACTTGTTATTATTGATCGTATCATTTATATAATAATTTAAATACTTATATAATATAAAAAATTATTTATATATAATATATATTTTGAATATAAATATGTATAATAGATAGATATATGAAATGGAAAACACCATTTATGGAGACGGTAGGCCGTACGTACGCATAAATGATGTTTCCGTTTTCATATCGTATTGAACGAAAGTAAGTGAACAAAATATATGTAAGTACATAAATAGATAAATATATATATCACCAATATAATTATTATTTAGTTTATTACATAGTTATTGATAATATATATTTTTATAATCATCATTGAATGGTGATCCTGTAAATGAATCTCATCGCATCGTGGAGACGGTAAACTGTACGTACACACGAGTGACAATATCACTTCCTTAATGATTAAAATGTGTGGAACTGGAAGGTATATTAATTTTATAGAGAAATTAGCATGTTATTTTCATTATTTATATACATATTACTCATCATTATATCTATTCAATTAACATAGTGTTTAATAACAAATTATACCACAGCGTGGACATGATAAGTCGTGCGTACGCACGCATGGTGACATTATCATTCACAGGATGGATAGATTAATGAGTATGGTTGTACCATATTTACAAGAACATCACAGTATGTAGAATATACTGGAGTAATTATTTTGGTTTGGAAATAACAAATAAATAGAAAGTGGAAAAAGAAAATAACTTTGAAAGTGGTGATAAAATAATTACATATTCTTTGGGAGTTTCCTTTTGATTTGAATAAAATGGATAGATAGATTGCCTTTATTCTCAATTGAATGCCTCTATGATGAAGTGAGAATATTTGGGAGGATATTTGGTCCGGGGTTGGCTGAGCCAAATGGCTATGGAGGTGTGATTTTGAGAGATGGGGAAGAACCCTTTTATAAGAGAGGTGAGGGTCACTTTAAGAAAAACATGAAATATTATTTTATTATACAATAATATTCGATTTCTAATGGATCAAAATGAATTTATTTAGATACTTAGATGGTTATGGGTCTAAATCCTCTCAATCAATTGGGTTTAGACAAGTTTATGTTATCATATTATCCTTATCTTATAGATTGAACTCTTAGTTAAATAGTTTAACATTTACCATGTCTCCTAGTATTTTTATATTATATTATTAATAAAATAACAATAAAATTACAATAGAACCCCAAGTTGTTAATGAATGAAATATATAGTTTCATATAAGTCCTTTGGATGATCTGATTATTTTTATGATTATTATATCATTTAATAATATAGTATTTGTTTTAAAAACTCATTTATGTCAATTTTGACACTATTTAGTATTTGGTTTTTGTGAAAGTTGTAACAACATGATTACTTAAAAAAAAAATTCATTGAATCAACCCTAACAGGTCATAGTAATATATAAAATTCGTGGATGGCATGAAAATACTCAATTTAATTTTATTTTTATATTTATAATATCAATTATTTTAATCTTTCATTGATAAAGTAATTACAATATAATCATTGTGTCATTAATAAATTTAATTATTTAATCTATAAAAATTATAAAACAAATACCATTATGTAATAATTTTTTTTAGATTTCTAATGAATATTTATAGTCGAATTTATCTTTTTGTAAAACCCTATATGAAAAATGGTTTAGTTATTAATTTTTGAATTTAACACTTTAAACTCTTCGTGAAATCAAAAAATAATAAATGTATTAATGTAATCCAAGTAGACAAAAAGGATCATATTTTATTACTAAAGCTTAATTTGATCAAAATACATTCATCCAATAGAATTAGGACATGTGTTAGGATAATTATAATATCAATTTTAACCTTTAATTACCCTATTTACATTTAACCGTGGAAAATAAAAGTCAAAATTCACTAGTCACAAAACAATTATCTTATTGAAGCACATTTTACTTACTGATATCAACTGTTTCTCTCAGATTTTTTAAATTCAATTCACATAAGTGGTAATATTATTTTTTATGAAATTTTGAAAATGCGCCTAGAAGGTGGGTAAAAGACGGTAAAAAGTACAATAAAAATTTATATATCTAATATTATATATAAAATGAATCTAATGAATTAAAGCTTGAGGAATACATACAGGAATGGGATAAACTATCTGCTGCTTTAAGTCCTGATAATAGAAGATCCTCACACATAGGTAACCGATATTTCATGGAAGCTGTTTAGGGATATGAACTCTGTCAGGTTTAAATTTTCTTTCAATGGCTCTATTCTCTCATTTTTTGACTAATGCTCGGTCTATCAATTTACTTGAGTGTTTGATTATGAGGACAAAATTTCAGCCAGTGGGTATAATGGTGAATTAGGGGTTTTGTTCCCAGCATTTTTTGGTTCTACTTTAGATGGGGTTCAAAGCACGAGGTCACCACTTCGGCATGACACTTGGATTCTGAGAGGGTATGGCCTGACCATTGGTATTGTGCTTGCGCATCTTTGCACGTGACTGTCTGAGTGATCATGTCCAGGTGGAGGACCTTTACATGATGCAAATTCTAGATCATGGTAGAACATTTATGTTCCTGGGATTTTTCTGTAATTTTATTTGGTTGTTATACTGGACACTACGGTTTCTCACTTTCCTTGCAAAGTGATTTGAAAATCAAATAAAAAATAATTTTCAGTCATATTGACATGTGTTTATATGAAATTTAAAAGTGAAATTACATATAATGACCAAGATTATATTAGATGAGAAAAATAAAATCTATTTATATTTCAAAAACATTTAAATTTATAATTTAACTCTTTAAATTATTTTTATTAAAAAATTTGTTTTCGATTAAAATTTAATATAATTCACTATTCAAAAAATTATGAAAGTTATCAGAAAAACTCCAAAATATTATCGAAACTAAATTTTTATGTCCCAATTCTAAAGAATAAGTTTATTTTTTCAAATTGAAAATATAAAGGTATCAAATATTGGATTTAAAAATAGTTCTCCATTAAAAGGTGGTAAAATTGCATTTTCTGAAAAATACTACCTTTATCTGAAAAATTTATTTTTTTCTTATATTATGTATAAGAAAAAAAAATATGGATGTTAAAATTATATGGAGTATATAAAAGTCAAAATGCAGTTAATACAATTCATATCCAATATCTGAACAGCTTTTTTGGTAAGTCTTGGAGCACTCGAACTCAGTGTTACATGTAGCACAAGTTATTGAATTTCTTTATAGAGATAATGTACTATGAAATCTTGGGGTGTTACATAGTATATGTTTCAATATCATTTATAATTAGGATATTTTATTTCTGAATCTATAATAATATAATTATATTATCTTAAAATTTAAAATAAAGTGGATTTAATTATTATAAGGGTTTTATTTTGTTTTCACATTTCACTTTTATGATCCTCCCTCTTTTACTAAAAATTATTAGATTTGTTTATTATGTAAAGGTAACCTTATCTCCACTTTGTTTAACAAATGTTTTCTTCCATGAAAATATTCTTTAAAATATTTTCATGAATTTTCCATTAGGTAATACAATTATTATTGAAATTCTTCTTTAACTATAATTTACATTTTCTAATATGATTAAAATGTAATTTTTATAATTTTTTTCAATTTATTTATTTATTATTTATTACCAAAAAACTTGAAAGGATATTTGATTTTGATGCTTACCATACGAATGTGTTTTCATGTCATCCTAAAAATTAATTTATTTGAGTAATAATTTATGGCTATAAAGGGATATTTTAAATTAAAAACATATTCTCATAATTTCAATAAACATTATTTAAAATTTTATCAAAAGGAAAAATATGTACTTATCACATTTAAAAAGAATGTTTGGAATATAAATTTAAAGGTGAATTGAAATAGATCAAATTTCATATATATTTCTTGTTATTCACTGTGGATATAATCGAATGATACAATCCATATTTTTTCAATTCATTATTTGTGATTTTTTTTGAAAATTTTATTTTTAATACCATATTTTTTACATAAGTTATTATATAATTAAATGATGAATTAATCTATGATCTTATGGCACACACATGTGTGTTTTTTAATAAATGATGTGTGGGACAAGAATTATATAGCCCTATAATTAATTAGGTAATTATTTATATCTCAATAAATAATTTTAATGATAAATGGGATTGAACCCATTCCCTTAATGAACATATTTTTCATATTGAACATGTTCCATTATAGGTCTTTTCCCAAAATTTGATGATGGTCCAGGGTGTGAGCCTTAATGAATATATTTTTCATATTATTATAATGGTTTATCATTTCATATTAAATTATATTTATGTTAAGATATAATTTAATGGATCATGATTTATAAATTATGATTCCTCATCATTTTGAATCATTTCTTCTCATATGCTAAAGATTTATAAAATGACCCATATTGTATTATCGATGACTCATATGGTATGAAATTTTTATGTTATGACCATCCTCATGTACTCTTATGAGTCAATTTATATCTCCCATAATAAACCTTACTATCCATCTATGATCACACTTTCATATATTTCTCTTTTCCATAAGTTATGATTAAAGGAATTAATTATGAAACATATAAGAAGGGTTGTTTGAGAGAGGAAATTTATGGGTGATGTCCAATATATTTTCTTAAATATGTTTATTTTGTATATATTCACCAATAAACATAACCATTATAATTTTTATGTATGTTTATTTTTTTAATATATTTAATATCTACATAAAATAAATCAATATTTATTTATATGATACATGGGTCACCTAACTATGGATGGTTTAAAAAAATAGATAAATAATATTTTCATTATATTCTAAATGAAAAAAGAAAACGAATACCAACATTAAAGAAGACATAAATGTATGTCATTAGTAAATCGACCATTTAATCCTTACCCATTACGATGTAGAAAAATCTATTGAGGTCTAATGTAATTGAAACTAATGAATATTCTTGTAGATTTATTAGAAGAAGTGGTCATAGTGATGTCGAGTATTTTTTTTTCATATAACAAGGACAAAATAGCTACATGTAATGATTTGATACCATGAAATAAAAATGAAAATATAATGGCTGATAGACTATAAGTCTATATTGTGGTTCAACAAAACAATGTTACAAATCCTGACATGCCTAAGAAGAATGTAATGGAATGTATCATAGAAATAAAAAAGATACATATTTTTTAAAAATTAAGTCCTCATCTTGAACAAAATTATGAAAACCATGAATGATAAATGTAATTTATGACTACTTATATAAAAAAGTAATTTTTTCCAATTATGTATCAACTGTATTGGAATGTTATAGAAAATATTAAATCAATTAATTGAGTATCTCCATATCTTAACATATAAGGTTAACATAATGGAATATAATAATCCATATCAAAGGATTAGGTTAGTCAACCATACTTTAGATAAATGTATATAATGGTGACCAAAATAGAGTAAGTGTTTCAAAAATGAATAAGGATTAAAATGATTTAGTTAGTACCAGAGTTTCACAATATAAGAAGATAGATGAACATGTTCAGAATGATTGAATGAAAATTTAGATAGATAATATAGAAGTAGCAATAGCAATAGAGGAAAAAGGAACCTAGAATAATTTTTTCATTGATAGTATAAAAATAAAAGAAAAATATACAAAATGAACCAATTGAAGGTAAATGTAAGAATTATAGTCTTCATAGGAAGATTAGTGCATTACATATTAAGGGTAAATGTATGAAGATAATTTATGTTGAGGTAAAGGATGTTACTAGGTTGAGAAATATTTCATAGACATATTTCTCTAAACATAAACAATACAGGACCATTCTTCCTCTATATTGATCCAAATGATTTTATTGGAAATATAAATCATGTTGATGCAAATGAGAGGGAGACTTAATTTTTTTAATTTAGCTCACCTCTAAATGTGGAGTGAAACAAAATCTTGTGATTATAGAGTCTTGATAAATTTATTATCCCTATAGAATATTATACATATTATTAAGATGAAAAGTTTAATGTTACTAAAAATAATAAGAGTTGAATAAAATATTGCACTGAATGAAAGTTTATTATTTTATTTCATCCTTATAGAAAAAAGTGATCTTGTTGTTCTAAAGGGGAATTAATTTAATTTTTTTTAATTGAGTCAAAAGTATTTTGAAAAGGAGGAGACCTATATTAGGATTTAATGTTTTTAATATGTTTAATAAGAAAGATATAGAAAATAATGAATATGTTTTCTTCATATTTGAATGAAGTTTTTATTTATAATAATCACATTATAATAATTTTATGAAAATATATGATGCCCAAATTAATCTATGATTCTATCTTCACATAAAATTTGTCACATATAGTAGAATAATGTTTACTTGTTTCTAATTTCATTAAGCTACATTATTCTAACAATAACTTATGAAATTCATGATTGAAATTTTGTAGAATGGATGATAAGGGGGGATATAATAACAATGAGTTCATTAAAAAACAAAAACATTAATATTTATTGTCAATAAGTGGTGGAATAAGTAATTATAATACTTATGTTTTTAGTATTAAAAATAAATCAAAAGTGGAATATTAAAGAACCCATCAAATGATGATGAGGATATATTTCATCAGTTATCAGTCCTTTTTCAATTGATTTCAATGATATATTGTGCTGAGGATTTTGAAAATCCATATAGACACTCAAGATGTATGTTTACTGAAATTTAAATTATAATCTGTAAAAAATTAATACACATGGTAAGTTAATCTAATAGAACTAGGTTCACCTTCGATGTATGTTCTAGTATGAAAATTAAAAATTAATTTAAAATAAAATAAGTTCATTGGAATACAAATTATTCTTTCATTGATTGTAATGAATATAAGTTGATGTGGGTGATATTGTGGATGGAAATTAATTCATTTATGTCACCATACGAAGAATTTATATCAAATATTTGATTACCTAGATCATTATTAAAATAATGTATGGTTAAGAAGAAATTTTAACCCAAAATCAAAAAAATAATATTAATTATTTTTGGGAATTTACTTGAGTTTAATATCCGAATTCATTCTCTCAAACTGTGATTTTTTTGACATCGATATAATAATTTTTATATATGTGGATTATAGCTTTTTGCAATTTGAGTTATTAAATACCATAAAAACATTTTCAATATAAAAATATTATCCAAAATCTATTTATAGTGTGAGATACTTGTAATTTTGGAATGTCAATGGTTGGCACTACAGGGAAGAATAAGAAAATGGGGGCTACAACATTGGGTACTACCATGAGAACTCTTTATTTAATATAACCACATATGGATATATTTATATATTTACATTAGATAAGAAAACGAAAAAAATAATTTATTTTATTGGAAATTCCCCATTATATAAAAATATATATTCCATTGAAGTGGATTTTATTTTAAGTGATGATGATAATACTATCTCTCATAATCAACCTTTAAATTTTGATGTTTGGTACTGACATCAGAATTATTATAGCATGATATTTTAATGCATCTTCAAGATTATGAATTAAAAAGTTTGGTTAATGTATTATGATGTACAAGTTGTATAATATTCACATTGAAACTATTCCATAAAGACATCAGATGGTTTAGTGATGGGTAAAGAAGATGATTTTGACAGTTTATACACTAACTACTAGGTATATTGTGGTCTAAATAGTTGATTTATCAAAATGATATAATAACAAAAGGGTATGATAAATCATGTGAAAATATAATATTATAATATTTTCCTATATATAGTGTTATCAATACCTATAATATACATGTGTTTATTAATGTATTAAGATGTTGTAGTGATTGATTTCGTAGAAATTTGTAGCATTGAAATGATAACTCATTGAAGTGGAGTAGTAAAAATGACCATCTCTATATGAGTTTGAAGTAGAGTGGATATTATAAAGATTTTTAAAATATAATAACATATTCCTAAAAATTTGGAAGTTTTTTTAATAAATGATAGAATCTATGATACTGTAGAATGAAATCAAATAACTCCATAGACAAATGAATATGGAAATATTCATTTAGGGTAGTAGAGTTGAGTATGTTTTTGAATGAAGTTAGATATATGTTAAAAACCTATTTTTTGTGTGTTTAAAATATAATTTTGATGAATTTTTTTTACCAAATGAAGTTAGGAGTATATTTTTGGTAGTTAATATATGGGTTAAAATCTTGTTTTCAATGGAAACAATGCTTGCTTCAGTAAATTTTTTTGAATTATTGTTTAATGAGGAAATAATAATGTTGACTTAAAGATAATTAAGAATTTGGTTGAGTATGTAATAATAATTAAACAGATAAGCTTCTATGAAAAATAATTAACATATCCAACGAATAATTTTGAGTATAAAAAAGATGTATCAATAATACAAAATTGAGGCTTTAGAATAAAAGTGATGATTGGTTTTATAATGACAGGTTGTGTTATCCAAATAAATTGAGGAGAATTTGTGGAGACAATGAGGTTTTATTTTTCAACAACCAAGAGAATAACTGTAAATATTTTCATTTTTAATAATTTTTGAACCTGAAGTATGAAGCATGATGAAAAAACTTGTCGAATTTTCCATTGAAACATAGTGACAATTTAGTGGGTTTCATGAGATTGCATTTGTTTGATATAGAATAAATAAATCAAAGGATATCAGTAGTATTTGGAGTAGGAGTATCGGGCTTACCTAATGTTGATATAGAAATAATTAATGATGATGTAGCATTATGCAGAAGTTGGAAGTGAGATGAGATGTCAGGACCAAAGATTAAACATCAATTTTGGAGAAATGAATGATAGTCTCTTCATGTTCATGTATTATATTAGTTTCAATTATTAAAATAAATGTTGTGAGTTGTTCAAGGTTAGAGACATAGTAATTATCCCAGATGGTATATAATATAGTTATTTTAATATTTCTAGGAATAAATAAATGTTACGAATAGAATAAAAATGGATTACAGTGTGTTCAGAAATAACTAATCCATGTATTATTTTCCTGATGATTGGTTGATTTTGAATGAATTATTGTCCATCAAAACTCAAAAATATTAAAGCAATTGAAAATAAAAAATTACAAATATTCTAGGCTTTCTATTCAATGTTATTTAGTCATGACCAAAATTTCACGATTCATTCCAAAATTTTTCAATAAATTGAAATAATATCTAATTCTAGTTTGTTTAGAGATTTGAATTTACCCATATATTTCAGATGATTTATAGTGGTGATCAAATGGGAAGGGTGTATAGAATCAGTGATAAATTTTATATATTCTATTAATTGTGATGTAATCAATGAGTATATAAAAGTATACACACATTTATAGTTTGGTCAATATATATATATTTTCTTTGGGAGGAGAATATGAGAATGTGAAAATAGTTAATAGAGGTAGTCTTGAAGCTACATGAATCAAAACATCATTTAGGTAAAATAGTTTTGTTTCAATTACATAATATATTGAGTAATATGTGTAATATCTTTGTATTTATAAGAACAAAACATGTTAGAAATAATAATGTCAAGTTAATGCTAGAGAATATCTGGTCAAAGATGTTCATAAAGAATTTAGTTCTAAAAAATAATGTTCACTAGAAGTATCATGTGGTCAACGTATAAGTTTAAATGAAGAGGATGTTAATGTTGAAATCCTTTATAAAAAATAGTTATGTATAAATTAAAATGGATGATAAATAATATTGAGTAACTATCATGATGTAGAATTAACGCGCCAAGCACCATTGGATAAAGATAACAACTCCCGACAACAATTGTAATTTATAAAAAAAATAATAACTTAAAAAATCAATCATGCAGGATACAAATAAACAAAATCAATTTGTATGTTTTTAAATTAAATAAATTCATTTATGATTCTATGTATATTTTTTATTTTATATTATCCTAATTTCATAATGTAGTAGTGGTGGGGGATTATATTTATGATCCATATATTCACATTGATGATAGAAACTATATCATCTTAATGGAAGAAAAACATTACATTGATGTTAATTAGAAAGGCTGGTCACCCCTAATTCACCACCTATTAGGGTGACTACACAATCCTCTAGGGCCATTATGTATGAAATATATGAATAGAATTCACTATGAATAGATGAATGAAAATTATGTTTATAACCCATCTATGAAATTCAATTTTAATGTTATTTCAATAAGATATAGCCTTGAATTCCATGATGGGATGTCCATGAATTTAAATTCATGAAACAACTATTTCTATCATCTTTGTACAAGGTACATCATTAATGGAAAATTAGGAGTACTCTACAGTGATATACACACCTTTTAATCATACGAATATTGTCATATCATCACATTATACAATTAGATTGTGGGGAACAAACCATTAGTGAATCATAAAACACATGATTGTTTACATAATGATTTGGAATCAATTATATTTAATAAATGAAATAATCTTTGTAAATATATTTTAATCCTTATTAATCACATAAAATCATGAATTTTAGATTTAGGAAGTCCTATAATCTCACTTTCCTCTATAGAGAATCCTCAAATCACACTCTACATTCTCGTACGGAACAAAGTATTCTCTGTTGAAACACCTATATTAACAGAAGAGAAGATTATCATGAAATATATATATATATAATAATTTTATGACCCAACCCATTGAGGTATGAAATGTGACAACCCCAATCCCACCACCTATAGTACAATGTCTCACAACAAAATATTTAACTTTTTCCAACAAGGACATATCCATTGGTAAAAGTACAATTGGTGTTGGTGAATCGTTTTACCAAAACATATGTCCCTTTCACTAAACTGTTGGTAAATACTCTATAGCTAAATGTTTTTGTGAAAGATAAAATAATTCTGTTATAAATATAATAATACCAATAGATAATATATATGTTTTTAATGTGTTTATCAATATATTTTTATGACAACTTTATCTGTTGGAAATAATATTACCATCATATAATATCTATTTATAATTTTTTATTGCTAGAAAAAACTTATATTATATTTATTAAATTATCACATATAATTAATCTATTTTAATTATTAAACTGAAGACAATTTACAAAAATGTTCAAACATAGAAAACAAATTATATTAATAGTGAATGTTAATAAAATATGAATCAATACAAAAACACATGATCAATCCCCCAATCCATTACATCATCCCCCCAAGTACCAATGACCCTTCCATGCCCCAGTACCATCTATCCAACTCCATCACCACCAACACATCCATGCCCTAGGACTAGAGAGCCAACTCTAACTATACTACAACCTTTAGTGCACTAACACCAGTGACCATCGCTCGTGTCCTATGAGCCATCTCCAGCACCAACGATAATACTCAAGTTGTTGTTATACCTCATTCTTTGGCTCAACGATCTCCACCACACACAACCAAAGTCCATACCAAAAAATGAATCAATTTTGGTACTAGTGAGAAGAAAATTGGGCCCTGTCCAATACCATCGAGAAACTTTAAGTCGATGCTATGACAAACCCTTTAGCTCTAATATCTACATTAAAAACCACCAAAAACCGTACCCAAAAATCAGTGAAAAATATCTACATGAATTGAAACCAAAAAGTAAATAAATGAAAGTATAAAATAATTAACCAATTAATGTTGTTCAATGAAACATGAAATGAAACAAGTGGAAGTTAATAACAAAAACATTTTAACACAAAAACTTACTTTTTTTTCTTATAATTGAATTCATCATAGGATGAGTAAGATAATATTATTAAATGATATCTTGGATTTAAAATCAAAATAAAATTATGACTTAGGTGTGATAAACCTCATTTAAATAATATTTATACAAAGTAACTTGAAATTACTAATAATTATTAGAAGTATGTCTTATATAAAATTGAAAATTCATTTAACATGTGATGTGTAGACATTTAATTTATTTTTCAATTAAAACAGGAATTAATAAATAAATATTTTCATATAAAATTACTATAGTGACTAAATTAGGGACTCCAAAATGAAAATTAAAACATTTATATGTATCTTAGATAGCTTTTAACTATTGATCTATAAAACTACTTCTAACATTGCACAACTGGGTGTAGAAAAAATAATGATAACTTAAGGCAATACAAACCACACCTAAAGTGCAACTATGAAAAATCGAATAATCAAAATAAATAAACCTAAGAATCTATTCCCATCACATAGTATCAAAATGGTGGAAAATACAAGGAAATGATGAAAAATAATAGAACAATATATAATGAATTCCCCACACAAACACGATATAAATTTATAGACATGAAGATCCAAAATGAAATCCGAAACACAAAATGTTACTGGATGGTGAATGGGGAACCAGAGTAGAGATGTGATATGTGAGAGATAACTGATGAAAAAACAATGTCAACATGGGGATATTGGGTATCCTACAAGAAGTGATTATGACAAGGTTATTTCACACAAGGATGTCGGTCAGGAACATGGAGGGGGATTGTGTGATGTTGTCCGTGGGTTACGCTAGTCGGGAACATAGAGGGGGTGTTCTTGCAAATATGTCAATGATGAACATCAGTCAGGAATAGTGAAGGGGTCCTTGTGAGAACAATAAGGAAATTAACATTCAATGAAATCCATTTGATTTATAAAAAAATGTAGACTTAAAATTAATTTTTAAGTAATAACTTACTAGATTAGATTTTTCTGATCATTGGTCCAACATTTTCAATAACTCACCTTAAACCAAACATCACCAAAAACATGACACTAAAGTTGTACACATTATATTTGGTAGTCAACTAGCCAGTGAGTGCATAATCAAGAGCACCATATCCAAAGGTCCCCATAAAAAATCTGGAAACATGGGTCTTTTCCACATTTGGACCAAGCATGGGAAGAAAAAAATAAGATATTTAGATTGAATTCATAAAATTAAAATATGTTCAACAATTTGAGATCCCAATATATTACTTAGAGGTTTTACTTTTCATGCAAGTATTCAAGCCATCTTGTCACCCCCTTAAGAAATTTTTATCTTATTATTCCATTTAAAGGGATTCTTGTTCTGAGGGAAATATCTAAGGAAAAGATTCATCTATCAGGAATTTTTTGGGGATTCATTTTTTATATTATTTATGGATACAATATAAAGATACATACAAAGAAGATGACCCTCTAGAGAACCATTTATTCAAAGAAAAGAATCCACATATCTCCATCAACAGAAAAACCCACCAAGCTCATGAGTCTAGGATGGTGAAGAAGGTTCAATATGAGGACCTCCACTATAAATTTTCTATTACCTTGTAATTAAATATTTTTAGGTATATTAAAAACCACATACTATGGAATAGTTAACAAAAGATTCATAATCAAAATTAATATGACACAAAAATAACTGGGAGAATTTGCACCTTTTTGTTGCTCTCGAGGTAGCCTTTGTATAGCCATCCAAAAACCACTTCTTCTAAAATGAAATTGTGATCAAAGTTATATATCAAAACATAGATATCATGGAATGAAAAGTAATGGGATGGGAATATAACTTTTTCGATTCATGAAATTTCATTGATTAAGAACCCCCACTTGTTAATATCATATTTTTTTGAGGCATGGTTGATGGTGGGGGTGTTTCTAATGTCATGATACCTAGTGGTTCATCTCATCAAATCCCTGATGTCCTCAATTGATAAGAAACAAAAATATAAAACAAAAGGTGATAAATAAAAATGATGGGATCCTATGTCCAATTTACAGATTCAAAGATCTCAAATATTCATGGAAAATGATCCATTTTCATTCATGATATGAAATACACAGTCTCCGGAAAAATTACCCTATTAAAAGTGTTGCTTTTCACTTGGATTAATTCTATAAAATGCATTTAGAAAAGTGAATGAAAATTATTAATAAAGGACTCAGAAAATGATTCATTACTTACCATTTTCTAATTCAAAAAAATATATAAATAATGAGCTGTTAATAAAATAATCATACCATAAAGGAAAAATCAACAAAAACAGAGACTCAAAAAATACTTGGGATGGAAAGCTACCAATAGAAAGTCTAACTGACTGCAACATATGAGTTCTTCTCGAAATACATCAATGTATATCAACAAAATTATGTGTCAGATAGTATATTAAAACATCTTCCATATACTCTAAGGAATGATATGTCTCATTAGAATTAGTTGTGATGTTAGTTGGTAAGTCATTCACTTCTGGTATGATATCCCCTTCCATTTCCAATAAATATTTTGGTTTTTTAATGACAAGAACATTCCAATTTTTTTCTTTAGTTTTTTTATAGAAAACACCTATAAAGCATAATATTCAAGCACAAAGAGCTCATTTGTTTTTATAAACCCCATAATACTTACCATATTGAATACAAACATATATTATTTGACCCATTTCATAGGATTTACCCAAATCAGACCAAAATAAAATAACACTTATTCGCACAAAATAACTCAACTCTATAATTTTAGTCAAAATACCATAATATGATACAATATTAGTATTTTTTTCTGTTCAAAATAACAGTAGAATTTTTAGTCACTCTTTGTACTAATAGATTTCACATACCACCCATCTATAACCACTACAAGAAACCTTGGTTGTCTCTTTAATTCACAAGTAAGGAAACCGACTTAAATATATCAAATCATTTTTTATAGAAATGTCATGCGATAAATGATTTGAGACCTGAAAAATCAATGACCAAAAATAATGTTTTTGAAAAAACAAAATACCATTAAATTTTAAATTCAATATATATTATAAAACCCATAATATATTCAAAAAACTTAAATAAACATATGTGCTTCATCGGTAATACCATGTGAGGTGTTATTTAGTTTCTCAAATTCAAAGGTACTCCCCAACATATTTGGCATATCAACATTATAATAATTTTCTATTTAAAAGCTAAAAAGGTTATTATCATCAATGTACTTCAACTACCAATGAAATTTACAAATAAATTTTGGAAAATAAATATCCATTTCAATCATAGTGTGGTGGGATATGAAAGCATCTCGATATAAATAATGACTATTTGCACAATATGAACATGGACATGTAATATTTTCATCCCATTCTAAGGATGAAAAAGATTGATAAAATAATATATCTAAATCTCTTAAATAATCTTGCCTTATTTTCTTTAAACTCAATCAACTCATTTAATTAAATGTATTCATCAATGATGTTCATATATATTAATCAATTTTCAAGTAATTAAGAATAGTAAATAAAAAAATTATGAATAAATGTTTTAATTGTTTAATATAAATAATATAATTGATTAATAAAAATATTAAAGTATAATATTAATCATTAAAATGAAACCCATATAATTTATAATGCTGTAAATGTATTATTATGATGTTCAAAATATTAATAAAAATCAATATAGATGTCAACTTGTATTCACAGGTCAACTAAGTAATTCTTTGAGGAAAATAAAACATTGTAAAAACACATAGAAGTAAAAAATCATGATATAAAATTCAATTTTGAATCATGATTAAGCATTTTGAAAAATCACATGATGTAAATAATTAATTAATTAAGAGAGAAAAAATCATTCCACAAATCAAATCAAATAATGAATCGTATGAAAATAAAAAATATCTAAACACAAATTACAAATTCAATAATGAATCCCTCTCTAATTGGATGACTAGGGATGCATTCATGTGTAAAATATTCAATCCCAAAAAATTAATGGTGTATAATTTCTAAGTGAAATGCATATTTTATTGCATCATCTAGAATCGAAATATTTTAACTCCATTAAAACGGAATTCATACCAAGATGAAGATATATAAAAGTGTATAGTCAATTATGAATTCAAGATTAGTACTCATACATTTTTAGGACCCTCTTAGTCTTTTTCGGAAAAAATATGGTGTAAAAAATATTTTTAAAGGGTAATGAATCGATTTATTTTTAAAGTGACCAATATTTTAGTAAAAAATGATAAATTAACCACTTAATTTCTAATTATAAGGATATAAAATTCTTAAAATCATGCATTATTGAGAAATAATGATTCAAGAAGAAATGATTAACAAAATTGTAATATATGTGGGTGAATATATTTTAAAAGCATCAGGAAACTAGGATACAATTATCATATTTTTCCCCTTAGATCATATTCTTCATCACCTAATCTATTTAATTATTACCTAAACTAATATGGAGAAAGGGAGATGACAATAATCTACAGGGGTAGGGGGAGGAACTGAAGGAAATCTGAGGTAGCAATGAACAACATTGATTCAAATAGGTGGAAAATAGTGATCTTCAACTAAATAAATAATAGAATTAAATCACAATCCATGATTAACCTTATAAATTTTTCCATGCAATTCAACCCTATTTGAAACACCCAGAATCTGAAACAATATTTTATGCTACCCCAACTATATAAAGCCATCATTCATATCATGAATTCTACTACCACGTTTTTAGATTGTTGAGTTTTGATCTACATTCAAAATTATCCTCTAACCACTAGACAAGTTACAAAAACTCAATACATGAACCACTATGAGGTAAATAGTGGAATAATTCAACTAAAATAATATAATTTGAGAAAAACTGCTATAAAATTCCATGTGAAGTAAACATATTCAGCCTCAAAACCCCCATACCCCCAGTGAAATCCCCATCCCGAAAACCACATGAATATAACACTCAGCATGTGACAGAGATGAATTCTAGGAAATAAATCGATATAAAATTAATATGGAACCATGAAGAGGAAATTAAACCATTCATAGATAATTTGTGGTGAAACAAGCTACAGAGTCCCCGAAAGATACCAAGGCCTTGTAGTTTGGCACAAAATTGCACATTTGTAGGTTAGGTATCGATTTTGAGATGGATAAAGGGAGTTATCATTCTATGATTGGCAATTCAATTTTCCCATTGATAGAGGAGGTGTCATTCATAATACTTTTCCATGCCAAAGAAGGGGGAAAGGGTTTCAGGGGTGTGGTAGAGATTCGTGCATGGAGGAGACCTCAATGGCAGAATCATATTTCAGTAGGGAATTTTGACGGCATGGGAGAGGAAGTGTGGTGTGCTATATCGAATCAATAAAATTGTTTTCCAAATTTTTTTTAAATAAAATTAATTAAAGTTAAATAGAAATATATTATTTTAAAATATAATTAATAACTATATTATATAATAATTTTTTATACTATAAATTTTGAATAATTTAAAAAAATATATTATTCTATACATTATGTTACTTATAAATATTTCAATTAAAATTATAAAATGTAAAAAATTATATACCAAATAACAGTTTTTTCTCTTATTTAGAAAAAATCAAATGTAAATATAATTATTAATAAATTATATTACTTCCTTGATTATTATATTTTTTTAATTCCTAAATTTATATTTATAATTTATTGGAGTTATGTTAATTAGTTTTTTTTATGTTTAATAAATTTAAATAAAAAAATTATATTGTTATATAAAACAAGATATTTTATTAAAACATCCAAAAATGATAAATTGAATACATTTATATTAAAAAAGATATAATGATAAATAATATTTTCAAAATAGGATAATGGTAAAGTTTTCTTTAAACAGTTTATTGAAACATATTTTTCTGAGGTTAAAATATCTGTTGGTAATGATGGTAATTAATAATAGATTCATGTGTTTGAAAAAAAATTTCTTGTATTATATAATAAAGTAATTTATTTAAGCATTAGTAAAAGCTTTTTGGGTATTTAAAAACTACTATAAACATATATATCTATTAGTAAAAATAATTTTTTGTACCTATAGTTAATTTCATCATAATTTAATATTTGTTGGAATTAATCATTTTTACTAATAGATATATTATCTGCTATTAAATTTCTTATTGGTAAAGTTCACTTTTATTGTAGTGGTTGGTGACCCACACCATGTAAGAATATAACACAAATGGGAGTAATTAGCCTAATATACCTACACACACACACACATCTACAATCCCTGAATATACTGATATGTAAAACAACTAAAACAATTCATGCATACATATTTAATTCCCCAAGATTTTATAATAATAAATTACTGAAACATAAAAATGGGCCAAATTAAATTTTGTCTAAAAACTGTGAAGTATCCAATCAACTCCATCAGTGAGGAATAATGTCATATAGAGACCCAAGCCTTTTACATAAAACATTTCATGATTTTAAGCTTGATTAATCATAAGAGTACAAGACAAGGATCGATAAGACTAGTGTCTTAGAAGACTAGGTACATATAACATAAAACATGGGTCAAAAAAAATTCTTTATTTAATCTCCATAAAGAGCTTATTACTTCCTTTGAGCCCTTACATCCGCATAGGGTACCTTGGGGAACACATGAACAAAGGGATGAGCTAAAAAGCCCAGTAAGGGAATGAACATAAGGATACATCTCAAGAACATGAGTTAGGATGCATGACATAATGATATCAAAAGCATGAAACTTATAAAATCATTTAATATATTAATGGGATCATATAAATAAGGAATCATATAAATTTGGTACAATCATAAAACATTTATTTAGTACGGGTCAAGGATAACCGCCAATCCTGTTTCCCATTTTAGTACGGGTCAAGGCTAACCGCTAATCCCGTTTCACATTGCATCTCACGGGACTTATCCTTACCCAATGAATTGGAGCGCTATCTAAGCACACCCATATCAACATTTTCATGAATATTTTTTACCACATAAAAATTCTTACCACATATACAATCATACATAATAAACCATACATAAATATAAGGGTACCCAAGGAATGAATTAGGTACCACAATCATGACATAAATCATAACCAATGGGAATATCATGAAAGTGTCCATGTAAAGGAAGAATTAGAAAATACATGGACTTTAATAGGGTAAAATATGAATATAACGAGGTCAGTGGTTTCAAAAAAGAAGTGACAACATATGAGAAATGTATTCTAGAAACATTAGCATTAAAAATTTTTTGTGCGGTTTTAAGGAAAATACTATAGTGATTTTCAAATAGGAAAGAGGAAAATAATTTATATATAAAATCAGAATTTAACCAAGAACGTTTTCATAATAAAATAATGATTTTATAAGTACAATTATATCTTGAAACATAGGATATAGTGCTCTTGAAATTGGGTAACCATTCGGGAGGTTCCCCTAAAATAGGTTTGCTTATCGAAAAGTTCTAAGGAGGGAATCATTTAAAAAAACATGTATATCCCTGAAATAAAGTGATGAAAAGGGTATTTTTATAATAACCATGTATAAATAACCTGAATTTATAAGATTCACATAAATAGATAAGATAAAAACATTTTTGAAGCAAGATAAGGAAACCCAAAAGAACAAATAAGGTTCAGGTAGAATTTGTTACAATTTCATCGGCATTGTGTCGGGTGTACCAAAGAGGGATTGATGAGAGAGAGGGAAGGGGTTTCTCATCACTTATACATCATTAGGGAAGTATGGAGGAGGTGAAAAAATATACCACACCATTTATTATTACCCATAAAAAGGCATAGCATAGAGGACAATCTTGATTAAGAGTGAAACGAGGAGGATCCCTTACATTAAATCTGGTGGTGTTCTCCACTTGTTATTAATGAACTGAATAAAAAAATTAGGATTATTAACTAATAAGTATGAAACCTCTTCTATATTTAATTTTTTTATTATAACCCTTTTTATTTCATTCAAATCGTTTTTGATTAGTTATAATGTACAATTTCATTGTTCGAGCTCATTTGTTTACTTGGATTTAAAAGATCAGTTCACTTATATTCAAGTTTGGATTATATGCAAGATGAAAGTGGTTGTCCAGAATTGAAGTTCAATTATTTAGTTCGTATCCAGGAGATTACATGGTTTTAATTTTAATTAGGTTACTTATATTAAAGTAGAATTATTATATATATAACTAGAGTGATAACCGTTTTTGGTAATCGGTGGATTTGATTACAAAGAATATGTTTAGATTTATAACATAATTCCATTTGTACCAAAGTATTAAAAAACAAAAATTAGGATATATAATATTCTGGTTCAACCATAACACAAATTGTTTCATGACAAGAATTAAAGATAATAATAGATATTGATAAACAATTGTTCTTGATTATGCTAAATTAGCACATCTCAAATGGTGCTTTCATTTCATTCAAATAAAAGGGTGGGGGAAAGGAGAGAATATAATGAAATATACCACTAGAATGAAGATATTACAGTACATGTATGTTACTGTATTTATCATATTATTATGGTTAAGGGAGGCGAGAAAAGAAATAAAAAAGAAAAGAACTTAAAAGAAAAGAAGAAATTGGGAAGTGGAATTTACCTCTTTAGACTTCCTCCTTTGAAACCTCTTAAGGGGAGAGGTTTTGGTATTTTGAGGAGGTTGAGAGCTTTTGGATGTGGGGTAGGACCTTGGGGAGATATTTGGGAAGAATAATGGAAAGGAACAAGTCTTAATAGGAGGGGAGAGAAGAGGGAGTGGGGGAGGGGGTTATAGTGGAGGAGAGGATGGATTCCATAATATTATAATCATTAATTTATTATTTCATCACAAGAAAAGGAATATTAAGTATTCCATGAACAATAATAGTGATTTTATCATGTGATCCTGAACCTTGTGGGCTTACATCATCATAACATCATCGATGACTCAATTAATCAATTATGTATCATTTATTGTGAATTATCGGATTATACTATTCATAAAAAATTCATGTATTTCAGAAAAATCCAAAAAATTCACCCAAACCATTTTTCGATATGTAGAATCCAAAAATGAAGTCCATTTTTCAAAAATATTTTTCTAAATATTATTAATTTAATATTTAATTAAAATAATGATTTATTATCAAAACCAGCTTTAAAGCATTCATTAACTTATTCTAAAATATAGGTATATCGTACTTCCAACCTGAATATTATTTTTATACAACCATAGGTGAGGTTACTATTTATTAGGGTATATCACTATTCATAATGGTATGTAAATATTCATTAGGGTATGTTAATATTAACCAAAAATTATTTTTGTTTTATTAGACTCCAAAAAACATCTTGAACACAACCATGTATGTCATATTTTCAATATTCCAAACACAGAAGTGTCAAAATTTTGTTTAAAGGGAACTTATCTCTTATTAGTTCATTATGTTTTGTTTTAATGTGATTTTAGGACACAATTATAATAAGGAAATTACCATTAAAAACATTGGTTTGTTACATTCTTCCCCCCTTATGAAATATCGCCCTCGAAATTTCGTTTTATATTCTATGAAAAAAAAGGTGTGGGTATTTTTCCTTCATTGGTTCCTCCAATTCCCATGTTTCCTCTTCGTACTTATGGTTTCTCTATAGTACCTTGACCAGATGAGTAGTCTTGTTGCGTAGAACATTTTCTCTATGATCCAAGATCTTCAATGGATGCTCCTCGTAAGAGATATATTCTTCCAGCAGCACCACCTCTGAGTTTAGTACATGTGAGAGATCAAGTATGTACTTTATCAAGAGTAATACATGAAAAAAATCATGAACTTGAGCCATATTTGGTGGAAGTTCAAGCCGATATTCCACAGCTCATATGCGGTCAATGATCTCAAAGGGGCCAATGTACCTTGGGCTTAGCTTCCCTTTCTTTCTGAATAACATGAATCTATTCCATGGATATATTTTTAGAAAGAAATTATCTCCAACGTCGAATTCCATGTCCCTTTTATGGTTTTTATCATAGATCTTTTTCCGACTTTGAGCAGCCTTGATATGTTTCGGAATGACTTTAACCTTCTCTATCATCTCTTTAACAAGATCGGGTCCAAGTAGCTTTCTTTCTCCAACTTCATCCCAACATGTTGGAGTTCTACATCACTTTCCATATAGTGCTTCATATGGAGCCATCTGAATACTCGAGTGGAAGATATTGTTGTATGAGAACTCAACCAATGGGAGGTGCTGATCCCATCAACCATTGAATTCTATAGAGAAGGCTCTAAGAATATCATCAAGCGTCTGAATAGTTCTTTTAGACTGGCCATCAGTTTGGGGGTGATAGGCCATGTGGAAATATAATTCAGTACTCAAAGAATGTTGAAGGATCCTCCATAATTTAGATGTGAACCTTGGATCATGGTCAGAGACAATTAAGAGTGGAACACCGTGCAGTCTCACAACTTCCTTCACATATATCTTTTCAAGTTATTCTAGCAAGAGATCTTCCTGAATAGCGATGAAATGGGATCTCTTGGTGAGTCAGTCAACCACAACCCATATCTCATTATTTCCATTTGATGTCTTCGGGAGACCCGTGACAATGTCCGTAATAACATTTTCCCATTTTCACATGGGTATAGGTAGTGGTTGTATCATACATTTGGACTATTGTCACTCATCTTTTTCTTGCTAACATACCAATCACCTTGATATATATTCCGCAATCTCCTTCATCATGTTATCCCACCAGAAGTGTTCTTGGATATCACGGTACATTTTTGTACTCCTAGTATGGATAGAGAAGGTCAATCTATGTGAATCATTCAATATATCCTCCTTTATCTCTAGATCAGATAGTACACATAATCATGTCCCAAATCTTACAACTCATTCCTCATCAATTTTGAAATCGGAGGATTTCCCATTTTTAACAGCTTCCTCCATTTTATGAATGTCAACATCCTTTATTTGAGGATCCATTATTTTCTCCAAGAGGTATGGTTGAGAAATCATTTGAGAAAGTATTGATGATGTTCCTACCATAATGATTCCCATGTCCATCCATTGCAAATCTATGAATATCGGCCCTTTTCATTTCTCATCATTGATAAAGACACAAGATCCTTTCTACATAGAGCATCTGCCACATTTTTTTCCTTACCGAGATGGTAGTGGACTGAGTAGTCATAATCCTTGATGAGCTCTATCCAACTTCGCTGGTGCATATTAAGCTCTTTCTGTGTGAATATATACATGAGACTCTTGTGGTCAGTATATATCTCACATTTTTCTCTATAGAGATAATGGAACCATATTTTCAATGCAATGATCACAGCCGCTAGCTCCAGATCATGCGTGGGATAATTTGTCTCATGGGTTTTCAACTACCCTGAGGAATAAGCTATCACTTTATCATTTTTCATTAGCAAAAAACCTAAGCCTTTCTTAGAATCACAACTATACACCACAAAGAGTTCTCCACTTGAAGGGAGTGTGAGTACCGGCGCAACGATAAGACTCTTTTTCAAATCCTTGAAACAGTCTTCACATACTTGTGTCTAGAAGAACTTTACTCCCTTCCATGTCAGATTTTTCATTGTGTTTGACTATCATGAAATATTCTTCACGTAACATCAATAACACCCACCTAGACCTAAAAGTTGCGGATCTCCGTTACAGAAGTTGTCCTCAACCACTCTTCAATTGCCTTCGTCTTGGAAGGGTCCATAGATATCCCTTTCCTGGTGATAACACTCCCCAAGAATGGTACTTCCTCCATCCATAACTCACATTTGCTGTACTTTGCATAAAACTTCTCTCTTCGCAAAGTCTTTAACAATGTTTCCAAATGCTCCTCATGTTCCTCCATGCTCTTGGAGTATATCAGAATATCATCAATAAAGACCAACACAAATTTATCGAGGTAATCTCTAAAGACTCTATTCATTAAATACATGAAAATTGCTGGATAATTAGTGAGTCTGAAGGGAATCACTATGAACTCATAGTGTCCATACCTTGTTCAAAATACAGTATTGGGAATATCTTCCTTCCTCACCTTTAGTTGGTGATATCCCGACCTAAGGTCCACCTTGGAGAAATAACTAGCCCCACGAAGCTGATTGAACAAGTCATCTCTCCATGTAAGGGGATACATATTCTTTATAGTGATTTTATTGAGCTCATGATAATCAATGCATAGGCACATTGATCCATCCTTATTCTTGACAAAGAGAACTGGATCACCCCGTAGTGAAGCACTCAGGCGTATAAAACCCTTCTCCATATTCTCTTGTAACTGCTTCTTTTTCTCTTCTAGCTCTACGGTGGACATTCTGTAAGGTGTCTTTGATATTGGCAGAGATCCAGCGATAAGATCAATTGAGAACTCAACCTCTCGGTCATGAGGAAGACCAAAAAACTCTTTGGGGAATACATCATTGTAATCCCTCCTGATGGGAATGTCTTCAAGAACGATTATATCCTTCGTCCCAATCATTTGAGCTAGATATGATTGCTCACAAGGAAAAAATATCCAAACTTGAGATGAAGATTCTAAAAGAGACTCATCTTCTTCCATAAACTTGTAAAGAATTAGAGGATGCTTCGGGATGTGAAAAGTGATCTCCCTTTCCCAATAATTGATGTTGACCTTGTACAAGTATATCTAATCCATGACCAATATAATGTCAAACTCCAGTAAAGGAAGTATGACAAGATTTTCTGGGAGGTTCAGTCCACAAAAATTAACTGAGGAGGAGTTACAAACCATGGATGCAATAATTTCCACATTCACTATTCTCACAGATAAATTTTCCTCAAAATTTTGAGGTGGTGTTTTTATAGTTCTACTAACTTTTCAAGATATGAAATAATATGTAGAACCAGAATCAAATAGTTCGTTTGCTATTCTTGAATGAATAACAAACGTTCCTGTAACCACATCATTTTCCGGATCCACCTCTGTAGTAGTGATAGCATAATCACTTCCTTGTTGCCTTGAAGGTTGTTGTTGATTGCCTCCGACAACCCTCAGATTAGGGAAATTGTTCGCATAATGCCCAAGCTCCTTGCAGTTATAACACTAAAATATAGGCATAGTGTTGATCTGAACCTTCCTTTCTTCTTCAAAATTAGTGGGATTTTTCATATCCCTTCAGCAGTTCATGGCCAGATGACCAAAATTTCCACATTTGAATCAATTCTTAGTACCCTCGAGACAGTCACCAAGATGCTTCTTCCCACAATTTTTGCAAAGGGGAAAGTGAGTCTTCTTTCCATCATGGGATTTTTTTGATGTACCACCCATGTTGTTCTCCATTTCCGCTTCTTGTCACTAGGCCCAAGAGACCACTGAGTGTCTCCAATCTCCATTTCATATTTTAGGTCACAATAGACAATCTTCTCATAGCTGTCGAAGTCTCGAATCGCCTACAATTTTTGTTGACTCGTCTTTAGTCCGCTAAAGAAGTGATCCACCTTGATTTCAGTGTTCATGAAAAACCAAAGGCATACATTCCAAGCCTTGTAAAGTTCGCTTTATACACCCTGATGGACTCATATTCCTTCTTATTGAGTCCAAGGAACTCTCTCTCCATCTTGAGATAGAGGCTTCGAGGAATATATTTATTGAAAAACATCCTCTTGAATTCCTCCCATTCTATTGAATCAATTTCCTAATGGGACTTTGTATTCTTGATCAGTGTCCAACACTGATCTGCTTCCCCATAAAAACGATAGACTGTCAGTACAACTTTCTCTTCTTCCAAGCACTGGGGGATAGAGAAAATCGTTTCAATGGAGTTAATCCATTGTTTTGTGAGGAGGGTATTAGAAGACCCGCTAAACATGGGAGGCCTTTGCCGCATGAAGGATTCTACGAAAACATACTCTTTCCTTGGAGGAGGAGGACATTCCACCTGATTCAAGTTATTATTCATAACTCGATCTAGTTGAGAATGTACTTACATGAAGTTTTGAGTACCCACTTCTGTCACATCAGGCATATCATAAGGGAAATCATCACATTGCCTATCACATTGGTTGTTGGAACGTGTTCTTCTATTTCCCACTATTAACTAAGAAAAAGAACGTAAAATTAGAGTTCTTGAATACTTAGCTACTAAGCATAAAAAGAAAATTTGAATATAAAAGTATGAACTTATAAATAAGAAGTATATCCTGACTTGTGATTCCTTAGGATTATATCTAGGTTATCCCCGATCAATTTCTTAACTTATATTCTTATGGGATTTTTTTGTCCCTTAATAATGGTTTGTACAAAGCTCGTGAATCTACCGAAGCATATCCCCCAGGAGTGTCATAACCAAGAGTGCAACAAGGTCCGTTATCGTGCACCAGTTCTTGTTCAAGTCTAGCTCAAAGTGGGTTTTTCGGGTTTTACCCCTAGATACATCTGTGCCAGAGCTGCCTCTACCTTTTTGTATACAGATAGGGATGTATTTTCATGATTAACCAATTACTCTATACTCACCAAAATTTATTACTGTTTTATTATACTTAGTTTCATCCTTAAGGTTCTCACAATGGTGCTCTATTCCTAATATCCAAAAATAACTAGACCATCCTCTACTACCAACTATAGTGACCCGATCCTTTTATATAAAACATTTCATGATTTTAAGCATGATTAATCATCAGAGTACAAGCCAAGGATCGATAAGTCTAGTGTGTTGGAAGACTAGGTACATATAACATAAAACATGGGGCAAAGAAAACAAATCTATTTAATATCCATAAAGATCTTCTAACTTACTTTGAGCCCTTACATTCGCATAGGGTACCTTAGGGAACACATGAACAAAGGGATGAGATAAAAAGCCCAGTAAGGGAATGAACATAATGATACATCTCAAGCACATGAGTTAGGAGGCATGAAATAATGATATCCAAAGCATGAAACTTATAAAATCATTTAATATAAGTCTGGGATCATATAAACGTGGAACAATATAAATGTTGAAGAATCATAAAGCATTTATTTAGTATAGGATAAGGCTAACCGCCAATCCCATTTCCCATTTTAGTATGGGTCAAGGCTAACCACCAATCCCATTTCACATTGCATCTAATGAGACTTATCCTTAACCAATGCATTGGAGCACTATCCGGGTGCACCCATCTCAACATTTTCATGAATATTCTTTCCACCTAAATATTCATACCACATATATAATCATACATAATCAACCATAAATAAACATAAGGGTGCCCATGGAAAGAATTGGGTACCAAAATCATGACATAAATCATAACCAATGGGCGTATCATGAAAGTGTCCATGTAAGGGAAGAATTAGAAAATAAATGGACTTACATAGGGTAAAATTGGCATATAACATGGTAAGTGGAGTCATACAGAAGTGACAACATATGAGAAATTATTTCTATAAACATTAGCATTAAAACATTTTTGTGCGGTTTTAAGGAAAATACTATAGAGCTTTTGAAATAGGAAAGAGGGAAATCATTTTTATAAAACCAGAATTTAACCAAGATGTTTTTTATAATAAAATAAAGATTTTATAAATACAATTATATCTTGCAACAGAGGATATAGTGCTCTTGAAATTGGGTATCCATTCGTGAGGTTCCCCTAAAATAGGTTTGCTTATCGAAAAGATCAAAGGAGGGAATCATTTAAAAAAACATGTATATCCTCGAAAGAAAGTGATGAAAGGGGTATTGTTATAAGAATAATGTAGAAATAACCATATTTCAGATTATTCACATAAATAGATAATATAAAACCATTTTGAAAGCAAGATAAGGCAACCCGAAGGAACAAATAAGGTTCGGGTAAAATTCGTTACAGTTTCATCGGCATGGTGTCGGGTGTACCCAAGAGGGCATGATGAGAGAGAGAAGGGGTTTATAATCACATATAAATCATTATGGAAGTATGTTGGAGGTGAAAAAATATACCACACCATTTAGGATTACCCATAAAAATTCATAGCATAGAGGACCATCTTGATTTAGAGTGAAAATAGGGGGATCCCTTACCTTAAATCCGGTGGGGTTCTCCACTTGTTATTAATAACCTGAATAAAAATATTAGGATTATTAACTAATAATTAAATAACCTCTTATATATGTAATTTATTTATTATAACCCTTTTTATTTCAATCAAATCCTCTTTGATTAGTTATAAGGATCAATTTTATTGTTCGAGCTCATTTGTTTACTTGCCTTTAAAAGATCGGTTCACTTTTATTCAAGATTAGATTATATGAAAGATGAAAGTGGTTGACCAGAATTGAAGTTATATTCTTTAGTTAATATCCAGGAGATTACATGGTTTTAATTTTAATTAGGTTACTTAGAGTGAAGTCAAATTATTATATATATAACCATAGTGATAACCGTTTTTCTTAATTGGTGGATTTGATTACAAAGAATGTGTTTAGCTTTATAACATAATTCCATTTGTACCAAAGGATTAAAGAACCAAAAATAGGATATATAATAATATGGTTCAACCATAAAAATAATGGTTTCATGACTAGAATTAAAGATAATAATAGAAATTGATAAACTGTTGTCCTTGAATGTGCTAAATTAGCACATCTCAAATGGTGATTTCATTTCATTCAAATAAAAGGGTGGGGGAAAGGAGAGAAGATAATGAAATATACCACTAACATGAATATATTCCGGTACATATATGTTACTATATTTACCATACTATTATGGTGAAGGGAGGTGAGGAAAGCAATAAAAAAGAAAAGAACTTAAAAGAAAAGAAGAAATTGTGAAGTAGAATTTACCTCTTGAGACTTCCTCCTTTGAGAATCTCTTAAAGGGAGGGGGTTTGGTATTTTGAGGAGTCTGAGAGATTTTGGAAGTGGGGGAGGACCTTGGGGAGATATTTGGGTAGAATAATGGAATGGCACAAGGCTTGAGAGGAGTGGAGTGAAGAGGGAGTGAAGGGGGGGTTTTATAGTGGGGGAGAGGAGTGATTCCATTATATTATAATCATCAATTTATTATTTCTTCCCAAGCAAAGGAATATTAAGTATTTCATGACCAAGAATAATGATTTTATAATGTGATCCCGAACCATGTGGGCTTCCATCAGAAGAACATCATCGATTACTCAATTAATCCATTATTTAGCATTTATTGTGAATTATCAGATTCTACTATTCATAAAAAATTCATTTATTTTAGAAAAATCACAAAAATTCACCCTAACCATTTTTCGACCTGTAGAATCCAAAAATAAAGTCAATTTTTCAAAAATAATTTTCTAAATATTATTATTTTAATAATTAATTAAAATAAGAATTTATTATCAAAACCAGTTTTAAAACATTCATTAACTTATTCTAAAATATAGGTATATCGTACTTCAAACTTGAATATTATTTTCATACCACAATAGGTGATGTTACTATTCATTAGGGTATATCACTATTCATAAGGGTATGTTACTATTCATTAGGGTAGGTTAGTATTCAAAAAAAATTATTTTTGTTTTATTAGACTCCAACAAACATCTTGAACACAACCGTGTATGTCAGTTTTTCAAAATTCCAAACACAGAAGTGACAAACTTATGTTTAAAGGTCACTTTTCACTTAGTAGTTCATTATGTTGTGTTTTCATCTGATTTTATGACATAATTATAAGAAGGGAATTTCCATTGAAAAACATTGGGTTGTTACATGTTAATAGAAGGATTCTGGAAAAAAACACCTGGACTTTACATGCTCTATATATGCCCCACCTATTCTATGTCTTCCCATGACTTTGTCAAAAGGGTCCTTATTTGCATATTACACGATATGTGCGTGTAAATCCCATGTAGGGATGAGTATATCAATACTCAGTTGGACAACCTGAGAACACTAAACACAAAGCACCATGTAAATTTATCTCAATACGTCCTATACAAATTAATCTATAATAGAAACTCCTAGATATACTCAAGAAATTCACCACGCCATCAAGTGGTCATAACAAACTACCAACCACATGATTCTTCATGAAGCATCATTTGTTATTGGATTACATACTCCCTGATCCATGATATCATCATATAAAATAAAAAATAGGTATATCTCATTGGTCCCCCAAAGAAATTTCACTGTTCTAAGAAGGAACTAAAATACAGATACAAGGTCATACCGAGAACCATAGGGGGGTCATAAAAAATGGATCAACCCTCTTTGTAATGAACGGTATTATGATAATTCCTCAAACCCTCTAAATATGGACTACTAGATGGAGGATAAAATCTCTTATATGAAATTTCATGCTATTTCCACAAACCCCATAAAGGGATCTATGGGGATGGATGATCACAATCCAATATCACGAAGAGACACCACAACTCTTTCAAATACTCCCCCACTATAGGGGATCAAGATCGAGTGATATGGATGTAACACCACACTATAACCATAAGTAAAAATTCCAAGGGAACACACTTTAGCAATACCGGTCTGCACTAAGAAAATGAAGAGCCACATGGACTATTGAATGGGGTACATGGAATATACTATGGTGTACATGGAATGTCCATCTACCCCCTTGTCTGCTTGTGCGTAAGTGCCTCACACGACATGTATTCTCCATATAAAAAACATGTATAAGTATCATAGACTGTTTAAAAGAACACTGTATCTTGTCTGTGTCCCCAAGCAATGTTCTTGTACCAAATCCATGTTCATTTACCAGCACATGTATTCTAAACAGTGTTTCTGTAAAAGTGCATGACATGAAACCTCACTATGTACTATTAAACACATGTTTATATTATACAGAGTAAATTTAGAGTCACTCAGTAGGGGTTACATGAAATTTGATATGGGTCTTGCACCGTGTGGTCATTAACTATGTCTGAAAACATAGAGTCGCGGTTAGGGGGGACCACATTGTGTGTAACACCGTATTAAATGATGCTTTTCTCGTAGATTTCCTAAATATATGGATTATCTTCTATCCTAATATGTGAATTTTTGTAACCCTTGATCTCACTAAAAATTTCATATCAGGGTTTATATGAGCTTCTAGTTTATATATATATATGTGTGCATGTGTGTGTATTTTTGGTTCGAATATGCTTTTAAATTTCCACCATTGATGTATATTTATCCATTCATCAAAAACTGTGAAGAGTGGAATCCCAAAATCAGATCTGATCTACCACCAATCCTCCACCTCCATCCATTCCACTAAATCACACCATTTATCATGAATTTCACCCATGGTATAGATATTTTTCATCGTGGAATGGTCAAACAATGATCGAACAAAGGGTATTTTTTGATCCTTAGGCAAAAAGAAAACACCCATGAAAAACATGCGAATAATGGAGGAATAAATTTAGAAGACATAAAAATGTGTAATGAACATCATCGTTCCTAATTTGTCCTTGATTCATTATCATATAAAGGATAAATGAAGAGGGATAAATCAATGAACCATAAAAAATTCCATGAAATTATAATATATCGATGATGAGTATATAAATTATTGTTCATGAAATTGATTTGAGTTCATCTGTGATTGAGTATTGGAATGGAAATCTCATGAAAAAACATCTTACCTAGAGTTTTGAATGATTATATATAAAGATTGGTGTCATATACATTATTGAAATGATCCTCGAACTTTGTGGGGATGATAATCTATGATCTAATCTCGACCAATCATTGTTCATAATGAAATAATCTCTAGTAGTTTTACGAATCTCTATGGTTTGAGTGGCCAACTCTGAGTATATCCTATAACTATATACTTATAGTGGAAACAATTTTTTTTTCAATAATAAATAAATTTAATTATTCATTTAATTAATACTTCGATGATTTTTTCACAAACATCCTACAATGACCAAGGTTATGTCAATCATTGGGAGAATCATGCATTCTTAACTGAACGGTTCCCTCGGATTTCTAATCTAGGACCTTATTCTAGAGTTATTCCATTTTTCTAGAGAGCATAATGTGGGTGTAATTTAATATTTTTAATATAATTTTGAATTTTAATTTGGAAGCGCCATGCCTCAGAATTTCACGTCATTTTAGATTCTGTTCATGAGAATAATATGTATAATAACCACAAATAATACATAGAAACTCCAAGAGGTTACATTATCACCACCAGATGGATTTTTTCTTAAAAATAGAAAAACCTACTAAAACGATGAGGGTACTGGTCTCACATCTAGTTATCCCACTCCCAAGTGATCTCATAAATATTTTCATACTTCCACCAGGCACACACATGGGTAATCAAATGGTCATAAAAGATCCCCTCCATCCAATCCTTGATCTATATCGGGGACTCTTCCAATGAATCTACATCCTTATTATTTTTCCTAGACCAGTCGATAATGTGAGAGAGGTCATGCATGTACCTAATCATTAGAAACACATGGAAGAAGTCTTGTTCCCGGTAAAATTGTGGCACTAGAACAAAATGTTACGCGACCACACCAACTCTCTGTAGTTTCTGGAAGGGCCTAATGAATCTTTGAGATAACATACTGGGGAGGATAAATATATTGACTCAACATAATGGTGAGACTTTCGAGAACACATTGCCTCCTTCCATGAGCTCTAGAGGTTTCCAACTTCATTGTGCATAAGACTTTTTATATATAATTGCAGTCATCATCCACTCCACGATGTTTTGAACATTCAATGTAGTAGCTCATACCAAATCTTGGACTATGAGTACCATCTCACCTAGATCATCCCAAAAATGTGGTGACATGTATGGTATCCCATAAAAATCATTGAATTCTGTTATAAAAATGGTAAAGTGGTGGAACTTGATGTACGAAAACTCCACTAAGGGTTGGTGATCCTCCCAACTATAATCAAAGTCCAACATGCAAGCCTAAAACATGTCTTCCAAGACATGGATGGTTCCCTTTGTATGGTTGTAAGTTTAGGGATGAAGCCAATTTCTCAAGCATAGCTAAGTCCCAAAGGATCCTTGTTAGGACCAATAGGGGCCTATATACTCTAAGAGGGGGGGGGGGGGTGGTGAATCAGGGTATGGATATTCTTTTTCAAAAGTCTTCATGCCCAACTGGATCTTGACCTCTTTATTACAAGGGTCACTTTGTTTGCACTTGTGTGCTCATTGTGACCACTTATTTTATTCTTTATCTGATGATGATGCTTTAAATGAAATGCAGGGAAGCAAGAAGGCAGACACACATATTTTTACTTGGTTCACCCTCACTAGGCTACATCCAAGGAGCATACAACGGTGATGTGCTGCTGTGCCAAATCCACTAAGGCTCACTGCCAATAATTTTTGGGCTAGATCACTTCTATACCCAGGCTCACCGCCTTTACAAAGTTTAGGGTTAACTCGCTGCTTCCCAAGGGTCACTCCCTATTCCTCTCTCTTTGGCTCACTGCCGGTAGAAAGGATTACCTTCCTCCTCTTCCTTGGCTCACTGCACTTGGAAGGGATCCACTCACAGTTTATAAAGCTGTAGGTCTCTTCATTTGCATGAATGCATGCATCCTCAACTATTTATAGATGCTCAGTTGAAGTCCAAATTTCATCCACAGATGAATACCTCTTTGCCTCTTAAACACTAGGAAATTACCTTTGGAAACACCTTCACAAAGCACCATACTTTGCGAGGATCCCAATTTCACAAAGCTAAAACAATCCTTCGTGAAGCCCCTGCCTTTTCGTGAAGGACTCTCGCGAAGCACTCTCACAAAGATCAAGCCTTCGCAATGCTTAGACTGTCGCGGAGCTCCTGCTTCTTCACGAAGCACACTCCTTAGAGCATGCGGCCTCACGAAGCACACTGCCTTTCACGGAGCCAGATTAGCTGCTGCGAAGCACCTCTCTTTTGTGAAGAACAATATCTTCGCAAACCACCTTTGCGAAATGAGAGAAAATGATTTTATTTGGAATCTCTCTCTACTTCTCTCGAGGGGGTCAATCTCTATTTATAGGTGATTCCACTGACCCTCAACTATTCTGCGCGATGTTAGCGTCACGTCATCGCCAATCGCAAAGCTGTGAAATTTCTGCTAGAATTCTCTCAAAATCGTGAAGTACCACATAAATTTTACGATCGCGGAACTCATCGTAATCGTGGAGCATCACCGTCAACAATCCTTCGCGCCTTCGCTGTGAATCTCCCTCGAAAATCCATTCACCGCCGCGATGCGCTTCAACTCTGTCATTTGCGAAGCTTTGACGTAATCGCAAAAATCACCGCCATCATTCTTCTGGTCTTCGCGAATTCCAAACCATGAAGCCTCTCTTTGCGAAATTCATTCCTTTGACATATTTAATTATGATCTTCATGGAAATCCTATTTTTGCGATGCTCACCAACCTCCAAATTTTGGACCCCAAAATTTTGGCAAACACTGGAAAACAACGCCACCTTGTACTGATCTTTTGTACCACCTCTAGATCATCATTTAATTTGTCATCATTCTTTTGTCAACATGGATTGTCAACAAATTCTTTGGAACTCGACCATCCTTCATGGAAACATGCTTTTTCAACAAACACAATCAACCCAAAAATACTGCAATGTTACCTTGAGGGATTTTCACCCAACAATCTCCCCCTTTGGGTTTGTTGAAAACTCTTCACAACTCTTCTTAGAATGATTTTCTGCACGTTGATACCTCACTGAGTCTTTTTCTAGCCACAACCACCATTCACCTCTTGCGATTTTGATAGCATTCAAAGATTCACTTAACACGTACTCTAAGCCCAAATGAACAATGCTCGGCATGAGAAATAAGATTAGTATGAAATGTTCATCAATGAATCACTTCATGTAAGACACCAATTGTCGATTCCAAATTGATACCAATTGAAAAATTGATACCAATTTTTGAACCACACTGATACAAATTGGTGATAGATGGAAACCTTCTCACACCATTCCAACATTACTCTTCTGCTTTTATCACGATCCTCATCTATCATGATATCTATTCTTTGATCGATCACTTCTAGCATCGTCAGATTTTATACTCTCCCCCTATCGCATTGCACTCCCCCTATCTCACTGCTCCACCTGTCATCTTCTCCCCATATCATTAATAATTTCTCAAATAGCCACACTCACTCCCCCTAGAACAATTACTGTTTTCTTCCCCTTTTTCAACGAACCCAAAGGGCACTCCTCTGCGGTCTGTAACAGGGTAAAAACACATATGAGAATATTAGGGAAAAACATATCATACCTCGGGGAGAGGGGGGGGGGGGGGGTCTCTCTACATCCACACGCTTTCAAGTGCAGAGTGTCGACTGAACTCCCAGAGCCAGTCGATGTCTCTCAAAAGATTCCTTGGGTAAGGCATTTGTCAGAATGTCTGCAACCTGTAGATCTGTAGGCACATACCCCAACTTCACGATTCCCTGCTCAACCTTCTTCTTGATAAAATGATATTTGATCTCAATGTGCTATTTTCCTTGAGTGATTGACATTATTTTTCTTGAGATTTATAGCACTTGAGTTATCACACTGGATTCCGATCGGAGACTTCACTTCAACTCCCATATCATCAAGCTGGTGCTTCATCCACAATAATTATGTGCATGCTTGAGTGGCCACAATGTACTCAGCTTATATGGTGCTCAATAAAATGTAATCTTTCTTCTTTCTTAGCCAAGAAACACACAATCCACCAAGATAGAAAGCACCTTCTGACGTTGACTTCCTGTCATCTGTTGAACTGGCCCAATATGCATCACTATATCCCAAAAATTCTGACTGAGTTTTTCCATTATACATCAATCCGAAGTCCACTGAGCCCTTGATGTACCAAATTATTCTTTTCACTTAAATCATGTGGATTACCTTGGGATTAATCTGATATTTTTCTGCTTGGCATATGGAAAATACAATGTTAGGCCTAGTTACAATCAATTATAGCAAACTTCCAATGATTTGCCTGTACTCTGTGATATTAAATGCCTTCCCATCCTCATCTTTGGACAATTTCTTCTAGGTAGATACCAGAGTCTTAATCTCCTTGGAATTTTCTATTCCAAATCTTTTCAAAGCCTCCTTGGCATATTTGGATTGTGAAATGAATGTTACAGCCCTTCCTTGTGTCACCTGTAGACCAAGGAAAAATGTTATCTCTCCAATCATTGACATTTCGAACTCACTTTTCATGAATTCAAAAAACTGTCTGCACTGAGCTTCATATGATCTGCCAAATATTAAGCCGTCGACATAAACCAAGACCATCATCCTTTTATTACATTTGTTTTTGAAATAGAGATTGTAATCAACTCCCCCACGATGGAAACCAAGTTTATTCAAGTATTGATCAAGCCTCGAGTACCATGCTCTTAGTGCATGTTTCAGCCCATAAAACGCCTTCTTCAGTCTGAAAACCTTGTTCTCATCCTCATGAATGAGAAAACCATCTGGATTCTCGATATACTATTCTTCTTCCAGAACCCCATTAAAAAATACAGATTTAACATCCATCTGGAAAACATTGAAATTCTGTTGCACTACAATGGCTAGGAATAATCTGATTGTCTCCAGCCATGCAATAGGTGAAAATGTCTCATCGACATATGTTCCCTATATCTGGGAGAATCCTTTGCACACTACTCGTGCTTTGTTTTGGATAAATGTACCATCTTTAATCATCTTGTTGAGAAAGACCCATTTAGTCCTGATGACATTTTTATCTACTGTCCTCCAAGAAATATCTCATGTCTTTTTCTTTTCTGAATCAGCATTAGTCACTGATGCTCCCCCAGAGACTCTTACCACTTCCTCACTTTCATAATTAAACTTGTCACTGTGTCATTTTTCAGTGGCATCATTTCATTCAATAGCTTTTATGATCATCTTGTTGAACCATTGTTTATACTCTCTTGCAGCATCTTGGTATCCTGAAAATAGTTAACTGATACCACATTGTTAGAACAAAATAGATAAGCATGAGATTCATGATTATTGCTGCTTCTCCCACAATATGTCTTCTCTCAATAGACAACACTTGATCTGTGTCAACCAATTATTTCGTTTATGGATCTAGAATCTAATTTTGTTATTGAATGCTCCCCCTATTATATGGAATACTTCCTGGGGTTAGACCCACTGTTTAGACCCATAAACATTATTATTCTCCTGCATCACTTATTCTCATCTTCCAGCTGTATCATTTATACCAATCTGGCACTCGGCATTGAGCCGTTAACAAAATATCTAAGCCTACTGAGTTGGAACTCGGTGTAGGAAACAAGAGATAAAGTTAATAACATAATCACTTCATATTTTTCTCTGTTACTCCATTTCTTCTTTAACTCTGGTACATGATTTGAGTCAATTGAAACTCTGAATCATATCACTTATCCACTTTTCATATTTAGATGCAACTTCCCCTTGGATTGTATCTCCCTAAAACCTGAAACACATGAATCATCAGTTAATAGTATTTATATACATTGGAAGAGGGGTTTCTTCTGGAATCCTCAAGAAGAGGATTTTGGTTGATCCTAATGGGTCAACCCTTTGATTCTTTCTTGTAGAGCATCACACTCCATCCTCGCTTCTTCTAGCTGCCTAGCCAACTTCAACTACTCTGGCCATATGACTAAGTATTCATTACCTGCAAGCTGACCCTCTTTCTGATATGTGGATTCCACAGTCTTGGTATTTTTCACAATTTGGGGTTTAATCCCACTTGTACACACATCCTTCTTTGATGTACCACCAATATGACACTTCCCTTGATTCCGTCTCTGGGTAGGAATCTCTCTATTTGGCATCTTCCCTTCCTTATTCCACCATTATAGTGATCTTTCTCTTTCCTCCACTTCATGATGTAGAACACGCCATGCGAATTTTTCAATGCATTTTTTGTTCATCTTTATTTTATCAGATATTTGAGTCACCACACTGTTTTGTGCTGGTGGTGAGTCCTTCACTAAACCTGTATTCTTATTTCTCACAACTGGAGTATATCCTCCCTTAATCATCCAGGTTTTTTCACATTCTCTCCATGAGACCTGTTCTGATTTTGACAGAGGAGGTGACTGATATACTTATCCTTCATCTCCATGTTATTTCCCTAAGGCTCTAAGTCTATTCTCCATCTTTCCACTTTGTCTCCCAATGTAATATTTCTCTTTATACATCAATGGAGTCAAGAATATCTTTCTGGGATCCTTTTCCATTCAAGCATTCTTCTTGCTGTAATATCTTTCCAAATTCCCTTGATTCGAACATATGAAACATCTTACATTAAAGGTATACCTCATTTCATCATCTCTTAGCTGAGATGTTGATGTAGCTTGAGTTATTCTTACGACATTGACCTCCTGAGATTCCTGACACATATTCATGGTGTGTCCCATTCTTCCACAATTATATCATCTAATGAATGCTTTCCTCAGAGAGACTCTACTCTCTAATTTCTCATGACGCTTCTTATTATTATCAGATTTATCAAAGATTCTATTTTTATAGCCTGAAATGTATTCCAGAGACTTTGAATAGGAGCTTGATGTGTGGCCATGAATCCCACAGAAATAGCACATGGAATCACTTTTTTTTGTAACTTCCCTCTTTGGCCTATCTCCAGCACCTACAGGTTTTTCTCCACTTCTAGAACTATTCACGACTCGCATTCTATCATGCACAGGAGGGGATTCATCAAATACAATTCCAGGTTTTCCCAAAATATATGGTCTTTGAGAAGATAAAATATTTTGTTGTTTCTCCTCATAAATCTCATACCTTTTTTTTCATTTTATCATCACCTTCCGAAGGACAATCGAATAGTAAGTGCAGTGAATCCTTAAACATAGGTTTTCCTTTGTATTTTGATATCTCCATTTCTTTCTTGTATTTTTATATCTCTTCCTCCATTTGTTGAATCTTATTATCTCTTGATTCAAGTTGAGCATTGAGTTATTTTCTAAGATTCTTCCCGCTACTGAACTCATCTTCCAGTTCTCATGTGAGCTTTTCCACCATGTCACTTTTCTTCTTCACTTTCAATTTTTCTTCTTCAATAGAATCAGAACAACATGAATTCTCTTGTTGTAGCCTTTGATTATTCTAAACCAGATCAGATAGCTGTGTAGAAAGATCATCATTTCTAGATTTCAAATTTTGAGTCTCATCTAAGTTCAGATTCTTTCCCTTGACATCCAATTTTGATTTTTCTACCGTTGTAGATCTCTTTCGCAGTTCATCATCTTGAGAATCATTCTTCTCCCTCAAATCAGTAGCTACGTCAGTAAGCTTTTGATTCAAACCTCTTAGCTTGTTGATCTCAGTTTTCAGTGCTTGGATCTGAATATCTTTAGATTTAAATTCATCAGTGAATTTCTGATCCAATTCCTTCTCTTTGTGGAAAACTTCTACTTTTCGACTTCTCGGTGTTTCTTCATCATCAGTAGAACCATTATCACTTGGCATGTAAGGTTCTTCACTCATTCCTTCACCATCATTGAATGAGTATGAATTTTCATTGTACAATTTATCCAAATCAACATATGGATCACTACTAGATTCCTTTAATTGAATCAAACTGTTTCCACAGACACTTCTGCACTAAGGGATACCACCCAACTTCTGCTACTTCTTTGAGGTTCTACCCTTTTCCATTGAACATTAAGATAAGAGTATACTTAGTCTTTAACCACACAGATCGACTAAATCAAGTCAGAGCAAATAAATCTGATAAAAGAAACCTACCCTTTTATACCAAATGTTAGGACCAATAGGGGCCTATATACCCTGAGAGGGGGGGGGGTGAATTAGGGTATGGATATTCTTTTTCAAAAGTCTTCCTGCCCCACTGGATCTTGACCTTTTTATTACAAGGGTCGATTTGTTTTCAATTGTGTGTTCATTATGACCACTTCTTTTCTTCTTTATCTGATGATGATTCTTTAAATGCAATGTAGGGAAGAAAGAAGGCAGACACAAAGATTTTTACTTGGTTCACCCTCACTGGGCTACGTCTAAGGAGTATACAACGATGATGTGATGCTGTACCAAATCCACTAAGGCTCACTTCCAATAATTTTTGGTCTAGATCACTTCTATGCCCAGGCTCACTGCCTTTACAATGTTTATGGTTAACTCGCTACTTCCCAAGGGTCACTCCCTATTCCTCTCTCTTTGGATCACTGCCGACAGAAAGGATTACCTTCCTCCTCTTCCTTGGCTCACTGCACTTGGAAGGGATCCACTCACAGTTTATAGACCTGTAGGTATCTTCATTTGCATGAATGCATGCATCCTCAACTATTGATAGATGCTATGTTGAAGTCCAACTTTCATCCATGGATGAATACCTTTTTACCTCTTAAACACTGGTCAATTACCTTTGGAAACACCTTCACAAAGCACCTTACTTCGCGAGGATCCCAATTTCACAAAGCTAAAACAAGCCTTCATGAAGCCACTTCATTTTTGCGAAGCACTCTCGCGAATCACTCTCGCAAATCTCAAGCCTCCTCAATGCTTAGACCATCGTGGAGCTCCTGCCTCTTCGCGAAGCACACTCCTTAGAGTACGCGGCCTTGTGAAGTGCACTGCCTTTCGCGGAGCTAGATTAGCCGCCGCGAAGCACCTCTCTTTCGCGAAGAACAATATCTTCGCGAACCACCTTCACGAAACGATAGAAATGGATTTTCTTAGGAATCACTCTCTACTTCTCTCGAGGGGGTCGATCTCTATTTATAAGAGATTCTACCAACCCTCGACTATTCCGCGCGATGTTAGTGCCACGTCATCGCCAATAGTGAAGCTTTGAAATTTCTGGCGGAATTCTCTCAAAATCGCAAAGCACCACGGAAATTTTCCGATCACGGAGCTCATCGTAATCGATGTGCATCACTGTCAACAAATCTTCACGCCTTCTCCATGAAGCTCCCTCGCAAAGCTCTTCACCGCTGCAATGCGCTTCAACTCTACCATTCGCGAAGCTTTGATGTAATCACGAATAATCACCACCATCATTCTTCTGGTCTTTGCGAATTCCAAACCATGAAGCCTCTATTCAGGAAATTCATTCCTTTTCCATATTTAATTATGATCTTCATGGAAATACTATTTTCGTGATGCTCACCAACCTCCAAATTTTGGACCCCAAAAATTTGGCAAACACTGGAAAATGGTACCACCTTGTACTGCTCTTTTGTACCAACTCCAGATCATCCTTTCCTTTTTCATCATTCTTTTGTCAACATGGATTGTCAAAAAATTCTTTGGAACTCAAAAATCCTTCATGGAAACCTACTTTGTCAACAAACACAATCAACCCAAAAATACTGCAATGTTACCTTGAGAGATTTTTCCCAAAAATTATTGTAATCATCTCTATATCTGTGATATGAAGAGAGTGTCACATTCATAGACTATTATCAATGGAACTCAATGTAATAAAACTATCACTTTCATGTAGAGGCATCTCAATATTTATACTAAACTTTGATATTGAATAGCCAGGATGTTAGAAAACATAGTGAGTCAGTCTACGATCACCAATATGGAATAGTTTCCCCTGAGGGTAAATAGTAATACCATCATGAAGTCCAGGGATATCAAATCCAACAACCATTCTAAAACCTCAAGGGGTTGAGTTAAACCCACTGGAACAGGGTTCTCAACCATCACATATTGATAAGAGAGGCATTTAGAGACATGCTTTGCAACTCCCTTCATCATACCTCGACACAGAAACTAACATTTGAGGTCATGGTACTTATTTTCCACACATAGGTGTACCGCCAAAGTGGAATTATGAAACTCCTTCGACACCTCCTCCCATAATGTAAAACGAATAATTAACCGACCTCTATAAAGGAAAACATGCTCCCCACCTTAAGAATATGAATTCAGAGCATGTCTTGTGGATATCATAGTACATAAGTTATCACACACTTTATCTCAAAGATGATCATTTCTGACATTCTATAAAAGTAGTTGGGTAACAACAATTATATAAAGATATGAAGAACCATCCTTTACAATGAAGGAAAGATTCAAATATGCTAACTAATCTAATGCCTCTTCCAAAAACAGATAAAAACATCATGATGAGAGAATCTTCTATAATGATCCCCTCCCTAGGAATATAGACAATCTATAAATAATATTCTTATAGAAACTCTCGTAATATCATCCATATAATGTTAATATCCTTCTGTGATACTATATACTTCAAACTCTTGTTGTAAGAGTAGATGATTAACCGCTACCCCAACAGGTGGTGTCACGAAATATTCAAAGAGAATATTGTAAATGCTAATGGAAAATAATGGTTCACGTGATCCTTATCTTGTGGCTTAAATGGGAATGAACCATAGGTAAACACAACCTTCCTCTACAATATCACAAAATAATTTCCAGTCCCTAATGAATTATAGGACACTACGTACTTGACACCCACCTCAAATAATCAGATGATGGGTGAAATCTTCATCTTCTATCTCAGCTTCTCAGAGCAAAATTTTTTCCTTTCTGTCCATGAAAAAGGCCTGACCGTCCGCATGAAATATATTTAGTGTGCTGCAAATCTAGTGAAGTCATGTACATACCTCTGATATAAAACTACCAACCCAAGGAATCTTATCACCTCTGTAACACTATTCGATCTCTCACACAAAATAACTACATTAACCTTTTATGGTTCCACTAATACTATGGAATCTAAGATAACCTAACTTAGAATGCTAACCTCTACAATCCAAAATAGGTCCTTTGATATATTCTTATAAATTTGCTTCCCTCATAGTGTGTACTTTACCACACTCAAGTGTATTATGTGTCCCACCTCATAAACCGAAAGCCTTAGGATGTCGTCGATGATGAACACCATGAAATGAGGAAAAATCACATTGCGTGAATATTTGAGTGATTTTATGAAGGGTGACTACCTAGGTATTTTCCAATGATTTTTTGAGTGAGGAAAAATCACATTGAATGAATATTTGTTGGAAGTTAGGGATATTCATTAGTTTGATATGTGTCCCCAGTGGGTAACAGATTTTGGTGTGTTGGAGAGACAAACTAGGTACTATATGAGACCCATTGGGTAATATGACCAGCTTCATGTCCCAGGATGTAATGTTGTTATAAATTCTCTCATTTGTGGGATCATACACATATTAAATACACAAAGAGATAGGGTTTATTCCACATGGTCTAATACACACAACCTTATAACATGTGATAAAAAGTTCCTCATAAAGAGATTATTCATGAATAAAAATAGTTGAACCAGTATGATCGATGTGTGACACTATTGATAAATCCAGACATATAAAAATGAAATGTTACTAACAATTTCAAAAAATAGAATATCATTTTTAGATTCTACATGATAAAAATCTACTATTAATTGTGATTTAAGAAGAGTAGTGTTAAGAGGTGTACTTTCTTTGGTTATTTCTGATAGATTATTTGATGGATTTGGGGGATAGTCATTATTATGACATGTGACCTTGATAGAAAATACCTTGTGTTTTATGAGAGGTTGGTTCATGAAAAACACTCTCCTTTGAGGGATCTTATTTATATAAATGACACCCAGAGAGAGGCCAGATACCATTTGAACTACACAACACAACCACATACCCAATCCTACAAATCTCCCATAAATTATCATTTCTAACATACAATTATTATGTATACTGGTATGAAATGTTATTTTGATGAAATATGTAAATTATTAATGTGATTCCCAGTGTATATAATAAGAACTCCATGATTTTTTTGACCAGTCATCCTCTCAATTTAAATGTGTTTTATTAGAATATTTTATTGGTCATTTATGTGTTTTATTGCATTTGAAAATATATATTGTGTGAAAATAGGACAAATGTGGAACTGTAATTAATAATATCATCATCATACTCAATGATAACCCCAACATTATGTAGTATCAGTATGTTTATAACACTAATTTCCTTGAAAAAAATACTTCTACACCGCTTCACAGAGAACCCAATACAACTCATTATAAGGGATGATTCAAATGACTGATTACCAAATAATAGAAACTAGTGTCTATGATTCATCAAACTCCTTTAGAAGTAATTTTCCCAAATGATTTATCATATGTATGCGAGTTATTAATTGTCCATGAACTTTATATAAGATAGGATGTCATGCATTAAAATATAATGAGTCCTGAACAATATAAAGAAAATGTAGGTAAACAATAAGACTCAAAACAAAATGAACAAATACATACATCAATAAATAAATGTTAAAATGGATTGTTATACATTTATATAAAATTAGAAAAATAGATATGATAAATAATTATTAGGTGATACAATTATTTTCCAATGACTACCCAAAAATAAAAATTGATGGCACCCTATACTCTTTTGATTTAGAGGTCAGGTCCTTACATTTTCACCATCAAGAAAAAAACCCTACAATTATAAATACCTACTACCTTCATGAAATTAATTTCCATTAGTTGAACCTATAAAAATAAGGTAAATGTAATATTATTGAGTGTATTTTGGTTGTGTGAAGCACATGTTGAGTAGGATTCCACCAAGAGTTCCATGAGTAACCATACATAAAAAAATAAATAGTTGATAGTTTGAATTAAAAAAAAATAAGAGTATGATTTTCATCTTTTTAAAAATATTAAAAGAAACATGAAAATAATATTTGTTAAATTAATTTTATTTACACAATTAAAAATATTTCCATAAACATGAAACATGGGAGAGCCCAATGAAATAAATTGATTTTTTCACCCTAGGTCCTAATTTCATCAATTCTATGGCACCACATCCAATGAACTACAATGTGGTACATGCTTTGGACTTGTGGTCAAGAGATCAAAACTAAAAAAATGCATTATTTCCACACACATTTTTAAATGGTTTATGAAATTTTTTGGAATGAATATTTTTGAATTGATATTTTATTTGAAACGATACAAATAAATTCAATTTCATCTCATATTGATCAAGAAATCTACACAATCCCCTAGATATCGATTCCGCCCCCACAATTACTCTCATCCATCACTTCCCAGCCTCTAAAGAACTTCTCCTAATGACCCACCTCCATTGATGTTCCTCTAATGTAGTAAACCCACCTCCCCAGTGATAGATACCCAACATGGCCTCCCCACCTCATTACCATTGGATCACCAACATAACCTCCCTATCACCACACATTCCTACTCTTATGATGTGACTTAAATTTGTCTAACCCAACTCGCCCGAAACTCCACCACCCCCAATCAGGTTTCTGATCTCCCCTTTCATCTAGAAATTCATGTACCTCTCATATCTTCTATATTTTTGAAAAACATGTATTAGATCACCAAATATTCCCAATAGGATATTCCAGAAACATCTCAAAACATAAAAATTTACATAATAAAATAAACTATTCTTATGTTTTGAATTATTATCCTATCAATTCCATTTTTCTTAATATGATTGTATTCCACTTTCATTGAAATTTTCTTTTATGAATAACTTACGTCATCCCAGCACTATTAAATCTTTGTATTACTAATTTAAATATTAAGACATTACTTCTCTCTAAATTAAAGATATTACACACATGGTTATATTAAATTACTGAATTTTTTCTTTTACTATAATGTTAATTAACACTAACCATTGATTTCATCCATCTTTCCTCATCATGAATTTTCTATTCTTCATCTTCAACAGAATTTTTATCGATATTTCCAAAATACTAGGGTTTTCTAGAAATATTCATGTTTGTGTTTCAATTAAATATAAGGCCTCTCTCTAATTCAAGAGACTATAAAAAATAAATCTAATTAAAGTGATAAATTTAATATGATATGATAATTTTTTTTTCTTATAATATTTCTCTCACTTATTATTAATTTTATTGAATTAATTATGATATTCATTATTTAAACTCAATTTTCAATACTATTTCCCTTTCAAATATTGTTGTATTCATCATTTATATAGGACTATTTATTAATATATCACAATTATTTGATACATTAATTTTCAATCAGAATCATCTTTAGAAGTTCCAAGGTATCATATAGGATTAGTAAGGCTTCAAAACGAAACTATTTTCCCTATGAAACATAGTCACTGAAACATGGTTTAAATTAACAATTTATGTTGTCAATAAAATAAAAGAAATAAAATTTCCTAACTATTATATTTTCATTTCAATGTTATATTTTATGTTAAATATTTTTTAGTGAACTAATTATTTTTTATTATCTCACATGATATGGATTAAATCTAATGAAATGAAACTTAATATAAATCTACAAATCAAACATGGAATTTTACCTTTTGTTACTCTCAATTTAATACTTTTTTAGAGTAAATATTTTTCATCATTGATTTTATACTATTGTTTTTCATCCCATTTTGTTTGAGTTTTTGATATAATGTATATTTATATAGAAATAATCATTTATGAGGTTTTTTAAAACTAAATATTTCACTTGCTCAAAATTTAAAAGTAATTTCATTTATTGGGCCTTCATTTGATCAAAATAAGGGATGATGTTTTTCCATGCATGTATATTGAACATTTAGTTCAATATAAATTCAGTTTATATTTGTAAAATCCTCATTTACTATAATTCACAATGAATTTTTAAAAACCAATAATGTAATTTCAATTAGTATATTTAAAATAAACATTTATTTTAATTAATCTTTCTATTCTATACTTGTGTAATAAAATTCTAGTTTACTGCATGTTTACATTAATTCAGTTTTATTTAAGAGAAAATAAAAATGTTTTTTAAATATATTTTTGGACATAATTACTATATTGTTTCTATTTATTCACAATATATTTTTTCTATACATGTTTAATGAATTTTCATATTAATAATTTTATTACATTAATTTATATTAACTTGTATTAATTTATATCTAACTTAATTTTATGTATCTTCAAATTGGATAATGTGTATTATTTATTTCTTGTAGTATATTGAGTTTCAATAAATATTTAGTGCACTTTCAATTAAATGAACTTTATTAATATATTCATGTATAATTAACTTTTATTTAAATACATATTTAGTTTCTATAAATGAAATATAAAATGGTCACGTCCTAATTTGTGATGAATCAAAGGTATGTCATCTTTTGATTACATACATTGATTTATTTTTTAAGAAACAAAATTATGATGTTTAATTCGTTCAATCCATATATATTTTTTATTAATTATTATCGTATTTCAAATATATATATTATAATTTGAAACAATTACTCCTGTAATTATTCATTATAAAAATATTTTTTAATTTCTTCATACAAAAATGTTAAATGGCCTAAAAAATGTCAATAATGAATATCTTTCATATATTTTAAATAATGAATTTCATTCATGCATTAACATGAAAATTGATATTAAAGATTATTAATGTAATATAAAGCATAAAAAATATGTTTCTAAATGTAATATAAAAAACAATAACAATTATAATGGACCATACATAACATATTCAATGAATTAAACATGAATATAAAAATACAATGAATATAATTCTATTAATTGACTAAATATGATTGTATCATGAAACATCATAAATTGGGATGTTATATTTAGTATAATGTAGAAAAAATTAATTTTATTTTAAATAATAATGATTTTTTTCATAAATATAATTAATGTTTCTCTAAATACATTTAGTCTCGTATTATTGATATACATGCGGTTTCTGGTTGAAAAAATATCATTACAATTTCTCCAAAATAGTTTCATTTTTTTCTATATCTGGAACTAAAATTATAGATTATATAAAACATTCTTGTAGTTTAATTTATTTAATATACATGGAATCTTTTATTATACATATAAATGTAATTTCTTCTTAATTTATTTAATATACATGGAATCTCGTATTATACATATACATGTAATTTATTCTTAAATTTTTAGTTTATAATAATTATGCATGCAATTTCAATCCCTTAATATTCATGATGTTTATGTATTATCAATAACTACATCATGTACGTATCATTTATCATTAAATTTATATAAATATAACTATCATTTCATAGTTTAGAACACAATTTCATTTCTCCTGCTTTATCATTAAATAAAATATCTATATATATTTTTTATATCATAAATTATATGAATTTTATATTTAACATGCCTAAAATTACATTTACATAATATACATACAATTTTTTTTTCAGATACATGAAATCTCTTTTACTAAATAAATATACAATTTCATCAAATGTGTTAACTTGTAACAAAAAATATGAAAATACTTTAAAATTTGGAAATCATGTAAAATTCTTAATGGTATGTTCTTGGATATTCTCCCACATCCATATATAGAGGCCCCCTATATTTTTTGATTTAAAATAAATATAAGGGCTCGAATTATTAATCACTCTATTAATTTAATATTTAGTAATTAAAATGGGTTTTTAAATTCATGTAAAAATGTTTAAGAGGATAATGGTATTGATATTAAGGGGGAATGAATTTCCAATGTATGTTAATCCAGATTGTCTGATTTTACCTAACCAAGTTTTTTAATTTCACAGACCATGATTGGGTGTCATTTAACCTATTGCCTGAAATATTCCATGGCATAGCCTGATGTGCATTCCAGATCACCACATGCTAGGATCAAGTGACCAGGTATCAAAAAAACTCACGCATATGGTTTTACCCAATCTTATTAGAATAAAAAAAACACAGAAGAAACAATTACAAAGATGAATAATCGTAACAAAATATGGATTTAAAAAAATAAAATTCTGTATTTACAACTTTAACTAAAAACCAAGACACCTCAAAAGAATGGAAGATCCAAAAATAAACTAAATACCTCAATATTATGTGAGGGTTGTCACCATCAATCCACCACCACCAAACCTGTACAAGGGGAACTCTAGAAACTTGGAATCACCTACACAACACATTTACATAACCTAATTCCTAAAAAAAGTCTAAATACACCCAATTGTGTATGTAGTGTGTGCGACAAATCCCATTAGGATTCCACCCAAAAAAGAATGATTCTATTCTATAACATCCAAAGACAATTTCTCAAGATCATTTATGTAAATACCATTGAATAATTTCCTTGAATTTTTTTTAATGAAATCCCATTTTAGCACAATATACTTAAGGAAACCAATATTGATTATAACATTTCCATGGAAATATTTATTGAGAGAAAATTTCATAAATATAAAATTAACTAATGGTAGACCATTTGCCGATGGATGGTACCATATTTCATTATCTCAATAGAGTACCGTGGATAAATCCCTTTAGGTAATTTATCTTGAGTGGTAGACTAGAAACTCATACCTTGGTAAACATATGGTATAAAAACCATGAATAACCATTTTTCGCATTCTTGACCCACTAAGATGGGACACCCTAATGGACCAATGGTCCAAAATCATCATCATTTTTAGTTAGTGTTTATTAGTCTATCTAGGTAAGTGAAACATGGAATTTTCAGCTTACCAATCAAAATAGTACTAAATGAAGCCATCCCTCCTAAATTCCTAGGATTCCATTGTGCTCAAATAATAATTTCAAAATCCCCATAACCATCACTTTTAAAAATACATGAAAAGAAACCCAATTACATAAGGAAAAAACATTTTATAAAAACAAAACCACCTTCCATTTTACATACACCAAAAAAACTTTGAAGAACACATTTTTACATAATTTGAATGCTTCATAAATCCCATTTTTTCAGTATCATGAGATAATTTCATAATTAACACTATTAATTTTCATGGGTCAATCCCTTTCTAAATCCACACAAAATAAAAATTCATTTCCCAAAATGCTTCATACTATTTAAATAATTAAAAATTTAAATTTAAGGTGTACCATACAAAACATCACTAAAAAATATTCTATTTACTTTATAAAACTAAATTTCATAACATTCTCACCTCAAGTGACATTCAAAACAAATTTAACCCCTTTAACATAATTATAAATACGCATTTAAGATACACCAAAATTAAGAACCTACAACTTTGACCATTTTTTATTTAAAATCCAATTTTCATTAATTATGCAAGTAAAAATGCTTCTAAAATTCATTTCAAACACCTAATCGAATCATAGAACACATTTATCATGACAAAAAAATCATATCGAAAGGATAAAAAATTTTATAGAATGAAATCACCAATATAAAGTGTAAATATATTAGGAAAATGGAGTGAAACCACAACCACACCAAAAAAAGATCCAACGAAGGATGGATTGAACCGAAAAAAACATGATCAAACCCTAATAATTGTGATTCCAACCTAAAACACCACCCAATACATAGAATAAATGAATGAACAAAGATAAAGGAGAGGAACCTAGAATATAGGGGAAATCTAGAAGAGGAACCACATACATGATGGTTTCATGAAAAAACCCCATAAAATCCACCAAAAGAAGGGAGCCTGTAGAGACCAAATCTTGATGTAGATGTACATTAAATAACTTTTTTTTAATACTTAATGTCTGACACAAACATATGCTCAATTATCGTATATGTTTAGTGTCTTTGGAAACTTGAAATATAATATTCTAATCAATGTGAAGGATCTAAAACATCTCCCATAATGATCATCCAATTTTTTTCCCTACCTAAAAACTTTCTTTATATCATAGGGAAATAAAAAATATAAAGGGTGAGATCAAATTCTCAGTAAGGGTAAACATGGAGAGCAAAAAACAAACCATAAAAATTTGTACATAAAAACATGAACATAAATCTTAAACATCACAATCTTAAGTAATGACATAAATCATGGAAGTATATAAGTCATGGATCATAATTTAAAATTAACCATGATGGAATAACATTTGAATAAACCATGTAATTTTTTAAAACAATTAAGCACATAATATGATTTCAATTTTAGCCAAGGCATTAACGCCAAGACCATCATAGTGGACAAAGTCCATTATTGGACATTGTTTATATGAAGTTATATCATTGTATTACTGATCCAGATTTATTTTCATTTCATCCATGTCTATATCATGAGATATAAATATTTTCCCTAACCATTGGAGGGAGATATAGTTACCAACCATATCATAATGAAATAATTATTACATGTTTCACAAAAACATAAATCATCCAGTACAGCATAACCCATGAAATAAAATGGGGTTCTTAAACATCATGCCATCATAACATGATCCATATAAGATAAATGAACTTCATAAAAATAATTCCATAAAATCAATGTAATAATTGGGATAGAAACAAAATCTATGTCATCTTATATGGAAAATAATTATGATAAAACACTTATACATAATTCTATGGGAAAATATCATTTCCTCTTAAAAAACATTTTCTTTTCTCAAATTGTCATGAAATTTTAAAAGAATACAATTTAGTTGAAAATAAACATGAAATAATGTATAGGAAGCATCATGGAAATAATGTGTTAAGAAGACGTAAAAATATATTCATGTTGAATAAGATAAAAAATAGTATCCTCATACTTTTACTGGAATGTCAAGAAGTACCGTTTATGGTAATGAGATAAAATATTCCTTACATACCATGTAGTAAAAGTAAAAAAAGTATATAAAGGAATTTAAAAATACATATATAAATAGTATACATTTTATGAACAAATGTTTTAAAAAACATGGACACGGATGATAAATATATCCCCAGAAAATACTTACGTATAAAAATTCTCAGATTAAAATGGGATTGCAAAATTGTCCCTTAACATCGGTTTGATTTCTTCGGTATGTGTATAAAACTCCTATATAGTGGGTTCAAACATATTATTAACTTGTAACAGAACCAAAATAATATTTATGATATCATATTTGTTTCACTTATGACTTTATATTAAGCGTTCATTTGTCAATTCAATGTTAAGGCAACATTTTGAGGAATAATCGTTTCATTTATCGTACGTGTTTGGACATGTTAATATTCATATAATTACATAGATCATAATTTAAATACTTAAATAATGTAAAGCATGTTATATATATATATTATATAATCATTATATATATATATATAATAGATAGATAAATGAAATAGAATACACAGTTCATTGAGACGGTAGACCATACGTACACAGAAACGCTGTTTTTATTTCTTTATTGAATTGGATAGAAGTATGTATATAATATATATATATATACACAAATTTATTTGCATTATTATTTCATATATTTCATGATAATTTATAATATATACTTTATAATCATTTTTGAATGGTTAACATGAAGAATGAATCTCATCGCTACGTTGAGATGTTAAGTCGTATGTACGTACAACTGATGATGTAACAACCCAGGTAAATGAAGAATAAGATATTTTCAGACTTTTTAATAATTGTGAATTAAATATTAATTTTACTTTAATAGGGTTTCTATTTTTGATAGCGTACCTGATACGCAACAACGAGTTTCTTTGAAATCATACGTTGCACAATAATAATATAATATTATTATTATAAATGGAAGTTAACTCTTAGACGTTGTATTGGTGGGAATTAAAAAAACTAACTAAAATATTATTATATATGTTTGTTAAATGTATTTACTATTATCCAATAAAATATAGAGGCTTAAAATGTGAATGAATCTAATTTTAAGCATAATTTACATTAAAAGGTCGATTTTCCACCTTTTAATGGAGAACCCTCTTAAAATATAGTTTTGGTTCCTCTAATAAATTATATTTGACCAAATAAAAACCTTACTTAAAATGGGGATATCATATTTTACTTTGTGTAAATTTTTGGATTTTTTCCGATAAAGTTCATTTTTTTAGGAATAGTGAGAAATATCGTATTTTAATTCCAAACTATGTTTTAATATAATTTATTTATATGGTTAGATGTTTTTTTTAATTGGTTTTAAAGTTTAATTAGAATTTTTTTTAACATTTAATCCAATTTTTGTCATTGGAATTAATTTCACTATGAATTTTGACATAAACAAGTGTCAATCTTTTAATAGTTATTGTTTCTTAAAAACACACTATTTGTTTTAACAATGATAATTAATATTAAATTAATTAATGTGACATATATGTTATTAATTTGGAAAAGATAGACATCATTTTTTAATTCGGAATATCAAATAAAGCATAGGATGAATTTTTGGTATTTTTCTGAAAAACATAAATTTTTTATGAAATGTGAAACCACTTAATAGTTGTTAAAAAACCGACTTTTTCATATAAATGAAATTTTTCCACTTCTGTGAATTGAATTTCAAAAATCCGACCAACATGGTTGTTATTAGTAAGTAATATGTGGTTCAATAAGATGAAAATAATTTTTTCTGAATACTAACTTTTGACTTTAATTTACCACAGTTAAAGGTAAATAGGGTATTTCAAGGTAAAAAGAATATTGTAATAATTCAAAATTACCATAACACTTGACCTAAAATCATTGTATGAGTAATTTCCGACCATGGGCTTCTTTGGGTTGATTTTGAGACCCCATGGAGCCACTGATGAAAGATCGTGACACTTTAGATTAATTAATTTTATGTAAAGGAAAAAATGACATAAAGAAAAATCATTTAGTAAATTAATTTTTGTATGGTGTTGTATAAGTAATATTTTTGACTATAAATATTCATTGTAACAATTAAAATATTTCCTACATAATGGTATTTTTTTATAATTTTTAGACATCGTATAAATTAAATTATTTATGACACAATAATGATGCAGTGTTTACCTCATTAATAAATCATTTAAATAAATAAGATTATAAATATTAAAATAACATCCAAAACCACTCGAATTACTATTGGATGATATTATTTCAACTATGTGTCTTTTTATACTCATCTTTAATGATATTTGGACCTTTAGAAATCGAATATCATTATATAATAAAATAATATTTTCACACTTTTCTAAAGAGCCCCTCCTCCCACTTATTAAAGGAGACCATTTCTACCCAATTCCACACAACTCTAAAACCTATTGTATCATCCAACCTCTGACCAATTGGTTTTCCTACATCCATATCTTCCACCTATAAGCCTTACCTTAGGCATAAGGCACTTCAAGAAACCATTTTGGTTCAAACCAAAGGGAGTTTCCCAAATTAAAGGTAACCATTTATCTAAACTTATTTTCTTTTATTTTACTTCTTCAACACATAAACTCTTTTTATTACTTTATATTATAGAAACACCAATATCCTCATTATAATGGGATTTTTTTATGAGAATTATTCAAACTACACTTACACAAACCTCCATCTAATGGGTGAAGAACATAATGTTTCTGTTGATGGCAAACTAACACCTCACGAAATGACGATTGTTCGATTATCTCCTACCACCTATCCTGGTGGCCATTAAGATGATAATATAATTATATATGATATATATTATGTTTATGATTTCTTTATTCATATGTATTTTTTTATAGCATACCTTTATGGTTTCCATTATGGGTAAACGTGATAAATTCATTTGAGGAAGTGCGGACTATCACCCCCTCAAAGTGATATGACTCATTCATGCCATACGTGGGACATATAAAGGATAGAGTTAATGGTATTATATATGATATTATACATGAATTACAATATGAATATATATCATTATGTTTCAATTCCATTAAAATAAGAAATATAAATGAAAGTAGCGTTCATGCGTACGTACGGCTTACCGTCTCTATGAATGGTGCATGTCATTTCTTACCTCCAAATGATATGAACTATTATGAATACATGTATATAATGGATATATATTATATATATGTTATCTAAATCATGAATATCATTCTGGATATAATGAAATTTTGACCATGTGAACAACTTGGAACTATATGGTGTTCATTTGTAACTCAAGTACCAAATATCGAAAAAATGAACATTATTAACTTGAATGATTACATAATGTTTATAACATGGTAATAAGTGATATAAATGTAATAATAAACTTGAAAAATGTTCTTAAGCAAGTAGAAATTAACTTTAGTTTATTATTCATGATATTAAAGAATGTTTGATTCAAGTCGGACATGAGGTAAGGGACTTCATATCAATATCCTTCCATTGAGGCATATTTGGTTTTAATAAATGACATTATTTTATACGCTGTATAAACACCCTTAAATTTTCAATGGGAATCATTTTCTAGGATGAATTTTACTAAACAACAAAAAGGAATGTTTCTTTTAATGTAAGCGGTGACAACGATCTTTCCACCTCTGCGAGTATTATTTTCTCTTTGGCTTCCGTAACAAGACATAATGTTTTTTAAGGAAAGTAAATACCATATAATATTTTATGTATTTTGGTATTGAGAATGGTTTTGATAATGGATTTGTTATGTCAATATATTTAAGTGATATATTTTGATTGAAATGTGGAAATGTTTTCCTTCCTTTATATTTTTTATGTGTTATGATTTTATAATGGTACATGGACATTTAACGGGTGGTTACGTGATAAAACAAATGATAGGTGGTTCCGTGTAAAACCAGGATGGGTGGTTACGTTATAACCTCCAATGGATTGGGTATGTAAGTTGGCCGTATGGATATTCCATTTAGTGATGTGTGTAAGTCGACAGTATGGTTATTCCATTTATGTATGTTTATGTCCCAAGTTACCTTTATATGTTATGTGTTCATTATATGGGTTTATGGTAATCTTTTGGTTACAAAAGGGTAATTCGTGTTATTTTATTCCGTAAAGAGTATTTACTACTTCATAAAGGTGAAATATATTACTTATGTTAATGTTTTCATGGTTTACTAGTTGTTTTTAAAAACTGACAGTTTTCCTTCTTTGTGTATCCCTTACTGAGCTTTTTATGCTCATCCTAAGTTTTTGAAATGTTTTTCACGGGACACAATGTGGAATAGGGTCATGTATGGGAACAAGGAAAAGTCATGCTGTCTTAAACATCGAACTAGACATGACTCTATTTTTAAGAGTTGTTATTTTCTGAGAAAATGGACATTGAGTGGAAGTGTCTAATTTGTTTTTTAAATGAAATGTAATAGGTATGGCCTAATTATCTAAAACTCTAAACCTGAAAAGATCATTAATGTGAATTATTAATTTAATTCATGATTATGTAATGATTTAAGGCTGGGTCCTTATAGTTGGTATCAGAGGTCGGTTTATATATCTTTAAAAGTTAGGGTATTGTTAAATAAATTTCCATAAATTAATTTATAGAAATATTGAAATGATATAGCATTTACAGATTACCATATTTCTCCACCTAAAATATTTCTGTGTTCAGAATGGTTTTCCAAAGAGTAAATCGGGAAGCTATGTTGGGACGACATCAGGAGAAATACAACCTTCCAAATCAGCAACCTGAGATGGTCGGAATTGAAATCGAATATTTTGTTGCAGTGATGGAACAGTTGAGTCAGGCTATAAATGGTGGTGGTATCCATTCATGAGATCTTCTAGATCAATTGAAGAGGAACATGTCATTACTTGAGCATTTCATGAGGCCACATCCCCCATCATTCAAAGGATCAGCTGACCCTATGCAAGCTGAAGGGTCGATTAAAGTACTGGAGAAGATTTTCGATGTCATGGGTTGTTCAATACATCAAAAGGATAGTCTAAATATTTACCATTTTAAAGTTGAAGCTGATCAGTGGTGGTCGATGATTAAAAAATATAAGGGATAGTGAGGAGATTGATGCTCTTGATGGGGTTGAATTCAAAGGTATGTTTTTTGAGAAATATTTTCCTAATGTGGTTCATCTTAGGATGGAAAAACAATTCCTAGAATTAAGGTAGGAGGATGACTCGGAGGCTTATTATTAAGATAAATTCACTCGACTAGAAAGGTGTTGTCCAAATTTCATCAGAGAACTTGATTGTAAGATAAATCGATTTTACTTAGGACTGAAGCTGCGTTATCTAAGAGAATTAGCCTCTCGTGTGTTCAAAAGTTATGAAAAACTTTCTAGATGTGTAGAGAGGGTGGAAATGGAGTTTTATGATGATCAGGTGTTAGTTAAAAAACAATAAAATAAGTGGTCTAGTTTCCAGGCAAAGGGAAAGAATTTATCAAAGAAGCCTGGTGGTAAGAAAATTAAATATCCAGCTTTTGAGAAGTGTAGTAAAAAGAATCCTAGAGAATGTTTATCAAGGTCTGGAAAGTGCTTCCAGTGTGTTAAGTATGGTCATATTGCTCGTAACTGTAATGAATATGATCAAGCAGTCAATGAAAATCCATTGGTAATATGTTTTATGTGTAATGAAATGGGTCATTATGAAAATGAGTGTCCAATGAAGAACTCAGCTGATGGAAAGTACCCAAACTATAAGCAGAAATGGGTGGTGAAATCCTTTGAAATTACTCAGCATATGTTGGGCCATCAAACGAAGTAGTATCAAGTACACTGTTTTTTGTTCAGATTATGCCAATGTGTTGTTTGATTTAGGGTCTAAACACTCTTTCATTTCTGAGATGTTTTCTAATAAATTTAGAATTGCATCTCAAGATATGAATATAGAACCTATGGTAAAAACACCTGGAAGAAATGTTGAGACAAAAATATAACATAATATCCTTACTATTCTTGTGTGTGGGAAGAATCTACCTGAAAACCTTATTGTTTTGCCTCTAGTAGAGTTTTATGTTATTTTTGGTATGGATTGGATTTCTATTTATTATGCTAAGATTGACTGTAGAGCTAAAGAGGTTTCTTTTCAGAATGATTTTTAGTTTCTATACAAGAATGTACCCTTGATTTTGATAACATATCAATAATTTGAGAAACTAGTAAAATATGGAAATGAATGTAACCTTGCACATATTGTTGAAAAAAAGTAACTATTCAGATTAATGATGTGCTAGTGGTAAATGAGTACCTTGATGTTTTTCCTGATGAGTTTTTTGGTATTATACCTGATCGGGATGTTGAATTTACTATTGACTTAGTTCTTGATTCTAAGCCAATTTCAAAACTCCCTAATCGAATGGCTCAAATTGATCTTGTAGAGCTAAAGAAGCAATTCTAGGAGTAATAAGATAAAGGTATCATTCAACCTAGCACATCACAATGGGGTTCTCCTGTCTTGTTTGTTAAAAAGAAATATGGTTCAATGAGGATTTTCATTTATTATAGATCATTGAATAACATCATTGTTAAGAACAAGAATCAATTGCTTTATATCGATGATTTGTTTGATCAAATCCGGGGAGATTAGTATTTTTCGATGATTGAATTGAGATCGGGGTACCATTAGTTGAATGTAAAGAAAGCAGACATTCTGATGACCACGTTTCGTACTAAATATGTCCATTATGAATTTTTAGTTATGCCTTTTGGTTTATCCAATGCACCTGTTGTATTCATGGATCATATGAATAGAATTTTCCGTGAGTTCTTGGATAAGATTGTGGTTGTGTTAATAGAAAATATTTTGTTTTAATTTAACAGTAAAGAGGAACATTAATGTCATTTATGGTTTATCTTGAAAACCTCAAAATAAAAGAGACTTTATGGGAAACTCAGCAAGTGTGAGTTTTGGTTACAAAAAATTTCTTTCCTTGGTCACATTGTTTCAAAAAATGGCATAACTGTTGATCCTGCTACAACAAAATTTGTTGAAGAATGGCCAAGACCCAAAAATATAACCAAGATACGTAGTATTCTTGGTTTGGCAGGTTATTACTGGAGGTTTATTGAAACCTTTTCACGGTTATATAGTCCAATGAAAATGTTAACTGGAAAAGGTGTTATGTTCATTTGGATAAAATAATGTGATGATGGTTTTCAAAAATTGAAAAGAAGATTGGTGAATGTTTCAGTTTTGGAACTGAATCCAGAAATAGTGAGTTTTTTATCTACAATGATGCTTAGTTGAAGGGACCTGGTTGTGTCCTAATGCAGAATGATCAAGTAATTGATTATGCTTCACATCAGTTTAAACCTCATTAGTTAAATTACCCTAAACATGATTTGGAATTAGCTACTTTTGTTTTTGAATTAAAAATTTGGAGGCATAATTTGTATGGAGTAAAATGTGAAATATATACTGACCACAAAATTTTAAAGTATATATATTCACTCAGAAAGAATTGAACATGTGATAGAGGATATGGCTAGAATTAATCAAGGATTATGATTGCACAATCCATTAACATTCGAGAAAAGAAAATAAAGTGGCTGATGCTTTGAGTCGAAAAGAAGTGTCTCATTAACCATGCTACGTTTGGAACGAGATCCCTTGGTTTTTGATTAGATTATCCTTGGAATAGAAGTTGTTGGTGCAAGAAATTCTTCTGTTTTGTATCAGGTGTCAGTGAGATCATCTCAATCAGAGAGAATTAAGTAGGCACATAAGGAAGATAGTGGGTTACGGAAAAAGGTAGAGTTTGTTCAGAAGGGTATGTTGCTTGATTTTAACGTTGATAATGATTGTGTTTTGAGGATGGAGAAGAGATTATGTGTGCCTTGTGATTCATAGTTGAAGAATGAGTTGTTACGGGAAGCATATAGTTCTCCATTTTCAGTTCATCCTAGTAGTACTATGATTTACAGAGATTTTCGGGAGTATTACTGGTGAGATAGAATGAAAAAAGATATTGCTGATTTTACAGTGAAGTGTTAGACTTGACAGAAGGTTAATATAGAGCAGAAATTACCAAAAGGGATCCTTCATCCTTTACCATTTCCAGAGTGGAAATTGAAAAATATATCCATGGACGTTATTGTGGGATTACCGAAGACATCTCGAGGTAATAATTAAATCTGGGTTATAGTTGATCAAATGACTAAATCTACTCATTTCCTTCCTATTCAAGATACATTGTCTCTATATCAACTGACTCAGTTGTATGTTAAAGAGACAGTCAGGTTGAATGGAATTCCCCTCTCCATTGTATCTGATCGTGATCCCAGGATTACTTATAACTTTTGAAAAGGCCTTCAGTAGTTGTTGGGTACTGAATTAAATTTTAGTACATCTTTACATCCTCAATCCGATGGGCATTCAGAATGAAAAATTCAGACTTTGAAGGATATGCTACGTGCTTGTTCACTGGATTACCAGTGAAGTTGGGACCAACATCTTTCTTTGGTTGAATTTTATTATAATAACAGCTTTGATTTCTGTATACATATGGCTCCATTTAAGGCATTAAATGGAAATCATTGTCGAACTCTAGTATTTTGGGATGAAGTAGGTGAAAGAAAGATGATGGGACCAAAATTGGTTGAAGATATGGAAGAGAACGTTTAGTTGATTCAGAAGCACATGAGAACATCTCAGAGCAGACAGAAAATTTATACGGATAATTGGATGAAGGATATTTCTTTTGAGGTTGGTGATCATGTCTTTCTCAATGTTTCTCCATGGAAAAGTGTGATGTGTTTTGGCAAGAAAGGAAATTTGAGTCTGAGGTTCATCGGACCTTAGGAAATCCAAGAGAAAGTTGGATTAATTGTGTAAAGAGTGGTTATACCTCCAAGTTTATTCCAAGTACATAATGTTTTTCATGTTTTGATGTTGAGAAAGTATATGCTAGATCCATATCATGTTTTGAGTCCAGAGGTAGTTCAGTTGGAAGAGAATCTCTCTTATGAAGAATAACCCGTCCAGATTCTTGACCGTTGAGAGCAAGTTTTTCAGAATATGGTAATTCACCAGGTAAATGTTTTGTGAAAAAAAACCATATGATTGAAGAGGCAAAGTGGGAATATGAAAATTCTATGAGGGATAAATACCCCCACTTATTCTAATAAGTGAATAAAAATTGCGAGGAAGAAATTTTCAAAAGGGGGGAAGGATGTAACATCCCCGGTAAATAAAGAATAAGATATTTTCATACAAACTAATATTTGTGAATTAAATGTTAATTTTACATTAAAATGGTTGCTATGTTCGAAAGCGTACCTGATATGCAAAATGGGGTTTTTTGAAATCTCACGATGCACACTAATAATATAATATTATTATTTTAAATGGAAGTCAACTCCTAGCCATTGTATTGATGGGAATTAAAAAAAATAACTACATTATTATTATAAATGTTTGTTAAAAGTATTTAATTTTATCCAATAAAATTTAGAGGCTTAAAATGTGAATGAATCTAATTTTATGCATAATTTACATTAAAAGGACACTTTACAACATTATAATGGATAACCCTATTTAAATATAGTTTTGGTCCCTTTATCACATTCTATTTGACTAAATAAAAACATTATTTAGAATGGGGACATCAAACTTTACTGTGTAAATTTAAGGAATTTTTTCGATAAAGTTATTTTTTTTATTAATGGTGAAAAATATTGTATTTTAATTCAAAATTGCGTTTTAATCTAATTTATTTATATGGATATATTATATTTTTAATTGGTTTTAATGTTTAATTAGAATATATTTTTACCATTTAATCCAATTTTGGTCATTGGAATTAATTTAAATATGAATATAGACATAAACAAGTGTCAATCTTTTGATAGTTATTACTTCTTAAAAACACGCTATTTGTTTGAACAATGGGAATTAATTTTAAATTAATTAATGCAACATATATATTTTTAATTTTGAAAAAATAGACATAATTTTTGAATTCGGAATATCAAATAAATCTTAGGCTGAATTTTTGGTATTTTTCTGAAAAACTTCATTTTGTGATGAATAGTGAAACCACTTAGTAGTAGTTACAAAACTGACTTTTTCATTTAAATGAAATTTTACCAATTATATGAATTGAATTTCAGAAATCAGACAAACATGTTTGTTGTTATTAAGTAAAATATGGTTCAATAAGATGAAAATAATTTTAGGGGGATAGTAACTTTTGACTTATTTACCGCGTTTAAAGGTAAATTGGGTAATTCAATGTAAAAAGAATATTATAATAATTCCATATTACTTTAACACTTGTCCTAACCTCATTGGATGAGTAATGGCCGACCATGGGCATCATCGGGTTGATTTTGAGACCCCATGGAGCCACTTATGAATGATAATGACACATTATATTAATTAATTTAATATAAAGGCAATAATGGGATAAAAAAATATCTTTTAGTAAAATAATTTTTATATGGTGTTATAAAAGTAATCATTTTTAATATAAATATTCATTGTAAAGATAAAAAAGATTTACTACATCATGGTATTTGTTTATAATTTTTAGACATCAGAAAAATTAAATTATTTAGGACACAATAATGATGCAGTGTTTACATCATTAATAAATCATTTAAATAAATAAGATTATAAATATTAAAATAACATACAAAACCTGTCCAATTACAATTAGTTGATATTATTTCTACTACGATTCATCTTTTTTTCGACTTTAAGGATTTTAGGACCATTAGAAATTGAATATTATTATATAATAAAATAATACTTTCACACTTTCTTAAAGAGCCCCTCCTCCCCCTTATAAAAGGAGACCATTTCTAACCAATTAAACACACCGCTCAAGCCTTTTGTGTAAAGACCCGAAAATTCCTTGGAAATTTTATTCATATATTCATGGGAATTTTACGAGTCTGCAGTTTCAGACGGCGCTTGATTACAAGGCCCAGTGTTCCAGAAATAAATTTATGAAATTTTGATTGGGTACGTTCAGTAAAAGTACGAGCAGGATTTCATATCTTATGAACCGGTGCTCAGAATTGAAATTTGAGGGCACTGTTGAACTCGCAACGTCGGTGATTATTTATTGAGACTTTTACCACAGTTGCATTCTAACAAGAATGGAAGTAAATTTTTGGGGATTCTAAATAAAATTAAATAAAAATATGTGTAACAAATTTTTATTTGATTGGTGGATAAAACCACCAAGTGGAGGTTAGTGGTGGGGCCCACCACACCCTAACCTCCCTTGGGAGGAATTTTTTAGGTGGGGACCACCTGAGCCCTTAAACTCCTCTAACCCCCTTTAATCCCCATGAACTCCCCATAAATGGGGGAGGTCTTGAACATCCCCATAATGGTGCCAATTCACCGTAAAATTAATTAATGCCTTCAATTAATTAATTTTTGAAATCTTTTGAATTATTTTGAACTCTATCAAACAATAAAATAATATAAAAGTCTATTATTTTTCTTTGGTTGACATAATCATCTGGTGGAGCATGTGGTGGAGCTTTGGAGAACCTTTGGGAGAACTTCATCCCCCCAACGGAGAACACCCCCTTTCCACTGAAGAACAAAGAACACTATCTTCGATCTTTGATCACGCCAAAAAGTGAAGGAGCCACCCACAAAGAACGCCAACGATGCTTCTTCCTCGAATGCTTCTCGACATCAACGAATCGATGTCCACACTTTTTCCACGACTTCGTTAATATTCATCGAATTGAGGTTGGGGGATTTGAGTATTTTATATATGAGTAAACCTTCGTTCCTCGTCGTTCAAATTTCTGGATTATGCTGTGCCAAATGATATCACCATGAGGGGAAGGGCTCGGATTACATGAACATGGCCCAACCATCTCCCTTTGGTTATTTTTGTTTGTTGACGACGGAGGAGGACAACGAAGAAAAACCAGCAGCTCAAGGCCGCCGGGTCACCAAGAGAGCGCGACAACGTCGTGCCGCGCAGAAGGGGAACCACATCCAGGACGGGCTGCGACAAAGGGTCGCGGCGCCGTCGCACCACACGGAGGCCATCAAAGTGTCTTGGCCAGCCGGGACACGCCGAAGGGGCAAGCCACCGTCACGCAACGTCAGAGATTCAAAACTGTGGTTGGGGCAGGCCGCGATGAAGGGGCGCGACGCTGGAGGGCGGAGCAGGCTGGCCGCTCGGCCAGTCGGACAAGGTGGGACCCCCTGGGTCCTGCGGAAAACGGAACCGGCATCTAGTACCGGTTTGGTTCGGAAGGAAATGGGTGTAACCACTCCCCCCCTCAATGCATGGTCAGCCGGCCACACGGGCCAGCCGCCAGCCACGCGGGCCAGCCGCTCGCCACATGGGCTAGCCGCTGGGCTGCCCTCGGTAAGGCCACCCCTAGGTCGTGCCGCCCCAAGGTCGGGCCGCCCCAAGGTCGGGCCGCCCCTAGGTCGGGCCTCAGGTTGCCTTAGGCAGGGCCGCCTTTGGCCGGGCCGGGCCACCTCTTCGAGCTGGACCATCCCCTTGGCTTAGGCAGCTTCCACGGACCGTGTAGGACTCCGGTATAGACCGGGGCGGCCCGACAGGGTTGGACCGGACCCGGAACCATTTGGCCAATTTACACCTTTTCACCCCTATCTTGGGCTACAGTTGTCCGATTAATGAACCACCAGTGGCGATGAAATTCATGGAGAGAGACAATTCTATTTTCGTATCCTACTTGAGGTTTGGAAGCAGTTGGGATACGGTTGGGTTGGTTTGAACCTAAAAACCAACCGGGCCTCTGGAACGGAAATGCCAATAACTCCCAGACTGGGAGTCTGATTGACGCGTCGTCTATCTCGTTGGGTTCCTTAGGATGATACAATACTACGGGATACATCAAATTATGACATCGTGGTAGTTGATGTATTGAAACTTGGATCAAGGAGCAGACCCTCCCAGAATCGAGCGTGCTGTGTGCGGGAACCCTATGGGTGGATGCGACTGATGATAGGATCCTACATGGACCTACTACTGTACCAGGATCCTCCGTGGGTTCGACAGCGATGATATTGTACCAGGATCCTCTGTGGGTTCAACAACGATGACTTCTGTACTGGGATCCTCAGTGGGTTCGACAATGATGACTTCTGTACCGAGATCCTTCGTGGGTTCGACAACGCTGATACTGTTCAAGGATCTTACGTGGGTTTGACAGAGGAGATGATTCAAAGGCTACATCTAATCATCTCTACCCCTCTTCATGAGTTGTATACCTGTGTGATCTGAGCCTTGAATTTAAGTTGTTTTCATCGAAATGATTGACTTTACTTTTTTTCTGGAATGAGTTGTTCTTGGGCTCGAGTGTTATAGCCAGACTGTGATTAGTTACTTAGGTATATGTATGGGAATATACCTAAGTAGGGATGGTTGATACCTCATGATTTTGTTTTACTACTGTGGTTTATCCTTAGTGGATTCTGGGAGACCTTCAGGGGTATCGGGGTCGCCTACTGATTATTTTTATACTTACCCCTGCACGGGCTTTACCCGCACCTTGTTGTGTTCTGTGCAGTAGACCGTCATCAGTGATCGAGGATGAGGGAGATGGATGGGAGACTGCTCAGAGCTGGACTATAAGGGATGTACCTCAGGGATGATTTGTTCGAGATCTATCCCTACCCTTTAGGTAGGATTCCCCTGTGGATGATTCAGGAGCTATTTTTCATTTTTACCTGTACTTGTACTTGTTGTTTAGTTGGGTTTTTATACTGGCCCACTTACTTTCACCACACCTTTTTTTCTATATTTGTACTTGTTGCATTTAGTACTTGTGTCTAGTCTGCGTGTGTTATAGGTTTAAAGGTAATTCCTTCCATTTCTATCGGGGATTCTCCTTTGGTGCTAGTCGCCAGCCCTGGCCTTTGGAAGGAAGGCATGGGGTAGTCACGCATGGGCCCCGAGGACGGGTCATGAAAAATTGGTATAAGAGGAGTCGGTTCTACCGCAGAACATAGGAATCTAATATATCTTTTATTGGATATAGTTTTATGTGTTTTGGGTGTGGTTATCAGTTTAGGAAAACTGGTGTTGGTGCAACGACCGACGTATCCATACACTAGGTCTTTGACTTCTAATTTCTGACTCAGTGCATGAAAACAATGATTGCGTGTGTGCTTGATTTGAAAAGTTTTCTTCGTGATTAGTTGGTGTCATCTCACCAGGTATATTGTTTTGATCGTGGTACACCTGTTTTTTTTAGGATGACCCCACGTAGGCAGCCAGATAGGGTTACAAGTTTTGTACGAGATGGTAGCCCACCGAGCGACGAGGCCTCGGTGCATGGTCCTATCACAACGGAGGTACCAGTTTTACCACTACCCGCTGGGCCACTGATACCAACAACGCTAGTAGTAGAGAGTGCATGCTGTATGAATGCGTTGCACGAGTTCTAGCACCAGAGGCCGCCCAGTTTTCAGGGAAAGATGGACCCACATGCAGCTGAGGATTGGCTGGAGGCTTTTGTGAGAGTTTTCAGATTAGTGGGGACACCAGACAATCTCATGGTGATCCTTGCCGCGAGTCTCCTGCATGCAACAGTTGGCAGATGGTGGAGCATGATGCTCTAGGTGCATGACAAGGCATCACTACTCTGGGAAAACATCGAGAGCCTGTTCCATGCAGATTTTGATCCTGCCACCCTTCATGCGGTGCAGATTTCAGAGTTACATCATCTGCAGCAGGGCATCATGATAGTAGCTTCGTACTCAGCGAGGTTCACCGACCTCTCACTCCACTCCACAGATATGGTAGGAGACCCATTCATTAGGGCCCGGATCTTTGAGCAGGGACTCAGGCATGAGATCAGGGCTTCGATGATCTCCCTCATCATCCCGACACAGGTGGGGGTGCTGGAGCGTGCCCTTCTAGTGGAGAGTTTTCTTGCTGATAAGTCACCAACAACGATACTCACCACAGGGCAACACGTAGCGGAGTCTTCTGCATCTGGAAGTAGAAAGATGTTGCAGAGGTCCAAGAAGACCAGGACATCAAGTGGGAAACCCTAGGATATAGGTTCAGTTATGCGGGGCACACGAGACAGAGTCAGCCATACGAGGAGCATGAAGTGCTATGCGTGCGGCAGGCAGGGTCACATGGCTCGAGACTGCCCGAACCACCATGCAGATGAGAAGAAAATAATAAAAGGACCTCCCATTCAAAGGAAGAGGTTCAAATGTGGTGGTCCAATGGGAGTAGGCGGACGTGGCAGAGGAGCTGGCCGAGCAGTAGGTGGTGGACGACGTTTTGAGGTCCGACCACCACCACCAACATGAGGCCAACCCCGACCATAGGGAGCTGGAAGACAGAGGCGGGCTCAACAACAGGCAGTCGAGGCCTATGACCACAGTTCACCAAATATTATTCGAGGTACTATCTGTGTCTACTCCACCCTTGTTGCAGTTCTTATAGACACATGTGCGAGTCATACTTTTTTTCGCGCTGCCCTCGCTCGAAGCTCATTGATTCCGATGGAGCCTTTGGCTTGATCCATATGACTAAAGACTCCTACGGGAGAAGACTAGATGATTAAGAACTGGTGACGATAGTGTGAGCTTACTCTAAGAGGAGAGATATTTGGTTGGGATCTCCTCATAGTGGCGTCGAGGCCTTATGGTGTCATCTTGGGTATGAACTGGTTATCCACAGTTTATGCTCAGATTGACTGTATTAGGAGGAAAGTGCGGTGTGTCTATGAGGATGTGATGAGTTTTACCTTCACCGACAAGAAGGTATCCTTTAATGCATAGGATGGACTTACCTTGAGGAGGGGCAGCCGATCACACATCAGTTGGCTAGCCTCATTCTCAGAGCAGTTGATGTGCAGAGTCCGAGTTTCCCTGTTGTGGTGGATCAGTAAGTAGATGTTTTAACTGAAAATGTTCCAGGACTACCTCCTCACAGAGAGGTGGAATTCTACATTGACATGTACCCTAGTATGGAACTGATATCTACTCCAGCATATCAGATGGCTCCCGTCGAGCTTCGTGAGCTACAGGTATAGTTGGAAGACTTGCAAGGTAAGGGATTTACCCGACCCAGTGTTTCACCTTGGGCATCCCCGATTTTGTTTTCCAAGAAGGTAGATGAGAGCTTGCGACTGTGTGTTGATTATCAGTGCCTAAACCAGGTGACTGTGAAAAACAAGTACCCCCTCCCGATGATTGATGACCTATTTGATCAGCTGAAATGAGCGCTTTGGTTCTCTAAGATAGATCTTCGGTCGGGATATGGCCTGCTCAGAGTACGGGATGAGGATGTGCCGAAGACGACCTTCAGATGCTGGTATGGCCACAACGAGTTCATGGTTATGCTATTCGGTGTAACTAATGCACTAGTAGTGTTCATGGGTCTCATGAACAGGATCATTCAGCTATACCTTGATCGCATTGTGGTAGTGTTCATCGATGAAATTCTGATCTAATCAGCTATTGAGGAGGAGCATGCCTACCATTTGAAGATAGTACTGGACACACTCTGTGAGCACAAGATTTATGGTAATCTCTCGAAGTTCCAGTTCTAGATCCGAGAGGTACACATTCTGGGACATGTCATCTCAGAGGCGGGAGTTACAGTGGATCTAGAGAAGATCGAGGTAGTACTTGCTTGGGAGCCACCCGGGAGTGTGACAGAGGTACAGAGTTTTCTGGGACTGGCTTGGTACTATCGGAGATTTGTGCTAGACTTCTCCAGAGTACAACACCACTTTCAACATTGATAAAGAGGGGGAAACCCTTCATGTGGTCAGAGAGATGATAGTAGATCTTTCAAGAGATGAGGAAAAGGTTGACTAGTGCGACCATCTTGAGGCTACTGGAAGAGGGCGTTGGGTACATAGTTTATAACGATGCATCAAGGACCAGACTCAGCTATGTCCTGATGCAGGAGCGATCAGTGATCGTGTATGGTTCTCGGTAGTTGAGACAACATGAGCAGAACTACACTACACATGACCTGGAGTTAGAAGCACCTGTCTTCTCCTTGAAGATGTGGCTGCACTATCTTATGGGTGAAAGTTTTATAGTCTATTCTAACCACTAGAGTCTCAGGTATTTCTTCTCTCAGAAGGACTTGAACCTGAGACAACGGTGATGGCTTGAGTTCCTCCCAGAATATGACTTTGAGATATTCTATACTTTTGGGAAGGGGAACATTTTACTAGATGCTCTCAGCAGGATATCTGACATTCAACTGGTAGGAGAGGCGACAGAGCAGCTGGCCGCGTTGCAGAAATATTTTGTGGATTAGGACGGAGTAGCCTTTCTACAGTCTCTTACAGTCACACCTCCACTTCTTCAGAGATTCAGTGAGGTGTAGTTTGAGGATGTTGACTACGTGGCTTGATGTGAACTGATATCCACAGGGCAGGCACCTGATGGATTTTTTTTAGGTGGAGAGAACATCATTCTCTTCAGAGGACGTACCATGGTACCAGAAGCACTTCAGGAGGATGTGTTGAGGGAGTTCCACACATCTCCTCTTGTGGTATATCTAGTTGTGGTGAAGATGTATCAGGACCTCCGACGACAGCACTGGTGGCCATGTTTGAAGAAGGTAGTAGTAGAGTTTGTATCACGATGCCTCACTTGTCACCAAGTGAAGGTGAAACACCAGGTTCTAGTAGGATTATTTCATCCCTTAGAAGTCCCAGAGTGGATGTGGGATGGGATATCCATGGATTTCGTGATGGGACTTCCACGTACATCCAGATGACACAACTCTATCGCGGTGATTGTCGACCGACACACCATGTCGGCCCACTTCATACTAATCAAAGAGTAGGGTTCAGTAAAGAGACTGGGATGCTTCTACATATGGGAGATCATATGACTTCATGGCATGCCATCGATGATCATCTCTGATCAAGATACTTGTTTCACTTTTGGGCTATGGAAGGGGTTTTAGGAGGCTTTCGGGACACAGCTTCACTTGAGCACCACCTTCCATACTTAGAAGAATGGTTAGACTAAGAGGACCATTCAGACTCTTGAGGACATGATCTGTGCATTAATACTTGACTTTGGTCGCATATGGGAGGATCACATACTCTTGGTAGAGTTTGCGTATAACAACAGTTACCACTCCACCATCGGGATGGTACCTTTTGAGGAACTGTATGGCCGACCTTGCAGATCACCTCAGTGCTGGACTATCCTAGGGGAGTAAGCACTTGTGGGACCAGAGATGGTGCAGGCTATGACGGAGAAGGTGCAGATCATCCGGGGGCGGATGAATACTGCACAGAGAAGGCATAAGTCCTATGCTAATAGGTGATGGAGACCACTAGAGTTCGAGGATGCAGACCACGTCTTTCTACGGGTCTTACCTCGATGAGGTTTACAGAGATTTGATCGAGGCAGCAAGTTATCTCCACGATTCTCCGGACCTTTCTAGGTCCTCAGTAGAGTAGGAAAGGTGTCTTACCGCTTGACACTTCCACCTCTATTGCACCGGGTGCATGACGTCTTCTACGTATCTCAACTGAGGAGATACGTGCACGACCCTTCTCACATCATCAACCATGGGGAGCTGGACATCGATGACATAGAGACTTTCATAGAGGTTCTAGTGGAGATTGAGGATCGAAAGGAGCGGGTCCTACGTGAACGGTCTATACGTCTGGTGCGCATTGGTTGGAAGCACGAGAACCTCTAGGAGAGAACATGGGAGCGAGAGGCTCAGATGCGTCATCAGTACCCCCTTTTGATTCCTTAGTGTGAGTTATAGCTTACTTGGACGTAAAGTCCGGAGGTTGGGAGAATGTAAATACCCATGAATTCCATGGAATTTTTTTTGTTAAATTCAGGGTAAATTTACGAGTCCGCAGTTTCTAATGATACTTGATTCGGAGGCCTGGTGTGCCCGGAATCAATTTCTGAATTTTTTTTCAGGTACATTCAGTAAACATATGAGTGGGATTTCATATCTTTTGAACTGGTTCTTGGAATTGAAATCTGAGGGCACCATTGAACTCGTAGCATCAGTGATTTCTTAGTGAGACCTTCACCTCAGTTGTGTTCTAACGGGAATGGATGTTAAATTTTTGGGGTTTCTAAATAAAATTAAATAAAAATAAGGGTAACATATTTTTATTTGATTGGTGGTTAAAACAACCAAGTGGAGTTTAGTTGTGGGGCCCACAACACCCTAACCTCTCTTGGGAGGATGTTTTTCGGTGGGGCCCACTCGAGCCCTTTAACTCCTCTTAGCCCCCTTTAAACCCCTTGAACTCCCCATAAATGGGGTTGATCTTGAACTTCCCTATAATGGTGCCAATTCACCCTAAAAATAATTAATGCCTTCAGTTAATTAATTTTTGGAATCTTTTGAATTCTTTTGAACTCATTCAAATAATAAAATAATAGACAAGTCTATTATTTTTTGTTGGTTGGCATAATATTTGGTTGGATCATTTGGTGGAACTTTTTAGTACCTTTGGGAGAACTTCATCCTCCCAATGGAGAACTCCCCCTTTCCGCTGAAGAATGGAGAACACCGACTTCGATCTTCGATCATGCCAAAAGAGATGGAGCCGCCCGTGAAGAACGCCAATGCCGATTCTTCCTCGGATGATTCCCGACGTCAACGAATCAACGTCCGCCCCTTTTCCGCGACTTCGTCAACGTTCATCAAAGAGAGGTAGGGGGATTTGAGTTTTTTATATATGAGTAAACCTCTGTTCCTCATCATTCAAGTTTCTGGATTATGGTGTACCAAATGATATCGCTATGATGAGGAGGTCTCAAACCGCACGAACACGGCCAGACCCTCTCCCTTTGGTTATTCTTGTTTGTTGACGATGGAGGCGGATCATGAAGAAAAACTAACGGCGCAAGGCCGCCAGGTCGCCAAGAAAGGGCGGCACCGTCATGCCACGCGGAAGGGGAACCGCGACCATGACGGGCTGCAGCGGAGGCGTGCGGTGTCGTTGCACTGTGCGGAGTACAGAAAAGGGCCGTGACCAGCCAGGTTGCAACGGAGGGGCGTTCCACTGGCGCGCCATGCTGGAGATGCAGAACCGTGGCTGGGGCGGGTCACAGCGAAGGGGTGCGACCCCATCACGTCACGCTGGAGGGCGGAGCCGACAGGCCACTCAGCCAGCCAGAAAAGGCGGGACCCCCCTGGTCCCATAGAAAACGGAACAAGCACCTAGCACCGGTTCGATTCGGAAGGCAGGGGGTGTAACCCCCACCCCCCTATGCATGGCTAGCCGGCCATGCGGGCCAGCCGCTAGCCACATGGGCCAGCTACCAGCCACGCGAGCCATCCAATAGGCTAGGCCGCCCATAGGCCGGGCCGCCTTATGCTGGGCCAACTTGGGCTGGGCCGCCCGTAGGGTCGGGCAGCCTCTTTGGGCTAGATTGTCCCCTCGTCTCAGGCTGCTTCCGCGGACTGGGTCATACTCTGGTATAGACAGGGTCGTGCTGGGTCGGTCCGACTGGGTCAGACCGGACCCGGGCCCGTTTGGCCAGTTTACATCTTTTCGCCCCTATATTGGGCTACGAGTTTCCTATTGACGAACTTCATACGGTGATGGAATTCATGGAGCGAGATGATTCTTTTGGAATATCCTACTTGAGGTTTGGACACAATTGGGATACGGTTGGGTTTGTTTGAATCTAAAAACCAACCGGGCCCCTAGAAAAGAAATGCCAATAACTCACAGACCAGGTGTTCGATTGACGCACAATCTATCACGTTGGGTTCCTTATGATGCGAAGGAACTAAGAGTTACATCAACTCAAGAATTAGTGGTAGTTGATGTATCGACACTTGGCTCGAGGAGCAGACCCTCCCAGAATCGAGCGTGCTGTGTGCGGGAACCCTATGGCTGGCTATGACTGATGATAGGATCCTACAGGGACCTTCTACTGTACCAGGATCCACCGTGCATTCGAAAATGATGATACTGTACCTGGATCCTCCATGGGTTCGACAATGATGAATTATGTACCGGGATCCTCTGTGGGGTTTATAGGGATGACTTCTGTACCAGGATACTCCGTGGGTTCGACAACGCTGATACTGTTTCAGGATACTACATGGGTTTGATGTAGGAGATAATTCAGAGGCTACATCTAATCATCTCTACCCCTATTAATGAGTTGTATACCTGTGTGAGATGAGTCATGAAATTCAGTTGTTATCATCAAAATGATTGACATTACTTCCTTTGTGGAATGAGTTGTGCTTGGGCTCAAGTGTTGGAGCCGGACTGTGATTAGTAACTTAGGTATATGTATGGGAATATACCTAAGTAGGGATGGTGGATACCTCATGATTGTGTTTTACTATTTTGGTTTTTCCTTAGTGGATTCTGGGAGACCTTCATGGGTCTCAGGGTCCCCTACTTAGTATTTTTATACTCACCCATGCACGGGCTTCACCCGCCCCTTGTTGTGTTCTGTATAGATGACGATCATCAGTGACCGAGGTTGAGGGAGATGGACAGGATACTACTCAAAGTTGGACTATAAGGGACGTACCTTAGGGATGATTTGTTCAAGATTTGTACCTACCCTTCAGGTAGGATTCCCCAGTGGACGATCTAGGAGTCGTTTTTCCTTTTTAATTGTACTTGTACTTGTTGTTCAGTTGGGTTTTTATACTGGAACACTTACGTTCATCACACCTTTCATTTCTATATTAGTGCTTATTGCTTCTACAACTTTTTTTCAGTCTGTGTGTGTTACAGGTTTAAAGGCAATGCCTACCCTTTTTATCGGGGATTCGCCTTTGGTGCCAGTCGCCAGCCCCTGGCCTATGGAAGAAGAGCTTGGGGTAGTAACAACACGGGCCCTGAGGATGGGTCGTGACATTTGGCTCATCCAAAATCTACCCAATTGAGCTCAATAAATCCCTCTCTTCCAACTATAATCCTTACAATAAGAAGACAACACTTCAACAAAACATTTTTGTTCAAACCAAAATGAGATTCCCAAATTAAAGGTAACAGTTTATCTTTACTTCTTTTCTTTTATTTTACTTCTTAAACTCCAAAAATATTTTTTCAGTTTATTTTATAACAACACCATTATCCTAAATGTTCTTGGATGTTGTTATGGTAATTATTCTAACTACACTTATACACACCTTCATCTAATGGGTGAAGAACATACTGTTTCTGTGGATGGAAAACTAACGCCTCACGAAATGATGATTGTTCGATTATCTCCTACCGAATCTCATGGTGGAAATTAAGATGATACTATAAATATATATGATATATATTATGTTTATGTTTTATTTATTATTCTGTATTTTTCTTTTATATCATATCTTTATGGTTTCCATTATGTGTAAACGTGATAATTTCATTTGAGAAAGTGCGGACTACTGCCCCCTGAATGTGATATGACTCGTTCATGTCATACGTGAGACGTATAAAGGATAGAGTTAATGGTAATATATATGATATTATACTTGAATTATAATATAACTATGTATCATTATATTTTAATTCCATTAAAATAAGAAATAGAAATGAAAGTTGCGTTCATGCATACGTACAACTTACTGTCTCCATGAACGGTGCATTTCATTTCTCACCTCCAAATGATATGTACTATTATAAATACATGTATATAATGGATATATATTATATATATGATATCTAAATCATTAATATCCTTCTGGATATAATGAAATTTTTACCATGTGAACAACTTGTAACTACATGGTGTTGATTTGTGACTCAAGTACCAAATATCGACAAAACAAACATTATTAACTTGAATGATTACATAATGTTTATAACATGGTAATAAGTGAAATAAAAGGTATAATAAACATTAAAAAGTTCATTAAGAAAGTATAAATTATCTTTAGTTTATCATTTAAGATATTAACGAATGATTGAGTCAAGTCGGACACGAGGTAAGGGACTTCGTCTCAATCTCCTTTCATTGAGGCATATTTTGTTTTAATACACGACTTTATTTTATACTCTATATAAACACAATTGAATTATCAAAGGGTGTATTTTTCTATGAAGCATTTTACTAAATGAAAAAAAGAATGTTTCGTTTAACGTAAGCGGTGACAATGACTTTTTCATCGCCGTAAGTATTATTTGTTCTTTGGCTTAATTAACAAGTCTTAATGTTTTTTTCATGAAAAAATGGAAACATAGTGGAAGTGTCTACTTTGTATTTTCTTTGAAATGAAATGTAATAGTTATGACATAATTCTCTAAAACACAAAACCTGAAAAGATAATTAATGTGAATTATTCATTTAATTCCTAATTATGTAATATTTTAATGCTTGGTCCTTATAGATGATATCATTATGAAAATTGTTGAATGTTATTGAGTTTGATGTTGTATAATATCTCATAATTATTTTAATGTTATAATAATCAAATTTGGTAATTATTTCCACCATTAAACCAATCCATGTAAGATGGTGGTGAAAAAAAGATTACACCACTACATGGAGACAGTAAATCGTACGTATGCACACGCAATGATTTTGTTTTTTGTAAGGTGGATAGATGGAGAAATAGGTTTTTTAAAAATTTATAATAACATATCATTATTTTAGTGATACTTATGTTATAACCTCCTAATTAAATAACTAAATTTGAAAGAATCGGTAGAAGAGATTACCTTTTCCTTGACGTTTCTCCTTTAAATTTCCACTTAGGGAATAATAGATGGTCTTTTGAGAATAAAAGAACCCCTATAATGTGACTAGGGATGTTGAGAATATAAATGATCATGGGTTGGCCGATCATGAAGTCTTAAAATTTAGTGAATAGAAGAGGGAGGAGGTTCCCTTTAATAAGATACGAGAGATGCACTTTAGGAAAGTTTTAAAATATTAATTTTTTATAAATTCAATTTTGATTTAAAATGGACAAAAACTTATTTTCATAAAATATAAGATGATTTTGGTTCGAATACAAATCATACAATAAATCTTTAACATGTTTTTAAGATTTTTTTATACTTATCTTTTTGGTTTAACCCTTATTTGACCCTTTTTAATATTACCGTGATATGAGGTTATTTACACGGGTTAGTGTAATTACCAAAGTAGGTCAAATGACCCAAAAAATTAATTTATGACATATGGGGACATATATTAACCATTTGGAAAAATCTTATTTTTATAGGAATTTTATATCATTTAATAAACTATTTTATGTTTTATGTTATGAATTATGTAATTTTTGGGCACTATTCATATATTACTTTTTAAAAAAATTCCTAAAAATATTATTCCTTAAAAAAAAAGAATGAAATCAAATATAATATGAACATATAATCCAAGAAATTCTTGGATGACATATAAATAACCAAATTACCTTTGTTTTAATATTTATAAATTCATTTATTTGAATCTTCCATTAATGAGGATGTCACTACATCATAATTATGTCATAAATAAATATATTTATCTAATTTATAAAATTATAAATAAAATACCATGAAATATGAATTTTTTATATATTTGTAATGAATATTTATAGGATTGTAGGTATGTTATATAACCTTATAACAAAATTGATTTAGTAAATGATATATGTTTAGGTTATTATTATCATTAGTTTTAATTAATTCTTATAAAATGTCATTTTCACAACCAAGTGAATCCACGAGGTCCCGAAATCGACCCAAGGATCCCCATGGTTAGCGTTATCTCATCCAATAATATTAGGACATGTGTTAGAGTAGTTTAATATTATTATATTATTATTTTGTTACCATTATTTACCAGATATACCCTTCAACCATGGTAAATAAAATAATTATTGAAGTTACTATTCATAATGTCTAAAAATAAAAGGAAAATATTTAAAATTTTTGGAACTCATGATTAAAAAAATTGAATTTATTTTTCCAAATTCAAAACATATAATTTTTAGTAATTAATATTAAATTAATCTTGTTGTCGAAAAAAATAGGTTTTAGTTTAAAACATTACAAAATATTGAAATGTTTTTGCATATGAAATCTATGTAAATTTATTGAAAATGACTTAAATTGTATTAAAAAATAAAAATATATTCTATTTACACTTTAAAACCATTCAATAATATATTTTTACCATATAATTATTTTGATGAAAAAAGTAGATTCTAATTAAAATTTAGCATATTTTCACTATTCATCATAATATAAAAGTTATTAGAAAAATATCAAAAATTTATCCAAAGTAAATTTTTATGCCCTGATACCAAATTAGAAGTTTATAATCGCAAATATAACTTATAAATGTCTCAGAAAATATATTTAAAATGGGTGCGCCATTAAAAGGTTGTAAAAATGCTTTTTAAAAAGAATTACTTCTTTCATCCAAAAAATTGATTTTGTTCGAATATATGTATTGGATGAATGATGATGTAATATAAAATTAAAAATGTGGATAATAAAATTTATAACATCCAATTTATAAAATATTTTCATCATATATCGTTGTTTAGTGAAACTCGGTATTGCATACAACACAAGCTATCGAGGAAGGTCACTCTTGCGTGCAACGCAAGCCATGTCATCGTTGCGTGTAGTGTAAGAATCATTTGGTTTTGTGTATAACATAATCCAAACTTGGTTCATTTATTCATTGAACAAATTCTATACTCAGTGTTGCGTGAAATTAATTCTATCAATAGAATGTAAAATCGTGTGCAACAATATACTATAATAGTGTAGTGTATACTACATGCTAATATGATTTTGTGTATAGAAAAATATAATCTTGTTGTAGCATTAAAAAGAAGACATAAAATAATATATCTCATAAAATCTCTGGGTGATACATTCTACCCCCCTTAAAATGAAATTTCCCCTCAAAATTCATCGAGGATATATATGGTTTACTACATGAATGTTTCATTAAGGGAAACCCACATCGTAAAAAAGAATACTAAAACATCATTTTAAAAATGAAAGTTAGAAGCATAAAATTTACCCTAATTAACTCATAAATGAGTTTCCATATAGAATAACTTAGATTTGAAGTGAAAACAAGGATATGTAAGTGAAATCATACCATCAAGTTATGACTGATAGTGAAATAGAATAAAGATTAAAGAATGTTAACTACCAAAAAGCCATAAATCTGTGATGATTTAGGGGACCATCTGATTCATCAGATGGTAAGGTACTAAGATAAATTTTTTGGTTTTCATGATCCATTCTCTAATGTTGAAGAATTTTGCATGAGAATAATTTATTACTTAATTTCGGTACAATATCACCATTTTTCATGCCATGAATAAATTCAAATTCATCTTTTATTTAAAAAATGAAGTCAAAATTTTCATTATTAAAGTGTTATCAGATCATGTGATATAATGAAAGGTACTTTCATTTGTCTCTTTCACAAAAAGGTTTGCACATGTTATTAAATATATATAAGTCCATCTATGGTGAGATTCATCATATATGGTTCAAAAAAGGACTTATACTCTATTTATCATACTGGTTAATAAAATAAAACAAATAACTACTAATAAGGGACATCCTATAGGCCATTGGTAGGCAATAAAGTTCAATCGCACTTTGGTTGTGGGTTTGATTCCCGCATCCAGGTCTGACGCGACGGGTTGTCGCCTGTACTACGGGTTGTCCTTTTTCTAAAACTATACTATTATAAAAGTCTATAAATAATATAAAAAATGTTCTATCCTTAAAAAATACTATTTAATGTTCAACTTAATCCATTCCAACATTTAGGTTTATCCAAAATACTTCAATCCAATCTCATATTACAATGAAAACAATTACTTGAAAGGTCATATAAAAATCATGTGACTATAATCATTTATCCCCCATATATCATAAGATATATCTTGTTGGTCACATTTCAAACATTTGAATGAATTCATCATGCATTCTCTTGAGTTAGGGAAATAACCTAAATTACTATATATCCTTATTGAAAACATGATAGTTTCCTTATTTGAAAACTTATTCAATATATTCTTTAAGTCCTAAAAATATGTATACTTCATCGGTGACTATATAACCCACATTTCAAAAAACCTCAACCAGAACCAAGGTTACTAATATCGTCCATCATATCTTTATACAAATATCTTTATCTCTACATTATGTTTATATTAATTTTTATCCTTCACTTAATCATGTATTTCTTAATAATATCACCATTTCATTAAATCACATTTCTTATCCTTTATAACTATTCAACATATTCTTAAAAATCATTAGAGAAAAACATAAACCGATAACTCTTATATAATTTACCAGTTGTCATTCATGGATTCAAATACATAAATAATTTAGTCCTTCTACATTAATGGTAGGAGTGGAATAAGTCCTTCTTTTTCTTATAATTAGATCCTTATGGGTGGGAATTATGTTGGGTAATGCCCATGTTTTCCCCAGAATATACATTGAACTCAATGAAAATTCATCACTCTATGACCCTTTTTCAAATAGAGATAACATCTTCCCCTATATTGGAGGTATTCCTCATGGTTATTCTTCCCTTCTTCTTGATATGTATGAATATTAATCTTCTTTCCTCTATGTTCCTCACCCTGGGAACATGCATTAGAGTCCATCTTCCTCTTATTAGATGACATAGTAATACCACTAATGTTGACCTTGTTAATCATATATCAGGATGAATGATTTAGGAAAATCACAAAACCAATCACTATAGTCATTACACAATTTCGTTGCTCATAGTCATTAATTTGTTCATCAGATTCAATGTTTACCCAATTCCTTATGTTTCCATCCATTGACTAAAGCACAAAAAGAATAGTGTGAGAGGAAAAAATTATTTTATGAAAACAACTTAATCAAGTGGATTATATTCAATATCAAACATCTTAGGATTTATTATAGTTTATTCATGATCATTATCCTAATTTTAGGATTGAAACCTATACTTATAATTTACCTTAAGGATATACCTAGACAAACCTTAGAAATATCTCTAGGGATCTCACTAAATATTTTTTCATTCAAGCTTACAAAGGATGACTAATCCTTCACTCTGATACCAACTATAGTGACCCAAGATTAACATACAAGGAAATTACATTACTTTTGTAGAATACATTATACATGACACAAACAAATTCCCAAAGACTGTATTATTTAAGTGTCTATGGAAACTCGAAACATAATCTTCTAATCATGGTGAAATATCATCAACATCTCCCAAAAAGATATTCCCATTTCTCCATTCCTAATACATTTCTTTATTTCTTAGGGAAGAGAAAACATAAAAAGGGTTAGCTAAAATGCATAGTTAGGGTAAATATGGAGAACATAAAACAAACCATAAACATTTGAATGTAAAAACATGAATATAATGTTTAAACATCAAAATCTTGAGCAATGACGTAAATATTTGTAGTACATAGGGAATGTATCATAAAAGAATATTAAACCTGATAGAATAGTATTGGAATAAATCATGTAATTTTGGTAAAAAATTAAGCACATAATATGATTTCCATAGTAGCCAAGGCATTGCTTCTAAGACCATCATAGAGGATGAAGTCCATTATTGAACTGGGTTTACTTGCAGTTCCAACCCTGTATTACTGAGCCAGATTTACATGTCGTTCCAGCCAGGTCATTACATTGAGATATAAATTTTTATCCAATGCATTGGAGGGAGATACAAGTTCCCCCCATCTCATAATGAAATCATTCTTACATGTTCCATAAAAACATAAATCATTCAGCATAACATAACCCATGAATTAAAATGGAATTTTTAAATATCATGCCATCATAACATAATCCATATAAGATAAATAGACTTCATAAACATAATTCCATCAAATCATAGTAATAATAGGGATAGAAACATAAACCTATGTCATCTTAGTGGGATTTTTTTTGATAAAACAATTGAAATTAATTCCTAATGAAAATAACCATTCTTCTTTAAAAATGTTTTCTTTTATCAATATGTTGTGCAATATTAAAAGAAAAAAATTTAGTTGAAAATAAACATGGAATATTATAGAGGAATAATTATAGAAATAATGCATTAAGAAGATGTAAAAACCCATTCATGTTGTATATGTTAAAAAAAATTCTCCTCATACTTTTACCGGAAAGTTAAAAAATACCTCATATGGTCACAAAAGAACGATTTCGTCCATACCATATAGTAAAAGTAAAAAATGGATAAAGAATGAAATTAAAAATATATATAATAATATTAAATATTTTATAAAAACAATTTTATAAAACATGGACATCGATGATAAATATATTCCCTGAAAATACTTACGTATAAACAATATCAGATAAAAATGAGATTGCAAAATTACCCCTACATTAGGTCTGATTTCTCCCATATGTGTCAAAAAATCCTTTATGGTGGGTTTAAACATATTATTAACATGTAAAATAACTATTCTAATATTTATCATATCATATATGATTCCCTTACAACATTATATTACACGTTCATTTGTCAATTCCATGTTAATGAAACATTTTGGGTAATAATTGTATCATTTATCATATGTGTTTCGACTTGTTATTCTTCATATGATTACTTAAATCAGGATTTAATTAATTCAATAATGTTAAAAATGATTTATATATATCTTATATATTCATTAGATATATATATATATATATTTAATTGATAGATAAATAAAATGGATTACACCGTTCATGGAGACGGTAGCCCATACGTACGCATGAACGTTATTTTCGTTTCCTTATTGAATTGGATGGAAGTAAGTAAATGAAATATTTATATACATAAATCCAGTATAATTTTTATTTCATACATTTCATTATAATTTATTAAATATAATTTATAATCATTTCTGAATGGTTAACATGGAGAATTGATCTCATCACGTCGTGTAGACGGTAAGCCGTACTTACGCACGAGTGATGATATCGTTCCAATAATTGTTGAATGGTATTGAAGTGAATGGTGTATAATTTAATAAAATTAGTATCTTGTAAAAATAATCATATATAGTTATTATTTACAACATTATACCCATCCATGTAAGGTGGTGGTGAAAAACAGGTTACACCACGGCGTGGAGACGGTAGGCCGTACGTATGCACGTGCGGTGATTTCATTTTTCAAAGGATGTATAAAAGGTGAAATAGTGATGTTTAATTTTTATAACAATATATATGTATATTCATGATACTGATGTTATTTATTTATAAATAAAAATTTAAATAATAGTATGTATAAGAAGAAATAAATTTGAAAGAATCGGTAGAAGAGATTACCTCTTCCTTGACGTGCCTCCTTTAAATTTATTATTAGGGAAATAGAGTTAGTCATTTGAGAATACCATCACCTCTAGAATGATACTAGCTTAATTGATAGGAGAAATGGTCAGGGGTTGTCCAATATTTAAGGCATAAAATGGATTTTGGAGAAGAGGGAGGAGAAGCCCTTTTATAAGAGAAGAGAGGGGCATTTAATAAATTGCTAAAATATTAATTTATTATAAATACAATTTCTATTTAAATTTATCCAAAACTTATTTAATTATAATATTTTATGATTTTTGGTTCGAATAACCATCTTCTAATAATTATTTGACCTGTTTTTAATATTTTTTATCCTTATATTTTTGGTATTACCCTTATTTTATCATTTTTAATCTTACTGTGATATCAAGTTATTTAGACATTGGGGGTTAATGTAATTACCATATCATGTCAAAAGGCCCAAAAAAAGTTATTTATGATATATTTGGACTTATATGAACCATTTTACTGAATATTTTTTTTAGTAAATTAATATAATTTAATAAACTATTTTATGCTTTAAGTTATGAATTTGCTCAATTCTGGACACTATTCCAACTTGACTTTTTTAAAAAATTCATAACAACCTGATTCCTTCAAAAATAAGGAACTAATATTACAATATCATCTGAAAAAGTTGTGTATGTCATCAAAATAACCAAATTACATTTTATTAATATTTACAAATTCATTTATTCCAATCATTCCTTAATGAGGTAATCAATACATCATAATTGTGTCATAAATAAATATATTTTAATAATGTATAAAAATTATAAATAAAATACCATTATATAGGAAATAATTTTAGACTTCTAATGAATATTTATAGACATATATATAAGTTATATGACCCTATATTTAAATCAATTAATTTAAAGATATATGTGTAGGTTATAATTATCTTTACTTTAAATTAATTATTATAAAATGACATTTTCACATCGAAGTCAATCCATTGGCTCCCAAAATCGAACCTAGGATTTCCGTGGTCAGAGATATCACATATGATATGATTAGGACATGTGTTAGGCTACTTTAATAATATTATAATATTATTTTGTAACCCTTATTTAATAGATTTACCCTTTAACCATGGTAAATAAAATAATTACTCAAGTTACTATTAATAATGTCTAAAAATAAAAAGTACATATTTACCAAATTTGGATCCCCAGATTCCAAATATTGAATCCATTTTCCGATATTCAAAATATAGAAGTTGCAGTAATTAATTTAAAATTAATCCAATTATCGAAAAAATGGGATTTTGTTTAAAATAATGCAAAAGATTGAAATGTTTCTACATTTGAATTCAATGTAAAATTAATGAAAATGAATTAAATTTTCAAAAACTATAAAAATATATTCTTTTTTTACATTAAAACAATTAAATAATATATTTTAACCATATAAATTATTTTGATGAAAAGAGTTGTTTCCAATTAATATATAGCGTATTTTCTCTATTTATGAAAATAAGAAAGTAATCAGAAAAATATAAAAAAATTTATCCAAAATAAATTCATATGTTCATCTTCCAAATAAGAAGTTTTTCTTCTCAAATATAACTTATAAAAGTTTCATAAAGTAAATTTAAAATGGGTGAGCCATCTAAAGGTGGTAAAACGACATTTTTAAAAAAAATACTTCTTTTATTTGAATATTTGATTATGTTATCATATGATATATAAGATGAATGCTAATGTTATATAAAATTAAAAATTTAGTTAATTATATTCATAAAGGATAGTTTATATAATATTTTAATAATATATCAATTTTTAGTGAAACTCGGTATTGCGTACCACGCAAGCTATCAACGAAGGTCACTCTTGTATGTAACGTAATCCTTGTCAGTATTGCGTGTAGTTCAAGCTTCATTGGGTGTTGCATATAACTTAATCCAATATTGGTTCATTTATACATTGAAAAAAATCTATACTTAGTGTTACATGAAATCAATTATATAAAAATAACATCAAATTATGTCAAATAAAAGAGAAGAATATAATTTTATATACTTCAAGCTAATTCTATGTTGTATATATGGAAAGATAATCTTGATGTAGCATAAAACACAGGACATAAAATAATATATCCCATATAGTCTCGGGGTGTTACAGAGCCTATGGTCTCCAAAAGTTGGTGTGGAAAGATTCTAGGATTTTAGAGGCTTAATGGTTCTAGGAAGGGGGATTTGGGGAAAAATTCTGAATTGAATCAATTGGGAATTAGAAATTTTTAATGACATGTCCCTCGCTCACAGTTATCCCACACAGTTTTTGAAAGTGAGAAAAAACCATGCACCTCTCTCTATCTATGAAGATCATACCACATTATTTTCACTGATGATCTTAGTTTCCATGTTCAAGCCATCGAAAATCTTATTTTTGAGAACTCACACGCACCACATAGTTTCATGGGTTGTGGTGAACAATATTCCATAACTATGAACAAATTGGGCACCACATGTCATACGATTTTTTTCCACATTTTCTCTAAAAACAGAATGAAAAAACTAGTGAAAAAATATATACCAAAATAAATATAATATCAACTCAAAATTTTAGATCCATCACACCCTTTTCCCTAGAGAATAATAGATACCCTTAAATATAAATGGGTCCAAGAAGAAAATAAAAATCATTATTTTCACAATTCTTCCCAATATAATGGTGTTTGACCACTAAAATCCAAAACAATGCTTGATCCAAAACCAAAAACCGATACAACTTTACAGCTTGATGATATTTCCAAAAAAAATGAAACTTGAATTAAAAAACCACACCATAAACATAGAAATATTCTTAATTATTTGAACTCGAGAGGTCCGAATGGACTCCCCATCATGTGACTCCCCCCCAAAAGTTGAAACACCTCTAGTTGATCAATCAAGGGAATATAATTCTACCCACTATGTAATCCAAAATTTTAATTCAATAACACATTATACATTTCCAATCAAAACTCACACCATTTATCTAAAATGAAAAAAATGAACTCAATCCACCTCTCGTTAAAAATTTCCACAAACATACTTCAACATACCACTGGGTGAAATCCAACCCCAACCTTTAATCAAGGGAGGAAGTATTAATTAGATAACCCCATACCAGGATACCCACTAACAATACTACACCATAGATTTAATCAGATTGTCATCATGGGGAGGACTAAATAGAATCCCCAAAAATTCAATCAAACTAGCTCCAATTTTTCCCATAAGAAATTCTCAGTGATGACAGTGGTAGGTCTTACTGCCATGAGAACAGACCATCATAATAAATTTTTATAGAACAAAAATAGAAATCTAACATGGTCCAACATCCTATAAAAAAACCAACACAAATAAATAGAATCATTCCCATGGGATCTGGCAAGAGAAAATAACAAAAAAACCAAAAAAAACTAAATTGTTCACCATTTTCTATGGGACACGACATCTTTTTGTAGGTATAGATCAAGTTACAACTAAATGATAAGGATAGAAACACAAATAGTTCTACATGGAGATTCGATAAAATGAGACAATCATGACTCTGTATAACTTGATCTGTACCCATCTAAAAGAAGAACTTGTCATGGAATTCACATAACCTCAAAATGAAACTTCACCGAGATATGGACATTGAAGATTCACAAGCATCTTCCCTTTTCATCTCGAATGAGAAAAAATGAAACCAAGAACACACAAAAGTTTATTCAATTTAAAATGGAGTTGTTTAGAATTTTTGAAAGAAAAACTACTTCCATTAATGTATAAGTCCTAATATTTTTGAACCACATACACATTTTCAGTTTTATGAAATCATGACACCCTTAAACCCTACTAAACATAGACATTACCAATAAAGAATCCTTATAAATAAATAGAGTTTAATCTGAGCCCCAAATAGAACACTAGTTATGTAAATAGAAACAGTGACTTCTTATGACCAGACATGCCGCACTTATGAAAAAAAGTCCCTATCTTAGAGGAAACCCAATATTGATCAAATGGGATTTTAATACCATTTCTAGAACCAATGTTACCAAAATTATTTCCACTCTCCTCATTGGAATTCCCTTTACAACTTTCTGATAGGACTTTCAATAATAATAGGGAAAAGTTTCAGTTTTGCAAACACATGAAAATCAAGAAAACTATGATTTTTTTATAATCTAGTCGCACCCTCTCATACACTAAGAGAAAAGTTTGATGGTAACAAAATACAATGGAATTCATCTTCTAATATTCAAGAATAAATTCCACATGATGAACAAATTGAGGTTCTTCAAATTGTAAACTGCCCCTCGCTACACTAAAATGACCATCAAAACATTATCAGGGAATGAACATCGCAACAAAGGAATCCAAAGACCAAATAAAACTATTAAATTAGCGAAAAATCACTAAAAAATCCCAATCACAGAAAGGGAACAATATTAATGATTTATTAGAACGTTTCTCAAATGAACCCACTATCTATTATTTTCGAAACTAAGTCATCAAAAGGAACTCAAACAATAAACACAATACAAATTTTATGGGTTAACAAACTCATAATAGGAAATTAGTTACATTTATAAATCATAAGAAGACACACCAAAAAATTTATTGTTATTAAAAATTCACATTTTTTTTGTAAAATTAATTTTGAAATGAAATCACACTTGGTGGATTTCACACTCACCATTAGTATCCCATAGATTATCACACATGCATGTTTTCATGGAAAACAATTACCCAGCATATCATGTCATTAATCATCCACATGTATATATGCATGAGATAATTCATAGAGACATTAATGGTCAAAAAAACATTTAAACTTTTGAAGACAAAACATTCAACCCACGCATTCAACTTGTCAAAATAATTAAAATTTTAAAAACTCATAAAACATTAGAAAAGTTTACTAATGACCAAATTGAAATCCATTTCAATTTACACACATCATTCTAAGACATTTCATATTTTCCCATAATAAAATCCCATCGATCGTATCCGAAAAATCTAGTTCATCTATTTCAAAATGTTTTTGACAAATCCTTTAACCCTATTTAAAAAATAATTTCAAATACATAATTCAAATAAGTCATGTTTTCAATAATAATTTTAAAAAACCATATGTTTTAATTATTAAAATCCAGTTCTCAATGAGCTCATCATTCATTTATTCAAAAATAATTTTATGAATATCCATATTTCCAAATATTCCATCAAATTGGTTCTGAAAATTTGTTTTACATATTCCCAAGAAAAATAAACTTCCTATTTAATATCAGGTTCTTCAAAATTATGAAATAACGTTTTCAAAATATTGATTAGAATCTAAAAATATATGATACTATTTACGAAAGGAAACTAGTGTTGGTGGATGACTTGGTAATATGGTTGATGTCTATATGAAAACTAGACCACCATAACAGTGGGTGTTATATTTCCATGTTCTTAGATCCACATGGATTTCTAGACCTTTTATCCTCACAACGTCTGTTAGCCTAACTCTCCTTTCATTTTTAAGCACAGAACAACCTACAAGAACTAATGAAACTAGAATAAACTAGTCTTCCCCTAGAAACACTAATCATATCATGATGTGTACAGGATAGGAACCCTACTAATAATAAGAATATAAAATCTAGATAATTCTAGATCTGTTATACCCAAATTCTACCCAAAATAATGTTTCCCAAAAAGGGTGTGACTTGCTCTGATACAAATTTTTTATGAACCAAAGAGGGGTTCCATTTAACATGACGACTGAACCAGTATGTGGAATAGCCTGAAGTGTGTTCTCGATCATTGCGGGCTGGCAACTAGTTCCCACGTATCAAAAAAATACTTGGTAATGATTTTACCAAATCATATTTTAATGAACGACTCACACAAATAAAAATCACAATATTGAATAATCACATCCTATCATGGCATTAAAAAATCAGATTCAATATTTAAAAATTTATCCCAAACCCATGATACAACAATAAAATGGAAAATTAAATAACCAAAATATCACCATATGATGGGAGGTTTGTAAACCTCAAGCCACCACCACCAATCCTGCATGAGAGGAACTATAGAAACATAGATCCCCCCACCAAACACCTTCCCTTTACATGATTCATACAAACAAAGTCTACATACACCCAAAGGTGTATGTACGGATTGATCCAAATCCCAATAGGATGTCACCCAAAAATTAGGATTACATTCTATAACATCTAAATTAAATTTAACATTCACATTTATGTAAAATCCATTGAAACATTTTGAAGAAACCATTTTAAATAAAAATCATTATTAGTATAACACTTTTAAGGGAAAAAGTTTTGAAGGTAACATTTCAATGGAATCATTTATAGAGACAACATTTCTTTATGATAAAATTTCCTCAAGGTCACCATATACCAATTGATGGTAATAAATTTCATAAGTCTAATGAGAGAAACATTGGTAAAGTATTAGGTTTAATGTATCTCATCTAGAACACTATAACCACTTACCTAGTTGAGAATGGGATATATAAACCATGAAATACAACATTATTCTGAATGATCCAATAGTATTAGAGAACCTAATGGCCCAGGGGTCTCCAATAATCATCATTTTTAGATAGCATTGTAATCATTAGTTTAGCTAAGTGAAAATAGTAATTTTACTCTTCCAAATTACTAGTGTAATAGATCTAATCATCACACCTAAATACACAGGATTCCCTTATAATCAAATTCTCATTTCACATGCCACGTAAACATAAAATTCACAAACACTTTCCACGACCCACAGGAACACATGGAAAATGAAAATTTCTATAATGAATCCCACATTCCATTTTTATAACACCAAATCTGTTTTGAAGAACACATTTTAACAACACATTCATGCTTTATAAATCCCTTTTTAGTAAAAAATATTAGACAATTAATCAAAGAAATTTTCATGGGCCAACTCCTTTCCAAATACTCCCATCATAAAAATTAATTTTTCATCATTCTTTATACCATATACACAATTCAAAATTTAAATTTAAAGGTGTAAAACAAAAACAAACACTCAAAAATAGTTCTTTTTATCTACAAAACCTACTCTCATCACATCCGCACCTCAAGTGTCTCTGAAGAGAAAATTTTCACCATTCACATAATTATAAAGACACATTTATGAAACATCACAACAAAGAACAGACAAAAGATCATCATTTTCCTTTTAAAATCCTATTTTAATTACTTATTCATGTAAAACACTTCCAATATAAATTTCTCACCACATAATAACTTCCTAGAACTCACATATAAAGAAAAACATGAATGTTAAAATAATCCAAAAAAATTATGTCACGTAACCCCTACCTCATGTGTAATTACTTTTGAAAATGGTGTGAAACCTCAAAGGAAACACCAAAAACCTGAGAAAATAATGATTGAACTAGAAATATCAATATTGGACACAAATAATCAATATTCAAACTTCAAATACCATCTCACCCCACATGAGATATGAAACACAAATGAGGAGGGATATAAACTCCAGAAATTATGGGGAATCATGAAGATAAACCCCATACAAGAAGGTATATTGATGAAAACCCATCAAATCCACAAAAAAATGGAGTCCAAGGGATCCAAGAGGTGGATAGGGAGGCACCTAGGGCTGGAGAGGCTGAATTGATCGAGGAAGGGGGGATTTGGGGGCTAAATCCTATAATGACACTTATGGGATTTTTGAATTTTTTTTAATGATTAGGAAATCACACATGATTGGACCTCATGGTTCGTGAAACCGTCCAAAGACCATGTTCACCTCTATATCTAATACGCACGTACTAAATGATTATCCTACATGGCCTAACTATTTGTGCGCAACCCATATAGAAGCTTTTATTTGAAAAACCCAACCTACCACAATGTTACCGGGGTTGGGGTGCACTATTTCCCCTAACTATGCGCCAATCATGAGAGACAAGTGGTATTGCCCAATTTCCATTATTACCCAAAACAAAAATAAAAATAAAGGGTAGAAAGATAGAAAAAAATAGAATATTACCTCAAAAATTCATACCCACTACACTCTGTTCCCAAGAATAAAACTAAAACCCTTAAATGAACCATTTCTAGTAATGAAATAAAAAACCGAAGTTTGAATGTTATGGTTTTAGTTACATTATTTATTTTCATGTCATGAATATTGAATTGAATCCATGAATGGTTTTGTAGGAATAATAATTGGGTAATAGTAGGGTATTTAATATTGACAAAAAATATTTTATATTGAGTCCTTTTATAAAAATTGTATGATTGGTATTATATAAATGGTTTCAAAATTCATTGGAAAATGTTTAAGAGGAATACAATATTTAATTGGTAAAGAAATTATCTCAAATATATGTTTAAATAGAATGTGTGAGGATATTCATTAACTTGGTTTGTTAAATACATAATATCTTGAAATTTTCATTTTCTATATTAGAAATACTTTTTTTGTGTTGTTATATCATGTTTTTTTATATACAAAAAATGTGGAATATCATAAATGTGTTGTAACTCTTTTAAAATAATTAAAATTACAGAACACAAGAACTTCTATTTCTAATCCATTTATAAGAAAGAGATATTTCATAAAAGACTAATAAGGTTGCAGAAGAAGTCTGTTGATCATATAAGTAGTTGAAAATAGTTTAATGTCGTATATTAAATAAATTTGACATTAAATATATAATTAATACCACTATTATTATTTTATATATTCCCACTACTTTAAATTATTTCGATAACCTTATACACCATTGAATTATCCACGATCTATATATTTCAGATTGTTTACATCATAAGGATTTTCTATTTCTCTTTCTTTATTATTTCAAGATTTTGGGATTCTGAATTACCATTAATAGATTATTTCTATCCATTTTTTTATAATTAAATAAATTTTTATATGAAATTTTTATTTCTATACTACTTTCCTCCTCATATATATCATTTAAATATTCAATTCTTTAACTAATATACTAAAATGGTAAACATCCATTACCATCCTTTAATTATACATATCTTGTTTCATTGGAAAAAAATATTTTTTGACAACATTTCATTTGATATAAATAATATTTATATCCATGTCCATGATGATCTAAATATTCAGTCATTAAACTTTATGTTCAACGTACTTCTACACAAAAAACTATACATTATAGAAATGTATTCACACTTGTGATTTTCATCTAAATATATTTTTCACTCCCCCAACCGGCTCCTTCATTATATGTATTTGAGACCATGAAAATTGTACATCAAATACAGTTATCTTTCAATCATAGTTATTTTAATCCATTGAACTATTTATTAAAACCATGTTCCCCCTCATGAAAGCACATGTTATGTTTGTGTATGAATATTCCTTGATAGAACACAATATGTTCCAAAGTATTCTCCCTGTATGTCACATTTTTGTCGTGATCATGATTCTTCTAGATGAAATCCTATGTCATATAAATAAACATAAATGTAATTTTATGATTTCAACTGTATTTTTAATGACGTGTTATGTATTTATATACACTATCAACCAGATATGATATATAGGCAATTATCATAGGGATATCTTCACCACCACATCACCAAATTTGGTGATGTTTCTTAGAAATATTTATTAATTTATGAGTGTGGAATATCCTAGAACATGGAAAAATTGTATTCTTTATCACATTATGTTTGATAGGCCGTTACTATCTTTGTTATTCAATCTATCATTGAGGAAATCATTACTCGATTATTATGTTCTCAAGGAATGTGGTGTAGTGACATTAATAATTCACATTTTTATCTTTCACCAAGATTGAATGACATCTTCTACATTCACATATTATGATATCAATACCAAAAATACATACCAATTCATATGATATATGTTCAATAGCATGATTATTATATACCGTGATTGATTCCATACATAAATATTTTTACAACAATGTTTTATATATATGGTATCTTAAAATAGTTTTAAATTTTCTTTGTTCATGTAATATATAACATGAACTAGATATATAACTATCGTATGTTGTTGTTCTATGTAATATTATAGATTTTACAGAATCATAACAAACCCAAAGGCAAGATCATAGAATCTGAGTATCTTTCCTATAGTTATAAAATTTATTCCTTAATCTACGATTATTATTAAGTGGTTCACCATTAGTATAATTCTTTTATCATTTTTAACAATGATAATGAATTTAACATCCCCGAATCTATTATGTGAATACATGGTTCAATGATATTTCTCCCAATAATAAAATGTTTAATGTTACATATTCATATTCACCTGTTGCTAAAAAATGAATATTGATTTTTTAAAACTAATTCACAATATAATTCATTTTTCTAACTCTAAACCTTGACATATATAAGTGTTAATTTATGTTATTCAACATGTTATATTCAAACAGTTCAAAAAAATAAATAAAAAACATAGTGGATTCATGTATTTTTTTTAATTTCATCTCATAATTTTCAAGGCAACATAATTATTGTTCACGATTATCTACATTCCAAATTCTAACGACTTATTTTATATATTATATTATAAATGGATGGATGTGATCCTATTACCCATTGAATGTTAATTAAATCCCACCATCTTATTCAAGCATCTCACTTATGATATTATAATCCCTCCATGTTTCATCATGATGTGGTTTTTGAATGGTTACAGGTGAATCTATTTTGGATTATTTTTTAGATCTTCACCCAAGAACATATGATGTCCCTATAGATGGATTGATTTATTAATTATTTTAATAAATTATAATTATCATCTCCTTTCATGAAATCCATAATTTAATGTACATATATAATAATAGCATCAGGAATTGAATATACTTTAATATTTTAACTATCTTAAGACTCTATTAATATCCCATTCCTTTTTTGTTCCATTTAGATCATAAACCGATCATTAAATAACATTTATTATTTCTCTATATTCCAAACACATCACTTGTATATCTTCAATTTTATGTTCCTGAATCATGACGTATAATAAATCCCAGATATATACTTAATTTGATTGCTATATTAGAACATAAATATTTTATTATTATTCACTTATATCTCTCCAAAAATCTGATAATCCTTATAGTGAAACAAAGATCCCATGAATAAAATTTTAGTTGATTCCATATTAACAATACGATGCAAAAACATAATATTTCATATAATAGTTACATACCATGTATCACATATCTTTCACCCATACATAGAATATAATATAACACATTAATTATTATCTGTTAGTACATAAACCACCTCACAAACACTAATGACATTGTCTCTAACTTAGATAACATCTAAATTACTATTACTAATCATGAATAATTATCTATTAAATATTATCAAAATATCATCAACCAGTAGATGATAGAGTAAATTATTGTTCACTATACTAAAACATTTTAATAAATATTTTTTGTACTACAATGTATTAATTTCAATATCTACTTTACTATCAAGAATTGATCAGAAAAATACACTCCCTATTTTGAAACATTGCAAAAATTACATTTAACCATTAAAAAAAGTTTATAAAATTCATCTTAACCCCACTAAATTATTTTAAAACATTATTTCAAACTTTAAACATTATTAATCAACATTAACATCGATCTAAAATATATTTATTGTATTATATTAGTGACTCTCTGATCCTTTAAAAATCACCACATAAACATTCTATGATTTCATTTGTAAAACATATTCTTATTTGGAATAATTTATTTTCCTTCTATTGATTTAGGTTTATATGCTAATGTAGATGTCTATTCTAATGATGATAATGACGAAAATGGTCTTAGAATAGGTTATAATGATGTTGGTGTTTCTACAGGATATGATGATGAATTTGAGGGTTATTTTGATAATAATATTAAGGTATATTTAATATGTAAATTTTATTTTTGGTTCATTAATTGAATTTTATTATATTGTTTTTCATTATTATGATGATATTGATATTGATGTTTTATATTTTAAATCTTATAGATAGTTTTAATTCTTGTGACATATATTTTAATCTTTTTGAGTTCTGTAGTAATTCTAAAGGATGTATTTTTTCTATTATTGTAGGAAGATTGGGGGTGTGATTTCTGCTGTAAGATGTAGTAGATGCAGTAGTTGGTGGGGGTTTTAATATAGTTGGTTATGATTTTTTTTATTTGGAAGAGAGTTTCATTATTTAAATCAAGGATGTAGCTTCCAAATTCTATTTTTTGATAATGTTAGTATCCAATTTCTATGGTTAGTAACCATGGATGTGGGGTTAAATTACCATAGTTTTATCCATGATATTAGGGACCAATATCCATGGTTTTACTATGAATGAAGATAAAAATTTCAATGGATAGAACCATGGATATAGAATAAAATATCAATGGGTTTAACCATGATATTAGACATTACATTCTATTGTTAATCATTTTCTAAACATGTCCTACCACCATGATTCAAGCTATGTCTAGACATGGCCTACATCAACAGTTTAAACACGAATGTTGAAAATCCAAAATATAATGGCATTAACATCGAAAATTAGAGAAACTTTGGCTATAAAATATTGTCAGGGTTTACTTTCCTACTGAGATGGTTCCAATCTGTGGTAGTAAACAAATTCTTGTAGTTTTGGATACATGTACATGACACCACAACATTTATCAAAGTCATAATTATTTATTTATTAATTCTTAATAAAAAATTGATGCATAAATGAACTATTCCCCCATTATATACGAGATTTCATATGTCCTCATTGATTTCAAAAAGTCACATTTCTTTTATTAGGTACATTTCATCCATATCGCAGAAAGAATTTCAATTTTTCATAATTAAATAAATCGTCAAAATAATTTTACCTATAAAAAAATTAATACATTGGAAAATATTAATATATTATATATTAATCCTTCAAAAATACCATACATAAATATTATTAATTTAAAACAACTACTGTAAATATATCAATACTATTTATTTCAAAAGTCAAGAGTGTTATTTGAAACAACATACATTATCCAATTAAAACCCATAATTATCAATGGAAACCACTTATATATGATGGATACCCCTTTTAATTACTGGATGGATACAAGAGGGTTTATAAATAATATTAACATAGAATCCCACAGTATAAAATTCATCCAATATAAACTCAAAGTCACCAAACAATTATTTATTTGAATCATATGTGTAAATAAATATGAAAAATTCAAGGAGACAAATGGTAGGCTCATTATTAATGATTGTAATTAGAAAGAAGGTGATATATGTAACAACCAATAATTCTTTTAATGAAATTTCCTTTCTTATAATTATTTCATATACTATAAGTCCCGTAAAATCCTATAGACAATGCATTAAAAGGTTATAAATGAATAATTAATTAAATTGGAGGTATTTCTAGAAATTGAGAAACATATTCAAATGGAATAGAAACATTTTCTTTGCAAAATTAATGTAACCATTATGAATAGTAAACAAACAAAATGAATGGTAACACCACCAATGAAAGTATTAATAAAATTTAGTTATCATATATATGAAAATATGATATCATTATATCAAACGTTATGTAAATTAATGTTTTAAACATTATAAATTATGTGTTGGTATTTTAATAAGTTTTAAATATTTATTTACAATTGAATAATAAATATAATGGTTTTACCAAAAATTTAATTTCATTATATACATTCTAAAATTAATATTTTTTCATTATGATTATAAGATTATATTCTAATAACTTGTTTTTTTTGAATGTGTCATAAAATCATTTACAATATTAAAATCGTTATTTTTTGTAAATGGTTATTTTATTTAAAAATTAAATTTCAAATATTGAGAAAATTATTTTCATAAATATTCTCCATTTTTTAATTCTAAATATCAACAAAATTTTAGGTTTAATTTTTTGTTTTTTTGTAAAATAATTGATTTTTTTGTCGATATTGAAATACAATAATTTACAGTTTTTAAATTACAATATAATTACATAAATTAAAAATATCATGCATGATGTAAGTAAATATTATCAAATTCTCTTTGTCTCGTTGGTTTATTTATTAATGGGAATAATAATTTTTCATTTCAATGAGCCAAAACAATAATGTAACGTGTTATATAATCAAAAAACACCCCTTCTACTATATATACAGCCAATCATTGCCTCTAATCCACACATGTTCTAAGCATTGATTCTTATCAAATTTATATTCAATACACTCCAAAACCTATCTTTCATGTCCCAATCCCTTTGGTATCAAAAAAAGACAAATCCCTTTTCCATAAGGAGGTTCTCAAGGAGAAGAAGTTCAAGAGGTAAACCCCTATTTTGTTTCCTTTTAATTTCATTTATAATTCCTTTCTTATCTTATCCTCATCTCCCTATCCAAAACTAACATGATATATCCTGTATCATTTATATTGTTTATTGTTATTGTGTTTCTAGAATAATCTCCCATAAATTCCTTTCCCTCTTGTTTTTGAATAAATAGAAACATCATGTGTGATGTGTTGATTTATCACATTTAATTATTAATAGTTTTTATTTTACATTAAATCCTTGAAATATGGTCATAAAACCATTACGTAGGGTTTAAAAAATTATGATTTATTAATTATATCTTATTTAATGTTATATAACTAACCTATATTTATAATATTAAATAATAAAATAAAGCTACCTTGTTATGATTGCAAAGGAACTGAAATAATCTAAACGAGCAACACTGTTGTCTTGTCCAATAATTCATCCACACACCTTATAACCAAATGAATTATAAAATAATTTTATCATATTAATTATAATTAATAATATATAATTTAAATTATGGATAACTATTCTTCATTTAATATGAACTTCTATACTCTTATACATGTGAACCAATTCTGAAAACCAAGAAAATGAACTCACCTAAAATATGGAATTGAAGTCTATAAGTCATCTAAAAATATATAAATGAACATAATATAATTATAATAAATAAAATTCTTGTATAAAAGGTTTTAGATTAATTAATTAATTAATTTGTTTTATTATTTATGACATTTTTATCAAGTGTAGAACAATTTATTAAATATTGTATGTGATTCTCCCTGAACCTTCAATTTTCACTCGGTTTACGGGTTTTCTCTCTCAGTTCCAATGTAACTCTTCATTCATTTCCTATAATTATTGTACATGATATATATATGTTCCATAATCATGTATCCAAGTCAGTGAATCATTATTTTTTAGGGATATACATGTTCTAAAATCCGCCCTTCTAATTTTTCCTATTAAGAAAGCTCGATTAAACGGGACATCCCAATTTCATACCCATTTTCAATTCAACTCCATAATCAGTTTTAATCCTCTATTACTTTTAAAAAATAAATCATTTTATCATGGAAAATATCATGGTTCATTTCTAGTTTTATATAAAATATTTAGCCTTTTATGATTTTAATTCTCTTTAATATTTTCATAAAACTACACTAAATTGTTTTATATCTAAAGTTTATATAACAATCATTACATATGTTTTCAATTCATCTTGAAATTACTTATCAGGATCTATGAATTTTTTCCCTTATAAATGTCCATGTATTATTTAAATCCGTTATTTCATAGAGACATTTATAATACACCCATTTAATATTTATTATGTCATGATTATTATAACCATTTATTTACTTCTGTAACCATTGTGTTTATTTTTCAAGCGGCATGTATATTCAAAAACAAATTATGATGGGTACACCTTGAGAGTGATCCAATTCACTGAGTAATTTCTATTATAATTGGACATGATGTACAATGGACTTGGTGGTTATCATTATCTCATGCTCTATATACAATGATATTGGTGGTTGGACTTGGCTCGTTCTCCGTGTCCAATAGTGTTGGTAGTTCGCCTTGACTTTTCTCCTCTATGTGAAATGTACCCTGACTGATGTTTATGTAATGATTAGTGGGCTCGTTAGCTTATCAATTTTTTCATGTATTCCCCAGGTATCCTATAAAAATGTAAGGGATATAAAGAAGTTATGAGCTATTTATGTAGATTAAATAAAATATTTTTTTGGGTTTCATGTTGTTTAATTATGTATATAATTGTACAAATTCACTATAATTTAAGATTCATGGTTTGTATTTTATGGATATTTATGATTAAAATATTTTAATAATATCTATAAAAGGCTTGGGTTATGATAATATCCACCAAAAAGTCAAACAAATAAAGAAGGGGGGATGTGTCTCATGTATAATTGGTGTTAGGGGAGAATGCTGGAAAAATCAGAGGGCTATATTCTTTAATATAAATATAATAAAAGGGTAAATTTCACATTTATATGGTATAATTAAGATCAGATGGTTTAACAAACCATGCAAAGACATTTAGTGTCAACAAAAGATTAATTGGGAGTCTCAGAGTTCAGAAAAATACTAAATGAAATCACTCCACAAAATATACAAGTTATGATGTATAAGAAATGAAATATGGGGAAACATATCACATATTGGGGACCCTTTCTTCCATGTCTCATTATTATAATTTCCATGATTTTATGACACTCAAAACAACAAAATCAATTTTCCACACATCACTTTCTCATGAGAGTTGATAATTCAAATAAGTTTCTTATTCATTGAAGCATCTCCCTATATCTAAGGTTCATTAAAAATAAAAACCTACGAAAGATAAAGGTTATACATATTCATCCAATGGCATGAAGTCCTTCATTTTTTTATTGGTTTTGATAATCCACATTTCAAGGGGTGAGGTGGAACCATTACTAGGCTCGTAGGTGTAAGTATTACATGTCCTGTAGGACATAGAGGAATTCATTGCCTGTGGACTTCAAACATCTCATATAAGCCAGGCCAACTACATGGAACTTCTCCTCCCTAATATCATCATTGTGAAATCAGTTCTCCCCCTTCGCATGGCTGTTCGGCTAGGCTTTCCCATACATGCATAGAATTGTGTTGATGGAAGGTGCCATACCCTCTCATTCTTGTAATCCGTTTAGCTTCGGCTATGGTGAAATCTCCTTTCATCTCCTCCTTCTGAGGTTTTTTCAATTGTAGGTTGTCTGGTTTTCATCTTCACTGAAGGTTGATCAAAGGCCTTATGGTTGCCTGAAGGTCTTACTGACCAGAAGGCCTGGGAGGCCCAAAGTCATTAAAGTACTTAGGGACCAAATCGGTGGCCCGAAGTCCCAAACGGGGGAAATATTCCGAACTGCTACAGTGCCAAACAGTGCACGCTATAGTTCCCACTATAGTAACTACTATAGTTTTTCACATTCCATGCTACAGTACCTAGTATAGTACAACTACAGTTCCTTTTACTGTACTGCTACAGTACCCCGGAAATTAACCTCCACCTGGATTGGATCCAGGGTCTCATGGGTGCATTTAAGGAGTCCTCACCAAATGGGTTGAGGGTCATGTTCTAGGTTATACATATTCATTTGTGTTTCTTTGAACATATTATGGAGTGTTTTCAACTGAGGAAGAAATTCATTTTTTACAAAATAGTCTTAATCCTCTCAATTATTGAAAGTTTCCTACACAACATGGTGAAATGTATCTACACTTCCCATGTAATGGATTAACCAACCATGTTGAAAACCATAATACACATGGAATTTGAGTGTGTACTATAATGAATGTAACTGAAGATTCATATAATAATTTTGGTGACTCAATCCCAGAGAAATAATTTTCTACTAGTTAGAATATTTTATGTTTCTTTTACAGTGATCAAACATACATGGTATGTTTCTCTTCCCTCTTTAAAATTAAGAGGAGATAGACAAGTTCAACCTCATATGTAATACAGGGTCTATATCATGATAAAAATGTATTGAATGTTATTGCAAAAAAAAAATCAATTCCCAAATGTCTTTCCATAGAAGATTTGAATTCTAAGTAATAGAAACATATAAGATCCTTTAAAACATGGATCTCTCACTCTATATAGCCATTTTTTATTATGTGGTAGGATGTTCATTGCATCACATTTGTTCTCATCACATGTTGGGTTCCCATATAGAATGAAGAGGTAAAACATCACCCTATATCTAGAGTTATATATAAATGATATTATTTATTTTTAAAACATCTTACTCACACAAAACTATTGAATTGATAACGAGACAAAAAACATTTCCGATGATTGAAAATTCCCTTGGAAGGTGTATAATAGACATCGAAGGGATGAAAAAATTTAAATTTGACCCCCAATGTGATGAATCAATTCCTCTTCATCATTTTCCTATTAAATGGGTTGATAAAGTGATGATGTGAACCTAAAACTTATAGGTACATATCCAACATCTACTCTCTCACCTACAAATACATTCATGCAAGGATTCCAAAAAAAATTATTCCATTCCTATACAACTTTAATTATAGAGAATTTAGTTTCATTCTAAAATCCATATCAACCATTCTCCATTTTATGGAATGTAGATGATATCAATGAAAATATTCTAGCGATAATCAAACTAGTTACTTTTTTGAGCGTCACAATTTTTATAGAGAAAATATATAAATTAATATCATATAATTTTAATAGACCATGAAAATTACCATAATGATATAATGTGTCCATCAATTCAAGGAATGCATAATCATAGAGAGATATGGGATTGATATTTTATCTTGAGTATTGACTACTCTAACAGTATCTTGTCTGATTTAAATTCTCTATTTGGAAACTGATTTCCAAAAGTAATTCTATTATCAAATCCAGAAATAATATTTTCATCCCTGGTAAAAAAGGAAATTCTTAGAGGGGGTTCTGAAAAACAACCCTTATACGTTGATTGAGTTGCTCCTCAAACATTGAGAACACAAGGTTCTTGAAAAAGGATATACCTAAATATTAGTTTTACCTTGGAAACATTGATTTAATCATCTCTAAGTTAATGATGTCCTAATTATATATCAATTTTTTTAAAACCATTTCTCCCAGTAAATAGTTTAAAATATCATCACTATGAGACGGTGGATAATTATTATAAATCATCAATCTAATCAACTCCCACTAATGAGTATATAAAGAATTAGAAAATCCCATGACAGATCCCCTTAAATGAAATAACTAACCAAAGAAGGAAATCTAAATCCTTTATCTCAATTATTATTTAGTGGTTTTGAATTATCCTTTATATATTACATGAGGAGAATATAATTTAAAAACAATGAATATATCGATAAAAATAAGTGAGTTGGAAACGCTATAATTTTAAAATTTAATCACCATAGATGTTTTAATATGTACGGTACATCTCACTATCATCAACATTGTCTCAAACTCTATGGGATCAGACTCCACTATATTTCACTACTCAGTTTAAATTTTATACTATGTTCTAATGTTGAGTAGGGGTTCATGCCTATATATAATATTTCGATAATATAAACCGATCCTAGATCCACGTAACTAAGATTATGGTAATTCTAATCAATAGGTATCTATGGGGAAAATAAACACCATAGGTTACAATGATCCCACACCACTTAAGGGATATATGTTGATGAATTACAAAATCTTGGGAAATGGCATAATTTTTTTAAATTTAGATTTAGGGGAATCCTTAAAAGAGGACCTCATATGAAAATACATTGCACAGTGATAATAGATATTATATCACAAACCTAAATCCATTGATTATGTGAACTTATATGGGTGTCCCAAAACACTTCTACAAACCTTTATCATCTCATCTTGATTTCACTTCTTCTTGAAAGGGTCTCTTACACTCCCTCCAGAAAGAGGAAGCACAATAATCATCATTGATATCATTTATTGATAAATATCTTCCACTACGTTATTATCATAAAACATTAATATATATTGGGATTTTAAAGAGAAATAAATAATATAGAATACAGTGATAAATACCCATTTCATAACTATGGTCCTTAAATTTTTCATTTGGAATGTTCTCTGGTACAAAATGAACATGCATAAAAAATTTACCTATATTATTCATAATTATCTTTTCCAATTATTGAATACTAAAAATTTAATAAGACATTGTCAATGTTTTACTAAATCCCTTTGGATGATTCTATTTTTAATGGTTGTTGAAAAGGTAATGAAATAACATGTATCATAGAATTTAATTGAATTTTAGTGGGGATATGTTATATTCATCAAGACTACTCAAAACCATGGAGGTTATTCTACAAAAACATACCCAACTAGGACTAGGGAATCCAAGATGAATTGAACCTCTCTATATGGTAATATTCATTAATATCCATGGGAACTATATGGGCATGGTTTCCATGGTGGAAATAGAAATTTTAGGAAGCACACAGATGGGTCATCTTATGTAGGATGCAACAAACTGCACTACTGGTGGGGTGTCATGGAGAATGTAGTCCAAGACGCTATCATGTTCATTGATGAGGATGAGATCAGACATTGATAATCACTTATAGATGGTCTGGGTAATTGGTTAACAAATTTTTTGTGATACATTTAGATGGATATCCAATGCATCACTAATATATTTCAGCACATGCCATTTCGTAGGTCACTACAATGTAGTGTGATGAAAGAATTTTTTTGGAACCTCTATAATTTTAGAGGAAACCAAGTCATATCATGTATGGATATATTAGATGAAGGATGTGTTGGGTATTTATAAATTATAATGTGGTATTCATGACATATATGCATGAAAGGTATATTTGGGTGTCTCTAAATTTTTTGGGATTTCCACACCGTAGCCCTTACATGGGATATGGAGTTCATGAAATAGGAATAAGTGATGTCTCGAGATTACAAAACCTCTTTAGAGATACACTATATAAATATATATCATTCCATAGGTCATACCATGTGATAAGATTGTATTCCACATGGTTATGTAGTCTATAAGAGAAGCTAAGAGGAGTTCTTTTCTTTGGGGGAAGCTGATATATTCAATCATAAGTCTCTAAAAAATAAGGTTATTGACTATGGAATAGAATTAATGATGAGTCAAAAAATTATGTCATAGTAATTCTGTCCATTCAATAAACAGTGAAAAATATAACGATTTATATCATAGTGCATCATACCAAGCAACAGATATGGAGTTTGTAGAGTGGTGATAGTTTATGATAGGGGAGTTATGAGTTACCCCCAAATGGGTAATTCAATATTTATAGTGATTAATGAGCCTAGTAAACATAGGGTAGTCATGAGAACACTATGAAATTAGAATAACAAATCTTAAACCTTTGATTGAAATCAAAATATTAACATTGGATACTTTGAAATTATTGGGATTTATACACATAAAAACTCACATAAAGTGTATACGAGTTTCTTAGAGAAGATATCCAAATGTCTTATTCCAGATATCATTAAGAATGATAGAGGTTCAGGAAGGTGTTTATAATTAGTCACATCCTTGTAACATCCCGACCATTATCAAGTACAAACCTATTTTAATTTATTGTTGTCTAATTCTTTAAGCGGCCTGAGGTGTGAATCTACACACCTTGCTGCGGGTCCAGACATGAGTTTTAATTATTTTAAATAATTACAGACTTTTTATGAAAAATTTCATGTCTATATTTAGCATGGTGTTCGAGATTAAAATTATTAATTAATGGTTGAAAAAGAATAATAAGATATTTAAAGAATATTTAAATTAAATAAATAAAGTATAAAAATAAATTTTGAAAAAAATATAAAGTGGGTTACAGGAAAAATAAAAATAATAAAAATTGGATATTTTAATTTTTAATTATTTTTATCATTTTTCCTTTATATCCTTTTATTATATTTTATTTTTCTATTATTTTCCCTATTTATATTTCTTTTATTTTTCTTTTATTTTTCATTGATTTTCTTTTTCTTTATTTTTTCCCTATCCTCTCTTCCACTCCTCATTTTCACGTTGCACCACCTCTCCCCTAGGTGGCACACCCCTCTCCTCCTAGTTCGAAAGACTGTAGCTCTTCCATCCATCTTCTTATTACATTGTCGTTAAGTGTGAAGTAAACCTTATGGAAAATCTAACCTTGTGAAATTGTAATTGTATGTTTTCGTTTAGTATCCTGGGTGTAGTTTGCCGTGGAATATTTTTATCTTATTTTGGGGTTTTTATACAATGCTTCATTTTCTTCCGTTTTAGTTCAAATCAAAGCCTACTGTGGATTTTAGAGTCAACTACAACTACATGGTTGGGTTCTTACTCACTTTCCCTCCGTTTCATTGTGGTTTATAAACACGCACCATTGTGCCCTTACTTGGTGCTACCGACATTGTGAAATTTCACCCAATTTCATCAATTTAGTTGATCACCAAATTATTGCAACCTTAGTTATCAATATTTAATTTATTTTAGTATTTTCATCACAGTTAGACACCACTTTGAGTGTGCTAACCTGATCAGTATTTTTTTCCCTTAGCCGAGTTTATAGATTAATTAATTGTAGGTATTGTGCAGCCCCCTTTTATTGTAGATAATTAAATAAATAGTGCCATTAAATACAAACTTTGAATTGTATGATCATTAGTAATTGTTATTGCTAAACTTTTTATCTATTTAAAATGTTCATTATCTACTTATGTGGATATGGTATATTTCCTTGTAATGTTTCTATGCTGTAATTATAAATTTATAACTTGTGATGCATGGGTGTATCTGGTGTGTTTTCAAGATGCAGTTTTATATGTTTATTATGTCATATCTACTGCTGTGAAAAATTTAATTAAATTCAGGGTGGGGAAAGGAGATTTTTCCCGTATTAAGGGCCACACATACACCCTTCGTTCGTGATTGTTACCATTACGTGTTGGGGGGGGGGTGGTGTCTTTGGCATTGTTGGACCGAGTCTTCCTCGGGTGTTTAATACTTATGAGTGACACCAGTTCCAAAAGGGCTCATTGAGATAGATCCGTTGGCAATGTGGCTAAGCCAACATTAGATGACACTCGAACCCTTTTGTGAGATTGGGATGGAATCAAGGTAAATCCATGACTTGAGCGATACTTGGACTTTCGAAATATATCCTTGGACATGCTCCATGATATTGGATAAATTGACCAATGATCCATAGAGATAACTTTGTGACGGTCTAGGACTCTTACACTCAACATGAACAATAATAATGATGCAATTAAGGATTATATTATTTCCTTTTGAGTCTCTTGAGAATCGAATTGTTCTTCAGATATGTTGAAGCAGACTTGGTTGACACTTGACATAGACCCCTTGTTAAAGCCCAAGATTGGTGTATAATTCATACTTTTTTACCTAGATTTTCTAGGTTTTATATATATAAGTGTACTTAAATTCCGGGGATATGTTCCCTTCCAGACTACCGACATATGCTGAAGCAGGTGATTAGGCACTTGTTTTGTTTGGAACCTGAGCCGATTTATTTATTTCATTGCACATAAATTAATTATCAGAAATTGTTATGTAATGGGACATTAAATTTTTATCATTTCATGAAATAGAATGGTATAGACACCGTGGGTGCTGGCCTACTGTAATTTTATCTCACAACCTGATTAGGCGTCGTTGACACCAGAGTAGATTACATGCTCACAAGTATTCACAAGATGAAGTATGCTGCTTCTGAAACTTATTTTTTATTTACTTCTTAGGATGGAGACTAGGGAAGAGGACCAAGCCTTGCTCGTGTTGCAGCTGCTGCTTTCTGCATTTTCTTTTAGTTGACTATGTGTTTGAGTTCTGTTTTTCATACTTCTAGTTTAGACATACATCATGGAATGACATCTTTTTGTGAGCTTCTGCACTTGATTATTTTTATTCTGTTGGATTATTTATATTGTTTCTACTGCAGTTTATTCATTCACATGCTTCTTCTATTAATTATTTGTTTCAGTTTAAATTTACCATGATATTATCTATTACCTATGAAGGCATATACTCACCAAATATACAAAAAGGGCCCTCACTACTAGTTGGCAGCCTCTGTCATTCAGGGAGATGCACTTGAGGTTATGTGACCCACTGGTCTGACCACCGTCTTTGAGGTGAGACGGGTCGGAACGTTACAATGTGGTATAAGAGGGGTTTTTTTGTCGTAGTGTTTGGGCTTGATAGGAAACTAGGATATATCAATTTGGGATATACTCTATGCTGGGAAGTATCTAACCCATGTATAGGGGAAAACTAAAATTATAGGGTTGGGATTGCTATTATTGATTATTCCAATTACTATTGATATGATTTCACTATTGGTTAACTCACTTGTTTTGCGTTGGTATTGTGTAGGTATGTTTTAAATAATGGATTTACCATTTCATCCCAATGATAAGGGGAAATATAATCCATGCATCATAATAGGCACTATAGGATTTAAATGCCATGAATATTTCCATTCCATATCTACATTCAGTGTGCATTTTCTTGTTTGCATGTGAGTGTTATTATGCCTAGTGGTAAAATTTTGAAATGATGGTTTCTTGAATATAAAGGTGTGATTGCCTGTTATATGTTAGCCCATCTTAACTGAGTAGTGGAATATTGAATTTTTTTAGTAATACTCTTGAGTTGTCGTTTCCATATCGAAACCTAGCTCTTGATACAGGTTGTCTGTTGTTTAGTTCTTATAGGAAGACTATGTTCCTAATCTCTTTTTCACCATACATGTTTTTTCTAAACTTGTTTAATCATTGTCTAAATGTGGGTGATTGGATATAGTAGACAAATTCCATTGCGACACCTTCATGTCATGCCTCAGGAGAGTGACAATGAGCACATTCTAGAGATGGGGGCTCCTGAACCACCATTGGTACCTCTCTTTGTGCCTCCTATGGTACTAAGTTATTTTTATCATCTAAGGGACCCCGATTCTCAGTTCAGGGATAATATCCTCAAGTTAATGTCATGAGTTCAGAATATCCCCAGACTTGCTCTGTCAATGGAAGACCTCATGCAGAACTTTCTGTAGCAACACCCTCCCACCTTCTTAGAGAGTGGTGCCCTCATACTTTAGAGTCATGTATAAATGCTATATGGACTATCTTCGACCACCTCAAGATGCTTCTAGAGTGAAGGGTCTATCTTGCAGTCTACATGCTCGATGACTCTACCAAGCACTGGTGGGATGTTGTTTCTTCGGCTGAGTAGACCAGTGACATGGCTTGGGACTACATCCAAGAAGCCATCTACGATCACTTTTTCCCACAAACTCTAAGATATGTTCGTGCATATGAGTTCCTACATCTTTATCAGGGCTCTATGACTGTGTTAGAGTATTATACTCATTTCACAGAACTTTATCGTTCTTTCCCATCTCCGGCTGGCGACGTGTAGACTACTACGAGACGTTTTGAGGAAGAACATGAGTATACTCTCTGCTCATAGGTGAATGTCTTCTGTTGGACCACTGTTATAGAGATCATAAATTAAGCTCTAATATTGGAGGGAAATATCAGGGAAGCTGAACCGGTGAGCCAGGGTGGTTCTGTTCCATGATAGGGTGATGTCTCTTCTCGCAGTAGGAAATTCCATTTTAAAGGTGAAAGTGGGGGAAATCCAAGCCAAATAGCACGTGTCGAGGGATCTGTCACATGTTATTAGTATGGAAGAGATGGTCACAAGATGCCACAATGTATGAGAGATCTGATGTAGTGCCGAGCTTGCAGCATGATGGGTCACCTTCATCATTTTTGTCATTTCTTATCTTTACCATCCAATGGTAGAGGATCCACGACAACACCTCTATTAGGTATGGAATCTATGACCCCACAGTAGGCCAGAATTGCATTTTTTGCCAGCCGATCAGGCTGGGGTAATGGTGGAGGTCATGGTAAATGAAATAATGTTTTAGATTATCAGAATCAACAGAGTGGACCTACTCAGGCCAACTAGGTAGCGTATCTGGGTCGTGGCTCAGGTCTCATGTACACAGTGCAATCTACACTAGATGAGAAGAGTGCAGGACCATCTATAGTGAGAGGTACTATTCTAGTAGCTTCTACCTTAGTTTCTTCCCTTTTTTATAATGGATCATAAAACTTCTTTATATATTCTACTATTGTTGAATGTCTTGGTTTTCCAATTGAGTACCATTGTGGAGTAATGTTTCTTGACACTGTACATGGAGTCAGAAAAGAGGGCATACACAATTCTAAGAGTGACCCCTCGAGATAGGTGGGTACCAGTTTGTTTGGAATTTTTATATTGCAAACTTTTTTAGCATTGCGGTCATTCTTGGTATGAACTGGGTTTCTCCTTATCATGCTCAAGTGGATTTCTATCACTATCGGGTGTCCATCACATCCCCTGAGGGAAACACATATCTTCACAAAGTATAATGGGATATGCAGGAAAACCGAGCTAAGACTAAATATATAGGGTTGGGCAGGGTGATAGCTCAGTTGGAAAGTCTCTTCATGAGAGACTAGGGAACGTAGGTAGTTGAATTCCCACTAGTGGTGAACCTTTTCAGTGATGTATTATCTGATGATTGATCTGTCTTACCTCCTATGAGATACGTGGAGTTTAACATTGAGCTCGTGCCTGGTGAATCACCAGTTTCTATTCCTCCTTATAAAATGACACCAACAGAGCTACATGAATTCAAAAATCATCTTGAAGACTATGAGGATAATGGTTTCATCAGACCTAGAATATTGTCATGGGGTTCACCTTTCCTTTTTTCCAAAAAGGAAGACGGTACCCTCAGGTTAGGTGTTGATTATCATCATCTCAACCAGCTCACGGTAAATAATCGATATCCATTGCCTCGTATAGATGTTTTATTCGACCCGCTCTGAGGAGAAACTATTTTCTCCCTAATTGATCTGAGGTTAGGATATCACCATGTGTGTGGTAAACATCTGACAAACCACGTACGACATTCTGAAGCAGGTATGGCTTGTACGAGTATTTGGTTATGCCATTCGACCTCATGAATGTGCCAGTAGTCGTCATGGATCTAATGAACGGTGTTTTCATCTGTATCTTGATTCATTTGTTGTAGTCTTTGTGGATGACATCTTAGTGCATTTTCATTCCAAAAAAGACCATAAAACCCATCTTGATATCATGCTGAGTAAATTGGGAGAGCAACAACTATATGCTATGATAAATAAATGCCACTTATGGATTGATAAAGTACACATCATGGGTCATATTATATCTGAAGAATGGGTTTCGGTTGATCCAGAAAAGGTGAGCGACATGGTTTCATGGGATTAGATAAATAGTTTCTTCAACATCCACAGTTTCACGGGGATTGTTGGCTATTACAGGAGTTTCCTCCAAGATTTCTCCCACCTAGCAGTGCCTCTTATGGCACTGACAAATAAAGGTGTACTGTCCATCTAGTTCGAATCATGCGAAAAGTCATTTAAACAATTGAAATGAAGACTGACCTTAGCCCCAATCCTGATTCTTCATGAACCTGGTAAGATCTATACATTTTATTGTGATGGTTTAGGAATCAGACTGGGTGCAGTTTTGATGCAGGGTGATTGAGTTGTTGTTTATGGATCACGCCAGCTGAGACCTTACGAGGGGAACTATCCAACCCACAGCCTTGAGTTGGAAACTGTGGTTAATTATCTACATCGTTGGTGACACTATTTGTTGAGTGAGAGATTCATTTTTTAAACGGATCATAAAATCTTAAAATATATCTCCACTCAACAAGACATATACAAAAGGAAATGTAGGTAGGGCGGATACTTGCAGTCGTTCAGTTTTGAGCTTGGTTATACCCATAGTAAGAATAATGCTATGGAAAACACTTTTAGCCACAAGAAACTGAAACAAGCCGTACAGGTAGACAACTATTTCGGGCAGATGATGGCCTTGTTTTTAGAGATGCATCTGGATGTTCAGGAGAAGAGCAGAAAACATGGTATAGTAGCTCTTATAGTGACATCTTCTCTTCTAGAGAATGTCTGCATGAAATAGTTGACTGATCCTGATGGTCTTGTTTTGAGAGAAAGCATTAAAGGAGAGAACCCACATCATGGTTGGGTTGTTTATGGTAGTGAAACTCTACTTTGTCATGGCTGTGTATGGGCACCTTCATGTATATGGGAAGATATGATGATGAAATATCACATCTCCATTTGGGAAGTTCATCCTGTACTGACCAAGATGTATAGAAACACGTGTCGACATTATTAGTGGCATGTTATGGAAAAGAAGATACCATGTTTCATCACTCGTTGCTCCACCTGACAAAAGGTAAAGGCAGAGCACCCACGACCTGCTAGACTCCTACATCCTCTATCCATTCATGAATGGAAATGGAATGACATCACCATGGATTTCATTTCAGGCTTTTCAAGATCTACTCGAGGCAGTGATGTAGTATGGGTGGTTGTTGATAGGTTGACCATGGTTTCATACTTCTTCCCTATCTGATATACGTTTAGGATTTATTAGTTGGGAAGGCTCTATATACGAGATATTGTGCAAATTCATGGTGTACATTGTTCTATTGTCTTAGAAACGGATGCCTGCATTACTCTACGGTTATGGAAAGTGTTGAGAAAGGTGCTGGGTTTACAGGTACTTTTGAGTACTGCATATCACCCTCAGACCTACGGAAAGTCTAAGAGTAATATATGAGTGTTAGAGGATATATTACGGAAATGTATCCTTGATTTTGGAGATTTCTGGGAGAAGTATTTACCTATTCTTTTGTTTACCTATAATAACATCATTCATGAAACAATTCAAATGGATCAATATAAGGCCCTCTATGGTAGACCCTGTCGTTTACCTTTATGCTGGCTCGATGTAGGTGAGGCGGCTCTGTTGGGTCCTCATCTCTATTAGGAGACATCAGAATAAGTTTATATGATTCAGAAGAGTATGACCACAGATCCATCCATACTTGATTCATATATCGATAGTCGCTTTAGGCCACTAGAGATGGATGTGGGACATCAAGTATTTCTATGTGTTTCTTCAGGGATGGGTCACATGTGGAATAGGAGGCATGGAAAGTTATCACTGAGATAGGTTGGTTAATTTGAGATAGTGGAGAGAGTTGGGCCGATAGCATATCAGTTACTACAACCTCATAGGTACCATTCCAAGAATGATGTATTCCATGTATCTCATCTATGATAATATCTTCCAGACCCATCTCATTCTTTTGACCCTGACGAAATCGAACTTGACCCTGATGAATCCTTTGTGAATCATACAATCTATATTTTCGTCTATAGCATAAAATTACACCGAGGAAAGTCAGTCCCTCTAGTCAGGGGGTTGGGGAAACATGGATGTGTTCATGAAGAGACCTGGGAGTGAGAGACGGATGTACGTTTGTAGTGGCCAAATCTTTTTACTAGCGACATTCCCCTACCCTTAGAAGGCTAACTTGAGGACGAATTTTCTTAAAGAGGGGAGGTTGTAATGACCTGGCTTTTATCAGGTACAAACCATTTTTAATTTATTATTGTATAATTTTTTAAGCGACCTAGTGTGTTCATCTGCACACCTCACTACAGGTACAAGGCATCTTTTTAATTAATATAAATAACTGCATACTTTTTATGAAAAATTTCTTATCACTCTTTAGCACGATGTTCGAGATTAAAATATTTAACTAAATTTAGAAAAAGAATAATAAGATATTTAAAGAAGATTTAAATGAAATAAAGAAAGGATGAAAATAATTTTTGAAATAAAATAGAAAGGGGGAATATGAAAAATAAAAATAATTAAAATGGGATGTTTCCATTTTTAAATATTTTCATTGTTTTTCCATTCAATCAATTTATTCTATTTTATTTTTCATATATTTTCCCTTTTTTCTATTCTTTTATTTTTCTCTTATTTTTCTTTTCATTTGTTTTTTATTCTTTTTTTTCATTATTTTATTTCCTCTCCTCTCTTCCTCTCCTATTCTTCATGTCACACCCCCTCTCCACCTAGGTGGCTGACCCCTCTCCTCCTCCTTTAGAAGATAGTAGATCCTTTATCCATCATCTGATTTATTCTCTATTAGAATCATAGTAAAACATAGAGTAAGGCTAACATTGCACAATTGGAATCGTACATTTTTGCTGAGTATCCTGCGTGATGTTCTTCATTGAATATTTTCACCCTATTTTGGGGTTTTTCTAAAATCCTATGTTTTCTTCCATTTTAGGTCAAATCAAAGCCTACCACAAATCTTATTTTCATTTCTGACTACACAAAGGGTTCCTAATCACATCCATCCATTTTTTGTGGTTTATAAAAACACACTATTGTGCCATTAGTCAATGCCTGCCGTCTTCGTGCAATTTCACCCAATTTTAATAATTTAGTTGATCACCTAATTATTTCATCCTAAGTTATATTAATTTAATTAGTTTGAATTGTTTCAAAAAGGATGAAAACCCATTTTTTCTTATTGACATGATCGGTATATTTTTCCATTAGCTGTGTTTATAGTTTAATTATTTTTAGTTGTTGCAGAACCCCTTTTTATTATAATTAAATAATATAAATAGTTGAATTCAATATGATATTTTAATTGTTTGATCATTGGTAATTGTTTTTACTAAATTATTTATTTATTTAAAAAGTGCATTACCTACTTATGTTGATATGGTATATTGCTTAGTAATGTTGCTATTTTGTAATGTTAAATTTATACGTTGTGATGCATGGGTGCATTTGGTTAGTTTTCAAGAAGCTATTTCTTATGTTTATTATGTCATATATGATGCTATGAAAACTATAATTAAAACCAAGGTGGGGAAAATAGGTGGGTCCCATATTAAGGTCAACACTTAGACCCTCTATTTCTGATTGTTTGCATTACTCGTCAGGGGGTGATGTCTTTGGCTTTTATGGACCGAGACTTCCCTCAGCTTTTAATACTTATGAGTGACACCAGTTTTAGAAGGGATCATCGAGAAGAATCCATTAGAAATGTGGCAATACCAACCTCACATGACACACGACCCCTTTTTGCGAGATCAGGATGGAATCAGGGTAAAGTCATGGCTCGAGCGATACTTGGACTTTCGAAAGATGGCCTTGGATGGGCTCTGTGGTATTGGATAAATTGATAGATGTTCCGTAGTGATAGCTTTGGGATGGGATCAAACTCCAAATTTCATATTGAACCTTAATAATGATGCACTTAAGGTTTATTTTATTTCCAATTGAGGTCTTGGGAATTGAAATGTTCTTTTGATATGTCGAAGCACCCCTGGTTGACACTTGAATTAGACCCCAAGTTATAGCATACGCTTGGGGCATACCTCTTATTTGTTTTAACTTTCTTTTCTAGGTTATATATATATATACATGTATGTGCATTCTACTGACTGGTAATATTTTTTACTACCGTCTTATGCTAAAGAAGGTGATTAGGCACGGGTGCCATTTGGAACCTAGGATGATTTATTTTTTTCATTTCACATAAATTAATTATCATAAATTGTTATGTAATGGAACAATGTATTTTTATCATTTCATGAAATGGAATGGTTTAGAAACCGTGGGTGCTGGACTACTGAGATTTTATCTCACAACCTTCTCAGGCATTGTTGACCCCCCGAGTATATTATATGCTCGCAGGTATTGACAAGGGGAAGAGTTCTGCTTCCGATGCTTGATTATTATTTTCTGCTTAGGATGGAGACTGGGGCAGGGGACCGAGCATTGCTCATGGTGCAGCTCCACCATGGTGCCTTTTATTTTAGTTGACTGTGTGTTTGAGTTCTTTTTTCTATACCTCCTGTTTAGACATACATCATGGAATGACATCTTATTGTGAGCTTCCTCACATGATAATTATTATTCAGTTAGATTATTTATATTTCTTATGCTTCAGTTTAATCATTCAAATGCTTTCAATATTTTTTATTAGTTGTTATTTACTTTCTTTGTTATATTATCTATTTCTTAGGAAGACATAGTCTCTACACGGACCCAAAAATTTCCCTCGCTGCTAGTCAGCAGCCTCTGGCATTCGGGGAGATGCGCTTGATGTTATATGACCCACTAGTCTAGCCACCGTCTTAGAGGTGATCTGGGCCGAGACAGTTCAATCCTAACCTAAAATCATCATTATTGTGCTAAAATGTATCATCATTATTGATGTACCTTTATATCACCATTATGTGTGATGAAGGAAGATTCAAACGATGGATCATTGCATACACATTATTGGAGAGTTGCGAGTACTCCAACTATTCTTGATATTGAATCCATAGGGAAAATGAGACTACTCAAAAAAATTTAACTATAAATAAGTGATATTTTATTTAATTTGTTACGTAGTTTCATTCCCATGCATAACCATCATATGTATTCCAATGTTGGTAAACTATGTAAATTCTATTGAGTTGTTTAATACCTTCATTTCCCATTAAGAGGAAAATTTGTGGGAAATCAACTTATTGCTGAAGGTGATAAAATTAAATTCAAATTAATAAAGGAATTTGATATAACTAGATTCACCCTCTCTCATGGTGTTACCATTTATAGAATTCTAAAAAGTGATCCCAATAGGTGTTTATTCTTCTTATCTCTTGGAATAATGGGAACATTTTTAAAACATAAAGGAAGTCCCATCATTAAGGGTTGTAATTTCCAATTATAGAGATAATAAATGCAATATTATGTCCAATTTTTTTGGAATGGATATTTAATATTGGTTCTTCTATTTAATCACTAAAAAAAATGAAACTGGAGACCTGATTGACAAATTTCATTGGTAATTGGTCTAATTTCTAAAGCCATTAATTCTTTTTGATGTTCTAATTCATATGAAATCATCAAAAAATTATTGAAAACCCTATTATGTTATGAGGCAAATGATATTTAATATTTATTAAGTGGATTCAATGGTTTAGGAGGCCATTTTTTATTTCTATGTAATAGGTGTATGGAATTGAGAATTAATTTCAATTAAATGATTGCTTCCTTTTTGAATCTTTAAAATGGTAATTTTGAAATCATGTGACGTATTATAGAGGATCTTAATGATGAATATTTCATGAAAGAAATAAGGATAATACTCCCTACTAATTTCAATGAAAGTTTTTTTATCAAACACGAAGATTTAAATGAGCTCTCCCTTGATAGTTTGAATAATACTCTGGTGGTGTATGAAAGAAGAAATAATGAAAATTGCTAATAAATTAAGAAAAAACGTATTAAGTAGAATATAAATCCATGAATAATTTATCAATAAAGGAAATATAAAATGTTTATAATGATTATGAGGTGATTTAATTATTATCCAGCAATCATAAAAGATGACGATGGAGCTTAATGGTAAATTTTAACTTTAATTATTTATTTCTGAAAAGATGGGGCAACATGGAACAAGATATACAAAAATCTATCACGAATATATGGTGAATAAAATCCTATCAACTATATAAAAATTATGATTAAAATAATTATGAATTGAATTCATTTAATAGAATTAATATTTTATATAAATAAGAACACATTTCTAGAGAAAATTAGATATAAGATGTTGGAAACTGTAAAGATGAAGTGGTGTTAGTTTCTATTTATAATAAGCCAAGAAATGATGAAAATGATTATAAATGTGAATGAGATGTTTTCAAGGTTGATCTATTGAAAATAATTTGGCATCCCTTGAATAGGATGAAGTGTTTAGATAAATGAAAATAATATATAGAATAATATTTCATGATTCTAAGATATAAATAAAACAAAAAGAAGATAATTGGACAAGGGGGGATTGATCTTGTTACCATAGAAATTTTTAGTCTAATTTAACCCAATGAAACATATGGAAACTATTATTATGTGAAGTTTATATATGAATACAACAAAATGGAATGTATTATTCCCATCACATAGAATACCATGTTATATAGATATATTACACTATATCAAAGGGGAGATGAAAATATTCTAGGTGTAAAGATCTAAAATTTTCGAAATGAAAATCACATTGAATTCAAAAATAGTAATATTTAAGTTAATCATGAATATTATAAAATTCCGCATCATATATAAACTGTTATAAAACCAAAAAAAAGTTTATTATGGAAATTAGAAATATTATAATCAACAACATGGATCAAATTGTATGCATTGGAAAATATAGTCCTAAAAGATATTGGAAAACCATGATTCTAGGAGGGGATTATATCCCCATTAGAAAAATATTATATGAATACATAGAGAGAAATTACTTTTAAATTTATAATGAAAATAAACCAACACTCAAATAATTTTGGTATATGTGATGAAAATGTTCCTTTCTTAACTGTGAAAAATGATTGAAATTTGATGACCTCTGAGATTGAGGAATATTTCTTTGACATTTATCAAATATAATAGAATATATATTTATCTTCAAATAGCATAAATGTATGATTTAATTTATTTTTTTTGTGTTGGTATAAGATGGACCCTTGCAAATACAACTTGATTTTTTTTGCATTAAATAATCAAAATATTAGAAAATAAGAGTAGGGAATAAGTGCATGGTTCAATGGGCGTTAAAAGGAAAAAATAGAATTATAAAGAAGTATAAAAGAATAAAAAAACTAGAAATGTCATTACATTTAAATAGATAAAAAATGGGATGAAATCATTCAAATAAATATTTTTGGATAGCATAAAAATATTCTACAAACATGATGATTTGTCGATCAATATATGTTATTGTATTTATCTAAATAATCACCAAAATATTTAAAAGAGGCTATAAATTTTAACTTTTGCATCATGGCATTGAGTGATGATGATGAAAAAATGTATAAATTAACAAATGGGAAGTTTATCCAATGAAAAGTGAAAATAATTTGATAGGATTGAAATGGTTGTTTAGAAACTATATAAATAAATATGGAATATTGATTTGGAAAATAGAAAAAATGTCTGTGAAATGGTTACTTCCACTTTGAAGTAAATGATAGCAGTGAGTTGTATTCACCCATTTCACAATTTGAAACAATTCAATAATTTATAGACATAGAAATCTAGTGGGTATCTAAGATATATCAACAGGATTCTAGACCATCTTTCTTCAATGTTCCCATTGAAGAGGAATTTTATATTGAGAAACAAGATGGGTTTTATATTTCTGAGGATAAATAAAATGTGTTTTATCTAATGAAGGAATGATATAGACTCAATAAATCACAACATTATTGATAGGGTGTATTTGAACATTATTTAATGAAGAATGATTTTAAAAGAGGATAAAATTATAACAATCTATATATTTTGAAGGATAATGTATAATTCTTGATGGTTATCGTCAATGTTGAATGAATAATTTATTGGATTCACCGATTAAGATAAATGAAATCATTTTTTGAAACCCAAGATGTGTGAATTTGATTTGACTCATATTATTAAAATGTAATTTATTCTTATCATGTATGTTGTGGAAACAATGGATGGGATTTTTATATGATAATATAAATATTTGAATGAGGTGGTATTAATATTTCAAATAGTGGAATCGATTCCCTTAGAAGCTCAAGAAGGGACAATATAGAAATTTTCATTTGATGAGTTAGGAAACAAGATGGATGTTACCATTAATGAAAAAAATATTGCATGTATACTCCATTTGATATCCAATTGGATAGATATATTATATTCATCTTTATATTCAGCTCATTTTTAGATTGATCTGATGCAGATGAACATGAAATCTATGAAAATATTTCTGTGATATATTCATTAAATGAGGGGAAATGGGTTGTTATACCAAAATGATGATGAAAAAAATTTATTTTGATTTAATGATCTAGATTGGGGTGGTTTATTAGATTAATTAAAATAATATTTTGGTGGTTCATTTTTTAAGGGGGTTTATGTATTTCATGGAAAATAAAGAAGTAATAATAGACATCTGTTAACACTTTAAAGGAAGAGTACATTTATTCCATAAAAAATGCATCCAATTAATATTGATTAAATAACATTATAACGTATTTGTTGATTTGGTTTTCCCATTTCCAATTTTGTGTGACAATCTAGTTTGATCAATCATAGTATAATTGTTGTCTAATATTAATAGAATATTCATATTGGGATTAAATAAAATTTCAATATGGAGACATAGGATTAAGCAGTGGTTGTTTTGATGTACGTGTAATAATAGGACAAAGTAGTAGATATCATGAAAATGTGACAATAGAGAGTGGTTTTGATGAACCATAGTAAGTCTCATTGTATCAATCCATCTCTACCACTTAATTTTAACTAGGACAGACTTCACTACCTCAACCTTCGTTGATGAAAAATGCATGTTTTCTACACAAATCTATTGGATTTATAATCCCTCATTTATAAATTTATTTAGAAAGTTCAATCATTGGGTTCATTTCCAATGCGAGATAAATTACATGTGTTATCATGGGAGGGGAATAAAGATGTAGAAATGTGTGGATCCTGTCATTGAAAATTACTGGGGATTTCTATTGGTCTTGGTGTAGATACAATGATTCAACGATGACAATGAAATCTTTTTTAATCAATTTTTTTTCTCATCAGGATTTTCTAACATGAGCATAGAGTTGATGATTAGTTGGTGTTTGATACAATTTCTATTTGGTTACTAATATTGTTTTTCAAAAAATAGTAAAAATACCTGAAGGTGGTGATTTTTTTACTAAAATCACCTTATATATTTTTGTTTTTTATAGATTTTTAAATGTAATGAAGGAAAATATAAAGATGAATTCAATTGAATATGAATTTTTCCATGTTTTAGTGATCAAGACTATTTTGTAACCATGGTTGTTTTTTTGAAAAATATATCCATTCCCATCTATCAAATCTAAGATGACTCAAACCATTTAAAAAAGAAGAAATATTTACTATGTCAGGGAAACAACCAGGAATTCTATCCATACTGGCAATAAGAATCTTGGTGATCATACAGGTTGATTGACAAGTTCATAATGTAGTGGAAAATGACACAAAGGTGCCATCATGAAGAACATCATCCAGAACACAAATAAAACCAAGGGGGAGGCTGGGAGTGGACCAATATACTCTATTCTGTTGGAATGTGTAATAGATTAACCAATATTCTAAGATACTTTTTGGAGAATGTCTGATGTCAGACTTGTGGATTTCTTGCTACGCCACAACCAAGGTCATCATTTTGTAGATGCATGATAGAATAATTTTAATGCCTTGTATTTTTAGAGTTTCCCATGATGGAGATGAGTTCAATACAACAACAAAAATATTTATGATGGATATATAAAATATAGTTACAGAAAATACTACATAGAACCTAGGATAGTGTATTTGGGTGCCACTATAATTTTTGGGTTTTCAACACCATAGTTACACCATTCGATGTGCAATGTCCAAAAAATGTCATAACTTTTTTTGGGGGATTTTTTATCCTATAAGAGGATACAACCTATAAATATTTACCACACAATAACCCTTATATATGAGATTATTGAACACCACAATGTCAAAGAAGTTTATGGGTGCATTAAAGATAGATTTTTTCTTTACATGAAGTTGATCCTGTCAAACACATGACTCCACTCATTATTATTGTTTTACATGGAGAAGAATGGATTTTGGGAATCATAAATGCATATTTAAAATGGATTCCTTGTCATTGATAGTTCAATATATAAGGAGTTATTTCATATTTATACATAAATTCCACAAATAGGATATTTATAGACTCTTGATAGTATATGTCAGGGGTATTCATGAGAAACAACCCCCAAGGGTTAATTGTATTTTTTTATTCTTGGTGAACCAGATATACATATGAGGCATGGTGAAATTTTTTATAATTTTAAAAATATATCCTAATAATTATATTGACCTCGTCAGAGTAACATATGATATTTTGAATCCAAGGGAGGAGTACATAAACAAACAAAAATAAATAGAACAAAAATAATTCTTCTAGTGGTAATTTTCAGAAGTGTTGTTTAAGATCCCATCTATACAATCAAATTATAAGAATGATTCCATTTTGGAGTCTCATAATCACTGAAAATCAACATTTTTATCAAAATAAACTCCATTAAAAGTGAATATTCATATAATCCATACGTTTGATTAATGAAGACTCAAACAATTTAGAAGTGAGTTCCTTATCGAAAGATAGTTGTGATTTTACAACTATTCTTAGTAGTGGACTAAGAGGGACAGTGAGACCACTCACTATTCTTGATTATAATGTATGGATATTTTATTGAATTCCATGCACATGAACATTTATAGGAATGATTCTTAAACATAGACTTCTATGGGTGATCCAAGTAAAACCTCTTGTATAGTTTACTACATATATAAATATTTTTTGGGTAATGGTTAATAAAAATATATATATTATTCAAGGTGAGAGAACATGGTCCTAATATAAGAATTATCTATGTATAACCTTATTCACCAATCCCCCCTCCCTCAGTATGTTATCATCTATTAGATTGTAATAGCTATGTACATAATGTCTCGATAAAATTTATATGTGAAAATCACCAAAAAATTGATACATTAATGTCTTTAATGATTTGTTTCCAAATTAATTGAGTCCCATTATTTTCATATATACACTATGATAGTAAATGGAGAAAATATCACTTTAATATATTTTAAGGTGTCATAGAACATGGAAATACACTGAATTTTTTCACAGAAAAATTAAGCATCTGATGGACACTACCTCACCAGAAGGATTGGGGCTAACAAAAAATAAATTTATGATTTGATACTTTTAAGGGATAGAACATGAATCATTATTTTGGGTTGTTTAGGGGTCCATAACTTGACACTTTTTCTTTAACATTCATACAATACACTCAATGAGGTTCTATCCCATTAGAAAATTAGTATGGGGAATGTTATTTGATTCTCCCTCTAGAGGGTTCAATGGTTTTTTTATTAGTGGAATTATACCACAACCAATAAAATAATTTAAACTATCTTTTAAATATTTATTGAAAAGAAAATAATAAATATTCCAAAATAACATAACACATCATTATTAATGAAATATATCATGACCCACCCTTAAAAAAAATGTGGTATTCGTGCACAGTCTAGAAACCATGGATCATTCCTAAAAGAATGGGTAAAATAAATATGAAAGAAAAATCAGATTCCTCAAAAAAACCTAATTACACAATGTAATATTCTAAGAGGGTTTACACAAAGTCATTTTCACCTCTTAATAAGTCTATAATATCTTATCTTTGATTTATCATGCTTCAAAAACAACATAGAACACACGACTCCCCTCTAATAACTATTTTTCATGAACTAACCTAATCCACCCTAGAACAATGTGCGTGATGCACACCATTTAAATTAAATATGGTTGATCGTAATCCCAAAAAAATAGAAACTAATTACTGATCATCGTATATATACTTTGGTAAATATTCCCTAATGGAATTATGAAATGGGTTTGATAAGTGAAGTAGGAAATACCATTTCACAACATGTACAATCACGGTAAAAAATATATGGGGAGATATGAAATATAAATCCTATTTATATACATAAATAAAATTCCAACCCACATTATAAAATTATAAAAATAAACCCAAAATAAGGGTAAAATGGGATTTCCATATATATATAAATACTAATTCAATAAAGATAAATCATATATGTCTTGTTGGACATACATAAATAGTATAATGGACAAAAAGTAAAAAAAGACGGCTTTAAATCATTGTGTGACATAAGGGTTATTTACCTTCTTCGTCACCACATTCTATCATACACCATTGAATAAAAATACGAAACTCCATTATTAAGTACCTTTCCATCACCTGAAACTTTCAAAAAATGTCTACATATAAACATTAAGTTTATGTAGGGTGTGAAAAACATTGGTGTAGTTGGATTTCATCAAGTGTTTCAATAGTAATCCTTGTTAAATAATTAGAGTAAATCTATTTCAATATAACAGATTAAAATTAAAATTTTTACATTTTATAAATAAGAGAACAATATATGTTAATATTGCAATATGAAAATAATGTTAACATCAATAAAAACAAACATTTCCATAAACATGAAACATGGGAGATCCCAATGTCATCTATGATTTTAGGAACCGTAGTTCCCCGTATCAAATTTTAAACCAATTTTATATCAATGTTTATATAAATATTTTTATGGAGGTGATTCCATAGCTTCATAACATGGTTTCTCCCATTCCATAACACCACATATTGTTAATATTTATATATATTCAATTCTTATTCATAGCGGTGTGGTGAATCCTATCAATCACAACATGACCTTAATTCCCACTGATTATATTTAGTTAGTGTGTGATTATGATAGAGGGGAAAATAAAATCATTCATCCCTCCCATGTCTGGACACAAATAACTATATAAATAGTCATCAAATGAGTTGGCGATTAGGCCTCAACTTCTCCATTCCATACAATATAGGATTGTGACTATTATTTGGGACCTAGGGTTCGCTGGTGGGGAGAATATTTCCAAATATCATAGTAATAATCTTGAATAAATAAAGACACATCATCCATGGTAGTAAATAATTACATCATATAATAAATAAATGTAACAATGATAAAATAAAATACTGGAATATAGTAAGATCCAAAACAACAATGTGATACATACAACTCTAATCTCCCACTGTGATGATCACATATAGATGAGTAAATAAATAATAATAAAATAAATGTACAAATATTTAATATTGATTCCAAGTTAGAACAAATACCTTGTCTCTAAGACACTAATGTTTTACACCAATCTAATCATAAAAAACAATATGAAAAAAAATCATCTTGATCATAATACCATAGGGCAGAAACCTATCCATCATACATCCATGCTCAATAAAAATTTATAAATAAGGTCTATATGAATACTGACAATTGTGTATAGTGGTGAGAAATAAATATTATTAGGTAACCCCCAATATTGTACCAAAAATTTGATATAATAATTGTATTCTCATGAAATATTCTAATCCTATATGAGTTGTAATGACGTAATGAAGAAAAAAAGTAAATTATAAAAATATAAAAAATCCACATTCTGTTCTTGAATCCAAGAGCTAATTGGATAGAAATCATTTGAATCAGGCCTTGAGCATAACATGATGCCACATGGGTGAGGTTATATCCTAGCAATTCATGATTTTCAGATGCCAATAAACAATACCTACTTCGACCAATTCCAAAAATATCTCTGTGAAATCTATATTAGTAGTAGTTATAAGATTAATAACCATGGGAGAAGAAATACTCAACACCAATAAACTCAATGAAGGAATACATCTTTAAATATGACATACTGTAATAAAGGAATATATTACTTTACTAAGAATCCTAGACATTCCACTCAATCCATGTTTAAATCCAAGTTGATTTATGATACCAAGGTCATGATTAATAGGAGACCATGACATTGAATCTTGAATAATCTTGGTGTGGAATAAACCATATATGATTTGTAAGAAAATATATCTTGTTAAATGTTAATGCTCGAAATCCATTCAAAATATTACTCAACGAACACATGTTGTGAATGTTTCTACAATCTAGTAATAGTGCATCCAACCAAAACCTACGTAACATATTAGGGATCACTTAGATATATTGTCATCAATCCTATTGAAAATCACAAAATCCAAAGCACAATGAAAGTGAAAAAACCTGAAAATACCATATCTGGAAAAACATTCCCACCAATATCAATCATTTCCATAGTATTCCATGTCCACCATGTAATAGAAGTCCAATAATTTGAGTAATAGTCTTGAAAATCCATGTACACTATGAAAATCCATATTTACTAATTTAAATGATGACTATAAAACACAATGTCTACTTGTTTCATAAAAAATGATGATCACCACATATATCATCGTAATAAAATTAAATTAAATCAGTAGGTCAAAATAGTTAAATCCCATGAGGTATCTTTGGGAATCCTGATCATAACATTTCATCTTATCAGGCACCATGTAGCATGTTTCGGGAATCACATTCAGAATTATACTCGTATAAATTGTGTTTATGTGAAAAAATAAATAAGAGTATGAGTATGGTATAATTCATAATCTCATCAAATATTTCCTATTCCCATAGGAATACCCATGAGGTACATGTTCTATGAGGTCACCCACTACCATGTTTACCAAAACACAATAAACTAGCTCAGGTTCATATAAAAATGGGCCACCGACAAGGTCCAAAAAAATTAATTAGATTAATTTCACTCCAAATCCTCAATTTCCACACATAGGTTTAGGTATCCATATTTGGATCTTCTATGTAAGTATGAATGAAAGGAATCCCTCATAGGAGGCTATAAAAAATTACATTGGTGAATGAATCCTTACTCAGATCATCATAAAGAGTATGAATATAGATTCATCCTATAAGAAATTATCAAGGTGAGAATATAAGAAGAGGAAACCCTCTCGGATCCCGCGTAATGATTAATCAAATAATGTTACCCACAATGTGATCTTATAGACCATAACATAACCAGATGAACCCCTCTTTTGATCCTTAGAAAGAGTATGTATGTAATGGAATCCAAAAAGGGATCCCCATTCATATCTAATCTAACTAGTATACACACCCCAAAACCCAGTTTTTTTCATTTCATAACCTCTTGGTCCAAAACGTTACATCCCACATAAGAGATCTCTTATTAGAAACAATAATGTTTGAATAGGTCAAGAGAGAAATATCATGGCCCATATAAGATCATGTTCTCACAATAGGTTTGTACTAACTCCCAACCTATCATTTTCTCAAGTGGTATCTCCATCACACTCTAATGTAGACATTCCCAATAAAAAATAAAATGATGAAATTAGATATCATATTCTATTTTAATAAAAAAATTTGTAAGACCATATACTAGGATTCATTTCATGTCTTACTTACAGGAGACATTTATATGAAATTACTAGAGGAAGACCCACTCTATCGATTCTATCAAGAAAAAAAACCTCTTAAAATTCCTCAAATCAACCTAAGGAAACACCCTTCCAATACTCATGGAAAACCCCTCAAAATAGTCAAAACATGTGTTTAATTATTACTTCATGTTAATGAAACATGAAAAAACCATAAAACAGGTGGCAAGGGTGAAGTCCACGGTGTATCTACCGGAGTACAAAAAAAGTAATCTCAAAGGACCACCAGGTTGTTTAGTTCATCCCAACATGGCATGTAAACCCATGTAAACAACATGTATTTAATGTAAATTATGTGTTCCATACATGGGGTACCAACCTTTATACCTCACATGAGCTATCCATGTTCCTTTACTTGGGAAAGTACTTCTACATGGTCTGTAACCGACACGGGGTCTGATAATGTACTATAAACATTCAGTGAACGTTACAAAATATATTTGGCCATGTACACATCCACAACCCAAGAGACACTAAATTTTGTGTACTCTAAGTAAATTGTGTGTAGTTATGAAAAATCATCTACCAAAAATGTAAAGATTAAACAACATGGGTTCAAAGAATACAAGAAATGTGATTGTGGTTTCCCAATGGTGAACCCCGATAATAATCTCGAAACTCTATTCCCCCCAGTTAAGAATATATATACCCCATTACGGACTGTAGATGCTATAATATTGGTCTAAACTAATAAAGTGAAAAATATGCAACTATTTATGGAATAAACATAAAAACAACCTACCTATTGGCTCTGTAACTATCACATGATGATCCGACTTCTCCCAAACTCCATGGTTGCACCTCACTTCTTCCATCTCTCTCTATCACTGGCTCTATATATCTTTTTTTGTCACTCACTAGCTTGGTTGAGGAAAGGGAAAATATGACTGTTGTTATATTTTAGAATCCATCAATAAGGGAATAATAGAATGTGGTAAATTAAATGTATGGAAATGAAAATGGAATGAAAACAAAGTCTGGGCCTTATTTGGGCACTAGATATGAGTTTATTACACATCTAGGAAAATACCCCATTCCAAAAATCAATAGTGTAGGAGAAATATCAATCCTAAATTCTATATTAAATATATAATTGAATGAATTTGTGTGAATATATTATCTTTTAATTAATTAATATTTAAATATGAATTATTCTATGAAAATACAAATGAATCATTATCCATCATAACTTCAATGCTATAATATACACTCTATTTTGGGAACAACAGTGTGATTATAAGTATTATTCTAGATAATATTCTATGTGAACAATACCATTTTAAAATTTATCATCATTTGATTTTTTTTTAAAATTTATGATGAATTTCACAGTTCGAATTAATCTGTCATCACATCCACCCCAAAAAAACCATTTTTATCCTTAAAAAGAATTATTTGAAAAATATATGACATTATCTCATCTTGATCATCTATGAAACTGTTATATCATTACTATCTAGTGACCTATCTCTAAATATAAACAACTCCCCCATAAATAATGATATTAAACTATGATATATATGGTTCTCCCAACTATAGGAATACAAACATCACTTCCTTTCAAACGATTTGCATGCTCAAAGGCCCAACTACTACCATCACTGAATACAATGATTAGAGTGTCTTGTATCTACTCATTTACTTTTACCGACCTCAAATATATCCCTTTACCACTTCATGAGATAAAATTTCTTAAAAAATTTGGAATCATAGCTCAATGTGAGGTTCGACACCCTCAAAAGGCCAATAGTGAACCCTCAACTATATTTCTCGCACTATATAACTCCTTGAGTATAACCTCAAATGTTTTCATCAACATATATATGTCGACCATAATGATACATTATCACTATCCAATGAATACCTAGGCAGTAAATAGTGATATTGATTGTATTAATGCACTCAATCCATTTATTATGTCTCCTCTTTGATGAAGGTACAATCCACATTTTATCATAACAGAAGGGAAACTCTTCCCACAAATATTATTTAAAATCATTGGTCCTTGGATCACACATTACCACTCACCATTTTTTTCAATGTTATGATGCATAACTAACATGTACCCTTAATATCTAGCCCATAAAAATGACTCAACATTCCCATGAAATATGTTTTTCGTGCAGGCCATTCTCCCTTGAGCCTCAGATTACAAGGCTATGGTGACTATGCTAAATGGAACATTAGTCTCATTAGTCCAGAATATCCCTTATTAATCGTTTTCAAAATAAATCACCCCATCCATTCCATGAATATTTCCATGAATATGTATCACATGATGTAATTTTTGTATTAGGAATTTATCTACTCATTAACAATTTTAGTTTCCAGAAAACTATAAATCAATCGGTCCATTCACTGAAATTGTTAGGTCCATTGAATGTAGTCTCAAAAATTGTGCACCCTCGATAAATTCTCAAAAATCAAGGACATCTTTATGTCAATATCGTTAAACATGTTCTCCCCCATGTATCAATCTCGATAAGATCAATCAACTATACAGATATCTTAAAAATGCTTCCTTAAACTTAGGCCACCCCCTTTCAAATGTATAGCTTGATCTAATAAAATAACAACCTATAAGGGTCTGAGTCACAATAAAATGTCTTTAGGTGTCCCACCTAGACCAACTAATCATGTATCATATTTGTTTTACTAGAACCAACCACTCATCCCATTGGTCAACCACTCACCAATGTCACATATCCCTGGGTGTCATCTATTCAAAAATATCATCACAAGGCATCTAATGTTCTTATCAACAATATCCAAGGGATGTAATGATAGAATCATCTAATGGGTGTCAAAACTAATCAACAAGGGTAAAATTATAAAAGATTCCAATTAAATTTCATAGATTAATACACACATTAAATATTAATTTGTAAAAACCTATAATTGAATCTCATTATTAATCTCAAACATGAGGATATAAATCTCATGGAATCACATTCCCACAACAGAACATTAGTGAATTGAACCACTATAAGAATCATTTAAAAGTATTTGACTATGACGGACCATGATATAATGGAAAAGGATAAAAATTATACATCACTAGGATCTATATATGTTAACAATCCATTGAGGATCTCATTCAAAATAAAAACTTAGTTTCCTATCCGCATCATCCTGTACGTTTTGACTAGAAAACCATAATCAATGGTTAGTTTAATAAAATATTATAGTAATCCAGATGGGAAAACACCAACTAGGTTGTTACAAAAAATTAATTAAACACACATAAAAATTATAAAACAATTAATGTTCTACTAAAATGGAATTAATAGCTAGAATTATCTTACAATGATCAAGAACAAAAACAACATCATCTCAAACGATCTAGTTCGTACCAAACACCTGATTCAATTAAATTTAATTTCATTCCATTCTATGTTGGAAAACATCATATTAGTTGTTAATACCAAATTAAAAAATAAAACCTTAGTAAGAAAACTCCACAAAGGGTAAAAAATTTGGAATATTATGCCCTATGGATTGACATGGGTAACAAAACCTCCTGTTAAAATGGAATGAGTCATCATCATCACTATTTATTTTCAAACTATAGTTCCACATGTCCTTCCATAAAATTATATATATATATATATGTATATATTATTGTCTATATAACTGAGTCTAATGAAACTAATTACCTTTGAGAAAGAACCATTTATGTTTTTGTTGACACCTTAAATAGTTTACCCGACCAGAAGTACGAAAATATCACAATTGAAGTCTTATAGCATGAAGACCTTACATTCCAAATCTAATTGTTGATATGAATCCTCCCATTTCCATCCATGAGAAAAAAAATCACCAGATTTTTGAAAATGGGATGTGGTATTATAATCTATAATAAATAATAATTCCACATAAAATGAACTTCATTCAAATGGAAATGTCATATAATGGTATAAAATCACATATCAGAAACTTCAATCTTTAATGAATCGAAACATGGATTTCTCACCCAAAAAACTTTTCTCAATGCACTTGTACAATATAAAATATAGGTAGTGGAATGTTCTTAAAATACATTCTTACCATGTACCAATAGTAATACAATAGGACTGTATAATGTCTGAGAGAAATTTTTCTTGTCCTGACCTAGCACACTCTATAAATAGTATCCAAACCAGTTGGAAATATGAAATCCCATGCACCTCCCCATATTTCATGGTTGAAAAATAACAAAAAAGGTATATGGTGTGTATTTAGGGAGGCTATTCCCTCATATCTATATAAGAAACTAGTGGAAATAACAAAATTCATCCACAGTAGTAAATACAGAGTGTGAGAAAAAGTCATGTTGACAATGCTGTAATAAAAGATTAGATTTTTGTAAGATCCTGATCAATTGTGTCATACATGCAACACATATGGAAAACTAGGATGATAAAAAATATAGGAGTGGGTTTAGAAAACTGAAATAATATAAAATGTATCTACATCTAAATATGATTGGGAAAATATACTTTGTATTTTAGAAAGAACTAAGAAACTCCATCATGATCATAATAATCCACACAGGTACTTCTCAATCATAAAACCATTGGACTAATACCTTCCTTCCAACATCTTTAATCAGCTTGATTTTAAAATTAAATGTCCATACACAAAATAAGGTGCATGTATATGGGGGGGGGGGAATAACTCTCATTAGTCCATGCCATATGGTGAAACTATATTCTATTATCATAAGTGAAAGTTCATGTGATATCCTCTACAATTATAAGACACAAAAAAGTATGAAAGAATGAAATAAACATAAATACATACACTACCAATCCACATTCAATCCCTAAATCAAATATCTGGTCAATTATATATCCAATAAATCATTATTTAGATGTATGTTGTGAAATAAAATCCATTTAATATATTGTTGATGCTTATGTCCATGATCCTGATTGACAATACCTACTATAATTGGTGCTTTAAATTCATCATATAAAGCTACATATGATGAGAGGATTGAGTCCTAACATTGGGATCATCCATACTCACCTATAAGTAATTTAATTAGGGAATACATGAATCAAATTTACATCCTTTTAATATGTAATAGTGTAGTTTTTTAGGCATGTACACATACCACTCACACCATGTGTAAATCGTGTTTGATGTTTGAATCCTCAGTATTGGTTCATAAGTAATCATGAAATTCCATCTCAGATAATCCCTAATTGTAATGACACCTAGGTTATCTATAGAGAATATAATCTGGATATAATACTATTTTGGACATCCATTCATCAAATGACTCCACAATCCCATTAAATGCCATGTTTAGATAATGTTATAAAAGTGCTTCCACCCTGACACTTAGGTGTATGTTGGTAATCACCCCGGAAAATATTCATCAATACCATTTAAATATCACAATATCAGGATCTCATGGGAACTGCACCCACATAGAAATATAATATGTGGAATTACATGTCCATCAATCTCAATCACATCCCTGGAATTTCATGTTCATTTTGGAATAAAATATCCAAAAATCTCATTCATAATTATGGAAACCACATACACTATTGAAGTTCATAACCACTATTTTCAATCATAACCTCATAACTCAATGTCAAAATGCATAAAAAATAACGAGTAGTTCCATGTATGTCAACTTTATAAGAAAAAAATGAAAGATTTAGTTCCAAAAATTCAGATCCCAAAAAGTAAATATCGATATCCCCATTCATGAATATCATCATTTCAGGCCCCATAGGTTTACTTCTAGGAAGAATACCTAGAATCGTAGTTATATAATAGAAACCCATGTGAATTAGTAAATAATAGAGTAAGGTTTTCCAGTTTACTAAAACCGTCAGTATTGATATATACAATAAAGATTACAAGTTTGGAAAGGGTTCTATGCTCCCACATAGTATAATCTATACTGTAATCAAAAACACTACCTTAGGGTCGGTGAAACACCTATCAACCACTAGGTCTCCAAAAATAAGTGTAGAATAGGAACACTATTAGGGATACCCACCCATATGTGAATGAATATATCTTTGGATCCTATAATTTAGTATGAAATATTGGCATAACTCTGAGGATCATATAAAATAATACTACTAAGTAATCCATTTTAGGATCCTTGGATAGAGTAATAAAATGGTGGAATCCTATAGGGGGTCCTATTTGTCATAATAAAAGATGTGGAATCTCTTATAGGGGCCTCTTTATGATTATGAAAGAAGAGGAATCCAATAGGGTATGTTTGTTCACAACTACTCTCATGGTTATACTCATCTCACAAATCTATATCTAACAACTCATGGCCTCCTGGGCCACAAGAAAGCATCTCAAAAGGGATAATTATTCATCGGAAAAGGTATGCATTCATTGGTTAATAACGATTTCACATGGCCCATCTCAAAAGAATAATTCACCAATGGATGGCCCAAATTTCCAACTTATATTTTCCCAAAGTTTCATTCTAGTCTCTCCATCTTAGGGTCTACAAAAATTAATTTATAAACAAGGAAAATGGTGTTATCATTCCATAATAATGAACCATTTATCATGTCCCTTATCTTGGAATGATTCCTTGTATCACTTATTATCTAAATTTGTATTCATTTATAAGAGGAAGAACCTCTCCATGGATCCCATAAACCCAAAATGACTATTAAAAGTCTTCAAAACACATCAATGATTCAATGAACATGATCTTCATTAAACATATTCTCAAAATGAACTATTCACAGGGTCCAATTATGACTTTGGGCTATAAAAATATGAAAAACCCTAAAATAGTAGAAATTGAGAATTACATGAAATGTATACCCATGTACACAATATGTAGTCTCCAAGTCACACCTCACAAGTAGTTCATTAGGCAAGGCATGTAAAACTCAAGTACACGGAATGCATATCATTAACATACCAAGTTCCATATTTGTAAAACTAACCATAGAACATTTTATAGGTTATCTATCTTCCTCAATTAGTCCATGTAAATCAATGTACTGTGTAATCCACATGGGATCTGGTCACAATCCTTTCACTATGAAGTTCCAATACACAAGATGTTTGGCCATGTACTAGGAAACATGTCGAGTCGAGCCACATTGTTTTTACTCTAAGGACAATACATATAATTATAAAAGTAATATTTACAAAATATAAATGGTATATATAGTTTATTCATATATACAAATGTTGTGTGACAGGGATTTCTAGAATAGGATCACTTATAATCTGCATGAAACTCTAAAATTTTTATTTGTTAAACATAGAATAAATCCATGGTGATACATTGAAGTTAAAAAATGAATCTTAAACTATAAAATTTTAAATATATGACTATTTAAAGCATAAAATTCACAAATAAATACCTTTTGATATATTATTCCATTTCATTACTCATATCGTGGCTTTGTAACTACTGTAAGACTATGAAACTCCTTCTGAGCTCCTTGGTTGAATCACCATTATTCTATCTCAATCGCTCCCTTTATATATTTTGTTATCTCTATCTTTCTATATCTATTTTATATTTATGTAGTGGAAAAGTAGAATACCACAATGGAATATGATAGAATCAAGGTAGTAGATAAGAAAGGAAACAAGTAAATGAGAAAGATGAAAAAGAAAAGATAAAGATAAAGGGGCCTAGGCCCACACCCAATGGTAGGGCTTATTTTTTCCCATGAATATGAAAAACTCCAAATTTATAATTCAAAAATAGGTGAAAGAATGTTATTTGAAAATATAATTCATAATATACAACCTAATGATATTCATGAGAATAAATTAATGTTTAATTATTTATTGATTATCTTATAATTATTAAATGAAAACTCTAATGTAATTCAACAGAAAACATGACCTAGGGTAATCTACCTATTCTTGGAATAAAAGGGTGGTCAATGAACAATCTGTGATTATAATATATGGGAAAATAATATTCTATTCCTTATGATAATGTGAAATAAAAAATTAAAATTAATTCTAAATTTCAATGTCAAATAACGTGTCTTCATAATACCCCCATAAAAACCCAAGACCCCATGTGATTCAAATATATCAATATGTAATATTTAGTTTAAAAAGTACATTCCATAAATTTACCAAATCAATTTAAATTTATCATATTGAAATCATACATTTGAAATAATTTTTATTCTCAAACAAATGGAAATGATTTAAAAATATAAATATCATTTTTAATCATCCATCAAAACTACCATACATAGCCATGATTGATGTATCATGACATTTTAAAGAATTATATGAATATATTATTCATTAAAAAAATGTTCTGCATGAATCCACACACATTTACAACACAAAACTCTTAGATATCGATGGAATCCACTAACATATGATGAAAATCCAATTGATATGTAAATAAGAATTCTATAGGGGATAAAATATAAACAAAAAAATTATAACCGTTAAATTAATCTAACATAATCATACATTCACAAGGTCGTACCGATGTTATAAATCTATTTTGTAAGGATTTTTCTTGGTTAAGGAATTCATGCCCCTTTATTTATGAATCCTTAAAGAACCTAGGTGAATTCCACCAAAATGAAACCCCATGTGGGAATGGGGAAGCTGACACATGGGGGGGGGGGGGTTAAAGGTAAAGTGTTATAGGAATTAAATGGAATGCATCCATGATATTATTGAAGTAAAAACAATGTTTTATATTTTTATGTTTCTATGAAGAAACAAAGTTCGGATGTATGATTTACCAAATCGTGAACCGAACATGGGTGAAAAAACATGACCACCTTGGATTCATATGATTTTTTCCAAAAAAATATGTAAACTGTGGGAATATAATGAAATTGGTATTTATTAATAAAATATGACAATCAAACATTTTTTATCATTATTATAAGTAACCTAAGTACTATGTGTGAAACACTTTATCAACATATTCTTTGAATCTTGAATGGAAATTGAAAAGAATTAGTAAAAAAATGAATAAACCATATAATATATAAATAAAAATTAAACCATAGGTGTTATGTTAAACATTGTAGAATTTGAGTGTTATAAGATCATATTAGTTCACTAATTTTGAAAAATTGAAAATTCATAGGAAACAATTATAACAAAAATTATTTATTAATGTGTATTAATATATTACTGTTAGGAAACTTAAAAAAAGTTTAATTGTTTGTGTGGTCATGTGTATATATATTTTAATTTAGTTTAAAACATGACCACTAAAAGACATATAAATTAGGGCCCATGGACATTCTCATATGACAGAAATTTCATAATACATGACATTATACTTCTATATCCTTTCCATAAAATAAAAATCCATCAAAAACTGAACATTCAGAGTCCAAAAAATATATACGAAAACCAAAAATAATTAAATAATGGAATGTGAAATATCAATAAATTATTTTATAGTTTTATACTCTCTAAATTTTATTTCACATGAGCACTCTAATATAGGGCGGTGGTTGGGTAAAAAATGAATCATTCCCCATAAAAAATAATTATAAAAGAGTATCAAATCACATACTAGAAACACTATTAAATTAAATATGTAAAATCATCTCAACATTATGTTAATGTCACCCTTTGAGTTTTTAGTAACTATTCACTTTTTAGTTACATATGTTGATGTAAAAAGAAAAGGAAACCCCAGTTAAAGGATCTCAATAATCTAGGGATATTAATTAATTTTAAATTGATTTATGGTATATATTTTTATCAACTTGTAATTAGTATACATTTAATATATATATATATAAATTACATATTCAATGAGTGTTTATAGATTATTATAATTTTTTCTGGTTATGGTTCCTAAATTCAGTATAGCTAAATTTGATATTCACCAACATGGTTAAAAGATTAATGTATATTTTGTATGAAAAATGGATGGGAGATTTTTTTAGACAAATGGATATATGTGAGTTACATGGAATATATATTGGTTTATTAAATAAATATTATATTATATACTGACTAAGTAAATTAAGGATAAAGACACAGATTATGGTTAATCTATCTCATATCATCTAATAAAAGTGATATAAAATTCATATAAGGCACATTAATGAGACAAAACTAGAATTTGGAATTGGATAAATTCAATGGAATGTGATAATTATTTAGTGCTTTATTATTTTTCATAACATGCAAGGATATAAAGGACAATATATATATATATATTTCATATATGAATAAATAACATTTTACTCAATGATTTATTTATCATATATACTTATATAATTATAAAAAATATATTAATGGGTAAATATATTGAAAATGAATAAAATAAAATTAATTTTTTTTCATTAGTGATATTAGATAATTGAAAATATGTTCTTTTAAATACACATATGAATTTTACAGAGTGGTAGAAATTACATAATATGAATTATTCATGGGAAGATATGGAATGTTGTTATCACTTGTACTCTATAAAATATAAATCCCACATAAATAGTGTTATTTTCATCCAAAAACTATATAATTCTAATTTAGCGTAAGATCATCCAATTCTATGTGTCATAATAAACATCATAGAAAATTTCATTCTTTTTGAAAATTTAAATCATCTAAAAAAAAAAATTACTAGTGGAATAATCAATAGATATAGTTTTAATGAATGAGGTCAATCAAAAGTAAATAATCTATGGTATAAATATAATATGAATAGTTATAATAAATGATCATGAAATTTTTTTTCAGTGCCTTTGAACAATAAAGGTAATACAATTATTAATTTTGTAATGATAGAAATATATTTTTTAGATTCTATTAAAAGAAAATATTTTATTAATTTCATCATCATAAATATTACCCCATATAGATCAATTTTTAATGTTATATTAAGGGTAATTTAAAATACTATGGTCAATAAAATCTAATCATCCTCAAAGAATAAACTCATAATATTAAAAGATGAAATAAAAGAGAAAAATATTATTAATTAAGAATTAGAAATGGTCATTTTAATTTTATATCAAATATTATCTAGTAAGGTATATAATCTATTGAATAAATTCAAGTTTCTTCTCATGGAGAAGAAATTAAGTGACCAAAAGTGTTTGATATAAGTACCCCACTATGGAGAAGTAGAGTTAAATATGAATATTTTAGATATTAAAGACTACAAATGGATGTGTATGGAGATGATAAATCATTTCTAATTATATATTTATCCATATAAGATATAGTGGAGCACTATATAATATATTAATCTTTCTCATACTTGTCTATATTTTCTTAAGATGGAGTAATAGTGAGATAAACATCATCTGTGTGTGAACCCCATATTTGAAATGATCAATACAGACATTATCGATTTATGATCATGGGATATGAGTTATTTCTCAATATATATACTAGATAAATGATGGCCAATATTAATATTATATAGTTATAATGATATACAAACACCCCCTAAAAGAATAAAAAAACTATTAGACTTTATTATGTATAATCTAATAACTTTTTAAATGACTAAAACATAAGTAAACAAATATACAAATCTCTTGAATATACTAATCCTTATAATTATAATAGGTGATGTGAATATATACCTTATAATAATAAAATTATCACCTTCCTCCAAGAATAGTCAATTTGTTGAGTAAATAAAAATCAATACATATTAGTAGGATTTATATCATGCTCATTTCAAAATAGAAATTTATGTTAAATGGAAGAGGAAAATTAGAACATTAAATTAAGGAGTTTATTTGATCAAATAAATATAGGAAATATTTTAATATTACATACACTATTTTATAAAAGTATTAAATTATTATGTTTTTTCATTAAATAGTTTATAAAAATTCAAAACAATATATTTTATATTTTATATGTTATTCTCAATTTTATAATATTTTATTCCACTTAAGGAATATTTTCATTAAATTATTAATGTCTAAAAATGAAGTCCAATATTTATATATTTTTAATTTCAATTTCAAATAATAATATCTATTTCCAAATTTATTATTTAGGTGAAATAATAATTTTAAATTTTATAACATTATGAATGGTATTATGTGAAAAAATCCATGATATAATGATCTTCTCTATGATTTTGTTTCCATATATGGTTCTTGAGGCATGGTGAAGTTAATTACATGATTGTTTTTTAAGTACATGTTCCAGATCCCTCATTAAGTAAATTTAAAAATTAGATACCTTGATCCATTAATTGAGACTTGGTTATATAATTATTGATTTTTAAAAAGTGTTTTAGAGTTCACTAAAAATTATTTTTAAATGCTATATTATATGGTTTAAATAACTCTTACATCATGTATGTATTATGTTATGCTCATTATTTAATTCATTCATTAAATGTGGAACAATTTTCATTTGGTATTTATTGCCATCTATCTCTTTAATAAGGAAGATGTTGGATGGTTTTTCTTATGTGAAAAAATAATGAATATTCCTTGATGTCGAAAACCCATGTCATGGTACTAAATCTATTTTATTTCAATAAGTTCATGGTAGATAAAATTTTTATTTATTTAAATATTATAACAAACTACACATTTATTGTGTAATTATTTATTATTAGGATCTTAGAGTTTTATATTCAAAGATATTATGACTTTATTACTAGACAAACTATAACTTATCAATAAAACATTACAAATAAGGAATTTTAATTATATATGATGAGAAATTTTAATGCCCAAATAAGAAGCTAGGTTATAATTTTTAGTAAGAATCTAGAATATGAGATTTTATTTAAAATTATATATCATATTAGTATTTAATAATTTATAATGTAATTTGAGTTTTCCAAAAGATGTGAGTTTCATGTGCAATTATGTGTCACAATGTTTTTCAGGCCATAATTTCAAGTATTGTACCATTATATTTAAAATTTAAACATAATATTATCTTATTGATTTTTTTTTATATAGAAGTAAAAACATTATGGAATTATACAACCATATTATTCTATTACACAATAGTGAATTTATTATATGGATTTATTATTTTTTTTCCCATATTAATTATTTTATTATAGTATTTAATATACATCAATTATTTAATGGTATTTAGAGATTCTATGGACCCCGTGATATATATTTATTAATTAATTAAGATATTTTGTAAATAAATTTTCAATGTGATTTAGAAGAATAATTACATAATGAATTATGGTGTCAGTAAAATATTTTTGATAATATATAAAAATTACTGTTTTTCATTGATAATGAAAGGGAAATATTGAGTTATCCATATATACCTTATTGGGAGATATTTTAGATATTATTGGTTGTGGTTTTATCAGAATAATAATGTTTACACTTGATCCATCATCAAAGGAACCATGTGATGATTAAAGGAGATAAATCACAAGAACATGTATTTGATTTTCTATCTCTATATTTTTAAACAAACACTTATAATTGGCTATAACCATTTTACTTCTCTAAAACATATACTCCTTTATATTTATTTTCTTATTATCACTCTATATATCATTATTATTACTTTCATGGTCACATTGATATATCATGATCTATTTATCTTTAGTATATTTTTAGTTTTATAATATTGTTACATTTCCCTCTAATTTTTCATGCCTCTAAGTGGTTATCACTATTCATTAATACAGTATGTTAAATAGTATTAGAAATATGATTTTCTTGAGGTACTTTGATTTTTCATAACTATGTTTATAATATATATATTTTTATTTTCATGGATTCTATTAAAACCTCTATTAGTTAGTCTTCTCTAATGTTTTATGAAAGTGGATTTTAACTAAAGAAATATGTCATGGTTATATATATTTTACCATTTGGGTTTTGGTGTTCTTGACTTCAGGGATATTGAATATAATTTACCTAAATATTATTTTTATTTTAATATAATAATATAATAAAAATATAGATTCAAAATAGGGACTATGCGATGTGTTTTCGTAATTTCTCATAGAGGGTTAATTAATAAGAGATATGGGATTCAAAATATAAAATTCAGTATAGTGGAAAATTAATGCGAATGTATATGTGTAAATAAGGTCATATAATCATGAATAAAATAATTTCATGCACTATGTTTTGTAATTATAATGTATAAAGGTAAATATTTGTCTGATTTAATCCTTCATGTAACCAAAATTTTCATCTTTACCTACCATAATGACAAATATTCAAATATGGTAAATTAGTTATTATAGATTATGATATAATTGATTTATTGTAAAATATAATAATTATAGTAATTTTACATGGATTATTTTACCATTGTTATAAATAATTACATCATGATAACATAGTAGATTAGAATAGAAACTTCAATTAATAAATAAGAGAAAATAGTGGTTACATTTATATCATAAAAAGTCATAAAAAAATTATATCAAGATATTTAGTGAGGTAAATATGAAATATAAATATTATTACAATAATTTTAATAATTTTATTACATTTTTAAATGATGTAATACAGTGAGGAAGTAGTTGGGGTGGTAGGTGTGTGGTTAAAAAATCAAATTTTCTTGGATGCAACTTAGGATCAAATCCTGTTGATGAGATATTTTTGGGTTAGAGTAGAAGCATATTAATAGGTGATATAGTAGTAAAGTATCATCAAGAAGTAATTATATGATTTATTCAGATAGGTAAATAAATTTTCTTAATAGACCTCTAGGCCATCTGAGCACTGTAGTACTTTGGGCCATTAGTCCTTTGAGACACCACATGCCTCTTGGCCATGGGTTTTGGGCCACATGTCCTCTTGGTAAAGAAGCATTCCAATTATAAAAAATTGAAGTAGAACCAAAAATGGGAATTAGATAATTTATAAATATTTATATTATAGGTATAGAAGTTTTAATGATTATATGGTATGAAAATATCCATCACTTACAAGAACTACAAAACATGACATGATGGAATACCAACTGATCATCTATATGAGGTGGGGATATTTGTTTCATCAACGATGTAGATACAATATAGGGCCAGATCCATGTATAGGTGGGTCTTTGGGCCTATGGTTCTTGAATATATTCCCTCTCAACCTAGAAAATAAGGGGAATTAAACAAAATAAAATTTATATAAGAGATGAAATAAAGATTCTAAAATTATAATATATGAAGATATGAGAAAAATTCACAAGATAAATCATCAAATAAAAATATATAATAATTCTAAAATATGATAGATAGTGAATCCTGTCACAAAAATTATGATATTAAATCCAAGGGGTTACATGAATAAATTCACTACAATATTTATTTCATAATGATTCTAAAATAAAATAATAAAGAAAATTATAACATAAGTTTTATTTTTGATTTTACAAATATGAATTATTTTGTTTCTAGATAGTAAATCATGAAATCTGAAGAGGTTTAATTTTTTGGTGAATTATTGAGGAAAAATGTATGTCCGCTTTTATAATTATTTTCTTTTACAATTAATTTTGGAATACCAAGGAATATTTCTTTGATTATCAAGAAAATTTACTTTTGAGGAATGAATATAAAATTATAAATATGAAAATAAAAATAATTTATCTAATTTAAAGAATTAGAATCTAGTTGGAAATATTAGTTACATAATATTTGAGTAAAAATCCTTAAATTACATTTAAATAAATTTATAGGACCAGATTCAGAACTGATTAATATTTTCAATAAATATTATAAACCCTGACATGATGTGATTTCGATTTAATACCAATAAAAATATATTGAAGGTGTGTAACATCACATTTTATATTAATAATATTTAATAACCATGGGATAATTTGATATATAAGTTGGATAAGGAATCATCATTGTTATTGACATGATTGCAGAATTTAATCATTGAAAAATAATAATATGATCAATGTCCATGGCATTTATATTCTAAAGTGACGATGATGTCCCGAAAAATGGTTGGAGTAAATTTTCATGATGTTGAAAACATGTTATGAAAGAAAATATATTAATGTATAAAATTAGATATTTTGAAGATAAATGAACATTGATGAATTTCAACCACCCAAGACTAAAAATACATGTTAAACCATTGGTTATTAGAGATGATTTTTAATATAATTTTTGGGTTACTATAATTGAGTATATAATATATAAAATGAATAAGGATTAAGATTTGGCACATGTTTCATTCTTTTAAATAATAATTGTTTTATTAGTTATGTATTCACAATAATTACAATTTTAATAAAGTGAATGTGAAGTCCATGTTTAAAAATATACAACATCATGAAGATGAATATTTTGAATAAGAATAATATTTTATTATTGGGATATATTTTCCATATAAAATATAAATAATGTACTTTAAAAAACCTAAAAAACCTCCATATAAGGGTATAAAAAAAATTATAATATCCTAATGATAAAGGAATTTAAGAGTGGAAAGGAAGATAATAGAATATTTTTCAAATGAATCAATAATAGCTTAGGGATTGTTATTATATACATTGAAGGAATAAAATTATATGTAGATTAATTTAACTTTATAAAATTTTATACAAAAAATAATAATAATATTAACATGTCATTTTACAGTAGTTATATAATTTCTTAGGTTTTTATTTTGTTAATAAAACTCATTCTTTATTACATTGATAAGAAAAATATGAAAATGAATTGGTAAAAAATTTTATATTAGGAAAATAAAGAGAGTATCAAATCCCATTTTATTTGGCAATAAAACATACATGTATAAAGATAAAATTAGTGAGAATAAAAATATTTTTCTAAGAATGATTATATTTTTATTTTACATAACTATTAAAAAAACACATTGAGTTTATTGTTATATATTTTTTAATTATAAATTAATCCATATAAGATAAATATTTTACCTATAAAGTTCACATTGGGTGATATTGAACTATATATTTATTATGGTTTTATGTTTATAATTTTTAACTAATTACAAAATCGATGATTTTCCAATTCCAATTTGGGATGTATTAAGCCAGATTTAAAATATACATATATAGGTTAATTATAAATTTAAGTATATTTTTTTCCAACCACTATTTTAAGTGAAAATAGATTACATTAAAAGTGTTCCTATGTATATTGTGGAAAATTATAGAATAATTGAAATTATTTTGATGATATAAGTATTAGAACACATGAGATTGAAATTTTAATATCCATTATTGATTGGGAGTGATAACCAATGTGAAATAATTTTTTTAAATTACTTAAAAAATTTTAGGCTAAAACTAGTTGATATAAAATACTGAATAATTATGGTTAAGGTGTTGTGTGGTAATATTAAAATGGATTATGACTAAAAAAATCTATCGATAAAAGATATTTTGAACACATCTGAGTCGTTTTTTGGTTGAATTCTATCCCAAAACAATTATGTAATAACATTTCATATTTGATTCAATTAATTCTATTAGAAATTGTGGTGAATACATTGGGGACCCTTATAGAAAATTGGAGAAATTATAATCACTATGGTAGTTAATGGAATGAGAGAAACAGTTTTGTGATAGTCTCTATATAAGGGATTCAGAAGATTATAAAGGCAGAAGAAGTTATCTTTGGAACATACATAATATTGCTATCAAATATACATATATATATTATAAATACCTGAATAAACAAATAGACAAAGGATGATATATGAAGAACCCAACTAATAATTTTAAGACACAATATTAATCCTAAAATTGGGATTTGAATTTATCTCAATACAGTATCAATATTTGGGTAATTTGGTATTTGAATAAACTCTATAATTATTATATACCATTACATGTTTCTTCAGTGTAATAATTCATGATATTTTATTTTATAATAACATTTTTATTCTCTTAGTTACTATGGATATTGTGGAGATTGATTGGAGTTTTCATAAAAGAAAATAAATATAAACTTCTTTACTAAAAAATGTCGTACTATGATTAGGACTTAATTATAGAAAAATATATTTTTTGTTTGAGTAGATTTCATATTCAAAAAAATTGAACCATAATTAAAATCTAATTCCCCATGATTTCAACATGGATTACATTGGTTTAAAAAAGATGGATATTACATATTTATAAATATAAAATATATTAAAAATGATAAGTGGGGTTGGTTTTTTATTGTACAAAAATAAATAATGATAAAATTCAATATTGATAGACATTTAATGGATATACATTTCTTTAAATGTATTAAAACATAATATTTTCTATTTCTTAATATTAAATTTTAATTAGAAGAAATAAAATAATTTTGGAATCATATTGGGGTTTGTTAATGTATAGTTGAGTTATACTCAGAGTGGTTCATTCTATAATGTCATGTAATGCACAATAATTGATAAAATTATACTACTATTCTTGTATCTTTTCAATGAATCATATATATATTAATCAATGGGATAGAGAGTTATAAGATATTACTTTTATGTCTTGTCAAGAAGAATTTATTTTATTTCAATGGAATTTTTATATATCAGTTGATATATTATGATATGTGTTATTGGCTGATTGAGATGTTTGGGGGTTATTTAGAGAATAGTTTTCTATTTTCCATTAATAATTTATTGAAAAACCAAATTCCACTAATTAATAGTATGAATGATCTCATTTTTTAATTTTCCACTCGTTAAGGAATGCAAATAAATGAATAACACATGATAAATAATATCTACTACATAAAATAAGTTTTTTCCCTTAGAAGGATCTTAATAAAAAATGGGACAACATTATACACTATAATCACAATTGTAGATTCAATTATCATGTATTATCAATGAATAACTATTACAAAAATTCAAAATAGAAGAATCATTACATAAGAAAAAATCATTTCTCTCATATTGATCATAATTTTTATGTTCTCTTTTCCACAAAAATGATTGTATTATTTCTTTCCTTATAATGATCTTTTCGAAACATGTATAGTTCTTCTATACTTATTTATGATATATAATATAATTGAATAAATTTAATTCTTAGAACACAATACAAGTATGATGTTCAAATAAAAACATTTGTGTGATCGCCTTCTCCTTCCTGCATCTTCTTGATCTAAATCTATATATGATATAAGACTGTTGCTGAAATTATAGTAAATTAAAAGACAATATTAATCATGTTCACATTCTTAATATTAAATTCTCTTGAAACTCTCATACTACTTTTTTAAATTTTGTATGTTCCAACACATCTGAGTTATATTTGATTTTTTTAAATGGGAATTTACATAAAATATTTGAGTATCCCATGAATCATAACATAAAAAATATCATTAAATCTATTCAAAATATTGAATTTATTAAATTCCATGATATGTTAAATTTCACCATATTTTTTTATATTGTATTTTATTTTGAATAGTATTAACTAATCAATCTCTACTATCAAAAAACTATATTCCATGACATGTTTTGTCAACATTTCAAATTGGAATTTTATCCTCACATTGTATCATGTTTCAAAATGTTGGTCAATAATTTTTTAAACATATAAATTATATGTGAATGAAATAGTCCATTTCAATTATGAGGGAATAAGACTTCCCGTAATTTGATGCACATATCAAAATGTCCACATAACTAAATCACAATATGGTATTAACAAGTTAGATCCTAAATTGACCACTTATTATTTACCCTAACCATTTCACCATTAAAATATTTTTCCTCTTAATGTAGGTTAATATCATGAAAACTAATCTCCCCACTAGTCAACCATTCGTGGACAAATTTTTTTCCACATCCCTTAAATTAATGAGTTATTTTCCTGAATTTTATTTACCACTACATATAAGAGCCTCATACTTTATCAAAAATAAAATAAAAAATTAGAATACTTTTTAAGTGTAAAATTTAGTGATGATCTTTACATTTAACAGTCAATGGTTTGTATATCACAACATAAAAACATCATTTTTTTCTCTTCATCAGAATAAAAAAACCAAAAACCCAATTTAATGGGAATCCATGTAATTATAATGACTATATAAGAATTACATATGTAACACCCTGACCCCAGTTACCCAGAGTCAGTGCATTATGACATAACATTGGCATGATAAAAAATGATCAAGTCTAGAAAGAATGATTAGTTTAGTAGCCTTAGAAATACTAGATACATTTATAATGTATACATTACATCATAGAATGGAAAACTAAAACAAAATTGTTTCCATAGAAAATACTGAGATCCCATACACTATCCCTGCAGGTCAGTCATAAAGTTATTTTCATATCCTGGGAATAATAAAACATAGAAAGGGGTGAGCTCAGATTCTCAGTAAGGGTAACAATATAGAATAAATGTTCATAAATAAGCATAAACATTTAATTAAATTAATAAAACTAAAAAATCCTTCTCAACAAAACATTCATCATAATATGGAAAATATAAATCAAAATAATTCCATTTACATACTCACATGGATATTCTACTAGTCGAATAATCACATGAAATATCAATTTCCACTTTCAAAATGATGGAATGCATAATGCAAGACTTTCATAACCACATAGTCAATGCCTTGTTCCAAGACTACAAATAAGATTTTGTCAAGGCCTTGTGCCAAGACACTAGTTTGTATCATGAGACCTACCGATGCATTGAGGAACTATAGCGGGTTCCACCCGTCACTCACTAAGTCCAATGCATTCCTCATATGAAAAGGTTTAAACTTAACATAAACATTCGTATTAAAACTGGAATACGAAATGTCAACAATTTATCCATAAACCATGAGTGGTATGAAATAACACATCCACAATCAAATATTTCAAAAAACCTTCAATACAATATGGAAGTATTGTATCATAATAAATCAACTTCAAACAAACTTAAAATCCATCAAAAGATGTTGACATAGATGAAATAATAACCTTTTTAGAAAAATATCTATTTCTATTTTGAAATCTTTTAAAGGTCACATAATTATAAAATAAAACATTTATATTTGAAAATATTCTTATAAGCTTGTAAGAGAATCATTGATGATGTTATAACGGTGAAAAATAGCTGAACCCGCCATATAAGTTAAAAAATGATATTCTTACCTTAATTTTGTTGAAAAGGTTATACAGGACCTTGTTTGGAAAATGAAAGAACAATTCCTTTATAAACAACTTATAAAAAGTAAAAAAAGGGTATAAATGATTTTAACCCATAGTCTATAAAATAGTAAGAATGTTTTGAAATATATTGTTAAGAGACACGGATGTTGATGATAAAGAGGTCCTGGTAGTAACTTACGTAAAAACAACCTCGGATAATAAAGTGATTTTGAAATTAACCCTTACCTTGTAATTTTCCTTGGTCGAGGGTAGGATAAACTTCTGTATAATGGTGAAATAATTTTTATTAAATTATTCAATAGTCATATACATTAATATGATATCATATATGATCTTTTAACATTGCTTTGTTAATAATATCTTAGTATTATCGTTGTTTCGGGTGTTAAAATATTCATTTTCCTTTATATTATTTGTTATGTGAGTAATATTTGTTATTTATGGGATGTATCTTATTCATATCCAGAATTATATCAAGTCTTTAAAGATTATTTTTAATCATCTAATGAAAATTATTATTGAATGGATACGATAGGGAATGAATCTCATCACGTTCGTGGAGACGGTAATCCATACGTACGCATGTATGGTGACATGTCATTCAAAGGATGGATAAAATAATGAATTTGGTTGTACCATATTTATAATAACATCATATTATTTATAATATACTGTATTTATTATTTTAAAATGGAAACAACAATGAAAAACGAAGTGGAAGAAGAAAGGAACTTGAAAGAGGTGATGAAATATTTACCTATTCTTCAGGTTCTTCCATTTTATTTGATCAAAAGGGATCCATAGGTTGTCTTTATGACTAAATTAAGGACTCTATGATAATGAGAGGATTGTTGATAGGGTATTTGGGCCTAATTTGGATGATCCAAATGGATTTAAAGGTGTAAATTAGAGAGAAGGGGGAGTGCCCTTTTATTAGAGGGGTGAGAAGCACCTTAGGAAAAGAAAGAAATATTATTTTATAATAAAATTATTTTCAGTTTATAATGGCTCAAAAAACGATTATGTAAATTATAAAGTGGTTATGGGTCGAAAACCACTCAACTAATAGGTTTTAGACAGGTTTGGGTCACTATATTAACTTTATATATTAGATTTAACTCTTAGTTAAATAGTTTTCCATTTACCATGTCACTTATTATTTTCATATTATATGGTTAATAAACATTCTATATAATTCCAAGAAAACCCCAAGTGGTTCATTAATGATACACCTATCATTATATAAGTCCTTTTGCCAAACCATATATTTTTAGCAATATAATATCAATTAATAATATAATATTTTTTATAAAAAACACTTTTATGTCAATTTTGATACTATTTGATATTTTTATGTTTATAAATTCATAACAACTTTATTACTTTGAACAAAATTCTTCTAACCAACCCTAACATGTCATATTTACCTATAAAATTAGTTAAATTCATAAAAAATCTCAAATTTCATTTATTTGTATATTTATAATATGAATTATTTTAATACTTCAGTAAATAGGTAATTACTGCCTCATCATTGTGTCATAAATAAATTAAATTATTTAATTTCTAAAAATTATAAATAAAATACCTTTATTTAGGAAATCATTTTATCTTTCTAATAAATATTTATAGTCGAATTTATCTTTTGTGTAACCCTAAATTAAAAATGTTTTAGTTATTTAGCTTTGATTTTAACTCTTTAAACTCTTCTTTGAATTAAATAATAATAAATGTCCTAATCTAATACATGTGGAACTAAAGGATCATATTTTATTCCTAAGGTTTTTCTCGGTCAAATTACTCTTATCCAATAGAGTGAGGACATGTTTTAGGGTAATAATAATATTATTTTTACCATTAATTACCCTGTTTTATTTTAACCTTGGTAAATAAAAGTAAATAGTTACTATTCACCAAAAATTATTTTAATCTTATTGAACCAAATTTTACTTACTAATATCTACTGTGTCTCTCGGGTTTTTGAAATTCCAACCACAAAATTTGTAAAATTAGGTTTTATGTGAATTTGTGTATTCTCCTAGAAGGTGGGTAAAAGACGGTGAAAAGTTTAATAAAATTTTTATATGTCTAAAATTATTATAAACTGACTCCAATTAATTACATTAAACTTATATAGGTATTAGGTATCTATTTTGACCTAAAATAAATTTAAATAAAAAAATAATTATTTCAATGAAAATTCGGTTTTAAACTACAACTCAATGTTTTTCATTATTCATTAAAAATTAAAAAATTTCAGGAAAATACCAAAAATTCACCCTAAGCTAATTTCGATATTCTGAATCCAAAAATGATGTCCATTTTAAAAGATAAAATTTATAAAATTTCAAAAATTGGGTATTACTATTTGTAACGGCTAGTTTGATTGGTTGTGGCGTGTAAGAACTAGAAGTTGGGTACAACACATGCTATTGTATTATTTAAAGAGAAGCATACCGTGGAAGCATGGGGTGTTACATTATCCACTCCTTCAAATAATTTCATCCTTGAAATTTCTAGAATATTACTGCATTAAAATATTTGGGTGGTTCTTCATTATAAGTTCCTCAGGTTCCTAAATTGCCTCTTCCATCTTATCTTTTCTATATAGACCTTTTAACAGACGAGTCATTCGATTTCTCAGCACTTATCTCTTGTTTGAAGAACCTTGAAAGGATATTCACAGTAAGATATATTGGGTTCCACTTGTAATTCCTCATAGGTGAGTACATGCGTTGGGTCAGGAATGTATTTTCTCAACAGTGATAAGTGGAATACATCGTGAACATTAGAGAGACTTGGTGGTATTTCCAAATGGTAAGCTACAACCCCAATTCGTTCTAGAATTTTGAAAGGTCTAATGTAGCTAGGACTTAAGTTTCCCTTCTTACTAAAACTTATAACACCCTTTCATGGAGATACCTTCAAGAAAACATGATCTCCTACATAAAATTCCAAATCATTCCTTTGATTATCAGCATAGCTCTTCTGTCTACTTTGAGCTGCCATGATGTGGTTTTAGATTACCTTCACCCTTTCCATTGATTCCTCTACATATTCTGGGCCTACGAGTTTTATTTCACCAAAATCATCCCAACAGGTTGGTGTGCGACATCTCTTTCTGTATAACTTTTCATATGGTGTCATCTGAATACATGAATGGAAGCTATTATTATCAGAAAATTATACCAAAGGTAAATATTTATCCCACGTAACTTAAAAGTCAAGTGAGAATGATCTCAACATGTCTTCTAAGGATTGAATAGTCCGTTCTGATTTTCCATCAGTTTGGGGGTGGTAGGTAGTGCACAAACAAAGTTCAGTATCCAAGGCATTCAAAAGTCTTTTCCATAATCATGATGTAAAATGGGGATCATGATCAGAAACAATATATAGTGGTACTCCATGAAGTCTTACAATTTTATTAATATACAATCTTACTTAACGTTCAACTGGTAAATCTTCTCTTATAGAAAGAAAATGTGCCGACTTGGTAAGACGATCAACAATTACCCATACTGCATCGTTCCTTCTATGAGTCTTTGGTAGTCCCATGAAAAATTCCATCGTAATATTATCCCATTTCCACTCAGTTATGGGAAAAGGTTGCAAGACTCATCCATGATGTTTCCTTCCAACTTTCACTGGTTGACAAACCATACATCTTGAAAGAAAATCAGCAATCTCCCTCTTCATGTTGTCCCACCAAAAATGTTTCATCAAATCTCTATACATCTTGGTGCTCTTAGGGTGTATAAATAAATTGGCGCTATGAGCATCTTCCAACAATTCTCTTTTTAGATTAGTTATATCGAGAACACAAAGTCTCTTCCCAAATTTCAAAATTCCATCTTCAAGTACGAAGTCACTCAATCTCCTGTTATTCACAAAATTAATCTTCTTTTGAAACTCCTCATCATCAGCCTGAGAACTTTTTATCCTTTATAGTAAATATGGGTTGGCAACCATTTGAAAAAGTATTGATGTTTGATCTTCCATAGTGATTTCCAAATCCATCTTTATTGGATCCATATATATAGGATCCTTTTCAACTCTCATCTTGTTCAAAACTCCATGATCCTTTCTACTTGAAGCATCTTCCACCGTTTTTCCTTACCCGGGTGGTAGTGTATAATGAAATAATAATACTTGAGTAGTTCAAGCCATCTCCTGTGCCTCATGCTGAGTTATTTTTGGGGGAAAATATACTTCAAACTCTTGTGATTGGTATATATCTCAGATTTTTCACCATAGAGATAGTGTTTCCAAATCTTCAAAGAAAATATTACAGCTGCTAACTCAAGATCATGAGTAGGATAGTTTTTCTCATGAATTTTTCGCTGTCTTTATGCATAGGCAATAAAACTATCATTCTACATACGGACCCAACCATGTCCTTTCTTTGAAGCATCACTATAAATAACAAACCCATCATTTCCCGATGGTACAGTCAATATTAGATAATTGACTAATATTGTCTTCATTTATTCAAAATATTCTTCACATTCTTTTATCCAAACCAATTTCACCCCTTTACATGTGAGCTTGGTTAATGGGTTAGCAAATCGGGAAAAATTCTGGACAAAATGTCAATAATAACCTGCTAAACCAAAAGAACGGTGTACCTCAATTATACTCATCGGTGCTGGACTTTCTTGGATTTCATTAGTCTTAGATGGATCAACAGAGATTCTATCCTTGGAGACAATATGACCATGAAAAGAAATCTCATGAAGCTAAAATTCGCACTTTCTAAACATCCCATATAATTCATGTCTTCAAAGAGTCTTCAGGATAATGTGCAAGTGATTTTCATGATCTTCGTAGCTTTTGGAGTATACCATGATATCATCGTTAAATACCACTAAAAAAGACATCAAGATATTCCTTGAAAACTCTATTCATTAGATCCATGAAAACATAGGGTGCATTAGTCAATCGAAAAGGAATTACTGTAAACTCGTAATGCCCGTACATGGTTCAAAATGCTATTTTCAGAATTTCTTCCTTCTTCACACACAACTGATGATATCCTGATCGAAGTTAAATCTTTTAAACGTATTGAGATCAATGTAGTTGGCCAAATAAATCATCAATGTGATGTAGGGGATACTTTTTCTTTTTTGTTACTGTATTGATCTCCCTGTAGTCAATGCACAACCTCATAGATCCATCTTTTTTCTTAACAAAAAGGACAAAGTCTCTCCTTAGAGAAACACTAGGGTGAATAAATCCATTATTACTCAATTACTCTAGTTGTTTCTTTAGTTCCACTAATTCCACAGTGGCCATTCTATAAGGGGTCTTCGATATGGGCCTTGATTCAGGAATTAAATCAACGGAAAACTCAATTTCTCGTTTTGGAGGATGTCTAGGTAAATCTTTTGGGAACAAATCAACATATTCTTTCACAATAGGAAAATAATCTTATAACGACCCATAATTTACATACATTGTTAATACTTCAAAATTGAAGTACACTTATTAAAACATATAACAAAACCATGAAAGGACCGTATAGGTATAGTGTCTTTAGAAACCGGGAAACATAAACAACTGGTTCATAAAGCATCTACATTGTCTCCCATTTATTTCATCATATCTAGAGTCCCTCTTGGAATATCCTACTTAATAACCTTCTTCCTGACCTGGGGAAAGAAAAGATACAAAAGGGTGAGCTCAAATGCTCAGTAAGGGTAAACAAAAAGAAATATCAATCACATTATATTCATAAGAACATAACATTTTGGAAATATTAACCTAAAAAAGAGATCATAATTTCATAATCATGGTATAAATCATAGCAGTGAAATGTAATCTCAATAATCATAACTTAAAACATGAAACTTTGTGGAATACACACATAATCATAGATAATGATTTCCTAGTAGTCAAGACTCATTGCCAAGACTATCTTAGAGGACAAAGTCCATTTCTGAACTGAGTTCACTCCTCTTTTCAGTCCTGTTTCACTAAACCGGTTTAACTTGCCATTCCAGCCACGTATATCTCATGAGATATAAATCTTTACCCAATGCATTGGTGGGAGATATAGGTCCCACCCTTCTCATAATGAAACCATTCTTATGTGTTCCACAAAATCATAAATCATACATCATAGCATAACCCATGTAATAAAAATTGGATTATTAAACATCATTCCATCATAAGATAAAAGGACATCATAAAAATAATTCTATCATAACATAATCAAATCAATGTAAAAATAGGGATAGAAAGAGAACCCTATATTATCTTAGATGGAATATAATTTTGATAAAACGCTTGAACTCCATTCTTGAGGAAAATATTCTTTCTACTTAAAAAACATTTTTCCTTTAAAATGTCATACAATTTTAAACTAAAAGAACTTGATTAAAAATAATCTTTAAAACTTATAAAAAAATATTCATGGAAATAATGTTCTAAAATTCCATTCAGTCCGTATAAGTTAAAAAAACACTCTTCTTGTACTTTGGCCAGAAAAGTCAAAAAGTACCTCGTACTAAAAAAGACAAAATATTCCTTTAATATCTTTTACTAAATACTCACCAATGGGTAAAATTGGATTTAAACAACTGTAAGTGGAAGGAAATAATATTACATATTGAGGAAACATGGATGTGGATGATAAATATTCCCCAGTAAATTCTGAAGTATAATCAATCTCAGATAAAAATGAGATTGTGATATTTTCCCTTACCTTAGGTCTGATTTGATTCGTAAGTGTCTGAAACTCCTGTATAATGATTTAAATAATGTCATTGATTTATTACAGAATCATACTCATTGTATGATATCATATATGGTCATATTATTAGCTTCTTTTTAGTAATATTTCATTTCTACTTGTTATTCGGGTGTTTATTAGTTTTTGTTCATATGCGTGTTTTGTCGAATAAATTATTATTCTTATCTTTAGGTTATAGATACCTCATTTACAGAATGGTATTAGTGTAATATATATCATATTTATTCATTCAATTTATTTATATAATCATTATGTAATGAAGATTATGTAGAACGAGTCGCATCACATCGTGGAGACGGTAGGCCGTACGTACGCACGAGCGATGATATCATTCCCATGACCATGGAATTGAATTTAAGTGTATGTATACTATTTTATAATCAATATAACTTTACAATAATCATATATAGTTATTCTATACACCATTATACCCATACAAATAAGGTGGTGGTGGAAAATAGATTACACCACAGCGTGGAGATGGTATTTCGTACGTACGCATGTGCGGTGATTTTGTTTTCCATAGGATGGATAGATGGTGAAAAAGCGTTGTTTCATACTTATAATAACATATCAGTATATGAGTGATACATATGTTATTACTTCATAATGAAACAACTAAATAATAATAATAAGAAGAAGAAATAATGTTGAAAGAATCGGTAACGGACATTACCTCTTCTTTGAAGCACCTCTTCTTAACCTCCTCTTAGGGCACTAAATATGGTGTTTAAAGAAGACCAGGACCTATAGGATGTTTCTAGGGAAGTGGAAAAGAGAAATTGGAAGGGTTAGGTAGAGCTTGAATGCTCAAAGGGGTGTGAGGAAGAGAGGGAGAAGGTTCCCTTTTATAAGGGAGGAGAGGGGCACCTTTGGAAAAACTAAAAATATTATTTTATTATAAAGTCATATTCAGTTTTTAATTGATCCAAATTGATTTATTTCAAAGATATGGTGGGTATGGGTCAAAATAATCTCAAAAAATGGGTTTTTGACAAGTTTAGGACATTATATTAACCTTATCTTTTAGTTTTAACTCTTAGTTAATTAGATTGACATTTACCGTGTCACTTTGTATTTTTATATTATATAGTTAATAAACTTACCATATACATCCAAGCGACCCCCAAGTGGTCCATTAATGATACCCCTATAATGATATAAGTATCTTGGCTGAACCTTAGATTTTTAGGAATATAATAACAATTAATAATATAATATGTTTTTTAAAAACTATTTTATGTCAATTTTGATAGTATTTGGTAATTGATTTTTTTCAAAATCATAACAGTGTGATTAGTTAGAAAAAAGTTAATTAAATCAATAATAATATGTCATATTAACCTATAAAATTAGTGTAATTCCTAAAAAGTCTAAAATTACATTTATTTGAGTATTTATAACATCAATTATGTTAATATTTCATTAATAAGATAATTACTGTATCATCATTGTGTCTTAAATAAATTAAATTATTTAATGTCTAAAAATTATAAATAAAATACCATTATGTAGAAAACCTTCTTATCTTTCTAATGATTATTTATAGTCGAATTTATCCAATTTATAACCCTATATTAAAAATGTTTTAGTTATTAAACATTGATTTTAACTATTTTAACTCTTCTTTAAATAAAATAATATTAAATGTCATAATCTAATCCAAGTGGACCTAAATGGTCATATATTATTCCTAAGGTTATTTTTGTTCGAATTACACTTATCCAATAGAATTAGGTCATGTTTTAGGGTAATAATAATATCATTTTTACCCTTAATTACCATATTTACTTTTAACCGTGGTAAATAAAAGTAAAAAGTTACAATTCACCAAAAGTTATTTTCATCTCATTGAACCACATTTTAGTCCTTGATATTAACCGTGTCTCTCAGATTTTCGAAATTCCACTCACAGAATTGGTAAAATTATATTTTATGTAAGTTTGCAAAAAGCTCCTAGGAGGTAGGTAAAAGACGGTGAAAAGTTCAATAAAATTTTTATATATCGAAAATTATTATAAAATGACTCCAATTAATTACATTGAACTTATATTGGTATTATGTATCAATTTTGACCTAAAATAAATTTAAATAAAATAAATAAATTTTTAAATAAAAAGTCAATTTTTAAATAGTAACTCAGTGTTTTCACTATTCATCAAAAATTGAAAGTTTTCAGAAAAATACCAAAATTTCACCCTAGGCTAATTTCGATATTTTGAATCCAAAAATGAAGTCCATTTTGAAAAATAAAATTTCAAAAGCTGGGTATTACTATTCATAATGGCTAGTTTTAATAATATTTTAATAGCATATCGTTGTTTAGTGAAACTCGGTATTGTGTACAACGCAAGCTATCGAGGAAAGTTGCGATTGCGTGTAAAGCATGCCAAGATAGTGTTGTGTGTAGTGAAAGATTCCTTTGATGATTTATATAAGATAAAAACAAAATACTTCTCATAAAAATCTCAGGTGTTACATTCTACCCCCCTTAAAATGAATTTCGCCCTCGAAATTCATCACTTTGTAACAAACAGATGAGGATACCCCTCCCTCATCATATCCTCAAGTTCCCACGTAGCTTCTTCTAATTGGTGGTTCCTCCATAAAACTTTCACCAAGCGAGTGGTCTTGTTCCATAGGACTTTTTCGCTATGATCCAGAATATCTATCGGCTGTTCTTCATAAGAAAGATCTTTCTCCAGTGGTACAACTTCTGAGCTAAGTACATGTGAAGGATCAGGTATGTACTTTTTCAGGAGAGATACATGGAACACATCATGAACTTGAGAGAGATTCGGTGGAAGCGCCAATCGGTAAGCTACCTTCCCAACATGATCTAGTAACTCTAAAAGACCGATATACCTAGGGCTCAGCTTTCCATTCTTTCCAAATCTCATTACTCTCTTCCAAGGAGATATTCGTAAGAACACTTTATCACCCGCTTCAAACTCTAAGTCTTTTCTTGGTTGTCGGCATAACTTTTCTGTCGACTCTGAGCTGCTATTATGTGTTGGTGAATAGATCAGACCTTTTTTGCCATCTCATCAACAAGATCAGGTCCTAATAGCTTTCTTTCCCCAACTTCATCCCAGCAAGTTGGAGTCCTACAGTTCTTTCCATAGAGAGCTTCATAAGGAGCCATCTGAATACTGGAGTGAAATCTATTATTATAAGAAAATTCCACCAAAGGTAGGTGTTGATCCCAACAACCTTTGAAATCCTTAGAGCAAGCTCTCAACATATCTTATAGAGTTTTAATTGTTCTCTTAGATTTACTGTCTTTCTAAGGATGATAAGTAGTGCCGAAACTCAACTATGTATCCAGAGTATGCTGAAGACTTCGCCAAAAATTTGAGGTAAACCTCGGATCCCGATCAGATATAATGGAAAGTGGTACTCTATAAAATCTTACCACTTCCTTCACATATATCCTGGCAAGCTGATCCAGAGATAAATCCTCTCTAATAGCAATGAAGTGTGCCAACTTTGTAAGACGATCAACTATGACCCGGATAACATTATTACCTTTGGATGTTTTAGGATTTCTGGTGACAAAGTCCATAGTGATATCTTCCCATTTTCATTCGGGTATGGGTAATGGTTGTAACATCCCCTTAGACTTCTGTCTCTCAACTTTAACTTACTGACAAACCAAGCATCGAGAGACATATTCAGCAACATCTCTTTTCATTCCATCCCACCAAAAGTACTCTTTCAGGTCCCTATACATCTTCATGCTTCCAGGATGAATAGAGAATGAAGAACTATGAGCCTCATCCAGCAGATCCTTATTTAATTCTAGGATGGGAGGAACACAAACCCGATTCCTGAACCTTATTATCCCATCACAATCAAGGTTGAATTTAGGAACATTTCTCACCTTCTTTTGTAACTCTACATCTTCTTTCTATGCCTCTTTAATCTTCACATATATAGATGGTTGAACATTCATTTGAGAAAGATATGATTTTTCCCCTTCCATTATAATTCCAAGATCCATCCTTTGTAAATCCATAAGTATTGGATCTTTTGTGATCCTCATCATGGATAAGCTAGCATGGTCTTGTCGACTTAATACATCTTCCACCTTGTTTGCTTTCCCAGGGTGGTAATTAATTGAGCAGTCGTAATCCTTAATCAGCTCCAACCATCTTCTTTGGTGCATATTCAGCTCCTTTTGTGTGAAAATATACTTTAAACTTTTATGATCCATATAAATATCAAACCTTTCTCCATAAAGATAATTCCTCCAAATCTTTAATGCAAATATTACCGCAACTAACTCGAAATCATGAGTTGGGTAATTTTACTCATGGATTTTCAACTGTCGTGAGGCATAAGCTATCACCATATAGTTTTGCATGAGAACACACCCCAATCCCTTCTTGGATGCATCACTGTAGATCACAAACCTTTCTCCACTACAAGGCGGTGTGAGCACATGTGCACTGGATAACCTTCTTTTCAACTCCTTGGAATTCAATTCACACTCCTCCGTCCACACGAACATAACTCCTTTTCGAGTCAACCTAGTGAGTAAATTAGATAATCATGAAAAATCATTCACAAAACGTCGATAATATCTAGCCAAACCAAGAAAACATCGGATCTCAGTTATTGTTGTTGGTCTCGACCGTCTTTCAATAACCTCTGTTTTTGCTGGATCCACATATATCCCCTCTTTTGAGATTATATGACCAAAAAATGAAACTTTTTGAAGCCAAAATTCACACTTGGTAAATTTCGCATAAAGTTTCTCCTTTCTCAGGGACTTCAATACAATTCTCAAGTGATCTTCATGTTCTTCCTTTATATTTGAATAGACAAGAATTCCGTCTTTAAAGACTACCAAAAACTGATCAAGATTGTCTCTAAAGACTCTATTCATTAGATCCATGAATATAGCAGGGGTATTAGTAAGACCAAATCGCATCACTATAAATTCATAGTGTCCATACCTTGTACGGAAAGCCGTCTTTTGTATATCCTCCGTTTTGAACCTTAATTGAAGATACCCTGAACGAAGATCAATCTTGGAAAAGTATTGAGCTCCACGTAGTTGGTCAAATAAGTCATCAATGCGTAGGAGATGATATTTGTTCTTGATTGTGATCTTGTTAAGTTCTCGATAATCAATGCAGAGTCTCATTGATCCATCTTTATTCTTAACAAACAGAAAAGGTTCTCCCCAAGGTGATGCACTAGGGCGTATGAATCCTTTATCAATATTCTCTTGGAGTTTCTTCTTAAATTCATGCAACTCAATTGGGGCCATTCTATAACGTGTCTTTGAAATAGGTAAAGCACATGGTACAAGTTCTATTGAAAACTCAACTTCACAATTTGGTAGAAGACAAGGCAATTCATCCGTAAAAACATCATCAAAATTCCGTACAATGGGAATATTCTTAATCGTGAGTTTCTCACCAACCATTTGAGATAAATAACCTTCATTTAGTGGAAAGAAGACCCATAAGATGGAAGAAATTTCCACTGGAAGGTTATGTTCATCCTTGCATCGATAGACGATCATAGATTGATCTGGAATATGAAATGTGACTTCCCTTATTTTTCAATTGATATGAGCTCCATATAAAGAAAGCCATTCCATGCCAAAAATCACATCAAATTCCACTATAATATGGATCACAAGATTTTCAGGAAGCACTTTCCCACAAACTTCAATCGAAGAAGAATTATAAACTTTTGATGTGAATGTTGTGCCATTAGGAGTTGTCATAGCTAACTCAACATCTAATTGTAGAGGTAATATTGCGATACCCTTAGGAAATTCTTCAGAAATAAAAGACTGGGTTGATTCGGAATCAAATAAAACATTTTCTACTTTAGAGTGGATGGTAAGTGTACCTTTCACCACTACGTTATCGTACTCCACATCACTGATAGAAATTGCATGTTACATTCCTTTGTCTATAGCCTTAAGAGTTTTCTGACGTCGATCATCATCAACAACCCTTGGATTAGGGAATTTATTGGAATAATGCCCCATTTCCTTGCACTTGTAACATTGAAGTGTAGGAGGTGCATTCTGTGTATCCCTTTCTTTGTTTGCATCATTAGACATCTTCTTCCCATTATTTCGACATTAAACTGCCTGATGACCTTATTTTCCTCACTTAAAACATTTTATTGATCCTTTAAGACAATTCCCTCCATGTTTCTTTCCACAATTTTAGAATAAAGGAAAACTCATCTTCTTTTCAGTGTGGTCTTTAGATTTTCCTTTGAATTCCATTTTCCTCTTATTATCAAACCCATATGACGGATGGGTTTCTCCAATCTCCATCTCAACCTTGAGAGCACATCGAACAATTTCCTCATAGCTATTGAAGTCCCTTATGGATAACGCCCTTCAAATAATTGGTTTTAAGCCACCAAAGAATCGATCGATTTTACTCTCAGGTTGGATAATAATTCCAGAAGCGTACCTTGAAAGTCTTGTAAAATTTGCTTCATAGGTACCAACAGATTCATCATCATTTTGCTTTAGTTCAAGAAACTCCTTCTCCATATTTGTTCGAAGAATATGAGGGAAGTACTTATTGAAAAATAAGTTCTTTAACTCGTCCCTTTCCATGGACTCAATTTCATCTCTTTGCCTCGTATTCTTGATAGGATTCCACCATTGATCAGATTCACCTTCCAAACGATATACTGCTAAGATGACTTTATCATGTTCAGAACATTGAAGAACTGAAAATATCTTTTCAGTAGTACTGATCCATTGTTCAAAAACTAATGGATCAGTAAACCCGCTGAATGAGGGTGGACGCTGCCTCATGAAGGATTCAACAGAATGTTGCTCATTCCTTTGCTCGTTTGGAAGTCCTGCATGATTCATAGATTTCTCATGGCTACAAGATTTTGCATTCTATCTCCCATAAAGTTTGGTTTCTCAGGGGGACAATCATTGCATTGACCGTCGCATTCCCCATTAACACGGTTCCTTTGGGTTCCATCCATTGACTAAAACCAAGAAGAATAGTGTGATAAATACTAATTATAATAGGAAAACCACATAATCAAGAATAAAATTTTACAATTAAGGTCTTATATTAGGTTATTCATGGCCATTTCTAAAACACTAATATTGTGTTCTATGCTTAGATATATCCTTAGAGTTCATACTAAGGATTTCAAATCCTAGTTTCCAAAGTTTGACTATACCTTTCCTCTGATACCAACTATAACAACCCATACTTTACATACAATGTTAATACTTCAAAATTGAAGTACACTTATTAAAACATCTAACAAAACCATGAAAGGACCGTATAGGTATATTGTCATTAGAAACTGGGAAACATAAACCACTGGTTCATAAAGCATCTACATTGTCTCCCATTTATTTCATCATATCTAGAGTACCTTTTGGCATATCCTACTTAATAACCTTCTTCCTAACATGGGGAAAGAAAACATACAAAAGGGTGAGCTCAAATTCTCAGTAATGGTAAACAAAATAAATATCAATCACATCATATTCATAAGAACATAACATTTTGGAAATCTTAACCTGCAAAAGAGATCATAATTTCATAATCATGGGATAAATCATAATAGTGATATGTAATCCCAATATTCATAACATAAAACATGAAACATTATGTCATACAAAAATAATCATAGAGAATAATTTCTTAGTAGTCAAGACTCATTTCCAAGACTATCTTAGCCGACAAAGTCCATTTTTGAACCGAGTTCACTCCTCGTTTTAGTCCTGTTTCACTGAACCGATTTAACCTGCTATTCCATCCATGTATATCTCATGAGATATAAATCTTTACCCAATGCATTGGAGGGAGATATAGGTCCCACCCATCTCATAATGAAACCATTATTACGTGTGCCACAAAATCATAAATCATACATCATAGTATAACCCATGTAATAAAAATGGGATTCTTAAACATCATGCCATCATAAGATAAAAGGACACCATAAAAATAATTCCATCATAACATAATCAAATCAATGTAAAAATAGGGATATAAAGAGAACCCTATATTATCTTAGATGGAAAATAATTTTGATAAAACGCTTGAACTCCATTCTTGAGGAAAATATCCTTTCTACTTCAAAAACATTTTTCCTTTAAAATGTCATACAATTTTAAACTAAAAGAAGTTGATTAAAAATAAAAATTAAAACTTTTAACAAAATATTCATGGAAATAATGTTCTAAAATTCCATTCAGGCCGTATAAGTTAAAAAAACATTCTTCTCATACTTTGCCCGGAAAAGTTATAAAGTACCTCATACTAAAAATAGAAAATGAATCCTTTAATATATTTTACTAAAAACTAAAAAATGGGTAAAATTTTATTTAAAAAATTTTAGGTGGAAGTAAATAATATTACATATTGAGGAAACATGGATGTGGATGATAAATATTTCCCAATAAATTCTGAAGTATAAACAATCTCGGATAAAATTGAGACTGTGAGATTTTCCCTTACCTTAGGTCTGATTTTCTTCATAAGTGTCCGAACCTCCTGTATAATGATTTAAATAATGTCATTGACTTATTATAGAATAATAATCATTGTTATGATATCATATATGATAATATTCTTAGCTTCTTATTAGTAATATTTCATTGGTACTTGTTATTCAGGTGTTTATTACTTTTTGTTCTTATGCGTGTTTTGTCGAATAAATTCTTATTCTTCTCTTTAGGTTATAGATAAATCATATATATAATGGTATTAGTGTAATATATATCATATTTATTCATTAAATTCATTTATATAATCATTATGTAATGAAGATCATGTAGAACGAGTCACATCACATCATGGAGATGGTAGGCCGTACGTACGCACGAGCAATGATATCATTCCCATGATCGTTGAATTGTATTGAAGTGTATTTATACTATTTAATAATCAATATCACTTTAAAATAATCATATATAGTTATTATCTACACCATTATACCCATCCAAGTAAGGTGGTGGTGGAAAATAGATTACACCACGACGTGGAGATGGTATTCCGTACGTACGCACACGCGGTGATTTTGTTTTCCATAGGATGGATAGATGGTGAAAAAGTTATGTTTCATAATTATAATAACATATCAGTATATGAGTGATACTGATGTTATTACTTCATAATGAAACAACTAAATAAGAAGAAGTAGAAGAAGAAATAAAGTTGAAAGAATCGGTAACATACATTATCTCTTCTTTGAAGCGCCTCTTCTTAACCTCCTCTTAGGGAACTAAAGATGGTATTTTAAGAATACCAGGACTTCTAGTATGTTTCTAGGGAAGTTTATAAGAGAAATTGGCAGGGGTTGGCCAAGCTTGAAGGCTCAAAGTGGTGTGAGGAAGAGAGTGAGGAGGTGCCCTTTTATAAGGGAGGAGAAGGTCACCTTTGGAAAAACTAAAAATATTATTTTATTATAAAGTCATATTCGGTTTTTAATAGCTCCAAATTGATTTATTTTGAAGATAAGGTGGATATGGGTCTAATTCATATCAACCAATGGGTTTTAGACAAGTTTATGTCATTATATTTACCTTATCTTTTAGTTTTAACTCTTTGTTAATTAGATTGACATTTACCATGTCACTTTGTATTTTTATATTATATAGTTAATAAACTTACCATATACATTCAAGAGACCCCCAAGTGGTCCTTTAATGATACACCTATCATGATATAAGTATCTTGGCAGAACCTTATATTTTTAGGAATATAATAACAATTAATAATATAATATTTGTTTTAAAAACTATTTTATGTCAATTTTGACACTATTTGGTAATTGATTTTTGTGAAAATTATAACAGAATTATTAGTTCTAAAAAAGTTAATTAAATCAATAATAATATGTAATATTAACCTAGAAAATTAGTGTAATGACAAAAAATTATCAAATTACATTTATTTTAGTATTTATAACATCAATTATGTTAATATTTCATTAATATGATAATTACAGCATCATCATTGTGTCATAAATAAATTAAATTATATAATGTCAAAAAATTATTAATAAAATACCATTATGTAGGAAATATTTTTATCTTTCTAATTAAAATTTATATTCTAATTTATCTTACGTATAACCCTATATTAAAAATGTTTTAGTTATTAAACTTTGATTTTAACTATTTTAACTCTTCTTTAAATAAAATAATATTAAATGTCTTAATATAATTAAACTGGACAAAAATGGTCATATTTTATTCCTAAGGTTGTTTTTGGTCGAATTAAACTTATCCAGTAGAATTAAGACATGTGTTAGGGTAATAATAATATCATTTTTACCCTTAATTACCTTATTTACTTTTAACCGTGGTAAATAAAAGTAAAAAGTTACTATTCACCAAAAATTATTTCCATCTCATTGAACCACATTTTAGTCCTTGATATTAACCGTGTCTCTCGGATTTTTAAAATTCCACTCACAGAAGTGGTAAAATTAAGTTTTATGTATGTTTGCAGAAAGCTCCTAGGAGGTAGGTAAAAGACGGTGAAAAGTTCAATAAAATTTTTATATATTGAAAATTATTATAAAATGACTCCAATGAATTACATTGAACTTATATAGGTATTATGAATCAATTTTGACCGAAAATAAATTTAAATAAAATAAATAATTATTTAAATAAAAAGCCGGTTCTTAAATAGTAACCTAGTGTTTTCACTATTCATCAAAAATTGAAAGCTTTCAGAAAAATACCAAAATTTCACCCTAGGCTAATTTAGATATTCAAAATCCAAAAATGAAGTCCATTTTGAAAAATAAAATTTAATAAAGAGGGTATTACGATTCATAATGGCTATTTTTAATAATATTTTAATAGCATATCTTGGTTTAGTGAAACTCGGTATTGCGTATAACGCAAGCTATCGAGGAAAGTCGTGATTGCGTGTAAAGAAAGACAAGCTAGTATTGTGTGTAGTGAAAGATTCATTTGATGACTTATAAAACATAAAAACAAAATATTTCTCATAAAAATCTCGGGTGTTACAAATCTAATTGAACATTCCATTCCTCACCCATAGTTATTTCTTTCTCTTCCTCCCCAATAGTTGAATTTAGTTGAGCTACTGGGGGTGGATGTAGATAAGAATTAGGTGGTGATGATTCCTCTCTAAAGATAAGGTGTTCTTTATCATCGTCATCAAAAATAGTAATGTCCTTCTTTATACAATAAATTTTTGCATCATGGTATGAAAGACAATCCATACCGAGTATTATATCAAATTCCATCATGGGTATAACGATGAGATCATCTAATAAAGAGCATTTATATGCCCTAATGGGAAATCACTACAACAAAACCGGCCCCTAGCGGCGGTTTTTTTTTTCATTTGGCGGCGGTTTAAACCACCGCTATAGGGTTTGGCGGCGGTTTACAAAAACCGCCGCGAAATTGGGCGTCGGCAATCTATTAGCGGCGGTTTTTACTATTTCGCAGCGGTTTAAGAAAAGCGTCGTAGATGCCTCTTTTTGCGATGGTTTTTGACCATTTAGCGACGGTTTTATGCGTAGATGATACTTTTTTTTCTCGGCGGTTTTAACCGCCGCTATATTGTGGCCTTTGATGCGCCTATGTCGCGGCGGTGAAAACCGCCGCTAAATTTAAACATAATACATTTAGCGGCGGTTATAACCGCCACTAAATACTAACCAATAATGCATTAGCGGCAGTTATAACTGCCGCTAAATGCTGACCAGTAAGGCATTAGCGGCGGTTAAAACCGCCGCGAAATGTTGACCTGGAAAAAAAATAATTCTGCTCCTACCACACCACTGCCCTGAAAAACAAATCAAACCAGAATATTGAACAGGAGACACCATACAAACAAATAAATGGTAGTATTCATTGAAAAATAGGATATGAGCAAATTTTTCATGTTATGGAGTCCAACCTAAGGAAAGGTATGTATCACAATTTGGTGAGTAACCAATCCATGTTACCCCCAAGATGTATATGTGTTTTTAGCTTCTTTAATTTCTTATGTGTTTTAAGAAGGGTTGATTTATATTATATGGATACTAATACTCTATATAATAAATGGTTATGAATTTTGATACAATTTATGTGATCATGCTAACCATGGTGATGTGTAATGATATGTAATTGGTTATGCTCTAAGTTGGCCGATATAACATTCATGGGTGGATTGTGATATGGGTTGAGTTTTTTTAATAATGGATTTGTGTTATGGGATAGAAAAAATTATGTTTATATGGGTATATAATTTGTTCCAAAGATGGATGTTTGATTAGTTATAGAATGTATGTTATGGTATGGTTTGTTGTGTGTTTTGGGTTGGTTGTTAATGCCTACTATAGAAAATGGGTAACTTGTGAATTGGCGTGTGTTTTAGGTTGGACAACACGCTAACCTGGCATGGTGCTTGAGAGAGTATGGTTTATGATCTTGTAGGTTATACATGATTCCTATTGAGTATTTGAGTTATGTCATTGGATATGAGATAAGAGTTTCATGTATACATCCCAAGATGGTCATCATGTTACAGGTTGGATGGGATGCATCATGATATAGTTGTTATTGACTTCGTTAAGGAAAATAGGTTTGAGTTTTTTAAAATTTCAACAACTTATCTAATGTCTTCCTAAATACCTTATTGGTGGAATTATACTTAACCAAACCAAATGATATTGATTTTTCACAATAGTTATTATCATAAGATAATGTCATTAATATATATGTGCATGTATGTGATCTTTATCCTTCAGGGGAAGTATGGTGTGTCGATTTCTAGTTAGGATTAGTAACCTAGATTTCATAGTTGGATTGGGTATGGGATTTGTGATATGCATGAGAACCCTAGAGTGGGTATATTGGCCTATGATTTTCCTCGTGATATTTGAGATGGGTTCATAGATGCTTCTCCATGAGTTGTATCCTATATAGGATGTGACATGTGAACTAGGGTTGAGAGAGACTAGTAATATTGATATGTATCTTGGGATATTGGTGATTGGAGTGTTCTAATCAAGTGAAATAGCGATTCTCATTTCCACCTGATGAGGGTTTTCTTCTATGTATGTAATCCAAGAGAGGACTTATCCTAGGTCTATGAGTTCATTAAAAAAATGAAAGTATGTTTAGACACTTTTTTCTATAGTGATGGTATATAGGTGGATTGTGGTTTGGTATTCAGTTAGTAATATCATTGTATTTGGTATTGTGAATGTAAAAGCATGGGCAGTGCTTGTGTTTTGTTAAGTCTAACATGAATAATTGACATGGTTATTTGGGGGATAAGTTAAGTTAAACTATGATAATTTGGATGTTATTGTAATGATGCATATTACGTGTTCTAATAGAGTGTATACATGCTTAGATTCATGTTATACTGATAACGGTTAAAGTTAGGTATTGTGGGAGGCTTCCAAGATACACTCTTTCCATGTCAGTAAGAGCGTGAGTTCTTTATCAGCATAATTGGTATGTTGGTTGTATAGTCTAAGATTAGCCTGTTAGGTGGGAATTTATTTATGCCTGTGTAATGTGTTGTGGCTCATTGGGCCTTGATAGTGATGGTATGAATTGGGCTTACACAGCTAGGATACCTAGGTGCTGCTATGGAGAAACAATGATATGAATGGGACTTACACAATTGGACTGCCTAGGTACTTCTATGAATCAGTTATGTTATGAATCGAGCTTACACAATGGGGCTACCCGAATGCTGCTATATAGTAGAAATGGTTTGAATATGGGTTACATATATGGTATTCTCATTGGATGTGGTACCAATTCAAACACAGGCCTAAATGGAATGATGTATACCACACTCGAGAAATCAAGACATAAAATGAAACATCATAAATAAATAAAATGCATAGAAGTAAACATGAGAAATAAAAAAAAATGTTAGGACATGGAAATGTTTAGGGGAAACTATGTGCCATATACATGTTACATATACAAACCAACCGTTCTCATACTTGTTCAACACATCAACAACATTACTACTCATCATCTGATGCTGCATCGTCACCCTCTCCACCTTCATCTCCACTACCTACTGCCACCTATAAGAACATTATATTGAAAATTAAATATTGTTGCATATTTATAATTAAACTTAAAACCAATAAAAGTGTGAAAAATAAATGATTTTGATTTTTTTGTGATTTACCTTCTCACCACTAGCCGATGCACTACCACCGGGGGCATATCTGCTCATATGCTGACGTATTTCAAGCAACTCTTTCTGCAAAGCAGATATCTGATCCCCCTGCTGGTGAACTGTGTTTCGTAGAGAATACATCTCCCTCTGAGTATATTCAGTTATGAAATGACCAGAACCAGGAGTTGATGTAGCTGAAATCCCTGATGGCCTGCCAAATACCTCAGATGGTACGGGTCCAAAACCCATCCCGCGCACTCTACCAGGATGCTCCTTCCCAAGGACATTACCAACCGGGTCATCCTGGGAGACTGAGTAGGATTGCTCAGGATTGACATCCCATATTTCTTTAATTTTTACCTATAAATCAAATATCAATATATATTAACACAGTAAAAACTGATAATAAGTTATTATAATAAATAATTGACTTCATACCCCAACTTCTCTGGCAGGTTCATTAACAAAACTTCCATCTGTTTTTTTATGAACATCCAGCCACAGTTCTGTTCGGGATGCTTCATGCCCTAAACTCTGTGACTGCATTAAACAAAGATAAATCAAAAATTAAATATGTTAAATAGATAATATTGTCTTATAAATATTTAAACTAATTAAAAGATTACCAATGACATTCAGCTTCTAGAAAAGCTTTTTGAGCCCGCAGTGTGCGGGATGACTTGTTTTGCCCGGTTTGATTCATTCTGTCTTGAGAGATCCTGAAATAAATAAAATTCAATTTAACAGTAATGTATTCAATGTCTATCTCCTCTTCATGTACATGTATAAATGTAAAATGAGGATAATATAATAATATATATTTCAATACCATCCGCTTCTCATCACGATGGCTATCGAAAAAAACTTTCCAATGTTCCTTTGGTACCCCACTGGGTAGCTTCTCATACATCTGCTGCACGGTCAATGAAGTATCATTGGCATCACACCACAACCTCCATTTGAAATCTTTCCATTTTTTTCCAAGATTTTTCAATGTCCACTTCCGTGCTATCACATCAGCAACGGTAAAGTGGAAGAACATCTGTATACAGAAATTCATTTTGAATATATTAGTAACATGACATTCAATTAAACCATAAAGTAATAAAATTACCTTTATCTGAGAATCAAAAACTTCATTTTTCCAGTTTGGAGGCATATGCCTCCAATCATCATTTGAAATAGGCAGGGAAATGGGTTCCGCTGCTAGCTGACCTATAATCTGACCAAGTAAACCTGCGGCGTCATCCATCGGGACCCCATAAGAATCAAATGGCACCACTATCTTCTCGCCATTCATGTTCCAAACATCAGAACTTTTTAATCGTTTTTCCACGGTTGCATTTTTTTCATCTTCAATTAGCAAACAATTACTATAAACAAAATGCAATAAATTAATTTAATTAAAATTTGTACCTATGACTGTGACCCTCCAGAATGTTCGTGATGAACTGGAAGGGGCGTGTCGCTGCCCCACTGCTGAGGCTCCTGTAGGGGGAGGCTATGACTCATCCTCTAATGATACATCCACTGACGGTGTCAGAGATGGTGCAGGGGGAGATGATGCAGGGATGTAGGCAGCTGCTGCCTCAGATGCCGTGGGGACAGACGGATCGTCATCTGTCACAGAAGTAGATGAAATGGTGCACCGCTTCTTCCTTGGCATTCCTGTCATTTAATCAAATAAAATTAAGTTCCGAATATATATTTCAAAAAATTTATAAAGAAAAAAAAATTAAAAATGATAATAGATTCCCAGTACTAACAAACAAAATATATATAACAATGATAATGAATGACTACAGAAATGAAACAAGTGGTTGCTGAATGAATACATAATTGTACATACAATCATTTTCCCCTTCAATCATGTTGGTTTCCTGCTCCATTGCTTCATCCACTTCATTCATCCTTGCTAGACTAATATTTTCAATATCATGATGGAAAAATAATTCTGGTTCCTGTTGTTGATGAAATTCAATTGCAGAGGTCAAATCTTCCACTTCATCACCCATATCATACAAATCTCTTTGTATTATGTGAGTAACTACACTCCACCCTTCATCCACAAGATCATTCACATAATATACCATTTTTGCTTGTGATGCTAAGATATATGGATCATGCAGTTCACGATCACCAACATCCATCAAGCGAGAGAAGTTTACAGAAGTAAATTGCAAGGAATCTCTTTTAACACCTCTGATAATATCGACCCATTTTCATTTGAATAAAACAACAGAAAAATGCCCGTGGTAGTTTAATTCAATAATATCATGCAACTTTCCATAGTATTCCACTTCAGAAAATGTAAATATACCACTATTCTGTGTTTTCAAACCCATTTCTCGATCGACTGTACGAAATCTAAAACCATTCACATTATAAGCATCAAACTTTCTAACTTGTTTTATATAACCTCTAGCAAGAAACTTCAAATCTTCTGACAAGTCTGCTCGAGTATCAGTATTCATGATCTGAAGAATAAAAATATAATTTAATAGATTTGCAAATTGTATGTGTCAAACTAATATTCGTATTTATTGCAATATTTATAAACTTACATGTTGTGCAAACTATTCTACTAGCTCTTTATTCACAGCTTTCGTTATATCTTTTTCATTTCGTGTTCAGCCTCTCATTTGTCTCTTTGTTTGTATCCTCAACTCTTCAATAAATGGATCTGCAATTTCACTATTCAGTATCACATATCTATGTGCCTGTAATAACTCCAATTCTGTCAGTGTCGCGTATGAGGTCCTCCCAACTGATCGGCCAATAGCAGGAAATATTTTTGATTTCTGATGCATTTGAGATTGAGTTGATGTGTCGTCAACACGTCCAACTCGATTAAATCTTGTCTCAATATCATCCAAATATCTGGAAAAAAAGGTGAGACACTCCTCGGCCAAATAGCCTTCAGCAATAGAGCCTTCTGGTTGAATATTTCAAACACCCACTATACAACTCTTGATTTCCATCGTCAAATAAATCATGAAACGCATTTTCCTCACTGAAGTTTTCGCTTACATTTGGCTCCACATAATCAAGAGGCGGATCCAATGATATGTTACAATCTTGATCTGCTTGTGTTACAGTCTCAAAAACATCACTTGTCACGTTGCAATTTGTACCACCCTCTTCTGGTTGTTCTGATATGTTTTGATGCTCATAGTGGTGTCTTGCAGTGCCGAATGCATCATTTATGAGGTTTTTCATTTCATTTTCCATTGGCGACAAACTTGGGACCTCATTCTGTGGATTAACATCAGTACTCAATCTTTCTGTATTGTTTGATTCTCCATGCCAAATCCAACACAAATATTGATCAGGGAATTGCTTCAGAATTAAATGTTCATAAACTTCATCTCTCTTCAACCATGTTCTAAATTTACATTTAGTACATGGAAATCTTATTCTCCCTTCAACGGATCGATTAGAAATTTCAAAATCTAAAAACTCATTCAAACCCTTAACATATTGAGGTGTGTTCCTCGGTAATGTGATCCAGCTTTTATCCATGTATATCACAATGTGCCTACACAAAATATACGATAGTGTAAGATTACAGAAACATAATATAATAAAGATGAACCATTGATCATAAAGTATGCATAATATAATAAAGATGGTTCATTGAACACATTTACCACTTCAGACCGACCGAACAAGTCTGGTCCATAAGAGACAGCGTCAACACCTCATTGAGGAGAAATAAGAATATCGGGTTACACACTTATCATAACACTATCTACCCAACTATTTTTTATGGTTTCCAATGGGATATGTTTACAGAACATGAATCACCTAATTAATTCATTATCCATGATAAGACATGTCGTTATGGACCAAATTTACACGGGAGAGAAGTCACATGGATTTTTGTAAAATAAACCATTGGAATTGAAATTGGTCTATAGGATGGGATTTAATCTATTGAACATATCTATATTCTTGGAAAGAGTTGAGGTGTAAATAATATTAAGTGATATCCCAAAGGAACCAATTTCTCAATATAAATTCCAAGAAATTACTCAAATTGTGGATGGATATTCTCACTTTTAGTGATGAATACATGAATAAATGTAGGAGAAATATATAAACCAAAAAAATAAATAATCCACAATTACTTTGCACGACTTATCGGTCGTTTATGAGAAGCAATCAAAGAATCAAGGAAGAACTAAAAATTACCAAAGTCGAAAGGGGTCGCGGGGGGCGCCAGGGGGTGCGGGGGTCGCCGGAGGCCACGGGGGGCGTGGGGGGTGTCGGGGTCAATAAAAAAATTACACCCATGAAAATACAATAGAGAATTCTCACTAAGCATATACCTAGGTATGAAATCCATACTATAAAACCATTCATGGAAAACCCAATACACATAATATGAAATCATACCTTCTTTAAATAAAAAAATAAAGATAAAGTGATGGTCAAGGTTTCTATAATGACATGACCTTTATTATAAGTTTCAAGACCCATTTACTAAAACTCATTCCTCCATATCAACATAAATCTTAACATCACATTGGAGGCCTGATTATTGACCTTATAATGCATCCTTGGCTTTGGTCAAATAAGAATAGGTGTAGATGTCAATATATTTTTTAGCTCATAAAATGAATCTTTTTATTTATCATCCTAGTAAAAATTCACTCCATTCCAAGTCAATACTATATTTTTAATGAATATGTGAGAAAACTCCAAGATAATGCAAGAATAAGAAACCACATGACCAATGAAAATATGAATCTCAACAATATTAGTATGAATCTATTAAGAAATTATAGATTCTACTTTCTCAATATCCCCTAATATCGTAGATTTAGAGAACTCACGACCAAAAAATGTCACCTATTGATTATAGAAATAACATTTCAATATATTGGCATATAAATGATGATATCTCAATGTGTCTAAGAACATAACCAACTATTCTTCATGCTCCTCATAGGATCATGATCATACAGATGTATCATTGATAAATATAGTCCCGAATGAAAAAAAGGATAAAAAATGGTTTATCAAAGTTATAAATACATATGGTTTCTCCATTACCCTAAATAGAATTACCAAAAACACAAAATTACTATATAGTGTTTGAAATTCTATCTTGGACACACCTTTAGCTCAAACCTTTAACCGCTGATAACCTAATCGATGAACAATATTCAAAATCCATAAAGAACCTCTAAACTGATTGAATAAATCATAAATTCATAGAAAAGGATACCAATTATTAAGAGTAACATGATTTAATTTATAATAGATAATATAAAATCAATAAATCACTCTTGCAATATTGGTAAAAAGAAATGGATAACCCTATATAGACACACTCAGATTAATAAATCCATTGGATTAAAGATCTCTCAACTAAATATTTATCTATCTAATAAATCACCCAAATAGAACCTCCATGTTTCCCCTAAAAAATCCAAGATCCAACAAACCACCAGATAGCTACACCTCCTTTATAGCTCCACATATGAGACTATGATTCACAACATGTAAAGAAGGAGGTATTTTATTTACATTTTGTTGTTGTATATAATCTAAATGTTGACCAATATGGGAATATAGGGGATATTAAAGGAAAAAAGTAGGATATCCCTTAAAAATATCATGTACCCCATATAAATGATAAACCAAAAACATTAAATTCATTTTATAAAACATTACCTAAACCCATGGAATTTTCCTAAAACAAAATATAGATATTAAAAATTAAATAAATAATCAATATTTTCCATTAACTGTTTCCAAATATATAAACATTTCCATTTTTATAAAAAAACACCATAAAAACCCTTCTATTTTTTAAAAAGACTAAGGGATCCCTTATAAAATGATTTCAACCATGAGTACTTCTTACCCTTGAGTAGACCAACTACCCAACCATTTCTATAAACCCTACCAAATGAGATGACGCACCAATGGTTAATATAGATTTATGTCATCCTATTCTAACAAAATAAGGATCCCACACTAAAGTTTGAATCTTAAATAATGTCTAAGACCTCACCCAAAATCATCACATCAATATTATCAACCATATAAAACTTCATAGAAATCTATAAATTCAACTTTTTATGAAAATAAAATAATAAAACATATAATGGAAAAATCAGGGGGGGGTATAAAGAAGTATATCCCAAGTGAATGAGAAAGATCTCATGGGGATCCCCCCACACCTTCCTATCATTTTATTACATATATATATATATAATCTATAATTACTATACAAATATCAAATGGGATCTTGGTACATAATATCTCTTAATTACCTAGGCTGTAATACTATTTTTTTCTTGAACCAACTTTGGGTCACCAATGACCTGGGCACTAGAGTTGGCCCATGACATACCCAAGGCACACTCTTAATATCATTAGTCTAGATACTAGTTCTAAGGAATCATATAGGAACTCATGGGAATTGGTTTTCAAAATAAATAAAATTAAGACTTAAGAATTCCACACAAAAATATAAAATAACCACTCAATAAATCAGAGGTCCATGTTTCCGTGGAATGAGACAAAAAAAACAAATATGAAGTACCTAATTAAGGATGATGAATATATAGGGAAACTAGATCAATGGTTAAGAATTAAACTAAAAACAATAATATATATTCGAGGGGTCACCGGTGGTCGAGGGGGGGCACAGGGCGGTGCGGGTTTCGCCGGAGGGCTTCACCGGAGGGCGCGGGGAGTGCGGGTTTCGCCGGAGGGCTTCGCCGGAGGGCGCGGGGAGTGCGGGGGTCGCCGGAGGGTGCGGGGGGCGCAATGGCCGCCGAGGCCGGGGGGGATCGGGGAGGGTTTGGGGAACGCGGTCGGGGAGGGGGAAAGGGTCGCGATGTTTCTGAAAAAATTTGGGTTTCACGGCGGTTTATTAAAAACCGCCGCGAAACCTTCACCGAAAATGTTTAGCGGCAGTTTTGTGAACCACCGCCACAAAACCGCCGCTAAACCCAGTTTTCTTTTATAGTGAATTATTCACAAAACATTGTTGAGATGATACATCCCTTATGAGTTTTTACTAACAAATCCCTTGTTAAATCAAATTGGAAATATCTAATTTTCTTAGAAAACTGGGAGATATGAAACAATGCGATGATCCAGAATCAAATAATGCATTTTCTAAACTTGACGAAACCATTAAATTACTTTCCACCACATCTTTCGGAGCTGTAACCTTAGCAGTAGTGATAGCATAAGCCTGGCCATGATCACTTGGACTTTCTTGAGGTATGTTCCCCAGATTATTAGGACATTAATTTGCATAATTCCCCCTTTCTCTACAATTTTACCATTCAACATTGACAGCCTCTTTCTTCCCCTTGTAATCAAGAGTTTGGTGGTCTTTTCACCACACTTGTAACAGACTCCTATTCCCTTCAGGGAAGTACCAGGGTGTTTCTTGACACATTTAATGAAGTATGGATATTAAACTTTTCCCTTATTCCCCTTATTTCTATTTCCATAGTATTCACTATATCTCTTCTTCTCTTTCTTTGCTTTAAAGTCATAATACATTGAAAATTATTTTTTTGTCTTGATAGCACATGAGATGATATCTTCGTAGGACAAGAAAAATTGTGAGACTAATGCTCGATGGAGATATGGTTTTAACCCATCAAAGAAACAATAAATCTTACTTCTTGGGTTATGTATATAATCTGTTGCATGCCTCGCTAACCTTGTAAAGTTAGCTTCATACTTTGCGACATTCTCATCCTCTTTTTTCCTCAAACTCAAAAATTACCTTTCCAGATCTGCTCGATGGTCACGAGGAAAATATTTTTCTATGAAAATATCTTTAAACTCCATTCATTCCATATTTGATACTTAATCATATTCCTTTGTGTTTTGAATCAATGACCACCCTTGATCAGTATCTCCAGTGAGGCGGTAAACTGCCATGAAAACGTTTTCCCTTTCACTACTCCCCAAGGCCTGGAATATTTCTCTAAGGAATTTATCCATTACTCAACCACTATGTAATTTGTACTCCCATTGAATGTTAGTGGTTGTTGCCTCATGAATCGGTCTAACATTGATCATCCACGTTGTGGATCAGGGTGCTCCATATAGGTAAGGTTGTTATTCAAATCCTGAGTGAGTTGTCCCAGTATGGTGATAAGATGATCAGCACCAGTTGTATCACTAGCTCCACTATAAATATCACGAGATGGATAGAAATCCCTACATGGAGTGTGTGCATTGACATAGTTTCCATTCCTTCCTATAGGAACCATTTCTAAAAATTGGCATAAACTAGATTAGTTTATGAATCGAAATACATAATTCCAAACTTGTAAAAAACTAAACATAAATTAAAAAGTTTATGGATATAAAAAATAATTATAAAAATGTTTTCATTGAGGACTTATATACTAATAAACCCTTCTTAATGGTTTTCAATTAAAATGGGAATTATCCTAATCATATACCCCAGGAGTGTCGTAACAAAGAGTGCTGCAAGGCCCATTGTCGTGCACCAGTTCCCATTCGAGTCTAGCTCAAAGTGGTGTTTTTGGGTTTTACCCCTATGTACACATGTTCTAGAGATGCCTCTACCTACTCGTATCCAGACAGGGATGTATTGCTTGTAAAATTCACAAAATATCTATAATACAAAAATTCTAGGATGTTCTTCTATACTAATCCTAAAACTATATCTTAAGGTAATGTGATTTAATGAGAGTTTAACTAAATCTAGATTCCAAGGTTTGTAATAAAATTCCTCTGATACCAACTATAATGAATCAACCCCAGTTACTCAGAGTTGGTGCATTATTACATAACATTGGCATGATAAAAAAGATAATGTCTCGAAAGACCGATTAGTTTAATAGCTTTGGAAGTACTAGATACATTCATAATGTTTAATTTACATCAAAATATGGAAAAATACAAGAACATTGTTTCCATATACAACACTGAGATACCATAGAATATCCTTACAGGTCAGTCATAAAATACTTCTTCACATCCTGGGAAAAATAAAACATTGAAAGTGGTGACCTCAAGTTCTTAGTAAGGATAAAAATATAGCGGAAAGTTTCATAAATAAGAATAAACATTTAAGTTAATGTATAAAACTTAAACAAAAGCCTTTTCAACATAAAATTCATCATAATATGGATAATATAAATCAAAATAATTCTACTTACTTACTCACATAGATATTCTACTAGTCGAATAATCCCATTTAATATCAATAGCCACTTTCATAATGATGGAATGTATAATGCCAGAATTTTATAACCACATAGTTAAGGCCTTATGCCAAGACTACAAATAAGATTTTTTCAATTCCTTGTGTCAAGACACTAGTTTGTCTCATGAGACCTACTGATGCATCAATGAGCTATAGCGGGCTCCACCAGTCACTTACTAAGTCAAATTCATTCCTCATATGAAAAGGTTTAAACATAACATAAACATTCGTATTAAAACTGGCATATGAGATGTCAATACATTATTCATAAACCATGAATGGTATGAAATAACACATCCATAGTCAAACATATCACAAAACCATCAATACAATATGGAAGTTTTTTATCATAATAAATCAATTTCAAACCAACTTAAAATCCATCAAAGGATGTTGATATAGATGAAATCAAAACATTTTTAGAAAAATATCTCATTCTATTTTAAAATAATTTAAAGGTAATGTAATTATAAAAGAAAACATTAATATTTGAAAAAATTCTTATAATCTTGTAAGTGATGAATTGATGATGTTATAACGGCAAAAAATAGTTGCACCTGCCGTATAAGTTAAAAAAAGACATTCTTACCTTAATTTTGTCAAAAAGGTTATAAAGGACCTTGTTTGGAAAAAGGCGGAAAGATTATTTTATAAACATCTTATAAAAATTCAAACAATGGAATAAATTATATTAACCCATAGTTTATAAAATAGTAAGAATGTTTTGAAATATATTTTTAAGAGAATGGATGTGGATGGTAAAGAGGTCCTTGTAGATACTTACGTAAAAACAACATCAGATAATAAAGAGATTGTGAAATTAACCCTTACCTTGTATATTTCCTTGGATAAGGGTAGGTTAAACTTTTGAAAAATATTGAAATAATTTTTATCAAATTATTCAAGAATAATATATTTTAATATGATATCATATATGATTTTTTAACATTGCTTTTTTAATAATATCTTAGTATTATCATTGTTTCGGGTGTTAACGAATTCTTTTTCCATTATATTATTTATTATGTGAGTCATATTTGTTATGGATGGGATGTATCTTATTCATATATAGAATGATATCAAGTATTTAAACATTATTTTTAATCATCTAATGATAATTATTCTTGAAGGTATACGACGGAGAATGAATCTCATCGTGTTCGTGGAGACGGTAATCCGTACGTACGCACACATGGTGACATTTCATTCAAAGGATGGATAGAATAATGAATTTGGGTGTACCATATTTATAATAAAATCACAGTATGTAGAAGATATTGGAGTTATTATTTTAGAGTGGAAACAACGAAGAATAAAGAAGTGGGAGAAGAAAGGAACTTGAAAGAGGTGATAAAATATTCACCTCTTCTTTAGGTTCTTCCTTTTGATATGATCAAAATGGCTCCATAAGATTTCTTTCTGACTAATGGAAGAACTCTAGGATAAAGGGAGGATGGTTCAGAGGGTATTTGGGTAGAGGTTTTCCAAGCCAAATGGCTTAAAGTTGTGAATTAGAGATAAGGGTGAGTGCCCTTTTATAAGAGAGGTGAGGGGCACCTTATGAAAAGCTAAAAATATTGTTTTATAAAAAAATAATTTTGGTATCCTAATGGATTAAAAATAGATTATTTAAATTATAAGGTGGATATGTGTTGAAAACCATGCAACCAATAGGTTTTAGATAGGTTTGGGTCACTATATTAGCATTATCTTTTAGATTTAACTCTTAGTTAAATAGTTTGACATTTACTATGTCTCTTTGTATTTTTATATTATATGGTTAAGAAACATAATATATACTTTCAAGAGAACCCCAAGTGGTCCATTAATGATACACCTATCATTATATAAGTCCTTTTTCCGAACCATAGATTTTATGAATAGAATATCAATTAATAATATAATATTTGTTTTAAAAAAACTCTTTTGTGTAAAGTTTGACACTATTTTGTATTTTGTTTTTGATAAATTTATAACATCATTATTACATCGATAAACATTCAAATAACCAACCCAAACATGTAATATTAACCTATAAAATTATTGTAATTCATAAAAATTCACAAATTACATTTATTTGGATATTTATAATATCAATTATTTTTTTATTTCATTAATTATGTAATTACTGCATCATCATTGTGTCATAAATAAATTAAATTATTTAATTTTTAAAAATTATAAATAAAATACCATTATGTAAGAAATATTTTTACATTTCTAATAAATATTTATAGTCGAATTTATCTTAGGTTTAACCTTATATTAATTTTTTTTATTTATTAAACTTCGATTTTAACTATTTTAACTCTTCTTTGAATTAAATAATAATTAATGTCCTAATCTAAAGAAAGTGGACCTAAAAGATAATATTTTATTTCTAAGGTTTTTTTTGGTCGAATTAACCTTATCCAATATAATTGTGACATATGTTAGGATAATAGTAATATCATTTTTACCTATAATTACCCTATTTTCTTTTAACCTTGGTAAATAAAAGTAAAAAGATACTATTCACCAAAAAATATTTTTATCTTATTGAACCAAATTTATTTACTGATATCAACTGTGTGTCTCTTATTTTTGAAATTCCACTCACAGAAGTTGTGAAATTATGTTTTATGTGAATTTAAAAATTTTCCTAGGAGGTGGGTAAAAGACGGTGAAAAGTTCTATAAAATATCTATATGTCTAAAATTATTATAAAATGACTCCAATGAATTAAATTGAATTTATATAGGTATTATGTATCTATTTTTACCTAAAATAAATTTAAATAAAATAAATAATTATTTAAAAAAAATTGTTTTTAAACTATAACTCGATGTTCTTCACTATTCATCAAAAATTGAAAATTTTCAGAAAAAACAAAAAATTAACCCTAGGTTAATTTCAATATTCCGTATCCAAAAATGAAGTAAATTTTGAAAGATAAAATTTATAAAATTTCAAAATATTGGTATTATTATTCATAACAACTAGTTTTATTGTTTGTGGTGTGTTAGAAGTCGAAGTTGTGTACAACACATGCTACTGTATAATTCAAATAGAAGCATACCATGGAAGCTTGGGGTGTTACAACATACATAAATATTAGAACAATTTTGAGGAAAATTCATTAGATATTCCCAAAATGAATGATTTAAGAAAATTTCAAAATAAATAAGTAATCCAATAATTTCAAGAATATTTTCATTATCACACAAAAATTATGTTTGAATAAAATACCCCATATAGGCATTTATTACTTGAAACCATTCTGAATAACATGGGGAAATAGAAACATAAGAAATGGTGTGATCAGATTACATGAATGGGTAAACATGGAAAATATCAATAAAAATAATATGTTTGAATATGATAAACATAAGGGTATGATAATAACACCATTTACGTAAAATTGGATAATTGTATCTAGTAGAACATATCTCACAACATATGCATAGTAGAATAATCTTCTTCTTAAATAGAAGCATGGTAGTTATAATAAAACAACAATCATCAGCTATGAATAAAATGAAAAATTTAGCATTTCAAAGAAATGATGAATAATCATAAGCATATGAGGATATTTTTTTGGAATTAAAATCATAATAAAATTACATAATAATATTGATATAATCACAATCATCCCATATTCTAATGGATCTGGTTACCATCACTAGAATCTCACGGTGTAATGGAAAATACATTACTAGCTGCATCCCTTTGTATATTGGATAATATTTTATAATATGTGTCTATTAATATATTTTATTTTTCATCCTTAATAACATACCGTAGTGATTTCATGATATAATATACCCACACATCATACAATGATAAACCATACATATGTGTTCCATAATAACATGACATACATTATTATGTCATCAAACAATTAACTCATGTAATGAAATGTGATTCAATAAAAACTTCATAACGTATCATCACAGTCCATCCATAGAGATAATTTTTATGGAATCATTAGATAAACCACCAATTGAATCATAATAATTCTTAATTGATATTGGGATATAAGAAAAATATATTTATAATATCAATTAAATAGAAATTTGTCAAAAAAATGAAACAATCCTTCTCCTTTAGTATCTTTTGAAAATGATAATTTCTCAAAAAATTGGAATAATAATATCATATAGAGAAAAATGAAACTTTTATATTTAAATTCATCATAACAAAGTACACGATGATATACAAATCAATTAATTCCATAAAAATCAAAAATAAAACATTCTTCTCAGGCATTAGTCAAAAGTCAAAAGTAAGTCATATTGAAAAAAATTGAAATGATTCTATTTGACAAAATTTAAAAAATTTAATGTCATTATAAAAGAACTTTATCAATAATTTATGTATATTCAGTAAAATATAATAAATCAATTTCATAAATAAGAACATTGAGGGAAAAAATTTAACATAAAATGTGAAATAAGGCCAGTTTTCTTTAAAAATGTACTTATAGTCATTTTGAGTACCAATGAGGGAAAAAAGTGTAAAAATACAAAAATAATGATGAAATAATCAATGTAGATGAAAATCTATTGGGTATAGGATAGAAATTACTTATAATTTTCTCAAATGGAAATTAAAACACAGACAATAATGATAAAAATCTTGATTATGTCATAAACCTTTATGTTATGTCCTGACATTCGTTGTACACTCTTTAAAAAACCATACAATAATATTATATTTGTTACTTATCTATTTATGAACCATATTCATAGTAGAATTAACTAATATGATTCATTCTGAATTTTCAATCACATAGTAATTAATAAATATCTTATAAAATTAATATTCATGGTCTTAACTTTTTAGAGTTTAACACATGTTTCTAATTAGAGATCACTATCTATGAAACATTTTTATATTTCATCAAATCCATAATAGTAATAATGTAATAAAAAAATATTTACACAATTAATACACTCTTAATAAAATTATTGTAAGGTAGGCATGAAAATGATGTAGTATATTCGAGGAGATGGAAATCCAAACATACACAAGAGATAAAATTTAAATTACAAGTTTATATAATAGATATATATATTAGATTTAAAACATAAGATAATTATAGTAAATAAAATGACATGATTATGTTAAAATGGATATATATGATTTGGAAATGATTTAAGAAGAAATATATTTTAAAAAGTTTTGTCAGAACATATACCACTTTATTGTATTATCTTTATTGAAAAACACCTTCAGGATCATTAGATGGGTATTTTAGGAAGGAAAAATGATATTGTTCTTGAAGAGGAGTGTTGGGTAGATATTATTTTAGATATTTCCCTATAAAGTTTTATAAAATTCTATTAAAAATTTAGGAGATGAAAATCCCCTTTATAAGAGAAGCGAGTGACAATTAAATATTCAGTGTTATAAAATAACAAAATAAATATTATTTTGAAACTAAAAATAAATGAATAAATTATTTAAGATGTTACATTTTAATTGTATACTACACACTACCAATTATTTTATTTATATTTTTTATGTACAATTGATGAATTATATCTTAGTTTAAATCCCTCTTCATCCTTTTCAACTATTACAAGGGTAATAAATGTTTTCCATGGTAAATTTTCATTATGAAAAAAATTAAGATAAACATATTGCCTAATATATATGATGCAGATTTCAAATAAGGAATAAATTTTCATGATAAAATTTTAAATGTGATCGAAACTACTCTAATAAATGTGAATATAATTTATCCATACCATTTAATGAAAAATTTATTTCTACGCATAAAAATCATTTTATTGTCATTTTTTCCAAGTTAAAACTATTAGACAAATGTTGAATTATTTGAATGTATATGTGTTCTAAAAATTTCATTAAAATCATTCATAAATAAATTAAAATTTAATGTATTTATATATATATATATTACATTATGGGAAAACAATAGTTTTCTAAAATATATATATATAATAACCTTCAAATAATTTTATATTCATTTATAACCATTTGATAATAAATGAATAAATTAAAAACCATTTTTAAAATTTCTTGATATATACATTACTTTATTTTTAATAATAAAAATAAAATGAAAAAAATATCTTTTAAATAAACATATAAAATAAAAACAACGTTTTTAAGATTCACATTTCTCTTTAGAAAATAATTTTAGAAAGAACATTCATTTTCGTTACTATAATATTTTATAAATGTAATTAAATGATTTTATTAGTTTAATGTATCAATTTTATTTATCTATGTATTTTTGTATTTATTTATATATTGTTAATTGTGCATTCTTAAATTATGTTTGGAGTTGTTTGCATCATAATTAATTAGTAAAATTAAACTAATTAAATAGAAATATAATTTGAAATATAAGGGTGTCACATTGTGCACATATATAATAATTTCATCCTTAATATTTAATTTATGTGATAAAAACAAAACTGTATAAATTTACATCATTACCACTTTTGTTTCCCATTTCTATTCTAAAATTTATGGTTTCACCAAAAAACATTGACTTGGTTATAAGTCTTTGTTAAAAAAAAATTATATCTTCAATATAGAATCCATTTTGATAGTTAATTATAAAAAAGGTATTGATAGAACTATATAAACCATTTTTAGAACAACTAATGGATCATTATTTACTTCTGTGGATGAGATATAAGGAATTTTATCGTGAACATGGAATAGGATTGATAGAAGTTACGAGAGATAATATATTATCCAAATATCATTAAGAATCATGTAGGTGTGGAACTATCTATGGATCGACATCCACTTATTTTATAATTTCATTACCTTCATTCCAAGATATATTTGTACAAATAAAATCTCACCCACATCATACTATATATCTCACAGATAATTATCAGTGTAACTATTTTATCAGACCTAATCATCCATGATTTATAATTAACCTAAATATCACTATAATTTCTATTTCTAGATCATGAATCAATAGTTTATATTGTCAAACTATGTCACTACAAGATGGTGTTAAAAGTTTATTTCCAAAGAGGGCTATATAGGTGTCCATATGAAGGCTGAGCTGAATGATATTTTTGTAATAATATAAAAATAGGGGAAGATGATGACTCCACCTTTCTGTAAAATTAATAGAATAATATCACAACATATTCTATATGGATTAAATGGTTCTCTCTGAATGAATAATTACTTTAATATGATGTACAATGCTAAAGAACCACTCCATATTAAAAATTTTTGGAAAACATCTACATAAAATTGAGGTAAACATAAGAAATTTATTAGATACAATTCAATGTTTTTATTCTTTTTTCCTTACCACTTAATATATAAACATGAATGTTGGAGGAGAAATAATATTCTGTAATTGGAATGTCGTGAGTTTACAACATAACACATTGACTACAACCAAAATGGAATTATAACGTGTAAATTTCATAGGTATCCTAAAGAATATATCCAATATGATGTTATCCCATTTCTATTGTAGTATGGTTGTCTTTATATAATATGTATACACTTATATCACTCTAATTTAAATTCCATACAAATCAACTAATCGGATACATACTTCATAATATCACATTTAATTATTTTCAAATATGAAATCTCTATTAGGCCTCTATATATTTTTTTTATAGGATTTATAGATTTTTATTATCTTTTTTATTTATTCAATAGATAATTTTTTAATGTTTCTATTTATGTGTCATGTACGCAGTTCTTTAATATTATAATTGAATAATGGTTACAAATAAAAATAATAACCATCAGTACATTCTTTTTCTTTTCCAAGTCATGTTTTATTTCACCTTTAATCATCAAATTGATAGATAGTTTATATTAATCTTGGATAGATATAATCATTTTGATTTCCATTAAATTTAATGTCCCATATACTTTAGTTACATAATTGTTGGAGTGGTTTCAGGCCTCATTTTAAATATAATAGATTAGTCCATACAACCAAGAGCATTAGACACCTTGTTGACCTTCTAAGGTAGGTAACGTATTATTAATTAAAAATAATTATTCAAATCCAACCACAACATTGAATACTATGTTATAATCTTTATATGTAAATATATATATATCAATATTTTATTTTCAATATATATATATCACATATTAATTAAATAAATAATGAATCAATATTTTTAATGTAGAACTTACGTTTCCCATTTCCAAACCATGTATTGAGTAATTTTTTCATCAATAAAAATTTTTGATGTGGAATAAAATAAAATAATCTCATTTTGTATGATAAAATATCAACATCCCTTCTTTAATACATCACTATAATTCATAATCCCTTATCTACTATAGGGTAGTGTGAGTACTGGTTGATAAATAAACCTTCTCTATAATTCCATGAAATTCATAGTAGATTCCCTTTTCTAGTTGAACTTGACTCCATTTTTCGTCAAATTACTTATTGGATTATATTTCTATATGAACATTATCACAGAGCATCAATGTGATATTGGACATCCAGTGAAACTCTAGAACTCATTCACAGTGGTTGGTTAAGAGAGTTGTTAAATATCTTTATTCATCAAAGTATCCCTCAACACAACATCTATAGTAATTATTTGACCCATGAATGGTACATTATTTAAATTTATTCACAACAAAAAACTTTGATATATTTCTCATATTACTCAATGTATAAATAATTATATAAAAATAATAATCATTCTAATCTTTTTTCTAGAAATATAGACAAATGTTAAATACCTAGTCTCCATAAAATTTGTCAACATAATCACTAAACCATGTATTCATTTAATTCATGAATGTAATTGGGGAACTAGTAAGGATAAATGGAATCTCATTAAATTAATAGTTTCTATACCATGTATGAAATGGTGAATTTTGTTTGCCTCCAATTTGACCAATAAATTGTGACTTGAAAAACACAGTTCAGTCATTGAAATATATTGAGCTTTATGTAGTTGATCATATAAACCATCAAATAGAGGTAAATGTTACTTTTTCCTAATTTAAATCTTTTTATGTTCTTGAAAATAAATGTAGATACACATTGATATATCATTACTCATAAAAAGGATATAGGATACCCCCATTTGTGAAGAACTAGGTTATACTAATACCTTAATATAAATTTATTATAGTTGCTTCATGAATTCATATAATTGAATCTATTAAATTCTATTATGAGTATTTAAATTATACTACAAATAGGTTTATGATCTATTAAAATATCGACGTAATGATTCCTGTGAATACATGGAAAATATTAAAAAAATCAATTGGCATATTCTTGAACAAAAGTATTATAATCAATTTTGAGTTTCTACCCAACCATTTGAGATAAATATACCTTATATAAAGGTAGTAGGACCCATACAATGTAATTAACATCGATTATAATTTCATGTTCACCCTTTCATCAATATATGGTCATTGGTTGATTAATAATATAAAACATGAATATATTCATTAATAATTGACATATGATCTATGTATAGAGATACATTCCATAAAAAAATATAACATAAATTTCAATTATAATAAGAATAATTGTATTTTCAGGAAGAACATTCCCTGACCCATCTATCAATGTATATTTATATATATTAGATACCATCATCACAACCAAAAAATATTTCATTGATAAATAAAATTTTGATCATTATGGTGGTGATATAATTATCATAATAAATTAAAAATAAATAAAAGTTTGTGTTAAACTAGAATTAAATATGGAATTTTCCATTCATGATTGTGTGATAACAATACATTTTACTGCATAATTTTTTTGAACTAATTTTTTAGATTTTATGGAAATGGTTTATAATTCTTCCAAGTAATTATGATGTTTTAGAGTATTATTATTTAAATTAGTACTTAGATTAGGGACTTGATTGACATAATTCCCAAATGAAAATCATCTAAATAATCTACATTAAATTTTATATAAATAATTATCTTCATTTTATTTTCAAATTTTTATATTTATTTAATAGTTCAAACACCATTGGATTTATGATATTAAATTTTGAATAATTTATATATATTTCATAGTATTCTCAATAAGTATATAAAGCTAGAATATAGATAATTATACCTTTGAAATGTAATTATTTAATGTGAATGATACCAATATTTCATTGTATTGGGTGTATGAATATAGAAACCTATATTAGGAAATAAAATGATTTTTTCAAAAGTATAAAAAAAACAATTTTTTATAAAAGGGTTAGAAATTAAAATTTGAGCATTTGAATGAAAATAGAGATCTTTTTCATTACAAAATTTGATATGGGAACTATGTTTTTTCAATTAAATAAATTATATGAATCTATAATAATGATTTATTTTAATGAAATGAAAATATAACATATTCATTTTAATGATTTAAAATTTATCTAGTTATTTTTTCCTAGCATTGGATAAGAATAGATTTTATTTATTTTTAAAAAACACATTTCCCTCAAAAATAAGTTTCATTCATTTTATGTACATATGTTAAAATTTATTTAATCCACATAAAGAAAAATAATGAGAAAAAATTTAACCTATAATTTTAATAAGGATGTTCAATTTTTTTAAATATATCTCATTCAGTTGTTTTATTATGATAAGTAACATTTTTAATTTTTGGTCATATTTGTAAAAGTAAAACTAGTAAAACAAGGATAAATCATTGTGATAGGGCTTTAATGTTTATTTAAAATGACAATTTATCTAATTATATGAGTTTAGTTCTACCAAAATCATCCATGTATCAAATTTATTGCCACGTGGTGCCATTTTTATTTTATTATCACCTTTATATTTTTTTTAAAAAGAATAAATTCAAAATGTCAAACTTCTGATTTCAATATCACTAAATTAATTACATAACAATTAAAATATGTCATGTTTTGTTATAATTTTTTATTTTAAATAATAATTATTTTTTAATCATTGCATTTTTTTAAATTTCTTGTTATTGATTAATAAGCTTAAACACATATAGAGTGCCAACAATTATTTTAATTGAATTTATTATTAATAATTTTTTTTAAAATATTAAATTTAATACAACCTAGATGAATTATTTTCTTCCATGAATATTAATGATAAATATTACCTTTGAGGGGTTTTTAATGGTTTAAATTAAATTTCTTTGCTTTCATATTGATCTCAAAGTCCAAATAAATGAATCATTACAATTTTCTCACTAAGGATAGTTTATAATAAGAAATATATTTTTATATATTTTTAAATTAATAAAAATCCTAGGTGTATAAAATTTAATTTTATACGGTTATAAATGTTGAGTCAGAATAATGCAATGATACCCAAAATGATGGTGAATAGTGTTTTTTCGATAGTCTTGATAGATTCATGATTTTGGATTACTTTGTAATTGAATATATATGAATTGATATATTCCATAAGAAATTCATGTAGAGTATTAATATTAATAAAGAAAAAATAAATTTTTATTGTAGTTTGGGTACAAATACTCTCTAGACCACTCAAATGATGCTCTCTCTGTGAGATTAGTGATTTTCACAAGAGAATACCCTCTTTCATAAGACCATAACAACTGAGTGCATGCAGTTGAAACCATTACAATAAGGCTAAATTGAGCCTTTTGGTTTTTTATGGGGGAACCGCATATCCAAAACATAGTAATAGAAGCTGACACTTCACCACTATTGAGTATGAGCAATCAAAATTCCAATAAATAAAAAGGGATTTATTTGATTGTCTTGAGAGGTTCTTAATGATAGTTGTAGTAGAAATAGACAAGATAAAGATTTATTTCATGAAATATGAATGTATTCAATTATTAATATCATTAAAGAGATAATGGATGAAAATTTATTCAATATAATTATGAAAAAAACAAAGAGAAACAACAATAAAGTAATACGATGTTGAAAAATATATGTCTTCAAAGTGTATCTTGTTCAGCAAATTATTTTTTATCTTGTTATTTATAGAATCTCTCTATAAATCAATGATTTTCAAGAATACACATTCGTATCAATATATCACATTTATTTTAAAAATACTCTAATTTTATATATATAGTATACAAATTTCTATTGGTTGAAAAGATACACAAACGTTGGATGATAGAACACAGTCATTCAAATTTATATCATTCGAGAGAGTTGTAACCTTCCTTATATGTATGAGTGATTTTTTATGTTGAAAAAGGAGTCATTACTTTGATCAGGATGATACATTGAATTTTTCATAAAATAACATTTTACTTCCATCTAGAACATTGTATACATTTTAGATAATAACATGTATTGAAATCTCAATTTGTTGAAAAGTGAAACGTAGGTTTCCTACATGAAAAAAACCAAATTTTGGGTAGAAAATTAAGGCTTCAGTACAAAAATATGGTTGGTGTACCATATATTTGTTTCCTAAAACATAGGTTTCCTTACTTAAGTATCGCTCCTTAACCATACATTCCCCTTTCTCAAATGTAGTGTAATATCCCAATGTAGTGTTCCTGAACCATTCATTCTTGACAGCATAAGGATGATGATCCATACACAGTGTTCCAAATGTAGTGATAAAAACATACATTAATCTTTTATATGTAGGGTGTTACAAATTTTTCTATAATACTTTAAAAAACATTTGGACAACTTTAATGAATATTCCTCACAAATAATAAACGTGAATATAATTATTTAATAAATATATAAATGAATATTAACTTCCTATAATTATCTTATGTAATTTAGTCAATAATGAATACAATGGTATTTGAGATCATAAAAATAAATTGTATTTATAATGTAATTTTTAGATAATACATTCAAAAAAATAACCCCTGTTAATGATCACAAAAATATAATATATTTAATAGAAAATAAAGGAATTGTAAACAACAGTGATATAATATTCTATGAAATGCCTATTTGGTTTTGAAAATTAATTTTTTCATGGTAGTATATTGAATTTGCAGTATTATTTTGATTGATATTATAGAGGTCATATAATTTTTTTGTCTACCAAATTTTATCCGCAATTTTTTGATATCGAACGGAATGTATACGGAAAAGGAGTACACCACATTTAATGTTGTACATAACAGTAAATAAATGTCAACTCTACGGTATATAAAAATAAAACTTGTGTTCTCACAGTATAATAGATCAAATATAATGATAAAAAAGGAGTGTAAATTAAAATAACAATGTTAAATAGAGTTATATTCATTTAAAAGTATTTTTTATGATTATAAGAGTAATGTTGGATGTGAGTGATTAATGGGAAGGTATGGTTTAGTTTGAATGGTCTTTTTTAGATGAGGGATAAGGTTCTAGTGAAGTGTGACTATGCTGAAAAATATTATTTAACATATAAAAATGTCCTTCTAAATTATAAAAAATATATTCATCAATCTATCAAAACAAAATTATTGAATGTTATCACACTTTTATGCTTTCAATAAATATTGTATTTCAAAAAATCTTGTGGGTTTTCCTCTATCTATAGAAATTGAGTGATTTTTTCAGTTAACTGATTGAGAAATAGCCTGATTCTAGGTTCACTTAAGATTAAAATAGTAAAAATATATCTATGATTATATAATAATACATTTAGAGGTTCCCTATTAAACTAAAGTGATTAAATCATTTCATTCATGTTTTCATTCACTAAAATAAATTCTTGAAATAAATTTATTATATTTGTAGATATTGGTTGTGCATAAGTAGGAGATATAAACTGACTGATACTTCATATACTAGATTAAAACTAAATTCCAAAATACCATTTCATATATGAAAAATTTTCTTTAAAAATAGATTATAATTTCTATTTTCCAAAATGATAATACATTTCCCTTTTACAAGAATCAAAATCTCTTCTTGATACAAAATTTTCTATTTGAGTTTGAGGATTAGTCTAAATTGATTTAAATTCCACATTATAGATTGCTTAAATAATCAATTATTACAAATAAATTCTTGTACCATTTAAATCTTCTTGAAAACATTAATTTTCTTCTATTATATTGATGAACTAAGCAACAAATCCATCCGGTTTATTTTTCTAAGAATCAAATGATTATCCTTAATGAAATTGAGTTGGTTTACCTCTTTCTTCCTAGGATAAATATTTCTCTTTACTAGTCTCAATGTATAAATAAAATTAATCTTCAAGAACATGTGTTACCTTGGAAGGTTTATTGTATTCTATTTCAATACAATCAGGTATTATTGATATTGATTGATTCTATACGGACCTCATATTGTTATCCACTATGTGTTGGGTTTTGTCACATCTTGGAACATTTTAATGAAATTTCACATTAGTATGACATTGTTCAGTATGACTCACATTTTAATTTAGAGCATCATTCCCTTCTCTGTCAACTTGTTGATTTTCTGGTAGAGATACATCACTAACTACAGGATCCTATATAACAGTTGATTGAATTTTATTTTCATGAACCGAATCTTTTCTATATTCCAAGGATGTATGATTGGGGCCTTGTCATTTTGTTATTCCAAATTTTCTTCTGGATATGGCGTCACATATCTCGTGGCATGTGAGGCAGAGATATAATAACGGATGCATTCTCTATTTTGTTTAACATCATCACCTATTATTGATTCTATGACTTTATATTTTTGAATCCTAAAAGAAGATCCCAAAACACATTTCTCCCCCTAAGCAACAGGACCAGTTCTTTGTTGATTTTCTACACCAATAAGGAATAGTGTTCTATATTTTTACACTATAAATATCATATACTCAATATAGTTCAATAATAGAGAATAGTTTTGTGATGACATCTTGAATTTATTTTTACATCCTTAACCATACCATTTTTTTCATTAACATCACAATTATGCTTCCATAAGGATAAAAGTAAATCGTTGCCTTCTACTGGATGTAGTGGTTCATGTACCTTATCATGTACCTTGGGAAATTCAACATCACATCACTCATCATTAAAATAATTATTTTCATGTATAGAGAAATAATATTCTCCCATTCAGAAAGACATGGAATTATAGAACATTGAATAAACATGAAAAGTATCTTCCTGTCAGCATCAAGATCCAGCACATCCATTTTTTGAATGTTGATTGTACAAAAAATAAATTACATAATATCCTTGGTTTTGGGTTCTTGGTTTCCAATTAAAAAAATATCATATTTAAAAAACCATTCTTGTGGAAACATAAAAACATTGGATATGTATTTAATAGAGAAATAATAATCTATTTAAAAAATAATTAGAAGAATTGACATCCTCTATATCACCAAAATTATACTATAAAATTATGAAAAACTAATTTACTTCTATATCATAAATACAAACATTTTTAATACCATAATTTTTTTGATACATTTATTCTCTTCTGAATTCTTCAGAATAATATTTTTTGATTGATCTATTTGAAATAAATTACCTTACATTGAAAAATATTTCTATAAGAAACACACTTGTTTATCCTAGTTGGTATTCCTTCATCTAACATCAACATTTCTACGAATATTATTATTAAAAGATTGAGATTCTAGGGTTCCAAAAGAGATTAATGATTTTTGTAAGTCAAATAGATTTGAAATCTTAGGTTATGAAGACAACATAGTGAGGAAGGGTTTTTATATAGGTTTGGGAAACATGTTGTTGCCTATAGAGGGGATTACATTGAGTAATAATTATTTTCATTACTTTGAAAAAAGGCCTTCTTAAAAAATTGAAATAATTTATGTTTTTTTAGTAAACAATATATAAATGAATAACAATTGAATAAATAAAACAATTAATAGAGAAATTAAATGGAATAAATTTACAATTTCTTATTTAAAATTTAATATTTATAACTTCCCATAAAAATCAAAACCTCTACTGGGATGTGTTTTTAAAAAATATCATATAATTAATATTTACTATTAAAAAATATAATGATATATCCTTTTTATGAACATGAAATCATGGAAAATGATATTTTTTATCAATATTAATAGTTATAGAATGACTTATATGATTTTTGGAAGTATTATTTGCAATTATTTTATCTCAACAAATAGGTATGTTATTGAAATTATGTCTAATGTCTAGTAAGGTGTGTTTTATCCACAACACTTGTGCACCAAAACCACTAGAACATATATATTATGTATTCATAGATGGTAGAGAAACACAATGTGGTTTCATAATCAATCAGGAATATAAATATTTCCTTAAACAGTGATAGATTAATGATATTCTTTTCTATCAATTTAATACCATTAAATATAAGTGTCTTAATATGAAATTAAATTAAAAGGAGAGGTTTTTGGAAATGTCGAGATCGAATAATATTACCTTAAGAATATCTAAAAATAATATTAACAAATGTTATATGGGGTTCATAAGGTTCTATCTAAAATCCAGCACATAAACATACAAAAACAGTGTGTTTGGTCTGCTAGAATTATGATATAGTAAACAACAATTCATACATTTTTATTTATTTTCTTCAACTTGTTTCTAGTTTCATCAAAATCCAGTTTTTCATTAGTATAAATGGTATTTTTATAAGTATTATTATTATTATCTAGTACAAACATTTTCAACAAATCAATAACATATTTACATTTATTGAAAACATTACAGTGATATTTTGTATAATTATAAATTCTTAAAACAAGTAATTCTACAATCATAATAATTATTAATTTTTCTTACATAATATTTGAAAAATTATTGAAATGTTTTTTTATCAATCCATAAATAACATCATTAACATAAATTTATAATCACAATATATTAGACAATTTTTTTTAAAAAAAAGAGTAGGATCTAAAAATCCCAAAAAAATCTATTATATAGTTGAAAATTAGTTTCATATTTCATTCCAATGTGTTAGTTTTATCTAATGTCATAATTTTATTAAGTAATTTTAAAAAAATAATTTGGTAAATGAGAGTATTCAAAACCTAGTAGAAGTTCGATGTAATCTTCCTTCAGTAAATACCCAATTTAATAATAATATTTTAGATTATTCTAATTTAATTTAAAATTAATATGGTATATATAAGCTTGCATGATTATTATTACATATATTCTAGAAAAATGGTGAATGGTTTCATTAAAATCTAATAATTCTTCCTGGTTGTATCCATTTCCAATTTGTCTAGATTTGTTTCTTCTAATGTTCAATTGATCATTATTTTTATTTATAATGATCCATTTGGTTCAAATCACTAGATACTTTGTGGGTATGTTTACTAATTACCAAATTTTATTTCTATTGAATTTATTATGATTTTCTAGCATAACTATTATCAAATTACAATCATCTATAGCTTCTTTAGTAAACTATTGTTATAATTTAGATAGAATGGAAGACAATTTAGATAGATTTATTATATTTATTATAGTACAAACTACATTCTCTCTTTTTTTTATAATAATTTCTAATGTATGACCCATTAAGGATTTGGACAGTCTAGGTAATACACATTTAGGTTCTTAAATCTCATGTTCTTTCAGATTGGACTAAATTTTATATAAATTACATTATAAATTATTCATAGGTGTTCCAAGACAAAATTTATAAAAGTAGTCAATATATTCATCTATTTGATCATTACTTTTTTCAAAATAGTTACTTTCGTTAAACATCACATGAACTGACTCTTCCAAAATAATTTATTTTTATTATATTTTTTTATAGGGAATCAACATATGAGAATAACCTAGAAACATTCTTTCAATATTCATTAGATCAAATTTACTAAGTTTTTCCATATTATTCACAATATACACCTAGAATCCAAATACATTAAAGTACATTATTTTAGTTTTTATATTATTCCAAAGATTATAGGGTGTATTTTTATTAATTGGACTTATTAAAACTCTATTAATGATATAGAAAGTTATGCTTACAACATTAAACCAAATATAGGTATGATGACTATATTCAATTAGCCTAGTATATTCTATTTCTTGAATAGTTATGTTACTTCTTTCAACAATTCAATTTTATTGAGATGTTCCTCATGTAAGGAATGTGTATTGAATACCAAAATTTGAGAAAAGGAATTAAATTTTTGACTCTCAAATTATCATCCATGTTAAATTATTAATCAAATTATTATACAAACTTTTTTCAATTTGATTTTTTTTAGTATATTTCAAAAACATTGAATAATTCACTTTTATGTTTTATAAAATAAATGCATATAAATCTCAAAAAAACAACAACTAAAACAAAAATATATATTTTTTAGTCCAAATTTTATAGTCTTGTTATAAAAAAATAGGTCTATATCTATATGATCAATTTGTTTATATATTTCATATCCATACATTTATTTGAAGGATGATTTCTGATGTTCGTCAATTGAGTAAGCATAATAGAATGAATGATTATAAAATTTAGTACTAGAAAAATTGGAAATTAAAGTTTTCTAAGATATGTTATGTAATGAAAATATATTACAGTGTCTATGTATTCTATGGAAGATCAATTAATTATTTGTCCCATTAGTTAAACAGTTCACATTCTATTTCCAAATGGAATGGATATCCAATATATAAATATTTTTAGTTCGGGGAGATATAAATGTATGATGTTTATATTTGAAAGTTGTGAAAGAAATTGTTTGAGAAATCAACATAAAATCCAACATCATAATGTTCCAAAATACTAATTATTTTTTTCATTATCCCTTGTACATGTATCGCATTGTTGATTGAGATTGAATTTTGATCTATAAAAGATCCATGTCCAACTATCATTCCTCTTTTACTAATCTAAATAGGTGACTAGTCCTTATTAAATTTTTCTTATTTTTAGAAAATGGATGAGTCTCCAATCCTAGGTCTAGAGAAACCACTATCCATTAATATATATGATTTGTTTATAGTGGTCCTTCACCTAAAAAGCCATTTAAACAATTTTTTTGTTTGTACGAAAATATTCATGATTCCACCTATGTCAGCGAGCAGATATCTAAGAATCCAAATTTTCATATTCTTTTAAAAAAATAAGGTTACTATCATCAGACATATTTTTAGAAATGAAATATTTTTTTATTCCAATTATCTGGGGATTTATTATTTAATACTTATTAGATTAGTGTCCATTTATTCCATAGTATAAACATTTATAAATTTTTGAACTGGGTAGAAAATGAATTTTGAATATTTTTATTTTCCCCCTTTCTTCAAATTTCATAAATTTCTATTTTAATTTCATTATTTCAAGATATAAAATTCATATTTTTTTCTTTTAGTTAGAAAACATGAATAACTTTTAATGAATTGTGAATCATATCGTATTTATTTTATTTTATATTTATGACCAAAATAGTTTGAATTAGATGTATTGGGATTTATTTTTGTTCTTGTTCCTCTTTTATAATAAATTATTTTATTATTAAAACTATACTGTGGATATTTTTTAATGTCCTGTACTTTTTTAATAAAGAATAATATTTTTCATCGAACATTGGGAAATAAAAATCTAATTTTCTTTTTGAGAAAATATTACAATAATATGAAGGAGAGTAAAAGTATTTTACATATTTTCTTTTATAGACATAAATAAAAAGTTTGACTTCAGATTTTTTGGCTATTATTCTGAACTAGATTTGAATGATCTATTAGAGTATTTTTATACACTCCACATAGATTTCATAAGACTTTCCCATTATGATTGTAATTAGTTATCCTCTGATTTTTATTTTCCATATTTCATATATATTATTTATGATAGGGATAGTTGGGTCTAATATGACCCATTTTCGAACACTCAGAGAATTATACTTCTTTTTTTTCCTCATTCAGCAAGGATTTTTTGAAGCCTCTATTTTTCTTGTATAATATTCTATATTTTAATTGTAACTAAGCCAGTTACATCTCATAATCTTTGTATAACTATTTTGAGACTATTAATATTTCTATTGATAACATTCCCTACATATAGGATGTAACCATAAGACCTATTTTTTCCTTTTTACTACTAGATTTTTATCTTCACCTTAAGCTTTAATTTATGATTCGTACATAATCATGGTTTTATTAAATTCATTAGATGCCATTATTTTTTAATGGATATTATTCTAAAATTAATGGAGATATGATATTCCATTAAGATAGAAGTAATCTAATTAATTTTAGTGCAACATCAAACTATGTAGTTGCATCTCCCAAAGTAGCAACATCATTTTAAATTTCATTCAGTACTCCATTCAGTGGAGTTATATATTATACATCAAACATTCTGAAGGTGTCAAACAATACTTTCAAAATAGAATATCTTAATTTTACATCATTATTAGTTTTTTTATATTTAAGAACAATTTTATACCACATTTAATTGGCCATTAGACATTTCTATACTCGATTAAATTCATCAGGTTCGAGACTACAAATAATAGTATTCATTTCTTTTGAGTTAATATCATTCTCAAATAATTAATATATCTGGTAATTATATCATGGATAAAATTATGGAGTTGATGGAACAATGATCAAAGTACAAGGATGAGAAATAAATAATTGAAAATTTAAAGAAAAATGAATTAGTCATCACCAAGAAATGATGATATTAATATTGAATTATTAATAAATGGCTGTTGAAATGCTATGTGTTGATAATATTCAATATTATATTTATATATAATACTCTATAATATAATAACAATAATTATAAATTAATTGTACCATATGATAGAGTGATTTTGATGAATCAAAAACATGTTGAATGGGATTTATGTAACAATCACATTGTTTAATGGGATTATTTATGAATAAGTATAAGATGATATTATTTTATACCCTAAATCTCAGGAATAACATGATTATTATACTCATATGGTTATATAATTATATGAAACATGTTTTATTCTTGTTCAATTCATTATTTTTCTAAGATACACGAATAATTTATTTAAGTAAATCAAACATTATTTCTCTATTCAGTTGATAATTGTTTTTTATGTAAATCAATTTTTTCTAAAACAATTCTAGAATATTTTAACAGTCTCCCAATGAAAGGATAAATTTATTTTTACCATGTTAGAAGTTTTAAAAAATTATTGAAAATAAATCATTTTTTGTTTTTGGAATGAGTTCATTGGACCTTTTATTGTAAATGTTAATGAAAACATTGTTTTAACGAACATTAAATGAACATAATTTACTACCATCATGACCAATATATGTGTTCATTTATCCTTCAAAAAATTCATGGAACTTTTTGAATATTTTTTTTATATTTTTTCATTTTATAGATTTTAAATAGTATATTTCATTTTAAAAATGTACTTTTCAAAAATAATTATTCCTTTGATATTTTAAAAGAATTTTTCACCAATGATAGAATTCATTGTTGTTATTTATTATTAATCGGGTTATGTTCTAATGATACCATACAATTTTATTTTACTTACGGGAAATAAAAACAATAAATTAATGGAAATTCTATGAGTAAAATTTCATAGCCACTAGTTAAATAAATTATTATTAAATATATAGCAAACCTATAAATTTTCTACGGGTTATTCTATGAAAAAATGATGAAATTTTTATGAAACCCATTTTATTTCCATTTTGTATATTATGATGAATTTTTTATTTTAATGTGGAACAAATCAATATTAATTTCATTATATTATATATATGATGAATTTATATAGCCCTACATTGAATTGGGTTATGATAGATATATCAAGAGATAATAATAACTATAATAGGGAATGAACGAGGTTCAATAATGGACTTTATAACTATTATATTCTAGAATGTGAATAAGGGAATTTGATATGATATAATTTTTACTGAAATCAATCCAATATGACATTTGTGTATGTGGTCATTTACTAATAAAATGATTTTCTATCATTATATGTATTCGAAAAACTATTTTATTATGTCAACGTTATGTTTTTATAGATCATGTTCTTTGATTTTTTTATGATTCAAATCTTTTGAAATACCATGTTTTATTCCATTAATAAATTTTGTGATATTTGATATGAATGGTATGGGTTTTTAATGGTATTATCATGATATCATAGCCTTATACTCATGTTATGTATAATTGATCATTGATATCTCCATTATTTTACCTTAGTAAGGATATAAGAAAACCCTTTCATATTTTTTTGTTTCATTAGGATAAAAATAAATTTATGTACTATATTTATAAAAAGGGTTATATATTTGGTTAACATAGTTGGAGATGATGTATATATCTTTATAAAAAGGTTTTTTTTGTGTTCTTGTTTATAAATTCCCTAAACATATATGTTTATATCATGTATCATAATGTTATTTAACGAGTATTAATATAATATGATTTAAAATTTATGTATTACAAATTATGGGACACTATAGAAATCAAGTGTATTCTAGTTGACAATACCATATCTAATGCACCATATTCCTTCATTGAAATTAGACCAGTTACACAATTTTTAATATATAACCCTACTTATAAATAATTATTGAATTTTGTAATTTTACTATATACAATACCCTCTCCTAAAAACATAATTCTATATACTTTCAAAGTTAACATATGGTGAACATTTTGAGGGAAAAAAATAATAGAAAAATCGTGTCTCCAACGAGGCTAGAGTGTCAAACAAAGAAAGGAAACATGGTTTTCAAGATTATTTCAATTTTTTTGATTTATATCAGGGAGTATAGAAGAGTTTAATTATAATTATCATATTTTTTTAATAATTATATGTAAGTAATATTAAAGTCACTTAAAACTTTGGTCCTACGGTTTTCTGACTATTTTTATGACCTATTATTTAAATAATGACATAATTTTTCTATCTATCAAATTTTTATAATGAGTATCTATAACATATACAAGAGATTTTTGTAGTAATTTTGGATATTATTTAAGGTAATATTGGTGATAATTCTAGTTACCATTGTTTTTAAGGCTAGAGAACCTTAGTAAAAACCCTCGAGTTGAGTTTATGTATAAGATGATACTCTGAAATGTTGGTCAATTCATAATTTGATTTTTACCCCATAAAAAATAACTATCATGAAAAAAAAATTGATATAGACTTTCGCCGAAATGTACCTTGGGATAATAACTCCAAAAAGGTTTGACTGGGTACTAACTCAATAATTAACTAGTGAATAATTTAGAGGCCTATCTGCAAAACTGGTTTAAAAGTCATAGGATATATACTCTTTTTGATTATATGATAATTATAAATGACTATTGAGCACTAATTTTCTAATTAAAATGAATAAATATAGTGAGAGGCATGTGTTATCCCAACATAATTTATCCAGGGTAGAACAAAAAGAGTTATTGGATGAAAAATGCGGTGCCAAGTTTAGAAAAATATAAGATAGTTTGAAATGATGTTGAAATTAGATAATACATATTAGTATTGAGGTTTCTTATTTATTTGATCATTCACTTAAATTTTATCATATCTATTTGTACTATAGTGTTTTGTTTCTAAGAATGATCAATGAAAAGAATTTGGGAAAGGTATTTCCTTAAAATATTATAGGGGGGATACTTAATATAAATAGTTTCTTGTATCTAAATGGATAAAATTTTGAATAACCAATTAGATAATTTTTTAGTTTCTCAAGGATCTATTAGCGACTTCCATTATTAAATGATACTAAAAATGAAGAGAAGGAAATTAATTTAAGGTTGGAAAATAACAACCACGCATTTTAAAAACATTTAAATACATATTATGTTCTATATCCTATTGCACATGATTCCAAACAAATAAACATACCATATAATATTAATAATTAATAATTAATAAATATATAATAACCATTAAAATGGTAAAAAATTAATGTTTATTACCATTATAATGTAAACAATTAATTGTAATCAATATTAAAAAGTTCATTTAAAATAAATAAAATCATTACTCAATAAATTTAATTTTAAATAGATACATTAAAAAATAATAAAATTTTAATATGATAATGTAAAATAAAATTTTAAATTCTTCTCTAAAAATTATCTTCTAATTTATTTTTTGGAATTTCAAAAAAAAATTAATCTTGAAAATACTAATTTTTATAATAATACCTATTTTTTATGAATTAGTTATTTTTAAATGTTTTTATAATTAATATATATTATAAATAATAATTTTATTTTCCAAAATACTATTATGAGTTTTTAAACTAATACCCGTGATTATAAAAACTAATGAAACGCTTTCATGAAAATAATTTTGATGGTTTTTAGTTAATTATAAATGAATAAATGATGTTTTGTTACATTTATTTTTAAATAAATACAATTTTATTGATAATAAGTATTTAAAATTCATTAGAAATAATGGAATTTATAATTTTATCTAAATCATAAATCATTTTTCTTAAAAAATATATTTTTCTCAATAAAAAATGTTTTAACACAATATTTGTAGTAAGATAAAGATTTGTTTCCTTAATATAAGAAATATAATTTTTCAAAATGATTCTTATTTTTAAAAAATAAAATTTTAATATATTTAATATTGAAATTTTAATTTTTTGGTATAAATATTATAAATAATGGTTTAGTGGAAAAATTAAAATTAGTATCGCATGGTAGATAGAGTCCCATCATTGAATAGTTTTACTCCCTAATATCGTACATATCCTGTCACAAGACAAGAAAATTACCAAATAATTTAAAGTGTTTTCTTGGAACAATACTCATAAATTGTTCTTGTTTATATGTTATAGAAATTGAAATTAAACATAAGGCATAATGATCATAAATAATCAAGGGAATAAATGGAGGTCATAATCTAATATTATATAACAATTAATGGATTTGTTATAATAATTATAATGATAATAAGTAATTAATTATTTGGGAGTTTCATATATGAATAAATAATAAAATGTTTCAATATATGGTGTTCATTTGTAAAAAGTCACACCAGAAATGGTATTGAATTTGGTATAGAAATGATCTTTCAAAGGGATTGTTAACAGAATCAGTTAAAAACAATTATAGAAGAATAAATATTTAATTTTCAAGGAAAAATTGATGTAACCAAGAATGGTAATCCATAAAATATTAAATTAATTATTTAAAACATTAATGTGAATATATAATGATTAATATAATTCTAAAAAAATGGTTTAAGGGATTGAAATGTTCCCCGTAATCGAGTTTCATTATACAGAACACATTTGATAAATTAACATAAATAATGTATTAGAAAAAGAAGGAAGGATGAATACCATATGTATAAATTTAAGATACATATATTCATAAAATAATATAATTCTAGAAAATCATATAGTGCTAAAATTTGAGTTATATAAATAATGGACATAACATATTAAGAATGTGGGGATTCCTAGAGATCTCATAACATAGGTTCTAGAATCGCTCTCCACTTTTACATACTTACCAAAATAATCATATTGGATTGAATAATTATTAATTTATAACATGTTAATTTTATATTTTATTTAATATAATTTTATTATTTTTAATTATATTTGTATAAATGAGATATAATGTTTAATTTTATTATATTTAAAGGGTTTGTTTTATGGTTCCAATTTCGTTTCACTTGTGGAATATTATTTAAGTTATTAATGAATACACTTCAACACCAAATGTCAAATGAGAAGGTATTGATTCACTTCTAGAAACTAAAATAATCCTAAATACTATTTTTTTCTTTCATAAGGATGATTTATTTAGATAAAATGTAATTAATTTACGGGTAGTTCATTTAGGCAGCTTTACCTACCATCTTGAACTAGTTTAATTTTATTTAGTATTATGTACATATATTAATTATTTACTGTGAAATAAGTTATAATATAATTATAATCAACTTATTTATCTATAATTTCATTTTTTAAAACATCCTCAACTGAGGGGGATAAGATCAATGAATGTTATTCATGGAGGTGGCGAACCACCATGTTGTAAATAATGTTTACATTAAATAATATAAATAAGGGAGTGTAATATAATTAAATTAAACCATAATTATAACAAATTAGGATATTGATATAACTATATCTTGTTGGATGGAAGAAATAATAGGGTGATACACAATTAATAAAACTGAATGAGATTAAATTATAATTTTACATCATCCTTTGAAAATATATACATTGGATAACAGTTAATGCTAATTGAAAAATTATTTATATATAAGATAAGATGTAATAAATGAGGGAGTTAAATTTGTATATAATTTCGTAGAAATTTGGAATGATCGAAGGATTCAACAATGTGAGGTGATGGGGTTGTAATTAAAATGTGAGGAGATTGGTGTTTTGAATATTATAATCACTGGTTTATTATTTTGGATCAATAATAAAAAATAGATAGGAATCATGTGACCATATATAATAATTTGTTTATTTGATATTGAAATAATAGTTTATTACATCATTCATTACCTAAAATACATGTGTTGAGCTTATAATGTAAAATATTATATTTTTATATAATTGACTATTCACTAAAAATTCAACAATAATTTAAAAAGAAAAATATTCAAAATATCCATTATTAAACATGTTGACTCTAAAAATAAAATCCATTTTATGAAAACAATTCAACAAATATGAGAAATTTATTTTCCATATAAAATATATTTAATTTGAAAATGACTAATTTATATATTATGAACAATTTTTAGACCCATTTAAATTACATAAATTCTCAAAAAAATATAACCATTATAACAAAACATTATATTAAATTACAATGAAAATTAATTTCATTTATAATAATTATATTTTGTGTGAAAATGAAAATAATACATATAAATTATAAAAAAATATAAACAATTATTTTATCATTTGAAATATTTATTTTATTTTATCCAGATTTAAATATGAAATATTCTCATTTTATATGAAATATAAATATTATTTTACAATTATATAGGAGAGGACATAATTAAACAATGTGGTTACTATTTCTAATGGAAAAATTACTATTCAAACTATCATATTTTTATTCAAATAAACATATCACTATTAAAATGGTCAAATTAGTAATTATGATATGGGTTCCCAACATTATATTAACTCATCAAATTTAATTAGTTATTGAATCATATATAATTTTCCTAATTTAATAAATATAATTTCATTCTCAAAATTCATATTACATTACTATTATTTTGTCTCATTTCTATAATGTCATTCGTAAGTGTGATTATATTTTCGGATCAAGTAGCGAAAAAAATTATAGTTAGTGTTATCTTATTTTATATTTTATAGGCACATTGTAATGCATTCAATCAATATGGATATATTTATTATATAAATTTAATGGTTGAATACATAAAATTAAATAGAGTTGGTTTCATCATGTGTTTTTTGCACATTATAAAATATTATATTAACAAATTTTACATAATTTTATATTTCCGTAGGAAATTACATTTACCATATTATTAGTTTACACATTATTACCGTATTCATAAATTTCACCCTTATAATTTCATTTTAAATGTTATTTTTAAAAATATGTGATTATGTCTTCTTCATGGATTCCTTCATTTATCGTGTAGGATCCATATACATATGGATTTTCTATAGTACATTTACAAGTTTAGATGTGTTCTTGCATAAAACCATATCTCTATAATCCAAAATCATCACTTTATTCTCTCCATAAGATAGTCAATTTTCTAGTTTCACAATAATTAAAGTCAATAAATTTGATGGATATTGTATTCACACACTAATGAAGGATTAATGGAATGCAAAATGATCTTAAGTGAGGGTAAGTGAAACTTCTAGTTGATAGTTGACAACTATAATGTGATCAAGAATATCAAAGGTGTTGATAAATCTTGGGCTTATCATTCCATTCTTCCAAATTCTAATTACACTATTCTATAGATATATATAGATAAACAATTTATCTCCTTCAATAATCACCGATTCTCATATACTATTTTAATAACATAACTTTTATCAACTGTGATAAACATTTATATTTCATTGAATGATGTTAACTTTTTGTACAATTTACTCAACCATTAATGAACCAACGGATTTATTATATTTCATTAACCAATTATATAGGTGTTGTACATCTCTAACCATAAAAGGATTCAAATAGATTAATTTGGATTCTTGATTAGAAATAATTATGGTATAAGAACATTACCCAAAAAACATGTTGATCCCATACACTGTTAAATTTCATATAGTATTCTCTAAATATCTTATCATGATTTTAAATAGGCTTCATAGATTAACCATTAGTATTGGGGTGGTATGCTTTGATGGTGTAAAATTCTAGTAGTTTACCAGGTTTAATACCTTTCTAGAACTAAAAGGTAAAGTAATGATATCAATTTAATACAATATATAGTGGTGTCTGATGCATCCTCACAACTTTTTTAGTTTCTCAAGGATCTATTAGTGACTTCCATTATTAAATGATACTAAAAATGAAGAGAATGCAATTAATTTAAGGGTGGAAAATAACAACCACACATTTTAAAAACATTTAAATACATATCATGCTTTATGTCCTATTGCACGTGATTCCAAAAAAATTAAACATACCATATAATATTAACAGTTAATTATTAATAAATATATAATAACCACTAAAATGGTAAACCATTAATTTTTATTACCATTATAATGTAAACAATTAATTGTAATCAATATTAAAAAGGTTATTTAAAATAAAAAAATCATTTTTCAAAAAATATAATTTTAAATAGATAAATTAAAAAATAATAAAATTTTAATATGATAATGTAAAAGAAAATTTTATATTCTTCTCGAAAAATTATCTTCTAATTTATTTTTTGGACTTTAAAAAAAATTAATCGTGAAGATACTAATTTTTCTGATAATACTAGTTTTTTATGAATTAGTTGTTTTTAAATGTTTTTATAATTAATATATATAATAAAGAATAATTTTATTTTCCAAAATACTATTATGAATTTTTAAACTAATTCCCATGATTATGAAAACTTATGAAACACTTTCATGAAAATAATTTTGACGGTTTTTAGTTAAGTATAAATGAATTAATGATGTTTTTTTACATTTATTTTTTTAATAAATACTATTTTATTGATAATAATTATATAAAATTCATTGGAAATAATGGAATTAATAATTTTATCCAAATCATATAACATTTTTCTTAAAAAATATATTTTTCTCAATAAAACATATTTTAACATTATACTTCTAGTAACATAAATATTTATTTCCCTAAAAGAAAAATATAATTTTTCATAATGATTCTTATTTTTTAATAATAAATTTTCATTATATTTAATATTAAAAATTTAATTTTTAGGTATAAATATTATAAATAACGGTTTAGTGGACCAATTGAAATTAGCATCGCATGATGGGTAGAGTCCCATCATGGATTAGTTTTACTCCTTAATATCATACATATCCTCTCACGAGATAAGAAAATTACCAAATAATTTAGCGTGTTATCTTGGAACAATACTCATACAAAGTTCTTGTTTATATGTTATAGAAATTGAAATCAAACATAAGGCATAATGATTAGAAATACTCATGGGAAGAAATGGTGGTCATAATCTAATCTTATATCAGAATTAATAGATTAGTCATAATAATTATAATGATAATAAGTAATTAATTATTTTGGAGTTTCATATATGAATCAATAATAAAATGTTTCAAAATATGGTGTTAATTTTTAAAAAGGAACATTAGAAATGGTATTGAATTTGGTATAAAAATGATCATATAAAGGGATTGTAAACAGAATCAGTTAAAAACATTTATGGAAGAATAAATATTTAATTATCAATAAAAAATTTATGTAACCCAGAATGGTAATCCATAAAATATTATATTAATTATTTAAATCATTAATGGGAATATATTGATTAATATATGTTTACAAAAATGGGTTAAGGGATTGAAATGTTCCCCGTAATCGAGTTTAAATATACTGAACACATTTGATAAATTAACATAAAGGATGTATTACAAAAAAAGGAAGGATGAATAAAAATTTTATAAATTTAAGATACATATATTCATAAAATAAAATAATTGTAGAAAATCATATAGTGTTAAAATTTGAGTTATAGAAATAATGGACATAACATATTAAAAATGTGGGGATTCATAGAGATCTCTTAACATAGGTTCAGGAATTGTTCTACGCTATTACATACTTACCAAAATAATAAAATTGGATTGAATAATTACTAACTTATAACATGTTAATTTTATATTTTATTTTCTAAAATTTTTTATTTATAATTATATTTGTATAAATGAGATATAATGTTTAATTTTATTATATTTAAAGCGTTTGTTTTATGGTTCTAAGTTCATTTCACTTGTGGAATATTATTGATGTTATTATAGAATATAATTCAACACCAAATGTAAAATGAGAAGGTATTAATGCACTTCTAGAAACTAAAATAATCCCAAATATCATTTTTTTCTTACATAAGGATGATTTATTCAGTTAAAATGTTATCAATTTACGGGTAGTTCATTTAGGCAACATTACCTACCATCATGAAATAGTTTAATTTTATTTAGTATAATGTTTATATATTAATTATTTAATGTGAAATATGTTATAATATAATTATTATCAACTTATTTTACTATAATTTCATTTTTATAAACATCCTCAACTGAAGGGGATAAGATTAATGAATGTTGTTCATGGAGGTGGCGAACCACCATGTTCTAAATAATGTTTACATTACATAATATAAATAAGGGAGGGTAATATAATTAAATTACACCATAATTATAAGAAATTAGTTTATTTAGGATATTAATATGACTATATCTTTGTGGATGGAAAAAATAATGGGGTGATACACATGGAATAGAACTGAATAAGATCAAATTATAATTTTACAACATCCTTTGGTAATCTATACATTGGATAACACTTAATTCTAATTGAAAAATTATTTAGATATAAGATAAGTTGTAATAAATGAGGGAGTTAAATGGGTGTAAAATTTCATAGAAATTTCGAATGATCAAAGGATTCAATGATGTGAGGTGATGGGGTAGTAATTAAAATGTGAGGAGATGGGTGTTTTGAATATTATAATAACTGGTTTATTGTTTTGGATCAATACTAAAAAATAGATAGGAATCATGTGACCATATATAATAAATTGTCTATTTGATATTGAAATAATGGTTTCTTACGTCATTCATTATATAAAATACATGTGTTGAGCTTATAATGTAAAATATTCTATTTTTATATAATTTAATCTTCACTTAAAATTCAACTATAATTTAAAAAAAATATTCAAAATATCCATTATTAAACATGTTGACTGTAAAAATAAAATCCATTTTATGAAAAAAATTCAACAAATATGAGAAATTTAATTTTAATATAAAATATATTTAATTTTAAAATGATAATTTATATATTATGAACAATTTTTCGACCCATTGAAATTACATAAATTCTCATAAAACTATATAACCATTATAACAAAACATAATATTAAATTACAATACTATATTATGAAAATTATTTTCATTTAAAATTATTTTATTTGGTATGAAAATGAAAATAATACATATAAATTATAAAAAAATATAAACAATTATTTTATCATTTGAAATATTTATTTAATTTTATCTTGATTTAAATATGAAATATTCTCATATTATATGAAATAAAATTATTATTTTACAGTTCTATAGGAGAGGACATAATTAAACAATTTGGTTACTATTTTTAATGGAAAAATTACTATTCAAACTATCATATTTCTATTCAAATAAACATATCACTATTAAAATGGTAAAATTAGTAATTATGATATGGGTTCCCTATATTTTGTTGACTCATCATATTTAATTCATTATTCAATCATATAAAATTTTCCTAATTTAATAAATATAATTTCATTCTCAAAATTCATATTAATTTACTATTATTCTGTCTCATTTCTACAATGTAATTCGTAAGTGTGATTATATTTTGGGATCAAGTAGCAAAAAAATTATAGTTATTTTTGTCTTATTTTATATTGTATAGGCACATTGTAATTCATTCAATCAATACAGATATAGGTATTATATAAATTTAATGGTTGAATACATAAAATTAAATGTAGTTGGTTTCATCATGTGTTTTTCACACATTATAAAATATTATATTAAAAAAACTTTACATAATTTTATATTTACAAAGGAAATTACATTTACCATATTATCAGTTTACACATTATTAACGTATTCATAAATTTCACCCTTATAATTTCATTTTAAACAATATTTTTAAAAATTTGTGACTATGTCTTCTTCATGGATTCCTTCATTTCTTGTGTAGCCTGCACATACGTAAGGATTTTCTATAGCACATTTACTAGTTTAGATATGTTCTTGCATAAAACCATATCTCTGTAATCCAAAATCTTCACTTTATTCTATCCATAAGATAGTCAAATATATAGTTTCACAAACATTAAATTCAATACATTTGATGGATATTGTATTCACACCCTAATGAAGGATTAATGGAATGCACAATGATCTTGAGTGAGGGTAAGTGAAACTTCTAGTTGATATTTGACAACTCTAATGTGATCAAGAATATCAAAGGTTCTGATAAATCTTGGGCTTAGGATTCCATTCCTCCAAATTATAATTACACTATTCTATAGATATATATTGATAAACAATTTATCTCCTTCGATAATCACCATTTCTCATAAAATATTTTAATAACATAACTTTTATCAGTTGTGATAAACATTTACATGTCATTGAATGATATTAATTTTTTGTGAAATTTACTCAACCATTAATTAACCAACAGATTTATTATATTTTATTAACCAATTATATAGGTGTTGTACATCTCTAACCATAAAAGGATTCATATAGATCAATATGGATTCTGGATTAGAAATAATTATGGTATAAGAAGATAACCTAAAAAACATGTTGATCCCATCCACCGTTAAATTTCATGTTGTATTCTCTAAATATCTTATCATGACTTTAAATAGGCTTCATAGATTAACCATTAGTATTGGGGTGGTAAGCTTTAATGGTGTAAAATTATAGCAGTTTACCAGGTTTAATACCTTTCTATAAGTCAAAGGTAAAGAAATGGTATCAATTTAATAAAATATATAGTGGCGTCTGATGCATCCTCACAACTTTTTTAGTTTCTCAAGGATCTATTAGCTACTTCCATTTTTAAATGATTCTAAAAATGAAGAGAAGGAAATTAATTTAATGGTGGGAAATAACAACCACACATTTTAAAAACATTTAAATACATATTATGTTCTATATCCTATTGCACATGATTCCAAAAAAATAAACATACCATATAATATTAATATTTAATTATGATTAAATATATAATAACCATTAAAATTGTAAACCATTAATGTTTATTACCATTATAATGTAAACAATTAATTGTAATCAATATTAAAAAGGTTTTTGAAAATAAAAAATTATTATTCAATAAATACAATTTTAAATAGATAAATTGAAAAATAATAAAATTTTAATATGATAATGGAAAATAAAATTTTAAATTCTTCTCAAAAAATTATCTTCTAATTTATTTTTTGGAATTTCCAAAAAAAATTTAATCGTGAGAATGCTAATTTTTCTAATAATACCAGTTTTTTATGAATTAGTTGTTTTTAAATGTTTTTATAATTAATATATATTATAAAGAATAATTTTATTTTCCAAAATAATATTATGAATTTTTAAACTAATCCAATGATTATGAAAATTAATTAAATGCTTTCATGAAAATAATTTTGACAGTTTTTAGTTAATTATAAATGAATAAATGATGTTTTGTTATATTTATTTTTTAATAAATACTATTTTATTATTAATAAGTATTTAAAATTCATTGGAAATAATGGAATTGATAATTTTATCCAAATCATAAAATATTTTTCTTAAAAAATATATTTTTCTCTATAAAACATCTTTTAACACAATACTTGCAGTAACATAATGATTTATTTCCCTAAAAGAAGAAATATAATTTTTAAAAATGATTCTTATTTTTTAAAAATAAATTTTCAATATATTTAATATTGAAAATTTAATTTTTAGGTATAAATATTATAAATAATGGTTTAGTGGAAAAATTAAAATTAGCATTGCATGGTTGATAGAGTCCCATCATGGATTAATTTTATTCCCTAATATCATACATATCCCCTCACGAGACAAGAAAATTAACAAATAATTTAAAGAGTTATCTTGGAACAATACTCATAAAATGTTCTTGTTTATATGTTATGGAAATTCAAATCAAACATAAGGCATAATGATCAGAAATACTCATGGGAAGAAATGGCAGTAATAATCTAATCTTGTATCACAATTAATGGATTCATCATAATAATTATAATGATAATAAGTAAATAATTATTTGGGAGTTTCCTATATGAATAAATAATAAAATGTTTCAAAATATGGTGTTCATTTGTAAAAAGTCACATCAGAAATGGTATTGAATTTGGTATAGAAATGATCTTTCAAAGGGATTGTTAACAGAATCAGTTAAAAACATTTATGAAAGAATAAATATTTAATTTTCAATTAAAAATTGATGTAACCAAGAATGGTTATCCACAAAATATTATATTAATTATTTAAATCATTAATGTGAATATATTGATTAATATAGTTTTACAAAAATGGGTTAAGGGATAGAAATGTTTGCCGTAATCGAGTTTCATTATAAAGAACACATTTGATAAATTAACATAAAGGATGTATTACAAAAACAAATGAAGCATGAATAACATATGTATAAATTTAAGATACATAAATTCATAAAATAAAATAATTGTAGAAAATCATATAGTGTTAAAATTTGAGTTAGAGAAATAATTGACATAATATATTGAAAATGTGGGGATTCATAGAGATCTCTTAACATAGGTTCTGGAATCGTTCTCCACTTTTACATACTTACCAAAATAATCAAATTGGATTGAATAATTGTTAAATTATAGCATGTTAATTTTATATTTTATTTTCTAAAATTTTATTATTTTTAATTATATTTGTATAAATTAGATATAATGTTTAATTTTATTATATTTAAAGAATTTGTTTTATGGTTCCAAGTTTGTTTCACTTGTGGAATATTATTGATGTTATTATAGAATACACTTCAACACCAAATGTCAAATGAGAAGGTATTAATGCACTTCTAGAAACTAAAATAATCCTAAATATCATTTTTTTCTTGCATAAGGATGATTTATTTAGTTAAAAAGTTATCAATTTACGAGTAGTTCATTTTGGAAGCTTTACCTACCATCATGAACTAGTTTAATTTTATTTAGTATTATGTTTATATATTAATTATTTAATTTGAAATAAGTTATGATATAATTATTATCAACTTATTTTACAATAAATAGATTTTTATAAACATCCTCAACTGAGGGGGATAAGATCAATGAATGTTGTTCATGGATGTGGCGAACCACCATGTTGTAAATAATGTTTAAATTACATAATATAAATAAGAGAGGGTAATATAATTAAATTAAACCAGAATTATATCAAATTAGTATATTTAGGATACTAATATAACTATATCTTGGTGGATGGAAAAAATAATGGGGTGATACACAAGGAATAAAACTGAATGAGATTAGATTTTAATTTTACATCATCCTTTGGTAATCTATACATTTGATGACACTTAATGCTAATTGAAAAATTATTTAGATATAAGATAAGATATAATAAATGAGGGAGTAAAATGGGTATATAATTTCTTATAAATTTGGAATGATCGACAGATTCAATGATGTGAGGTGATGGTGTTGTAATTAAAATGTGAGGAGATTGGTGTTTTAAATATTATAATAACTGGTTTATTATTTTGGATAAATACTAAAAAATAGCTAGGAATCATGTGACCATATATAATAAATTTTCTATTTGATATTGACATAATGGTTTCTTACATCATTCATTACCTAAAATACATGTGTTGAGATTATAATGTAAAATATTCTATTTTTATATAATTGACTATTCACTAAAAAATCAACTAAAATTTAAAAAGAAAAATATTCAAAATATCCATTATTAAGCATGTTTACTCTAAAAATAAAATACATTTTATGAATAAAATTCAACAATTATGAGAAATTTAATTTCCATATAAAATATATTTAATTTGAAAATGACTAATTCATATATTATGAACAATTTTTCAACCCATTTAAATTACATAAATTCTCATAAAATTATATAAACATTATAAAAAAACATAATATTAAATTACAATACAATATTATGAAAATTATTTTCATTTAAAATAATTATATTTTTTATGAAAATGAAAATAATACATATAAATTATAAAAAATATAAACAATTATTTTATCATTTGAAATATTTATTTAATTTTATCTTGATTAAAATATGAAATATTCTCATTTTATATGATATATAAATATTATTTTACAGTTCCATAGGATATGACATAATTAAACAATTTGGTTACTATTTATAATGGAAAAATTACTATTCAAACTATCATATTTCTTTTCAAATAAACATATCACTATTAAATTGGTCAAATTAGTAATTATGATATGGGTTCCCTATATTATATTAACTCCTCATATTTAATTCGTTATTCAATCATATATAATTTTCCTAATTTGATAAATATAATTTCATTCTCAAAATTCATATTACATTACTATTATTCTGTCTCGTTTCTACAATGTCATTTGTGAGTGTGATTATATTTTGGGATAGATTAGCAAAAAAAATTATAGTTAGTGTTATCTTATTTTATATTTTATAGGCACATTGTAATGCATTCAATCAATACGGATATATTTATTATATAAATTTAATGGTTGAATACATAATATTAAATTTAGTGGGTTTCATCATGTGTTTTTTGCACATTATAAACTATTATATTAAAATATTTTACATAATTTTGTATTTCCAAAGGTAATTACATTTACCATATTTTTAGTTTACACATTATTACCGTATTCATAAATTTCACCCTTATAATTTCATTTTACACAATATTTTTAAAAATATGTGATTATGTCTTATTCATGGATTCCTTCATTTCTCGTGTAGCCTCCATGTACATAAGGATTTTCTGTAGTACATTTTCTAGTTTAGATGTGTTCTTGCATAAAACCATATCTCTATAATCCAAAACCATCACTTTATTCTCTCTATAAGATAGTCAAATTTCTAGTTTCATAAACATTAAATTCAATACATTTGATGGATATTATATTCATACCCTAAAGAAGGATTAATTTAATGCATAATGATCTTGAGTGAGGGTAAGTGAAACTTTTAGTTGATAGTTGACAACTCTAATGTGATCAAGAATATCAAAGGTGTTGATAAATCTTGGGCTTAGAATTCCATTCCTCCAAATTCTAATTACACTATTCTATAGATATATATAGATAAACAATTTATCTCCTTCGATAATCACCAGTTCTCATAACATATTTTAATAACATTACTTTTATCAACTATGTTAAAAATTTACATGTCATTGAATGATATTAACTTTTTGTGCTATTTACTCAACCATTAATAAACCAACGGATTTATTATATTTCATTAAACAATTATATATGTTTTGTACATCTCTAACCATAAAAGGTTTCATATAGATCAATTTGGATTCTTGATTAGAAATAATTATGGTATAAGAAGATGACCTAAAAAACATGTTGATCCCATCCACCGTTAAATTCATGTAGTATTCTCTAAATATCTTATCAGGATTTTAAATAAGCTTCATATATTAACCATTAGTATTGGGGTGGTAAGCTTTGATGGTGTAAAATTCTTGTATTTTTCCTGGTTTAATACCTTTCTAGAAGTCAAAGGTAAAGTAATGATATCAATTTAATACAATATAAAATGTTATCTGATACATCCTCACAAATTTTTTAGTCTCTCAAGGATCTATTAGTGACTTTCATTATTAAATGATTTTAAAAATAAAGAGAAGGTAATTAATTTAACGGTGGAAAATAACAACCACGCATTTTAAAAACATTTAAATACATATTATGTTCTATATCCTATTGCACATGATTCCAAAAAAATAAACATACCATATAATATTAATAATTAATTATTAGTAAATATATAATAACCATTAAAATGGTAAACCATTAATGTTTATTACCATTATAATGTAAACAATTAATTTTAATCAATATTAAAAAGGTTATTTAAAATAAAAAAAATCATGATTCAATAAATATAATTTTAAATAGATAAATTAAAAAATGATTAAATTTTAATATGATAATGTAAAATAAAATTTTAAATTCTTCTTAAAAAATTATCTTCTAATTTATTTTTTGGAATTTCAAAATAACAATTAATCGTGAAAACACTAATTTTTTTTGATAATACTAGTTTTTTATGAATTAGTTGTTTTTAAATGTTTTTATAATTAATATATATTATAAAGAATAAATTTATTTTCCAAAATACTATTATGAATTTTTAAACTAATCCCATGATTATGAAAACTAATGAAACTCTTTCATGAAAATAATTTTGACGGTTTTTAGTTAATTATAAATGAATAACTGATGTTTTGTCACATTTATTTTTTAATAAATACTATTTTATTGATAATAAGTATTTATAAGTCATTGGAAATATTAGAATTGATAATTTTATCCAAACCATAAAACATTTTTCTTAAAAAATATATTTTTCTCAATAAAACATGTTTTTAACACATTACTTATTGTAACATAAAGATTTATTTCCCTAAAAGAAGAAATATAATTTCAAAAAATGATTCTTATTTTTAAAAAATATATTTTCAATATATTTAATATTGAAATTTTAATTTTTAGGTATAAATATTATAAATAATCGTTTAGTGGACAAATTGAAATTAGTATCGCATGGTGGATATAGTCCCATCATGGATTAGTTTTACTCCCTAATACCATACATATCCTCTCATGAGACAAGAAAATTACCAAATAATTTAATGTGTTATCTTGGAACAATACTCATAAAATGTTCTTGTTTATATGTTATAGAAATTGAAATCCAACATAAGGCATAATGATCAGAAATACTCATGGGAAGAAATGACAGTCATATTCTAATCTTATATCACAATTAATGATTTTTTCATAATAATTATAATGATAATAAGTAATTAATTATTTGGGAGTTTCATATATGAATAAATAATAAAATGATTCAAAATATGGTGTTCATTTGTAAAAAGTCACATCAGAAATGGTATTGAATTTGGTATAGAAATGATCTTTCAAAGGGATTGTTAACAGAATCAGTTAAAAACATTTATGAAAGAATAAATATTTAATTTTCAATGAAAAATAGGTGTAACCTAGAATGGTTATCCATCAAATATTATATTAATTATTGAAATCATTAATGGGAATATATTTATTAATATATTTGTACAAAAATTGGTTAAGGGATAGAAATGTACCCTGTAATCGAGTTTCATTATACAGATCACATTTGATAAATTAACATAAAGGATTTATTAAAAAAAAGTAAGGATTAATAACATATGTATAAATTTAAGATACATATATTCATAAAATAAAATAATTTTATAAAATCATATTGTTTTAAAATTTGAGTTATAGAAATAATGGACATAACATATTGAAAATGTGGGGATTCATAGAGATCTCTTAACTTAGGATCTGGAATCGTTCTCCAATTTTACATACTTACCAAAATAATCAAATTGGAATGAATAATTATTAATTTATAGCATTTTAATTTTATATTTTATATTCTAAAATTTTATTATTTTAAATTATATTTGTATAAATGAGATATAATGTTTAATTATATTATATTTAAAGAGTTTGTTTTATGGTTCCAAGTTCGTTTCACTTGTGGAATATTATTGATTTTGTTATAGAATACACTTCAAAACCAAATTTCAAATGAGAAGGTATTAATGCACTTTTAGAAACTAAAATAATCCTAAATATCATTTTTTTCTTGCATAAGGATGATTTATTTAGTTAAAATGTTATTGATTTACGGGTAGTTCATTTAGGAAGCTTTACCTACCATCATGAACTAGTTTAATTTTATTTAGTATTATGTATATATTTTAATTATTTAATCTGAAATAAGCTAAAATATAATTATTATCAACTTATTTTACAATAATTATATTTTTATAAACATACTCAACTAAGGGGGATAAGATCAATGCATTTTGTTCATGGAGGTGGCGAACCACCATGTTTTAAATAATGTTTACATTATATAATATAAATAAGGGAGGGTAATATAATTAAATTACACCATAATTATAACAAATTAGTATATTTAGGATACTGATATAACAATATCTTGGTGGATGAGAGAAATAATGGGGTGATACACATGGAATAAAACTGAATGAGATCAAATTATAATTTTATATCACCCTTTGGTAATCTATACATTGGATAACAATTAATGCTAATTAAAAAATTATTTAGATATAAGATAATATGTAACAAATGAGGGAGTTAAATGTGTATATAATTTCATTGAAATTTGAAATGATAAAAGGATTTAATGATGTGATGTGATGGGGTTGTAATTAAAATGTGAGGAGATGGGTGTTTTGAATATTATAATAACTGGTTTATTATTTTGGATCAATACTAAAAAATAGCTAGGAATCATGTGACCATATATAATAAATTGTCTATTTTATGTTGAAATAATGGTTTCTTATATCATTCATTAACTAAAATACATGTGTTGAGCTTATAATGTAAAATATTCTATTTTTATATAATTGACTATTCACTAAAAATTCAATAATTATTTAAAAAAACAAATACTCAGAATATCCATTATTAAACATGTTGACTATAAAAATAAAATCAATTTTATGAAAAAAATTCAACAAATTTGAGAAATTTAATTTCCATATAAAATATATTTAATTTTGAAATTACTAATTTATATATTATGAACAATTTTTCGACCCCTTGAAATTAAATAAATTCTCATAAAATTATATAACTATTATAACAAAACATAATATTAAATTCCATACTATATTATGAAAATTATTTTCAATTAAAATAATTATATTTTGTATGAAAATGAAAATAATAAATATAAATTATAAAAAAATATAAACAATTATTTTATCATTTGAAATATTTATTTTATTTTATCTTGATTTAAATATAAAATATTGTCATTTTATATGAAATATAAATATTATTTTACAGTTCCATAAGAGAGGAAACAATTAAACAATTTGGTTACTATTTCTAATGGAAAAATAACTATTCAAACTATCATATTTCTATTCAAATAAACATATCACTATTAAAATGGTCAAATTAGTAATTATTATATGGGTTCCCTACATTCTATTGACACATCATATTTAATTCGTTATTCAATAATATATAATTTTCCTAATTTAATAAATATAATTTAATTCTCAAAATTCATATTACATTACTATTATTCTGTCTCATTTCTACAATGTCATTTGTGAGTGTGATTATATTTTGGGATCGATTAGAAAAAAAATTATAGTTAGTGTTATCGTATTTTATATTTTATAGGCACATTGTAATGCATTCAATCAATATGTATATATTTATTATATAAATGTAATGGTTTAATACATAAAATTAAATGTAGTTGGTTTCATCATGTGTTTTTCGCACATTATAAAATATTATATTAACAAATGTTACATAATTTTATATTTCCAAAGGAAATTACATTTACCATATTATTTGTTTACACATTATTACCGTATTCATAAATTTCACCATTATAATTTCATTTTAAACAATATTTTTATAAATATGTGATTATGTCTTCTTCATGGATTCCTTCATTTATCGTGTAGCCTCCATGTACATAAGGATTTTCCATAGTACATTTACTATTTTAGATGTGTTCTTTCATAAAAATATATCTCTATAATCTAAAATCTGTACTTTATTCTCTTCATAAGATAGTCAATTTTCTATTTTCACAAACATTAAATTCAATACATTTGATGGATATTGTATTCACACCCTAATGAATGATTAATGGAATGCACAATGATCTTGAGTGAGGGTAAGTGAAACTTTTAGTTGATAGTTGACAACTCTAATGTGATGAATAATGTCAAAGGTATTGATAAATCTTGGTCTTAGCATTCCATTCCTCTAAATTCTAATTACACTATTATATAGATATATATAGATAAACAATTTATCTCCTTCGATAATCACCAGTTCTCATAAACTATTTTAATAACATAACTTTTATCAACTGTGATAATCATTTAGATGTCATTGAATGATATTATATTTTTATGCAATTTACTCAACCATTAATGAACCAACGGATTTATTATATTTCATTAACCAATAATATAGGTGTTGTACATCTCTAACTATAAAAGGTTTCATATAGCTCAATTTGGATTCTTGATTAGAAATAATTATGGTATAAGAACATGACCTTAAAAACATGTTGATCTCATCCACCATTAAATTTCATGTAGTAATCTCAAAATATCATATCATGATTTTAAATAGGCTTCATAGATTAAAAATTAGTATTGGGGTGGTTAGCTTTGATTGTGTAAAATTCTAGTAGTTTACCAGGTGTAATACCTTTCTAGAATTCAAAGGCAAAGTAATGATATCAATTTAATACAATATATAGTGGTGTCTGATTCATCCTAACAACTTCATTGAGGTATATAATTATGTGTAGATTGAGAGAGATGTCATACCATATAGAAATGAAATTATAAAAAATTATATGACAATCAACCGTAACCCATTTACCATTATTTCAAATTTTATTCATTAGATGACAAGTTAAATACTGATGGTGATGATTTCAAATTTAGATATAGGTATAGATAAAGGTTGTATTATACAATTGTAACTATTTCATTGAGACTTTTCCTAAAAAATATGAGGAATATAGATGCATATTATCTAATCACCTAATTCATATTTCCCAACAAAAGTTCTCTCAGAGATATCAGTAAACATTCCAGACCTTTAGGTTGATAGAGAAGGATGATCAATTTACATTAATCAACCATGTCTTCTTTACCTATAGATTTGATGTTACAATTTATCGTAATTGGAATTGTATAACAACTTTATAACCAATTTTGATCTTTGATGATTTACCGTTTCAAATAGAATCCACCATATTCATAATTTCCTAATTATCTCTTTGAAAGAAAATTATCTTATCTAGGAGGTATGGTTGAGAAATCATTTTTAAATGGATTCTTATTTTACTTCCTTCACTAATAATTTTTCAATCCTATTCATGTATAAGATAAAAAAACCTATCTAAATTAACATCATTCATAAGGTTATGGGATCATTTCTACCAAGATAATCGTCTAAATTATTTTATTTCCCATTATGTTAGTGTATTGATTAGTCATAATCCTTAATCTACTATAACCATCTTCTACTATGTATAATAAAATCATTTTATAAGAATAAATATTTCATGTTCATTAGATTAAAATATATTTCACACTCCCTATTATAAAGATACATCCACAAAATCATCATTATAAATATCTAAACATCGAAATCTAAATAAACCGATCAGTGGTTTTCTTCATAATACTATAGCTTCTGTGAGATGTAGGGTATCACATTATCATTGTTTTTTAGTAAACAACCAAATGATTTCATAGATGAATCACTGTATATTATAATAAGTTTCCCACATTAGTGTAGTGTACATATTTTTATATTAAGGAGTGTCATTTTCAATTATATTAGTATCTCATTACACTCATCAGTTTAAAAAATAAATTATTTTCAAATTAACATGTTTATAATGTTTTAAAAACATGAGATATGTCTGCCAAATCACTGATAATACCCACTAGTATAAGGAAACATTATATATACATTTTTTATTTGCTTTTGAGAAACTCTTAAACGTAATATTTCCAATAAATATCTATAGATATCTATTGGATGGTGATATCATGACACATGAATGTTAATTACCTACTATAAGAATCACATTTATTTTACATGTCATATAGATTATCTTTTAACAAAATCATTATTATAGTATTTAAATTAATCAATTTCTCTTATTTTCTATTAATGTATATCATAATATCATATATAATGAAAAAAAATGCATCATGGAAATGAGAAAATGCTCTATTCATTATTTCCATAATTTTTAGAGGATTTGCGAGTTCTATGAGAATAATTATTAGCTTATAGTGTCCTTAAATTATTCAAAATTCATTAAAGAGAATATTATATGTCTATACTTCTCATTTGGTGATATATGGACCAATTGACCACCCTAGAGAAATAGTGGGTTCCACATAGTTGTTCAATAATATTGTATAACATTGGAAGTGGATAGTTATTTTTTTGTGTTTTTAACACCATTATAGTCAATACATAGGCCCACTGAACCATATTTGTTGTTGATTAAGTGGATTGATCCAACCCACGATTAACCAATCGATCATATAAATCCCTTGTCTAGATTCTCTTGTAACTACTTCATCTGTTATAATGACTCGGTGGTGGAATTTCTTTTAGGAATCATGTATATATGTAAAGATCCATGCATAAGATTGATGGGGGAATTCAACATCGGTTTTCTAGTGTAAGACCACTAAATATAATTAGGGAATACATAAATATAATAACTAGATATTGGAATGTCTTCAAGCATGATTCACCCCTTAATCGTATTCCATCGATCTAAGTATTATTTCTGTTATTAAAATAATATCCTGAAATGATATTACGATTAAAAATATTATTTACACCCCTCATGAAACTTGAACAAAATCAAAGGATAACTCATTATGTGAATTATGACCTCCCTCTCCCAAAAGTTGATTTTTTCTTTATATAAAGAAATTTGATCTATTACTAATATAGCATAAGTATACAATAAAGGAATTATGAAAATATTATTTGTGAGGTACATTGCACAAAAATTGACTTGGGATGATGAATCTAATTTGGATTTAACCATTTTTTCACTTTATATAATCAATGATAGCTCTACCCCATGTCAGCCCTGAACTTTTGAAACAATATTTATTTTATAATTTTCATCCAGCATTGAATATTTTTTACAAAGATTATGTCATGTCCCGATTTATTTTTTTTGATAGATGTATGTTTTAGGCTTGATAGCATCTGGCGCACAATCAGAGCATGGACAAAGCCCTGCAGCTTCGCATAGGTCATCGTGCCCCCTGCTCGGTGTTCAAAATAATATTAAAAATAATTAGTTCATAGGAAGAATAGTAATGTTAAAATAAAACAAATTATATAAAATAAAATTATTTAAGAATTTTTTTAATAATAATAATGAAAATATTATTTAAAAATAGTATTATTATTATATTTATAAGTATTTTATTAAATTATTATTATTAATATTTTTATTATTTTTATTATTATTATTATTGAATTTATATATTTTAGTTACTTTTTTAGGGAATATTTTAATACTTTTTTCCCTTTCTTTTCTTTTTTTCATTATTTCCTTTTTTATGAGCTTTCGGTCCTCTCTCTATCCCATCGACCCCCTAGTGCGTGATGCCCTAGTGTTTTCCCCCTTACCTCCAAGATGATTCCCCCCTTTCCTCCCTCTATTGACATTTGAGTCGTCTCCCCATACCTCTAGTGACCTTACGCCACTGTTCTCCCCTCTTGCTACCCCCACGCAGTCCCATTTCCCTAGAAGAAACATGCTGGTGACTCCCCTTCTTGTTGTGCCTCTCCTTTTGCAACCCTCTTCACATGTTTCCAACCTCCTGAATCCCTTTCTTCTCTTCCTCTCCCTGCACTGTAGGATCATTCTACCTCGTGGGAGAATTACCCGCTTCTAGAGAGTTCTGGTTTAGGGTTTCATGTTGTTTATTTTTTGATCTTCATTTTATTTGGTTTGAATTCTTGAATTACGGTTTGTATTAGTTTTCTTGTGGTGATTTTGGTGCACGATTGATGTTTTTCACTGAATTTTGGAGGTTTCGACTCCAAAGGATGATGGTTATATATAAAAAAATTATTTAGAAAATTATGTTTTTTTCATATTTATTTTAGTGTATTCTATGATTAGTTTGAGTGGTGAAAAATATGTTTTATTTTTGTTTAAGATGAGTTTAATTTTTAAGTACCGTGTTTATATGAAATGTGGTGTGTTTTTTTATAGAAACCCATATTGTGTTTTTGGATAGTGTTTCATATATTTTTAAACTAGTTTATTATAACATAGACGAGATGTGTATTTTGTTTTGACATTGTGTTGGTGCATGTTTAATTCTAAATAAGGATTTTCAGTGATTCTTTGGGTGTAAATCGATGTGACTACTTAGATTTTTTTTATAAAATTTTTATATTTTTTTTCACTATATGAATTGTGAAAAGGTGAATTTCAAAATGATTGGTAGTGTATTTGGCTTAAAATTGGGGTTTTCATGAAAAATATGACATCTTCATTGTGAAAACCCCTATTTTTCATGCTGAAAGTATTTTATAATTTTTTTAAAAGTTTTATTAAAAATTTATTGTAGTGGCGATCATATTTATAGAAATTTTTTGGAGTGCGTATGGTTTTAATGTTTTATTTTGGTGTAAATTGTGACATTGCCATATTTTGTCTTTGTTTTTATTTCATGTGTAAATGTGGCATACTATTGGAACCTGAAACTTGTTTGAGCACAAATGGAAGCTTTGGTAGCAAGGAGGATGTACTAGAACTAGTGTGCTAATGATTTTGAAGTGGCCTCGACCCGATTTCACATAGTAGGATTGATGAAGACAACACTAACTAAACATGTGATATTGTTAAAAGAAAATTATGCATTGGGATGTGTTTCTCACCATGATTCTCTTGATTGATAATGCATTTGGTTGTTGTTCCTATGGCACCTTTTATAGCGATGTGGGATTCTAGGGTCCCATTCCTAGCTAGTACCCATATTTCCTCACACATTTTTAATTCTCTTTGACTATATTGCACTAACTGTCTGCATACGATGTGTTATTTTAGAGTTTCTTCAATTGTAACATTGTGTTAATTTTAAATTTTGTTCCATTAAAATTTGATTTCCATAAAAATATTTTCCTTTAAATTGTTATATTATCTCCATTAAATATCAAATTGAAATGTTTATTTTTGATACAATTCTTAATACAAGGAATCTATTATTGGGTTTCTTCTTGCTGGGCATTAGATCACACCCTACATAAACCATTGGGAGTAAGTAGATTTTTTAATGTCTGATACATGTAGGGATAATGATTATAAAGATTGTTTTTCAAGTGGCTATTTTTATTTCATGGTGTAGGTTTTTAGTGATGTCATGAGGGTGGTGTCCTCTTGCAATGTGGTGGTTTTTGAGATGTTTTTTTCACCTAACCTCATGTTAGTTTTTTCAGTTTTTGTCTAAACTATGTAACTCAATTCTAAAAATTGAAAAGTCCTGTTGGTATTAAATTTTCATATTTTTTATTAGTTTTAATTTTTTTTATGAATTCATATCTAGGTAAACTATTCCCACTTGATCATTTTGTTACCTAGGTACAAGTTCCAGACTGTGTGGATCAGGAATGCCCTTCACGCCTTTCTAATGACCGAGTCGGGCATCAGATTAGATGATGACCTGACATGGTTCATCACAAAATGGAATCAAATAGAGGTTAATCCAATTGAGTCATTTTATTTTTGATGAGTCTGGTTATACAGAAGGTAGGATTGTCAGGGCCCAGAGTTGTAGTAGTGATTATGGTGCCCGACCCTCACACATCTTGACAGACATTGAGTAACAATGGAATGTTGGGATGCTTGTTTTACTTATCTTCTAGGTGGGATGTGTAGGATGTAGACTAATTGTAGACATCAGGTGGGTGGAAGTGGTTTGGTCATTATACTACTTCATTATGTTTGGTTTATTGATGAGTATTGTTCGTAATAAAAATTTTCAAACCTGAGGTATTCATGATGTTCTTGTGTGACTGTTTATTCTTCTAATAGAAATGCATTCCCAGAGATTTCCCATGAAATCACGAGATGATATAGGATAGAGTTCACATGAACCAATTAAACCGAGGTTGGTGGAAGCTGCAGTCCAGGATGTTCAGGCTCTATGAAACAGACATGCTCATTATCCTTCTCCTAATCCTACTATAGTTAGAGAAGATGAATCTGGTCCTAAAAGTAAAAATCCCAAGAGTTTCTAAATAACCACCCTCCTTTTATCAAATGTTACATGGAGCCTTATAATGTATAGGAGTGTCTTGAGAAGATCAGGTACATGTTTTAGTTTATTGATACGTATGAATTTGTCATAGTGAAATATTCCTCTTTCATGATAGAGGGTTATAGTTGATGGTGGTGGGACTCAGTGCTTCAGGCTGGGAAGCATGAGATGATGAGATATAAGGAATCTAAGGCAATGTTCAATGAACCTTAATATTATAACATCTTGGTATATTATAAATCCCAGGAGTTTATGGATATTTTTTAGGGGGGCCGGTTAGTAATGGAGTATGCCAATTGCTTTTCCAGGAAAGTATGATATGCACTTAAAATATTCTTCAACAAATAGATGGAGTCTCAGAGGTTTGAAAAGGGTTTTGTGACCAGAGTTCTATTCTCGGTCATTGTTATTAGTGTTCAAGACATATACTGAAGTGGTTGAACAAGCATGTATTGTGGATATTGACCATATGAAAATGTCTGGTTCCTTTAGGGCTCTATCAACATTTGGTAGTGGAATTTTATCCTAGTAGAAGAGGAGGAAAGATGGGAAATGGAACAACTGTGGTGGCAGCTCAGGCCATCCTTCCATCAAGTGATTGTTGATGGCTTCTAGTGTAGGGTCTGTTGTTTCCTGTCAGCACAGAATTGTAGGACATGTTCTAAATTATTGTACATTTCCTCCTAGTACCTATCACTGATGTTTGGTTATGGGGAATATGGAGAATTTCTGTAAGGTGTCATGCCCATATCAGATTGGGGTAGGATATATGGCTTCCAATGGAGTGTCAGTTTAGTAGTATCCAACTAGGATGGTGGGATATCATTTTATTTGTCATGGGGGAAGGAACAAATAATCTTTAGGGTAGATCTAGATTTGGGTAGAACCGTAGATGATAAGTCATTCTATATCATGAATAATGAATCTTCATGTTGTTGATAAGGAACTGGATGGATCATATGCAAGACCTTCAATAGTTTGAGGTACCATTCAGATTGCATCCCCTATAGTAGCTATTTTATTCAATATTTGTGTATCTATTATTTATATCTTTTCATGTCTTGTGAATCTTCAAAACATACCAACTAATCTGATGTCTTTTTAAATGGTGTCGGTAACATCTTTGGGTAAGATGAAGGAGCAAGGTATCAGGTTCCCATCTCATGCACTCTTCATGTTAGAGGTTGATATATAGTGGCACTTCCTAGTCTTGGATATGTACATTTTCTATGTAATCCTCATCATGGAATGGTTGGTGAGGATTGAAGTGAATGTCAATTTTTATAGGAAACTAGTGAGTTTCCTGGAACCTAAATGGAGCCCTCATGTATTTCTAGGGGAATGGGATCCTTGGTCAGGGCGTGTGGGACATCCACTCCCATAGTTGGGAAATATTTCTTTTTTAGTTATCATTGCTCATACAGGAGGTTGATGGTGGTGCAATTTAGGGTGTATTACCTCCTATAGTGGGTGAGTTCCCAAAGTTATTTCCAAATGATTTTCTCTATTTTCCCTAGAGCAGGACATGGGGCTTGTGATTGATTTGGGTCCAGGAACATATCATATATGTTTTTTACCATATTTCATGTGCCCACCAAATTGAGGGAATTTAAGATAAAATTTATCAATTTTTTAATCCAAAGAGTTCATTCTCTCAGGGGACTCTCCTTGTCCCACTATAGTCTTGTTCACAAATAAGACTAATAGATCAATCTGTTTTTCATCAACTATCATAATTTGAATATGGTAACCATCAAGTAAAGGTAACCACTTCCAAAGATAGATGATTTATTTAACTAATTGAAGGGGGGGGGGGAAAGAGGTTCCCCAAAATAGAATTGTGTTCTGGTTACCACCAATTCAGGGTGAGAGAAGCAGATATCTCGAAGATGGATTTCTAATGTAGGTAGGGATACTTCATGTTTTTGTTCATATCATTCGGATTGAAAACTGATCCAGTGGTTTTTATGGTTCCCATGAATAGTTTATTCCACTAGTATCTCTCTCCATTGTTGTGGTATTCATTGATGACATCCTAGTTTTTTCCACATTAGAGATATAGTATGAGAATAATTTCTAGATTGTGTTGGGAACTCTATGGGATCATCAACTTTATGTAAATCTTTCAAAGTGAACCATCTGGATTATGGAGGTGATGTATCTAGACTAGTTGATTTTAGAGAATGGGGTTTTAGTCTATCCCAATAAGATCAATTGATTTATGTCATGGGAATACCTTAAGAATTTGTTCAAGATAAATATTTTTCTTGGCCTATTTGTTTGTTTCATGAAATGTGTTCGATATTTCTCGTAACATACTTCCTCTATGACCGGGCTCACCCAGAAAGGGGTGAAGTGTGAATGGATTTTAGAGTTCTAGGAATGCTTTGGGGAGTTAAAAGTTAGTTTAATAACAAAACATTGTTTATCTTTCTAGAGTCTGGAATGTTATATGTGGTTTGTTATGATGATTCATGTATGGTCCTCAGGAGTGTGATCATGCAAGATAATATTTGGGTGGATTATGTTTATCTCAAACTAAGAGATCTTGAGAATAATTTCCTTACCACATCATGGAATTCAGACTGGTGATGCATTCCCTAAATACTTGGCACCATTATATATTTGTGGGGATATTTTTAATATATTCTGACTATAAAATCTTATCCTAAATATTCTCCCAAAATTATTTAAACATTATGAAGTGATGTTGGATTGATTATTTGTAGTGGTTCAACATTAATGTCATCTATAACACTTGTAAGGGTAATGTGGTTCCTGATGCCTTGAGTAGAAAAGTTCCAGTGTTGTATTTGAGAAAGTCCATTGATGAAAGTACCTTGATGAGGCTCTTTTCCAAGATGCACATGGGGACCAAGGAGCACATCAAAGGTATGTTCATGGAAAACATTCAGTTGGCTCCATCTATTCTTTAGCTGATTCTGTGGGAGTGTCCTTGTGAGGAATTGTGTTAGTATACCATGTATTTTTTATGGTGGGGAGATATCTTGTGATTTTTCTTCATCTCCCAATTTGAAATTTTTATCAAAGTGACATTACGTGGTTTCGTTGTCTCTGAGGAATGCGGCGATTCAAGATAGCCAACAATATCAATGGGTCATTCATTATTGATCTACGAAATATTTTATGATAATCATTGGAAATTCTGGTGGCTTTTTATGATTTGGCACATAGATGAATTTGTATCAACATGTTATACATTCCATATTCATAATATAGAGCATCAAATTACCTTTGGTTTTCTTCATCCCTTACCCATTCCTACATGGAAGGGGGACGAGGTCACCATCGATTTAATTGTGGGATTTCATCATATACCTTGGAGAATGAATTCCATTTGGGTGGTGATTAATCATCTCACCAATTCATCCTAGATCATTCTAATTAGAAAATCACTAATGGTAGATGTGATAGGAAACTGTAGGTTCATGTGGAGGCCATACTTCATGGTGTTCCATTGGAAATTTTTTCAGACAGATAGCTATTCCTTACCTCTTGAGTCTCAGAAGTCCTTTAAAAGTCATTGGGATCACATATCAAAATGAGGACAACCTACCATCCAAAAATAGGTGTTCGGACAGAATGTGTGAATTAGATTTTAGAGTACATTCTTCATGCTTCGGTTATGGATTTCTGAGGATCAAGGGATACCCATTTGGGATTATATGAGTTCTATTATAATTATATTTACAAATCCTATATTATAAAGTCTTTTTTTGAAGGGATATATTGTCATCCATGTCAGTATACATTATTTTCGATTGAGTTAAATGATACATCACTTTTAGGACTGAGCCTTGTGTATGAGATGTCATCAAAATTCAAGTTAATTAAGAAGCAGTTATTGACAGATCAGAGTCACCAAAAATATTATGATGATTGGAGACAATGAGATCTGGATATTTCTATCAGTGATTTGGTGTGCTTGAATGTGGAACCTCCTTTGGTCCATAATCATATGGTTAATAATGGAATGATAACGTCGAGGTATGTTGGGCCTTTTGAAATCATTAAAAAGATTGGAAAAGTGGAATACATGGAAGATTCAACATCATAATTAATGTAAATTCATTATGTATTTCATGTATCCCAATTGAAGAAGTATAATTTTGATTCATCCCATGTGTTGAATTGTGTAGAGTTGGAGATAGACCCTTTTTTACTAGTGTTTAAATAACCAATCCAGATATTGGGTTACCAAGAGAAGCTTCTTCATGGGATGTCTATTACATTGGTCCATATTTGTTGGAAACATGGTAATGATGTGCATGAGGCTTGGGTGCAGAAGTCATGGGCTGAGCAAGATTATCAATTTTTATTCTACGATCAAGATTCTAGTTGACCTTATGAGGGAGCAATGTTTTCATGGTGGGGATAATTTTCAAACCTAAACTATTGAAACTGTTTTACATTATTATTTTTAATTGTCTTGGAGTATTATTTTCAAGGATTGGGTTGATTCCTCATTGGAATTTTTTGGTTTTACAGATGGATGAATGTTTTTTGGTAGAAAGCATCTAATGCAAGGGCAGAGCATGGTCATAGATGTGTGAGTTCTCCCAAGTCACCGTGCACCTTTCCCAATGTTTAAATAATAATAATAATAATTAATGGACAGGATGAATAATAATGTGAAAACAAATATAAGTAAAAAAATTAACAATTATTTTAATAATAATAATTATGATATTATTATTTAATAATAATAATATTATTGTTTAAAATATGTTATTAATTTATTGTTATTATTAATATATTTATTATAATAACAAAAATTAGTTTTAAATTTATAAATTTTAGTTTAATTTTTATGGATTGGTTTTATTCTTTTATTCCCCTTTTTATATTTCTTTTTTTTCTTTCCTCCCTTATCCTGTTCATATCCCCTCTCTATCTCATTGACACCCTGGTGGTTGCTTCCATAGTGTCATTCACCTTACATCCTAGCTGGTTCCCTCCCTTTTCTTACTCCTTTAAAATTTGATCTTGTGCCAAATCCCTCAAGCTACCTCACGCCAAATTGTTCCCCTCTCATAGCCCTTGTGAATCCCCATATCCCTAGCTAGAACTCTTAGGAAACTTCTCTTCTTGGTGTGGCTTCCCTCTATAAAAACTCTCCTCATGCAGCTAGCCTCTGTGAACCCTTTCCACTCGTCCTCTCCCTATTTAGTAGGTTCATTCTACCCTAGGTGGGATTTTCCATCTACCGCAAGAATTCAATTAAGGTTTTTGTGTTTTTATGGTTCTATCGTGATTTTGTTTGATTCAAATTCATGAATTACAGTTTGTTTTAGTTTTCTTGTGACGTGGATGGCACAAGATTGAAGTTTCACATTGAATTATGACAGTTTTGACACCAAGGTAGGTGGTTTCATGTGTAACATTTATTTGGAAAATTATATATCTTGTTTAATTATTTTAGTGTTTTCTATGATTAGTTTGAGTGGTGAGAAATTATATTTTGATGGATTTTAATATGATTTTAATTTTAAAGTACCATGTTTACACAAAATTGGATAATTTTAGATAAAAACCCATATTTTTCCAATGGATAATGTTTTAAAAATAGTTCATCTAATTTATAAAAATTTACAGGGGCTGCGTATATTGTTTTGTTGTGGTGTTGGTGTGAGATTAATTCTAAAAAAGGATTTTTAGTGGGTCCTTTGGTGTAAATCCTTATCATCCTCCTTGGAATTGTTTTTTAAAATTATTAAATAGTTTACTAAATTATTTGAATTGTGAAAATGTGGTTTTAAAAGTGATGGGTTTGGTATTTGGCATAAAATTGGGATTTTCATGAGAAATGGGGTTTATTCTTAGTGAAAAACCCATGTGTGCATCATGAAAGTGATTTATAAATTTTGTAAGGTTTTATTAATATATTTGTAGTGTAGATCAAATTTTTAGAATTTATTGTGTGTGTATGGTTTTGATGTTTTATTTCACTGTGTAAATGGATACTTTGTCATATATAGAGTTTGTTTGGATTACATAGGAGAATGTGGGATATAATTTCCACTTAAAACTTTATTGATATCATAGAGAAGCCCATGTTGCTTGTTTAGTCGACTAGAACAAGTCTACTAGTGGTTTAGAAGTGGTCTCAAATAGGTTTCACTTACCAGGAATGAATAAGACAACACTAACTGACATGTGATATTTTTTCAAGACTAACTAACTTGTGATATGGTTGTAGACCACAAGGCCTTGGGGTATGACCCCCCCTAGTGGATCAAACATGTGAATGGATTTGGTTGTGGTTTCTATGCCACCATTCAAAAAGACTTATGGTTCAAGGTTCCCATTGGTATCTAGTACATTTATGGACTCCCCCATTATTAGTTTCCTTTGACTAGGATTCACTCACCATTGGAAAGCAATATGACATTTGAGGGTCACTTCAAAGGTATTGGTGTTTTTATTTGAAATTTAATTACTTTAAAATAGTTTTTATTAAAACTATTTTCCTTTAAATTGTTCTATAATTTCATTTAATATTAAATATTCAAGTTTATATTTCATAAAATGTTTAGTACATGTAATCTTTTCTTTGGTGGATTCCTATTGGGAATTATCTCAAACACTACTTACTCCATTAGGTGTAAGTACATTGGGTAATTTTTGGTTTGGGTAAGAGTAAATCTTATAGAGATGGTGGTGCACTTTTATATTTGTCTTTCATGGTGCGGTGTTGTGTAGAAGGATTGAGGGTTGATCCCTCATTACATATGGTGGTTTTTGAGATATTTTTGGGTCACCATACATCACTTTTTTTGGGATTTGGTATAGATTATGTAACTGAAATCTAAAAAATTGTTTAGGATAGTTTGGTTTGAAATTTTCAGATTTGGTTTATTAGTTTTTGTTGATTGTATTCTATTTTCATATTCAGTTAAACCAATCCCACTTTCTTTGTTCATACCCGAGAACTTCTGCCAGCACCTTGGGATTGGGAATACCCTTTATTTCTTTCCACATACTGGGTCGGGTGTCAATTTGGAAGAAGACCCAACATGTTTCATAAAAAATTTTCCCACCCAAACTTTTGAAACAATTTTTATTTTTGTATTTTTATCTCACGTTGAATATTGTTTTCATGGATTGAGACCAGTCTCGATTAGAATGTTCTGTTTTTCTGATAGAATAATGTTTTGGGTATGAAAACATCCTATGAATAGGAAGTGCACAATCACACACATGCGGATTTCCTAGGTTATTGTATGACTAACTCCAGGTTTAAAAAAATAATTATTAATTGTCATGATGTATAAAAAATTGAAAAAAATTAAATAAGAAAAAATATAAAATAAATTAATTTTTTTAATAATTACAATAATGATAGTATTATTTAATAATAATATTATTATTTATAATTTATTATGTTACAGTTGTTGTTGCTATTATTATATTTTAAAAAATTATAATTATCATTATTTCATTTATATATTTTAATAAACTTTTTTAGGGATTCTTTTTCCCCCTTTTTTCTTACTTTCTTTCCTCCCTCATCCTATTCCTCAATGGTTTATATCCCACCGACCCCCTGGTGTAATCTTCGCTAGTGCCGTCCCCCCATACCTCATAAAAAGCACCCCCAATTTTATTCCTCATGTTACATTTGAGCCGGAACCCCATCCCACAGGTGACCTCATGCCACCATTCTCACCTTGTGGAACTCTTGCGCAGACCCCTTTCCCTAGACAAAACTCTTTGGAAACTCCCCTTCTTGAGGTGTCTCCCCTCTGGAAAAACTCTACTTAAGCACGCATCCTCTTAGACCAATTTTCGCTCCTCCTCTCCCTCCACAGTTGGTGCTTTCTACCACATGTGAACATTTCCCTCCTTCCTAGGATTTTAGTTTAGGGTTTATTATTTTTTAGGGTTCAATCTATATTATTCTTTGTTCGATTTGTTGAATTAGGGTTTGTTTTATTTATCTTATGGGACGGTAGGTAGGAAAATTGAATTTTTCATTGAAGTATAGATATATCGACACTAAATGTTGGTGGTTCCATGTATCACCAATATTTGGAAAGATATTATTTTTTAACTATATTTATTTGTTTTCTGATTAGTTATAGTGCTCCGAAATTAGTTTTTAAATGAGTTTAATGTGCATTTAATTTTTGAAAACCACGTCTATATTAAATGGGGTGCATTTTGTTAAAAAAACCCCTATATTTTTTCATTAGATAGTGTTTTATAAATTCTAAAAGTAGTTAATTATAATTGAAAAGGGATTCATATTTTGTTTTGGTATGGTGTTGGTGTGCATTTTATTCTAAAAGGGGATTTTGAGTGGATCTTTGGGTCTAAAGCCATGTGATACTCCAATTATTTTTTTTAAATTTTTTAAATACATTATTAAATTATATGAATTGCGTGAACATTGGTTTCAAAATCATGGGTTCAGTATTTAACTTCATATTGAGAATTTCATGAGAAGTGGGATATATTCTTGGTGAAAATCTACACTATGATTTGTAAAAGTTTTTTATAATGTTTTTAATGGTTATATGAAATTGCTAAGTAATAGTGATCATATTTTTTTGATATTTTTTGTAATGTGTATGGTTTTAATGTATGAATTTGGGTTGAAAATGGTGACATTGTCTTTTGTAGTTTTTTTGGTTTGCTTATGTGAATGTTGAATAATATTTCATCCTGAATGTTTTTTGAGCATAAAGGGAAGCCTGAGTAGCTGGGATGGTGAAATAGAACTTGTGCTCTAGTGATTTAGAAGTGGTTTCAACCTGGTTCCCATTAGTGGGATTGATGACAAAAACACCAACTAAACATGTGATATGATTTGAGACCACTAGGCCTTGGGATGTGATTCCAACCTAGAGGATTGCGCATGAGAACACTTTTGATGTGGTTCCCATGCCACTATTCATTGAGACATGAGGTTCTAGGGTCCTATTTCTAGCTAGTACCCATATGCTCTCTCCCATGTTTAGTGCTCATTGACTATGTTTTGGTCAAAAACAATTCGGCGTCAACCCTGAATCGAGCACCCGAACCGGTCAACAACATTTCCTGAGGGGTGTTCTCAATCCCTCCAGGTTGGTAACTAGTGTCAGGCATTAAAAAAAGAAGGAAACATTTTGACCATAAATAAAATATAGGAAAATAAATAATGGCTGGAAGTAATAATGAAAACTAGTAGAAATAATAAAATAAAATGCACAAACCTCCATGTGACCTCATAGGTCACCACCCAGCACACAACCACAGTCGCTATAGAGGCGATTCAAAACTAAAACCGGAAACATAAAAGATAAGATAGTCATGATCACAAAAGTTTTCATTATGAAATCCAAAGATAATCTATTGAATCCAATGTCTCTATTCCAAAAACAATCCAAAAAAAATGTTTGAAAATACTTGTATAAAAATAAGGCTTTCCCATTTTCAAAATAGGCACATTATTTTACCAAATAAAAATCCAACACACACAACACATCCTTTTTAAAACCATTTGAAATTATAAAAATAGGACCTATGAAAAGAGATAATAAATATGTGTCAAAATAAATAGGTAAACATAGCAAGTTGAAAATAATCTAGTTTAATGGAAAAATAAACTGTAGAAGTAAATACATAATTAACCATGAGTGATCCTAATCATCCCTAGAATACCCCCTTGATGTACTCAGTTCAAAACCACATGCCGGTGTATGGTGAAGCTCCAAACATTATAACTAGCTGGTTTCCCTCACAATAAAATAAACCATCAGAACTATCCATCGGGCCTCTATAACTACCAGTGGGTACCAAACAATATAATCAGGGATGATAAGAAACCACCACTCGATCAACTAAATGACTCCAAAGAACCCATGGTGGATATAATAATAAAAATGTGTATATAGGAGGCCCTCGCACGCGTGACTCACCTTACTATGCCATCATCGCACTTGCCTACCCAAAACATAGATGCTTCCTATACATTCAAACATAATGGGTTACCTAAGACAAGATATCCCCATATAAAAATTCATTCATTAAACATTTAACAATGTTCCATCTAGTTTGTCACGTCTTGTCCATATCAAAACCATTTTATAAAACCATTTATAAACCACAAACAGACACAAACGACTTCCAAACTCAAACCATTATATAATTTAACACAAATTCACCCATATGTTTGAAGATAAAAACTGGCCTTTGAGTCAACATGTCTAAATATGTTTACCCAATACATTTTACCAATTTCTATTTTAAATGTATATTTCCAAACAAATATTGTTCTTTCCAAACATACTCGAAAATAGCCACATAAAAATACTTCAGAACAAAAAAAAATTATAAACAAATTTATAAATTAGAATAAAAAATTTATAGATAATTTTATAAATATTCCCAAAAATTTAGTGGAATCCACCAACCCCACATTGAATAACCAAATCATTTTTAATTAACAACATAAGTATCTAGACATTGAAAATCCACACAACCTAATTTTTTTTCAAATTATATCAAAACAAAAACTCTAATCACATCAATACATAAATAAAATAGAGGTTCAATTAACCATTAAGAAGAAATTGAAAACATTAAAGTGTCATTTAATCATTTAATAAAGGAAATATTGGAAATGCCTAACTCAAAGAGGAATCAGGTCATGCTGAACACTTTGGAGGTTGAAAAAAATGGTTGCGACCACCCATTATCAACCTACACTCACTCGCAAAAACCTATATATATATATATCCATAATTCAATGAATGTATTTGTCACACCAGAGGTAATAAGTACTTGGAGGACATATATATATATATTATATATACACACCTTTTATATATTCATGTGCGCCATATTTTGTTGACCAAAAATTTACTACAACATAAAAAGACACACAAAATTAAGGTAACAATGACCAACCCATATCCAAAAGTACAAGGGACTCAAAATATCAAAATGAACATGTAATGGAACATAACAAAATACTACAAAAAAGAATTTATATCCAAAACACACTGTGCATCTGATGGTTCCAAATGGGATTTCCACCTTTCTCACAAAAATAAATCATTTCATAAAATACAATACACCAACCACTTTTGCCACCAAATTAGATCCCATTTCAATAATCAAACCCATCATTAAAATAAATAACACATTTACATGGTCCAAAGGGGAATATATCATTAGTCACTTATCGCGAAAAACCCATTTAAAGACTTAAATCACCACATAAAATCAATAATGTGGCCATAAGAGATAATCAGTGTTTAATAAACACTATGTATACATTGCACAATGAAATGAATTAGAAATTTCTAAATGGGACACAAAATAATTTCATGAAACAATATATGTCATGAAAAATATACAAAACTTCTTTCTAAAATCCAAACCCCATTTGAAATCTAGATTCACTGTTTTACCCTCAAAACATGATGAAAATAAACAAAACATGAAAATATAAATCATTAGTCACCATAAAGGGAAACCGTAATATTTTCCCAAACACGAAGCAAGCTAAAACTCTCCAACAATTCGAAAACAAAATAAAATTAAAGGGAACCCAACCAATATCACAAGATACAATTAATTTACAAAAATTATTTCTCTAATTAACTATTAATAATGGTGCGAAAAACAAGAAAACAAAGTAAACATAATTAAAAAATACATTCAATTGGGTTCCTAACTCAAATTTTGGGAAACATCTGAAAACTCAGAGTGAAACTTCTTTCACACTATCACCATATCCAAAGAAGATAAAAACCAACCTAAAACATCTAGATAAAACAATTTATGGATCTAATAATAAAATTAAAATCTTAAAATCATGATTTTGGGGAGAAACTATAAACCCATAAATTGATGAAACAACTACCGAAGGGGGGGGGGGTCTCATGGATGAAAGACCACCTGTGGGAGGGGAGAACAGATATAGGGTTAGTCAAGGAAGATGAGAGATTTCTGAGGGGCCTATTCCTGGAGATTGCTATGCACTGAGAGAGGTTGTGCAAGGGAGGCATGTCGGCTGAAGGGCGCTTAGCCATCGGAGGAGGGTGGTAGGGCGACTGATGGGTCATGCGATGGAGAGGAGGAAAATGGGGGTGCAATTGGGGAGGGGGGGTGCTCTGTGGGTGAAATGCGTAAACATGGCCGAGAGGGGGATTGGAGATGGAAGGGGGAATTGGAGGGGGGGTGCGTGGAACCACAAAAAAACCCAAAAAACTAGTAAAAAACTCCAAATAACATAATAATAATAATAACAACAACAATAATAATAATAATAAAATAGTAATAATAATTGGAGAAATAATAATAATAATATATCAATAAAAATAATATAACCACAAAAATTTCTTTAATAATAATAATAATAATAAAACAAATAATAATAATAACTTCTTTATCCATTTTATTTTTATTAATAATAATAATAATATTAAAAAATAATTTAATAATATTATTATGATCTGTGAAATAATATTTTTTTTATTATGGTTTAAACATTTACCTTGTTTTATCGCTATAAAATTTTATTAGCTTTATTTTTCAGTCAATTTAATTTATTCATCTAAATTTATTATTTATTTGAATGATCGGGCAGCTGCGCATACACCAGGATCAAATGAACGATCGCTGCTGACGGTGTGGTGACCGTGCAATGGCCCGAGACCCAAAAAAAATCAATCTTTGAAAAATTTCATCCCAAGACCCAACTAAGCCTCATCCAAACAAATAAAGACCAAAAAAAATAAAATAAATGGGTGTTTGAAGTTGGGGTGTGAAAATTATCCCCACAATAGAAACAATCTACCCCTAAAAAGTCACCAATCCCAAAAATAGAAATGAATTGAACCAATTATGGAATGTAGTTAGAAGAAACAAATATCTACAGGATGAATATTTATTCCCCAGGTCACACCTGACCAAACTCAACAAAACCACAACTCAAAACATGGGGGGAACACGAAAGGGCTCTCCCCACCACATGGATTCCTCTAATGAGAAAAAATCAAAATATACCACCACGATGAGGGGGGAGAGAAGCAAATGGGAACATCCAAATGATCTAATAAATCTTTTATAGAACAATAGAAATTGTTCCACCATCAGATATAAGATCTAAATCTATTAGGAGGACAACGAATATACCAGGACACTTGAATGGAGGAATCCCCCATGAAACCAAAACACACTAGAGGAAACCCCAGAGAGGTTCCCAAAATAAGATAGAGCCCCAAGACAACACCTTTTGATTTCACCAAACAATATCGTAACAAACCCAACTGAGACCAAAGTCCAAATTAGAATATTTTCATTAATTAATTGGCGTAATACACTCATTAAGATATATCAGTAACTATGAAACTATGTTAAGAGTGGATAAGTCCTCTTTGATTATAGTTGAACAATCTCATCACACCACCCTATCGAGGATGAGCTTATGAATGCGACAAGAGTATAATGAGGAAACATTGGACATTTCCATCCCAAGAATGAAAACATAAACCAGACTGAGGTTCCAAACACCCTCAAAATATCTTTAGCATGTGCAAGATTCACCTTGGGACCTGTGGTCGGGGCCCTGATGGCTGAAGCATCTCCTGTCTCATTATCAGGCAGTCACATCCTCCAATCCCAAACTCCCAATTCCTCCAGATTATTAAAATGACTACAGTGGTAGAATGTTATCAATGGGATGCAATATTACAGCTTTGAATGCCCTAACTGGCCACATTGGTGTCACACAAGAGAATAGTTTGACAAACTATGGGTTGACACTGATGAAGTAGATTTTTCAGAAATATGTACCTATGGTAGGAACCCCTATCCCGATATTGAACCCTTAAAAAAGATGACCACCACCAACTACACCCCAAAATCTAAAGACTATAATTCCATCAATCTCTACTGGCCCCAATTTGGATGCTCAAATATACCCAAGACGATATGAACCATAACACCCGCAAGATTTCCCAAAAACCCAAAGTCACACTATCTCCACAAACTACACAATTACCTTTAACGATCATATCTTACCTTGATAAACATGCAATACTCAAAAAGAACCAGAAACTGGGAATGAATCATTGGAAAACATAGCATCCTTTATGGGTGTCATACTCAGAACAACACGAAAAAAACTGTGATCGACATCAAGCCATTGATCAATCATAGCAATATCCCAATCCTAGGGTAACAGGCACATAATCCAAACATATTAAAACATAAGAAAAATTGACCATTCCAAAAACATCCATTTCATTTAAATTTTAATACTGACTTATGGAACCTAATGAACCATCACATGTGCGTTCATTCAATCCCTCTTACATAATCTCAAATGAGTCCCCCCTGCACGTAGTCTCCATACATGCGTATGCACATATGACCCTCTATAATGAAAACTAAGGTTCGAACGCTTCTTTCCCTTATCACATCCAATGACACACCAAAATTTTACAAATCGAAACACATTTTCTTTAAGACCCCACAACACCAATATCAAAACAATTTAAAAGAATCAATTTTCCATTATAATCCTAATTTTATTTTTTAAACCCACTCACATCAAAAGAGATCAGAATGAAACATAGCCAAAAAGAACCCATCAGAATGAGAAACTAGTGCATATGAATACCACGATGACATGGTGGTGAACCATGCCACAAGTAAGGAATAACACTAAGAGGACCTTGAACCGAGAACATATAATTCATAAGGGTCCCCACCCCATGGGACACCACAAAATGAACTGATTTTCCTCAATTGTCATCCCTCAATACAAAATAGACAAAGACAAAAGACTCAAAACCTAGACCACCCTTGGTCACTCAAGTCTCCTAATGAGAAGTGGTGATCTAGCCCATATTGGTAAACAACCTCCTAAGCCCCGAAAACCCTATTATCCATCTACCAAACATCCCAAGTATCAAGGGCCTCCTCTGATACAATTTTTTCATGAAGCAACCCAGTTTGACCCGGAATCTGGCACGCAATCCTATCCACAAAATTTACCAAGGGGTGTTCACAGTCCCCCTTGGATGAAAACTAGTTCTAAGAATCAAAACATAAACGGGGATCTGATTTGGCCTATAAATATAAGACAAGTAAATAAATAAATACTGGCAGTAAAAATGAAAAAATGAAAAAAGAAGAAAATAAACTACACATACCATCATGTGACCTCCTAGGTCACCACCCAACACTGTTCAACACTTATTGCACAAGAACATAAAAAACTAAAACCTGAAGCTAAAAATATTAGATAAGTGTGGTCATGGAAATGCTCAGTAGGAATTCCAAAGACAAACTCCTGAATCCAATGCCTCATTTCCAAAATCAATCCATTAACACTAGTTTTAAAAATTCATGTATAAAAATATGGTTTTCATAATTTCAGAATAATCTCATGCTTTTACAATTTTAAAATCCAACACACGCAACATGTCATCTCCAAAATCATTTTACATTTTATAATCAAATAACTTGACAAGAGATACCAAATATGTGTTAAAATAAACAGGTAAATAGAGAAAGATGAAAAAAATCTAGTATGGCGAAAAAATAAACATGCGATGTAAATACATAAGTTACCATGGACGATCCTAAGCATTCTTAAAAGACCCCATGGATGTACTCGGTTTATAACCACATATTGCCATATGGTGAAGCTCTTACGTCTATAACCAATTAGTCACCCTTTTAGCAATTGAATCTAGTGGCACTCCTTATCGGGCCTCCATACCTACCAGTGGGTACTAACCCATCTAATCGGTGCTAATAAGAACACATCACTCGATAAAATAAAATACGAAAAAATGACCAAGGTTGTTATAATAATAATGTATAAGTTGGATGCCCTCACACGAGTGACTCACCTTACCATGTCATCAATGCACTTGCCTACTCAAAACACAAAAGCTTAATATGTATTCACCCATAAAGGGTTACCCTATACAAGAGTGCCCCATGTACAAATTCCATCATTACACATTAAAAACATACCAACCGGGACATCACATCATTTCCTTATCAAAACCACATTCCAAAAACATTCATAAACTTTGACCAAGAATACACGACTTCCAAACAAAAACCATAAAAAAGATAGCTCAAATTTACCAAAAAGTTGGAAGATCAAAACATGCATTTGAGTCGACATGTCTAAATTAACTCGCACAAAACATCTTACCAAAACATATTTTAAATTTTTAAATCCAAACAATCTTTTATATTTCTAAACTTACTTCAAAATATCCCCATTAAATTACTTCAGAACTAACCAAAAAAACTATAAAAATATTTATTCATTGAATAAACAATTTATAAATAATTTTATTAAAAGACCAAACAATTTAGTGGAGACCCCCAACCCAACATTGAATAACAACAATGTTTAAAATAATCATCAAATGTATCTTTACATGGGAAATTAAAATAATCCCTTAAAAATTTCATTTTTTTGTAAATTATAAAAAAATAACTAATCATATCAAACCATAAATATAGCAGAGTTGCAATTAACCATTTTGAATTAATTGAAAACATCCTAGTATAAATTAATAATTTAGTAAAGGAATGATTAGAAATTACTACCTTATATAGGAACCGGGTCTTGCCGAGCACTTGGGAACATGATGAAAAAGGCACTGACCACTCGTAATCGGCCGGTACTCTCACACACATACTTTTATATATAGAGTTTTCCATAATCCAATGCATGTAATCCCCACTCCATGAAATTATACGTAATTGGAGGATATATATATATATATATATATATATATATATATTTCATACCTTATGTATATGCATGCATGCCCTCTGTTGTTGGAAAAAAATTCACTATAACAAGAAAAAGTACACAAAATAAAGGTGGAAAAGACCAATGCACAACCAAAAGTACTAGAGAATCACATAAACCAACTACAAAATTCATCAAACATAACCAAATCCCCCTAGAAGGATTTATATAAAAAACAATCCGAACATCCAATGGTTCCAAACAAGCTTTCCATCATTCTCAAAAAAACAATTCATTCCATAAATTACCACACACCAACCACTTTTGCAACCAAATTCAAACCAATTTTAAGTATCCAACCCATATTTCAAATCAGGAATACATTTACAAGGGCCAAAGAAGAATATACCATTAAGCACATATCGTGAAAAACCCATTTAAAGACTTAAATCACCCTTTTAAATCCAAAATTTCTTCATTAATCTCCACTGGTTTTTAACAAACACATATTATTCATAGATCAACTAAACGTCCTAGAAATTTCCAATTGGTCCTCACACAATTTTCATGAAACAATACATGTGATAAAAACTGTACAAAGCTCCTTTATATAATCGAAACCCATTTTGAAAACCAAACTCACTATTTTAACATAAAAACTTGTTAAAAATAACCAAACCATGCCATTATAGATCAGTTTTCAGCTTAAAGAACAAACTAGGCTATTTTCCAAAACCCCAAGCAAGTTAAACCACTCCAACGATTCCAAAAAACCATAAAATCCACGGGAAACTGACCAATTTTACAAGATAAAAATAATTTACAAACATTAATTGTATAATTAACGATTAATAATGGTACGAAAAACTAGAAAATAATTTAAACCTTATTTAAAATTACATGGAATGGGTTTCCAAAATCAATGTTGGGGAAACATCTAAAAACCAAGGGCAAAACCTCCTTCGCACCATCACCACACCCAACAAAGAATTTTTTTTACATAAACATCAATATCAAACCTAAAATTTAGGGATCTAAACCTAAAATAAAAAACCTAAAATATAGGTTTTAGGGAGAAAAAAATATCTAAATTAATGAAACAACTACCGAAGGGGGGAGGGAGAGGGTGCATGGCCGGAAGACTACCGGAGGGCGAGGAGAGTGGACAGAGGATAGTCAGAGAAGAGGGTGGATGCCTGAGGGGCCTCATCCTTGAACATGTTGCACACCAGGTGAGGATTCATGAGGGAGGGACGTCACTTAAAGGGACCTACACTAGCAGGGAAGGATGGTTGGCTGGCCATCGGGCCGTGTGGCAGTGTGGAGGAAGAGGGGGTTTTCATGGGGGGGGGGCTATGCAGGTGCTGCGTGCAAATAGGGTTGAGGGGAGGATTGGAGAGGGAAGGTGAAATTGGGGGGGGGGGTGCGTGGAACCACAAAAAATCCCAAAATAAACTAATAAAAAAATTATAATAACATAATAATAATAATAACAATAATATTATACTAATAATATTAATTATTATTATTATTTACAATAATAATTAAAGTAATAATAATTAAAATATATCAATAATACTAACATAAAGACAATAATTTCTTTAATAATAATAATTATAATAATAAAACCAACAATAATAAAAATATCTTATGCTTTTATAAATAATAAAATTATTATTATCAAATTATGTAATAATATTATTATCATCTACATAATATTATTAGTTTTATTTAGGTTTAAACATTAACCTTATTTTATTGCTATAAAATCTTATTTAGATTTATTTTTAGTCAATTTAATTTATTCATCTAATTTTGTTATTTATTTGAATAATCGAGCAACCACAAATTCACTTAGACTGAACACAAGATCACTCCAAGCGGTGCAATGACCACACACCGGCCCGAGACCCACCAAAACATCAAACATCGAAATATTTCAATCCAAGACCCAACTAAACATCATCCAAACAACGTTAGACTGAGAAAAGAATAAAATAAAGTGGAGTCCGAGGTCAGGGTGTGATAGTATCACTCACCTTCAGCATACAGTGTGGCATTTGAGAGTTACATCAAAAGTAAAGTTATTTTTATTAAAAATTACATTCCTTTAAAAGTTTTTTTCATTAAAGTTGGAATCCATTAAATTGTTATAGCATCTATTTTCAATAATAATCATTCATGTTTATTTTCCATATAATGTTTATTACATGAAATATTTTATAGGGTTGAATTCTACTTGGCATTAGATCACACCCTACATACACCTTTGTGTGTATATAGAATTGGTAATGATTGATAGAAATAATGGGATATCATAAGGAGATGGAAGTTCTAATTTCTAGCTATAATTCTTCGTGAAATGTTGTGGAGATGGATTCATGGTTGTTCCCTCCTTCCATGAGGTGGTTTTTGAGTTGGTTTTTGGTCACCTTACTTCGTGAATATTTTTTTTGGGTTTTGGTTTAATCTATGAAAATAAATTCAGAAAAAATAATAGTTTTTTGGCATGAAATTATTAGATATGGTTTATTAATTACTTTTGTTTGTTTTATATTTTCATATTCAGGATATTTTTTCAGCCTGTGGGGATCGGGAATGCCCTACAATCCTTGCCACAGTCTAGGTCGGGCGTTAGTTTCGATGATGACCCAACATAGTTTGTGACACCCCATGATTTGGGGTACATATTGAATTATTCCACAAAACATGAATAATATGAAAGAGTTTTTAGATATTGGTTCAAAAATTACATTCACTATTATTGAATGAATAACCAGTATACCCATCAACACATTGTTATTTGGATAATCCTCAACCGTATTGATGATTTATACCCTTCCTTTATTTGTATCCTATTGGGATAGTTATTGTTGAATTTTTAAAATGACCATTGTCTTCGAAATGTGTCTTTCATAATTTCCTTGTTCCTTATTATTAAAACACTATATAGTAGTATGTGTGTTGATCCAAAACTCATTTTTATTATCTCATTAGTAGTGTTAAAAATTCAATTTTTTTTATTTTTTACCTTGATTTTTCATATTTTCCATGATTGAATCATCTCATGGTTCTCATTATACAGTTTCTAAGATTCCTCTTTCTAGACTTTGGAAATGTGAGATATAGATTTTTCCTTATTAAAAAGAAATTATATGTTGATCTACCTGTATTAAATTACATTTTATTATTCTCATCTCCAACCCCATATGATAAAAGAGATTAATAGAAATTATCCATTAAAAAAGGGAACAAAAAACATTCTTATTATAGCTATCAAAGTATTGGATCACAAAATATCTTCATTTAATTGGTTTTAATTCAAATAATAAGTGGTCGACCATTCATTTTGTTTTTATGTCAATGAAGGAGGATTATTGTGGAATCCTTGTGATTTTTTCCTTATATACGCACATTGAATCATCTTCCATTCACTTTTGTCTGAGGAACTCCTTATCTATTTTAATATTAAGGGTTTCGGGAAATATTTATTGAATTTTTTTTTCTGAATAATTACCATTCCATGGGATTATATTCTCCTTTTGACGAAATGTTATTGATCACTATCCACCGTTGACCGGCTTCAACCTATATGCAATTAATAACCATATAATAATTCTTTTGTGTGGATGATATAAAATATCGTTTCAATGTTGTTGAACTATTTTTCCATGATGTGGGAATAAGAATATACACTTAAGGGAAGATAACATTATCACATAATGGACTCAACTGTAACATTATATTTATTTGGGGAAGGATGGTGTTAATGAAAATTCAAGATAGTAGGCAAAACATAATTCACATCATACATTATATCCATGAATTTCCTATACCCGACTCCCATAATTGTAGAAATTTTATTAGGTATACCATCAAATTCTCTATAAAGTTGGGTTTTGGAATGCTTACTCCTATGTAACAATATTATCTATAATAAGTAACATAATAAATTGAATTAGAGTAATAAAACAGAAGATAGTATAAAATAGAAAACATTGAACATATAAGGAATAACTTATAAATGAAATGTATATCACAGAATGTAGATTTTATGCTAGTATATCAAATGTCATTTCCCTATTAATGTTTATCACTTACAAATATATTCATGTACTTCATAATGTTTCATAAAGATTTTGCAAATTTTATAAAGAACATACCTGAGTAGTTTGAAACTATGTATGCCCCAAGGACCATTTATCATGAAATCAGTGATAAAAAATTTAATACTAAATCATTCATTTTTTGGGAGGTTAACACTAGATACCAATATCGAGAAACCAAATCCACTTGTAGTATCAATAAATGGATGGAATTTCATTGAAACCTATTTATCTATACATCAACATGATTTCAAGATATTCTCATATATATAGACATATCTCTAGTTTTTTCACTAAATTTATATATTCCTACTATCCAAAAAATAAATATATCTTCCATTGATATGAAATATAGTGACCCAAAACCAATATATTTATTTTTAAATGTTTTTCTAACTTAAATATCCAAATAATAAAAACCAATTTTTGAAAGCCACAATTCCTTAAGAAGTCCAAGGTCATAAAACATTGAAATAAAAATAAACTAAAATATTATTATTACTGTATATGTGATGAGGTGAAAAATCCACTTGAGTTCTAAATACATTGTTTTATTATTTGAGGAATATATACAATAAATGGTTGAGCCAAAAATGTAGTAAGGGAATAAACCTGATAATGAATCATTTAATACGAGTCATAATAAATAAAATGTCATCCAAAATGAAAATTATCATTCCTAATCAATTGGGTAAAAATATTAAAAAAATTAAATCATATGGTAATTAATAAATTGGAATACAGTAGGAATATATAACAATACATAATCATATGTCATGGTCTACTACCTTGAAAACGTCAATTGGTGGATAGCGTACCATTATGGATTATGTTTCCACAATATTCAATTTAATATTATTTGATGATATATAAAATATAACCAATAAATTGGAATGTTACCCTCATAAAAAATCATAACATGTTTATAATTATTTTCACCAAAAATTTAATACAAACATATGGAAAAAACAAAAAATTACCCATTGAATGAAATGGGTTTCATAATCTTATCTAATTCCATAATAAAGGATATTTTAAAACGATTTCCAAGAGAAAAATAAATAAATTTTTTTATTTTAATATATTAATTCATAATCATAAAAATAATGATGTGTTATTCATTTTAAAAAAAATGAAAATCTATGGTAGAGAATTATTCATAAAAATTAACATTCAAAATAGTTTTCAAACGAATCCATTATAGACTTCAAAAAAATAGATAATAAGAAATTTTCATTGAAAAATAGAGGCAACCAAAAATTATAATTAAAAAAATATTCGATTATTTATTGAATTTATTAATGGGAATAATTACAGTGAATGATTGTTTTATAAAATTGTTATGGGATATAAATGTTCTACTTCACCTGGATTGACTATAATGGTCACATAAGAGAAATATAAATAATGAAATAATTTCCAATTAAAATGAATTTATAATAATCTATGTATATAATATATTTTTTATAATTTATATGAATTTAATAAATAAAAATATAGAGATAATTTGTGTAGAGACCCGGAGCCTGACGTACATGTACATTACATTAATTTTGCGGAATACTTAGTACATTAAAAAAACACACACACAAGGACCGTAATAGTTTAGTGTCTTTGGAAACTCGGAATATAATCTTCTAATCGTGGTGAAAGATCTTCAACATCTCCCATAAAGATCTTACTTTTTTTACCTAAAACCTTTCTTTATATCCTGGGGAAAATAAAACATAAAAGAAGGGTGAGCTCAAATGCTCAGTAAGGGTAAACAAAAGAAATATCAATCACATCATATTCATAAGAACATAACATTTTGGAAATCGTAACCTGCAAAAGAGAGAATAATTTCATAACATGGGATAAATCATGGAAGTGAAATGTAATCACAATAATCATAACTTAAAACATGAAACTTTGTGGCATTCACACATAATCATAGAGAATCATTTCTTGTTAGTCAAGACTCATTTCCAAGACTATCTTAGTGGACAAAGTCCCTTTCTGAATCGAGTAACCCTCGTTTCAGTCCTGTTTCACTGAACCGGTATAACCTACCATTCCAGCCATGTCTATCTCATGAGATATAAAATCTTTACCCAATGCATTGGAGGGAGATATAGGTCCCACCCATTTCATAATGATACCATTCTTATGTGTGCCACAAAATCATAAATCATACATCATTTCATAACCCATGTAGTAAAAATGGGATTCGTAAACATCGTGACATCATAAAACAATTCATATAAGATAAAGGAATTCATAAAAATAATTCCATCACAACATAACCAAATCAATGTAATAATAGGGATAGAAATAGAACCCTATGTTATCTTAGATGGAAAATAATTTTGATAAAACACTTGAAATGAATTCTTGAGGAAAATATCCTTTCTTCTTAAAAATCAATTTCTTTTCACAAAACGTCATGCAATTTTAAAAGAAAGAGATTTTATTGAAAATAGTCATGAAATATTTTGGAGGAAGCTTCATGAAAATAAGGCTTCATAAAACCGTAAAAATCCGTTTGTGCCGTATAAGTTAAAAAAACATTCTTCTCGTACTTTTGTCGGAAAAGTCAAAAAGTACCCCGTACGAAAACGACAAAAGATTCCTTTCATATCTTTTACAAAAAACTCATCGAAGGGTAAAATTGGATATAAACTATTGTAGAAGGATCTAAATAATATTACATATTGAGGGAACATGGATTTGGATGATAAAATACACCCCAGTAATTACCAAAGTAAAAACAATCTCGGATAAAAGTGAGATTGTGATATTTCCCTTACCTTAGGTCCGATTTGCTTTGTACGTGTCCGAAGCTCCTGTATAATGGTTTAAATAATGTTATTGACTTATTCCAGAATCATACATATTGATATGATATCATATATGGTCATATTCTTAGCTTCTTATTAGTAATATTTCATTGTTACTTGTTACTCGGGTCTTTATTGCCTTTTGTTCTTATGCGTGTTTTGCCGAATAAATTCTTATTCTTCTTTTAAGGTTATAGATACCTTATATCCAGAATGGTATTAGTGTAACATATATAATATTTATTAATTCAATTCATATATATAATTACTATGTAATGATGATCATGTAGAACGAGTCGCATCACATCGTGGAGACGGTATTCCGTACGTACGCACGAGCGATGATATTGTTCCCATGATCGTGGAATTGTATTTAAGTGTATTTATACTATTTCAGTATCAATATCACTTTATAATAATCATATATAGTTACTCATTACACCATTATACCCATCCTTGTAAGGTGATGATGGAAAATAGATTACACCACGACGTGGAGACGGTATTCCGTACGTACGCACGCGCGGTGATTTCATTTTTCCGTAGGATGGATAGAAGGTGAATTAGGGTTGTTTAATATTTATAATAACATATCAGTATGTAAGTAATACTGATGTTATTACTTTATCATGAAACAACTAAAGAAGAAGAAGTTGAAGAAGAAAGAAATTGAAAAGATCGGTAATGGATATTACCTCTTCTTTGAAACGCCTCTTTGAATCCTCCACTTAGGGAACTAAGATTGGTCTTTGAAGAAGACCAGGACCTCTAGGATTATTCTAGGGAAGTGGAGAAGGGATTTTGTCAGGGGTTGGCCGAGCTTGAGTGCTCAAATTGGTGTGAGGAGGAGGAGGAGGAGGTGTCCTTTTATAAGGGAGGAGAGGGGCACCTTATGAATATCTCAAAATATTATTTTATATTAAAGTCAAAATCGGTTTATAATGGTTCCAAATGGTCTTATTTCGAAGCTAAAGTGGGGATGGGTCTAAATCCTATCAACCAATAGGATTTAGACAAGTTTAGGTTATTATTTTAACCTTATCAATTAGATTTAACTCTAAGTTAAATAATTTAACTTTTACCGTGTCTTTTTGTTTTCTTACACTATATGGTTAATACACTTACTATAACATGCCAAACGAACCCCAAATTATTTATTATTAATATATATATCCTTATCTAAGTCATTTTGCCGAACCTTAGATTTTTAGGAATAAAATAACAATTAATAATATAATATTTTATTTAAAAACTATTTTGTGTTAATTTTGACACTATTTGATATATGATTTTTGTGAAAGTCATAACAGAATTATATGTTCGAAAAAAGTTGATTAAATCAACACTAATATATCATAGTAACCTATAAAATTAGTTTAATTCATAAAAAGTCTCAAATTAAATTTATTTTTGTGTTTATAACATCAATTATGTCAATATTTCATTAATAAGATAATTACTGCATCATCATTGTGTCATAAATAAATTAAATTATTTAATGTCTAAAAATTACAAATAAAATACCATTATGTAGGAAATCTTTTTTATCTTTCTAATGAATATTTATAGTCGAATTTATCTTATTTATAACCCCATATTAAAAATGTTTTAGTAAATAAACTTTGATTTTAACTCTTTTAACCCTTCTTTAAATAAATTAATAATAAATGTCCTAATCTAATCCAAGTGGGCCTAAATGGTCATATTTTATTCCTAAGTTTGTTTTTGGTCGAATTACACTTGTCCAATAGAATTAGGACATGTGTTAGGGTAATAATAATATCATTTCTACCCCTAATTACCCTATTTACTTTTAACCGTGGTAAATAAAACTAAAAAGTTACTATTCAACAAAAATTATTTTCATCTCATTGAAAAACATTTTAGTCCTTGATATTAACCATGTCTCTCGGATTTTCGAAATTCCACTCACAGAAGCGGTAAAATTAAGTTTTATGAACAATTCAGTTTTTTTAACTACCACTTAGTGGTTTCACTATTCATCGAAAATTGAAAGTTTTCAGAAAAATACCAAAAATTAGGCCTAAGCTATATTTGATATTATGAACTCAAAAATGATGTCTATTATACCAAATTAAAAACATATCAGTTTCATTAACTAATTTAAAAATTAATTCTCGTCGTCAAAACAAATAGCGTGTTTTTAAGAGATAATAACTATCAAAAGATTGACACTAGTTTATAACTGGTTTAAATGTGAAATTACATCCAATGACCAACATTGTATTAAATTGTAAAAATATATTCTAAATATACTTTAAAACCACTCAAATTAATAATTTGTCACTATTAATTATTTCTATTAAAAAAGTTATTTTTAATTAAAATTTAGTAATTTTCACTATTCATCAGAATATGAAAGTTATCCGAAAAGTACCAAAATTTCACCCTAAGCTAATTTCGATATTCCGAATCCAAAAATGAAGTCCATTTTGAAAAATAGAATTTACAAAATTTCAAAAAGTGGTTATTACTATTCATAACGGCTAGTTTTAATAATATTTTAATAGCATATCGTTGTTTAGTAAAACTCGGTATTGCGTACTACACACACTATCAAGGAAGGTCGTGATTGCGTGCAATGAAAGGCAAGTCAAGGATGCGTGTTGTGAAAGCTCCTTTTGGTGTAGCATACAACACAATACATTAATGAAATTGAAAAGAATATTTTTCATAAAATCTCGGGGTGTTACATTCTACCCCCCTTAAAATGAATTTCTCCCTCGAAATTCGTCGGGGGTTATAAATGGTTTACTATTCGAAATTTTCTTTGATAGAAACCCACATCGTAAAAAGGAATACCAAAACATGGCTTTAAAAACTAAAGTATGAAATGTAACGATTACCCAAATAAACTAATCACTGGGTTTCCACATAGGTGAAAATATGGATATGGAAGAAAAATCTAACCATCATGTTCTGATGGAGAGTGGTAGAGAACATGGATATGGAAAAGCCAACAATCACAAATCCATAAATTTGTGATGATCTAAGGTACCATCTGATTAATCAGATATAAGAGAACTAGGACAACATTTTTGGTTTTCAAGATCGTTTCCCTAAAGTTGATGAAATTGGAATTAGAAGAAATACTTTCGTGATTTCGGTATAGTCTCACTGTTGGTCGTTCTTTGGACAACTTCCATCTCATCTCTTAAAGAAATGAAGTTGAATTTTTCATTCGTGATGTGTTAGCAGATCATGTAATAGAATGATGGGTCATTCCATCTGTCTCAAACAAAAGGTTTGAAAAGTTATAAGTTCATCTTATGGTTAGATTAATCGTATATGGTTCCAAAAATGAACTTATACTTCATATATCATACCGCTTAATAAAATAAAACTAGTTTCTACTAAACAGGGACTTCCTGTAGGCCAGTGGTAGGAGATAAAGGCCAGTCGCATTTCGGTTGTGGGTTCGATTCCCACAGCCTTGTCCGACGCGATGGGCTGTCGCCCGTCCTGCAGGTTGTCCTTTTTCTAAAACTATATTACTATAACATCCCATCAATAATATAGAAAAAAAATTCTATCCTTAAACAATACTAACTTATGTCCAACATAATCCATTCTAATCTTTAGGCTTACCCATAATACTACAGTCCACTCTCATAATATAGTGAAAACAATTACCAGAGATTTAATACCATCGTTGATCCCCATATATCATAAGATATGTCTTGTTGGTCACATTCTAAACATTCAAAGTCCTTAATCATGTATTCTCTTGAATACCCATTGAGCCTTAGTGAAAACATGAATGCAGTTAAACGTTAACACTTTCCACATACCAAAATCCTCAAAATTATTTATAATCAAACCATGATATCACTTAGTCCTTATATCAATCATGAGCTCATGAATACTGTTAAACATTTCATTTTCTCATTTTCCCTTCATTATGCGCATATCGTCTTATTTCCAAAAATATCTCAATCACTTTGAATACAACATTATACCAATACATAAATATTCCAATACTCCATGATACAACATTATTTTGGAATCCCATTACATAAACACTTAATCATTCCACCACATCGTTGTCATATTCAACATCGCCGATAGTGATCGCATTTGACTTCCCTTTATCCTTTTCCTTAAGCGGTTTCTCATGTCGATCATCACTAACCCTTGGATTAGGGAATTTATTAGCATAATGCCCCATTTCCTTGCACTTGAAGCATTGAAGTGTTGGTGGTGCATTCCCTGCAGTGTTTGCTTTATTCACATCATTAGAAACCCTTTTTCCATTACTTCGACACTCAGCTGCTCGATGACCTTCTTTTCCACACTTAAAACATTTTCTAGTCCCTTTAAGACAATCTCCACCATGCTTCTTTCCACACTTTGTGCATAAGGAAACATTCATCTTCTTTTCACCATTATTCTAAGATTTCTCCTTGAACTCCATCTTTCGTTTCTTGTCAAAACCATGAGATGGATATGTAACACCAACTTCCATTTCTACCTTGATAGCACAACGCACAATTTCTTCATAGCTACTGAAGTCTCTTATAGCTAATTCCCTTCTAAGACTTGGTTTTAAGCCACTGAAAAATCGATCAACTTTACTTTCAGGTTGGATGATAATGCCAGATGCATACCTTGCAAGTCTTGTAAAATTCGCTTCGTATATATCAACAGATTCATCATCCTTCTGCTTCAGCTCAAGAAACTCCTTTTCCATCTTTGTTTGAAGAATACGAGGGAAGTACTTACGGAAAAACAAGTTCTTGAACTCGTCCCATTCCATGGACTCAATTTCATCTCTTGGCCTCGTATTCTTGATAAGATTCCACCATTGATCAGCTTCACCTTCCAAACGATATACTACTAAGATGAATTTATCATGTTCAGAACATTGAAGAACTAAAAATATCTTTTCAGTGGTACTGATCCATTGTTCAGCAACAAGTGGATCGGAAGACCCATTGAAAGAAGGTGGACGTTGCCTCATGAAGGACTCAATAGAATATTGTTCCCTTCTCTGTTCATTTGGAAGTCCAGAATGATTCATAGCTTGTGTAAGTATAGAAATAAGATTTTTCACTCCATCTCCCATAACATTTGTTTGTTCAGGAGGGAAATCATTGCATTGTCCATTGCATTGATCAAAACGGTTCCTTCAGGTTCCAGCTATCGTCTAAAACCCAAAAAGAATAGTGTGAGAGGCAAAAATCATGATAGGGAAAACAAAATAATAAAGGGGGAGTACCTTCAATATCTAACATCTTAGGTTTAATTCTATGATAGTTAGCATAATTATAGTACTATAACCTATACGTATACTTAACCTTAGAGACATCCCTAGACACACCTTAGAAATATATCTAGGGATCTCACTAAAGTTCTCGCATCCTAGTTTCCAAAGGTTGACTAAACCTTTACTCTGATACCAACTGTAGCGGTCTGGAATTAATTCCAGTGGACTATAGTTGATACCTATCAGGGCACTCCATGGGCGGCTACACCCCCTGGGCGGGACACACCACCATCCCCAGTGGCAGCCATTTCCTCATGAAGCCCTTGGGCGGAGAGCCATGCTTCGTCCAACGCTCACATGTGAGAGTTCCCAAGGATCGGATACATTCCTACCTCCTTTGCCTCTGATACCAATTGTAGAGACCCGTAGCCTGACGTACATGTACATTACATTAATTTTGTGGAATACTTAGTAAATTACAAAAACACACACACAAGGACCGTAATAGTTTAGTGTCTTTGGAAACTCGGAATATAATCTTCTAATCGTGGTGAAAGATCTTCAACATCTCCCATAAAGTTCTTCTTTTTTTTTATACCTAAAACCTTTCTTTATATCCTGGGGAAAAGAAAACATAAAAGAAGGGTGAGCTCAATTGCTCAGTAAGGGTAAACAAAAGAAATATCAATCACATCATATTCATAAGAACATAACATTTTGGAAATCTTAACCTGCAAAAGAGAGCATAATTTCATAACATGGGATAAATCATGGCAGTGAAATGTAATCACAATAATCATAACTTAAAACATGAAACTTTGTGGCATTCAAACATAATCATATAGAATCATTTCTTGTTAGTCAAGACTCATTGCCAAGACTATCTTAGTGGACAAAGTCCCTTTCTGAATCGAGTAACCCTCGTTTCAGTCCTGTTTTACTGAACCGGTATAACCTACCATTCCAGCCATGTCTATCTCATGAGATATAAAATCTTTACCCAATGCATTGGAGGGAGATATAGGTCCCACCCATCTCATAATGATACCATTCTTATGTGTGCCACAAAATCATAAATCATACATCATTTCATAACCCATGTAGTAAAAATGGGATTCGTAAACATCGTGACATCATAAAACAATTCATATAAGATAAAGGAATTCATAAAAATAATTCCATCACAACATAACCAAATCAATGTAATAATAGGGATAGAAACAGAACCCTATGTTATCTTAGATGGAAAATAATTTTGATAAAACACTTGAAATGAATTCTTGAGGAAAATATCCTTTCTTCTTCAAAATCAATTTCTTTTCAAAAAACGTCATGAAATTTTAAAAGAAAGAGATTTTATTGAAAATAGTCATGAAATATTTTGGTGTAAGCTTCATGAAAATAAGGCTTTATAAAACCGTAAAAATCCGTTTGTTCCGTATAAGTTAAAAAAAACATTCTTCTCGTACTTTTGTCGGAAAAGTCATAAAGTACCCCGTACGAAAACGACAAAAGATTCCTTTCATATATTTTACAAAAAACTCACCGAAGGGTAAAATTGGATATAAACTATTGTAGATGGATGGAAATAATATTACATATTGAGGGAACATGGATGTGGATGATAAAATACACCCCAGTAATTACCAAAGTAAAAACAATCTCGGATAAAAGTGAGATTGTGATATTTCCCTTACCTTAGGTCCGATTTGCTTTGTACGTGTCCGAAGCTCCTGTATAATGGTTTAAATAATGTTATTGACTTATTCCAGAATCATACATATTGATATGATATCATATATGGTCATATTTTTAGCTTCTTATTAGTAATATTTCATTGTTACTTGTTACTCGGGTCTTTATTGCCTTTTGTTCTTATGCGTGTTTTGCCGAATAAATTCTTATTCTTATTTTAAGGTTATATATACCTTATATCTAGAATGGTATTAGTGTAACATATATCATATTTATTCATTCAATTCATTTATATAATTACTATGTAATGATGATCATGTAGAACGAGTCGCATCACATCGTGGAGACGGTATTCCGTACGTACGCACGAGCGATGATATTGTTCCCATGATCGTGGAATTGTATTTAAGTGTATTTATACTATTTAAGTATCAATATTACTTTATAATAATCATATATAGTTACTCATTACACCATTATACCCATCCTTGTAAGGTGATGATGGAAAATAGATTACACCACGGCGTGGAGACGGTATTCCGTACGTACGCACGCGCGGTGATTTCATTTTTCCGTAGGATGGATAGAAGGTGAATTAGGGTTGTTTCATATTTATAATAACATATCAGTATGTAAGTAATACTGATGTTATTACTTTATCATGAAACAACTAAAGAAGAAGAAGTTGAAGAAGAAAGAAATTGAAAAGATCGGTAATGGATATTACATCTTCTTTGAAACGCCTCTTTGAATCCTCCACTTAGGGAACTAAGATTGGTCTTTGAATAAGACCAGGACCTCTAGGATTATTCTAGGGAAGTGGAGAAGGGATTTTGGCAGGGGTTGGCCGAGCTTGAGTGCTCAAATTGGTGTGAGGAGGAGGGGGAGGAGGTGTCCTTTTATAAGGGAGGAGAGGGGCACCTTAGGAATATCTCAAAATATTATTTTATATTAAAGTCAAAATTGGTTTATAATGGTTCCAAAGGGTCTTATTTCGAAGCTAAAGTGGGGATGGGTCTAACTCCTATCAACCAATAGGATTTAGACAAGTTTATGTTATTATTTTAACCTTATCAATTAGATTTAACTCTAAGTTAAATAATTTAACTTTTACCGTGTCTTTTTGTTTTCTTACACTATATGGTTAATACACTTACCATAACATGCCAAACGAACCCCAAATTATTTATTATTAATATATATATCCTTATATAAGTCATTTGGCCGAACCTTAGATTTTTAGGAATAAAATAACAATTAATAATATAATATTTGATTTAAAAACTATTTTGTGTTAATTTTGGCACTATTTGATATATGATTTTTGTTAAAGTCATAACAGAATTATATGTTCTAACCAAGTTGATTAAATCAACACTAATATATCATATTAACCTATAAAATTAGTGTAATTCATAAAAAGTCTCAAATTACATTTATTTTTGTGTTTATAACATCAATTATGTCAATATTTCATTAGTAAGATAATTACTGCATCATCATTGTGTCATAAATAAATTAAATTATTTAATGTCTAAAAATTACAAATAAAACACCATTATGTAGTAAATCTTTTTATCTTTCTAATGAATATTTATAGTCTAATTTATCTTATGTATAACCCCATATTAAAAATGTTTTAGTAAATAAACTTTGATTTTAACTCTTTTAACCCTTCTTTAAATAAATTAATAATAAATGTCCTAATCTAATCCAAGTGGGCCTAAATGGTCATATTTTATTCCTAAGTTTGTTTTTGGTCGAATTACACTTGTCCAATAGAATTAGGACATGTGTTAGGGTAATAATAATATCATTTCTACCCTTAATTACCCTATTTACTTTTAACCGTGGTAAATAAAACTAAAAAGTTACTATTCACCAAAATTTATTTTCATCTCATTGAACCACATTTTAGTCCTTGATATTAACCGTGTCTCTCGGATTTTCAAAATTCCACTCGCAGAAGCGGTAAAATTAAGTTTTATGAACAATTCAGTTTTTTTAACTACCACTTAGTGGTTTCACTATTCATCGAAAATTGAAAGTTTTCAGAAAAATACCAAAAATTAGGCCTAAGCTATATTTGATTTTATAAACTCAAAAATGATGTCTATTATACCAAATTCAAAACATATCAGTTGCATTAACTAATTTAAAAATTAATTCTCGTCGTCAAAACCAATAGCGTGTTTTTAATAGATAATAACTATCAAAAGATTGACACTAGTTTATAACTGGTTTAAATGTGAAATTACATCCAATGACCAACATTGTATTAAATTGTAAAAATATATTCTAAATATACTTTAAAACCACTCAAATTAATAATTTATCACTATTAATTATTTCTATTAAAAAAGTTGTTTTTAATTAAAATTTAGTAATTTTCACTATTCATCAGAATATGAAAGTTATCCGAAAAGTACCAAAATTTCACTCTAAGCTAATTTTGATATTCCGAATCCAAAAATGAAGTCCATTTTGAAAAATAGAATTTAAAAAATTTCAAAAAGTAGTTATTACTATTCATAACGGCTAGTTTTAATAATATTTTAATAGTATATCGTTGTTTAGTAAAACTCGGTATTGCGTACTACACACGCTATCAAGGAAGGTCGTGATTGCGTGTAATGAAAGGCAAGTCAAAGATGCGTGTTGTGCAAGATCCTTTTGGTGTAGAGTACAACACAAGACATTAATGAAATTAAAAAGAATATTTTTCATAAAAGCTCGAGGTGTTACAATTTGAGTATTTGAATGAGAGGTCACAACCAATAAAAAAAATTTGTTTAGAGATACTCCTTACCGAATGATACAAAATAATGTTCACTTGATCTTTACATCAAATATAACAAAATTAAGTTGATTAATTACTAAATAAAATAAAATTAATCAATATATGATTTATTATATTGTTATTATGTTATTTTTCTCCATGTATATGATATATAAAATTTAATTTCATTATTTTGGGGGCACTTATTTTAGGGATCAATGGTTATGTCACTTTTGGATATTTATTCTTCTTCAACTAAAATTAGACTACAATTTAAAAAGTAAAATGAAGTTTATTAATATATTTATAGATATTTTAATATTCCCAAATATCATTTGGTGTTCTAACATGGGATGCTTTATTAAGTAAAAAATGATAATATTATAATGTTACTTCAGTGAGGTGGTTATGGTCTGGTTTCATTTTTTTAATATTATATTTATATATTCATTCCATGAATTTGAATAATTTTTATTATACTTATTATAATATTATTCTACCAAAATAAAATTTTCTTGACCATTATTTATGGAGGTGAAGAAAAACATAAAATTTGTCCATGGAGTGGGTGGACTAACCATAATTTAAACAATGTTTTAATCTTAAAATATAATGAAGTAATCATAGAATATGGATAGTAAAACATAATAATAATATATTAGTTAGTATAGTATATTAATGTCACGATTTCTAGTGGGATTGGAAATATAAATATGGAGGAAATAGATAAACAAAATTGAAAAGTGTAAATTGAGAATTTTACTTCATCCTTTGGTTGTATCTTCTATGGTATTCTCTTAAGGGTCCCTAAAAGTGAATTTTGTGAATCCAGAAGAACTTTGATGATGGGAAAGAAATGGGAATATATTATTTTATAAAACAATTATAGCCTAGGGATTTTAAGGTGTGAGGAGATTGGGTGATGATGATTGGAATTTATATAGGGACGATTGGTAAGTTCTTGAATATTATAATCATTTGATTATCAGTTTTTTCTCAAGAGTTCCTGTTGTGATAAATAATGAGACCATATATTATAAATTTTTCATCTATGTTTAGAATAATTGTTATTTATACCATCCATTACTCTTGAATTTATGTTGTTATCCTGAAATGTTAAATATGTTATTTTTTAATATTTTACTATTCACCGGAAAGCCAATGATTTTTGAAAATATCTAAAATTAAAACTATTTTTTATTAAAATTTATATTCATAAATTAATCAAAATTTTATGAATATAATTTTGAAATGATGTGAAATTTAATTTTTATCTAAAGTCATAATTTATTTTTATTATACCAATTGTAAAGTTATGATCAATTCTTGAGCTCTTAGAAAAATAAATAATGGTTTCATAATTTTTTTTCCATTAAAATAAAACATAATATTAATTTATAATCCAATTTTAAAAAGAATTATATTTTTCAAAATTAATTTTAATTTTTATAATATTTACGATAAAAATACATATTTTATAAAAATATTATCCATTATATTATTAATTAAAACATTTATTTTCTTATATAATGATATAATTATTTCAGGTTATCATTTTATATGATGTGTAAATATGATTTTACATTTAAATGTCTTTGTTTACTATTATAATTGTCAAGTTACTATTCATTACCATTAGATTCCTATTTCATTGTTAATATAGCTATTCTATTAGTCATGTTACTATTTTTTCTATCAAATTTATAACATATGTATGCTTTCACTTTATTCTAAATTTCCTCAAATTTCATTCAATTTTCATTCACATATATTTTTATGAATGATATATATATATATATATATATATATTCATTTTTAAAATTCATATTACATAACTAATATTTTGCTACATTTCTGTAGGGTTATTCATCGGTGTGATTATTTTGGGGGATCGAGTGGATTAAATATTTTACAAATATTGTTATCTTATTTTCTTTGTTTATTCCCATTATAATAACTTAAATGATAATATATATTATTATTCTAAAAATATAATGATTAAATTATTATAATAAAATGTAGTTGGTTTTATATTGTAGTGTGTGTGGATTATATAATATTTTATAATAATCATGGAACATATATATATTCCAAAGAATAATTTTATCGATTAAATTAATTATTGATAGAAAAATTCGTAGATTAATTAATATTATGTTATTTATATGATAGTAAATAAATATATTAACTCTAATTTAGTTATTAATCAATACTAAATATGATTAAGAATTTATAATGGTCAAAGTGGTTATGCCTACTAAAACCGTATATCTACAGTATATCTGTTAAAATTTAAAATGTTATTTTATTATATTTAATAATTATATATAGTAAAATATGTTTGAAATATATTTCCATAAAACCCAAATTTGGTTATATGAGTTGTGTTATACGATTAATAAAACCGTATATAAGTTAATTACAAATAAGTTTCTATTTTAAAAGTAAAAGATTAAAATTTAATGCCATTATGGTAAAAACACTATAACATGTTTAAAACATGTGAGGAAATAACTCATTCAGACTTTATCAATATATCCACACCTAATATGCCTTTATTTTGAATCATTTGATCCATTGACCATCAAAAGGTGTCATTGAATTATTAAATCTCTCATGTCTTTCCAGAAGTGACCATTTTATATCTTATAAAAGGGACCAATCACACCCATTTAAATACATGCCTATTTTGTTAATTTAACATTGAAACTATTCCATTAACCCTTAATAGATCCCTCTCTCTCAAACATATTCCCATGGTTAGTCATATTGAGCCTATGAAATTCAATTACAATGGAACATCCTAGGAAAAATCAAGTCTCTAATGAGGATAGAGTGTCTGCAAATAAGTATGGAAATTAGGTGAAAAAGATAAGTGTGATTTTTGGGATGTATATACAAGATTAGAGAAGTTTATGAATATGGATAAAAAATGGAATATTATTATTATCATTTATTTATTCCCCAAGTAACTAAGAAGTTCAGTGTTTTAGTATTGTGATCATTTGTAAGATGTGTTATTTTAGTCGTGATATTTATTTACAAGTTTTGTTAACATAAGAATCAGTCTATATATACATAATAAAATTCATTAAAAATAATAAATTAAATTAAAATTTATAAAAACCATATATAATTTTATTAAAATCATGTTTTCCATGAATTACATGACTAAAATTCCTTAAATGTTCCAAACTGTTGCATGAATGTCTTTATCTTATTTCATCAATTTTACCTATTTTATTATAATATACAATACATTCATTAATCTTTCATATTCAATAATATTTTAATAACTAATGTTAATTTTTTCATGGATCACAATCTATCAAACAAATTGAATTTATTTAAGATATGTATATTCTAAAATCACAGGTCATTATACAATTACTTCAAAATCGAGCACCATGATTCATTTATGTTTGGAAATCACATAGTAAGTCCTTATTTTCTTAAAATATATTCAAATACCACTATATAATAATATAACCCTATCTATGATCATTCTGTCACTCAAAAAAAAAAGAATGCACATCACCTCAAATGAATCACTTGTTATAACATGACATTTTTCCTGAATTACATGTTTTGAAAATGAAAATAGAATAATGATACCCTCATAAGAAATTCTCATATTCAACTTCATAAAATAAACCTACAACGATTAGGAAATACCCTTAAACCATTGATCTTATAAAAATCCCATATATTCTCAATAATCTACCCACTGACACTGCAACTATAAATCTCACAATATCCCTTAATCATATCTCATTTATAATAATCTCCCATTTTTATATTTTTTAAACCACTAAACGTATTCAACATGTCAAACTGATAACACTTCTTAATGAACCATAATCCATAAATTTGAAGAATACATGGGTTCACTCATATTTGGAAATAATAATATTAAATAATAATTTTATGATGGAAATTAGTGTGATTTATATTTATCTAACCATAGAACTTGAAAAAAATTTAGATCATAATATTTAAATATATATTATTTTACTTAACAAACACACAGACACACACATATATATCATTATTCTGTGTATAAAAAATCCAGGCATATGTCATATGTCAGGAACAGAATCTGGTAGCCACAAATATCGGCACCAATCCCAGCATGTGGCGAGGCCCATAGGGAATTACCTATCCCTACAGGCTGGAAAACGTTCTTGGGTATCAAAAAATTAGGTTTTGGAATGATTTACCCATGAATGGAAGCATAAAACCTTAATAACGATCCAAAAAATAAATCTGAATTTTTCAGCCAAAAATACTCTAAAGAAAAAACCATAATTGAATACATGTCTTTTAATACAGTACAAGAGGTACAAAGAAAAAAAAGCATCAATACACCCATAGGGACTCCACACAACATGGTGTTATCACTCACAAGTCATCTCCACAACTCCTCCCCAAGGATGTGAACCAACACCCCGAACTGCGATCACCCAAAGCCTTCCATTTACCCGAGACATGAATAATAATGTCTACTTAAACACAATGGGTGTAATAAGGGTTTGATCCTAAGACCAATTGGATACCACACAATGATTCCAAAGTTCATTCAATACATGGTGAAAAAGCATGCAGTGTAATATGTAATGAAAAGTAGTGACAAATTACAAGAAATGAAAATTTCAATTGAAGACAGTTTTCAAGATAAAAATTTCAGAATGTTAAAACATATAAATAGTATTGTTATCTACTATAATATACTTCCAAAAATACCCTAATAAAAGGGAAAATTCCACAAATCCAATGAGCAACAAAATATGAAACATCCCTAGGCACTAGATAGTCTCAGGCCCCATGTACCTCGTACCTTGGTGTAATGTAACCTTGGTAAAAACCATTCTTGTGCATGATCCATAAGTAGGGAACACACCCATAACCTGGGGGTATACAATAACCATCCATATAGTTGATTTAGATTTTTTGTCATCCAATTTCCAAGTGAAACATGGACAAAAACCATCTGATCCACTAGCTATACTAGTACATATATTCCCCACCTAGGTACCCGGGTTTCCCCCTTTGTGCACAAAATATTTTAGTATGCTAAAGAAATAAATTTTCCTACAAAACTACACTCTCAGTCACATACATTCAGTACAACATCAATACACATCTTAAACCACTTAAAAGACACAATAATTTACTCTTATTTTTAATAAAACAATTTCTCAAAAATCCCGCATTGCTTTGTACCAAAAATTCATTGAAATCTCTAATTTTCATACCATGTGAATACTCAATAGTCATCAAAACAGAAATTTCAGCACAAATAAATTCTAATGAAACGAAAAAAATCAAATTTAGGGCATCCACATGTGATCCAAGAAATGTTATCTTTGTAAAACATCCATTTTTTTTTAAAAAAATCACTTAAATTTCACATGTTCCACAAACATCATTAAAACCCAATTTTGCAGAAACAAATAAAGGGGATAAACATTAAAAACATGATGTGAGTCCCTATTAAATTTCAATAAATTCATCTAAGTATTTACAAGGTATCCCCAATTGAACCATTACAATATTTTTTGGAAAAATCCACAAATTTCACAAAAAAATGGCACTAAAATTTTATTTTCATTAAAAACTCCCCTAAAACCTATTTTCACAGCAATATTCAAATGAAATGACCATGAAAATATGATAAAAATATCATTCCAATTCACAAAAATTTCATACACATTGAATCACATACCAAATTAAAGAAAACCCTTGAATCCATTGTGCCAAAATGAAATCCCTCAACCACCCCACCTCTAGAAAGGTAGATTGATCAAAAAAATTAGAATATTGGACCATTAAAACCAAACATAAACCCTATGTTGAAAACCCTTGTTTCCATACATTAGGAACCTCAAGAATAAGAGAATAAATCCTATGGAAATTGAATGAAACCCTAAGAAAAATGAAATAAGTATGAAGGAGATCCACTAACTAGAGTAATCTTGAAGAATTCTCCCCAGATACACCAGTATCTGAATTTGAAAATAGCCAAATATTCAATGGTGGTTCGAACAATGATTAGGAGATCATGTAGGAACTAGAATGGAGAGAGCATAGTTAGAAATGAAGGATTTATTAGGGGAATAACTTACCTCATCAAATATGGACAATTCGAGAACTATATTAAGTTATTACCTAATTCTCAACGCTCACGAGCTCTAAAGAGGTGGAAAAGGTAATTCGGACGCGCCTATATATGTTTTCTTCGAGTTGGTGGTGGAATCACTGAATAAGATTAAAACATGAATAAGTTATTCAGTAAACAAACATCATTTTTAAAAATTGAGATGTGCTTCTAGGGAGGACCAATCTCTTAAATAAAAATCCAAATCCACCATTATTATGGATTCTTAAATGGTTCAAATTAATATGGTGGTGTTAAGAGGTCAGGGGAGGCAAATTAGGAATTGAAATGGAAAAAAATATTAAAAAATGAAGGAGTTGAAGGGGAAACAAAATTTATTCTAAAATCTAGAATTGGGCTCATGATTTGGCCAAAATCATGAAAACTCACTCCTTCCTCCCAAAATGAATAGAAAACCCCAAAAATAAAACAATAATGGAGATTAAATTAAAAAAACCTTTAAAATTGTCATGAATGTTTCAATTCTCCCCACTATGAAAGACCATTCTCCCCAAAAAGTCAACCTGAAGCTTAATTAGAAAACTCTTACAGGTACTCTTCCTCAACCCATGACTTCCACTCACATATCTCTTGTGTATCAATACCATGCTGCCAACAAAACCTGATTAGTGGAATAGACTTCCTTCAAAGCACCTTCTCTTGGGAGTCCAATATTTTCACTTGCCACTCAAAAACAAATAAGTCATTCTCTATCTCTATTTCTTCCCAACTCATCCCATGGGATGGATACGTGTAGTATTTATTCAACTTGGAGACATAGAAGACATCGTGGATGGACAAAAAATATGAAGTTAAGGACAACCTGTAATCCACCTTTTTCAATATGCTAGGTGATTTCAAAAGGGTCCACATATCACGGTGTTAGCTTCCCTTGCTTCCCCATTCAATTATGGCCCAAACAAGGGGCCACTTTAAAGAATACCCTATCACCCACAAAAAACTCTATGTATTAATTCCTCTAACTAACATATGATTTATAGAGACTATATGATATTATTAAATGATGCCTGATCAACTAGACCTTCTCAGACATCTCTTGAACCAAACTTGGCCACAATAGTAAGGTCTCACCTTCCTCGTTCCAACACAGGGGGACTGACAAGGCCAAATATAGAGCGCTTCTAAAGAATCCATTGAAATCATGGATTGGTAACTGTTATTATAAGAATACTCAACCAACCCCAAATGGATATACAGAAAACTTCTAATGTTCAAAACACATGCACAGATCATGACCTCTAGAATCTTTTTCACTTGTTTTGTCTGACCATCTATTTGAGGATGGTATTTCGTGCTCATCTTAATCTGAGATCCCAAGGCCTTCCCAAAACTGATATTTGAAACGAGGGTCTTTATCCGATAAAACTGCTGATGGAACACCATGGAGTCTCCCCACCCACTGAAAAAAGGCCATACTCATCCACTTTAGCTATATCTTTTATCAGAATGAAGTGGGATTATTTGTTCAGATGATCAATCACCACCCAAATTGAATTCTTACCCCGAGGTGTATGAGGTAAGACAACAATGAAGTCCATGGAGACCTTTTCCCACTTCCACATAAGAATGGGTAATTGCTGGAGTAAATTGGAGTGTCTCTGATGCTCCACTTTCACTTGTTGGCACCTGTAGCATCTTGACATAATGTCTTCTATGTTCCATTGCATACTTGGAAACAAGAAATGTCATCACACATCATAATACATCTTGTTGGAACATTTATGGACAACCCAATGAGATTTTTGGCTATCCTACATCACCACCTTCCGCAAAGACGATGGAACTACTAATCGGCCCTTGAAGCACAAGATTCCCTCTACGGATGATGAACAATCATAGGATGTCTCCCACGATGGTGAAACTTCCACGACTACTAACAAAGCTCATCACTAGGTTGTTCCCACTGAATCAACTCCAAAAGAGAGGGAGTAAATAGGACGCTCACCAAGAACACACCTCTAATATGCTCCTTGGTCTACACATGCATCTGAGAAAAGAGTCCCATTAATTCCCACTCATCACTAGACTTCCTCAAATCCTGCACTAGAACTCTTCTACTGAAGGCGTCAACCACCACATTACCCTTCCCTGGGGTATAGAAAATTTCAAAGTTTAACCCCTTCAAGTACTCAATCCACTGATTCTACCTGATGTTGAGTTTCTTCTGCGAGAAGACATAGGCTATGCTTTTGTGATTAGAGTAGACCACAAACTTATCTCCAAATATCTAGTGATTCTAGGTCTTAAAAGCATGAAACACCACTACAAATTCCAAGTCATCAGTTGGGTAATGCTTTTCGTGTCGTCGTAGTTGGCGATATCTATATGCCGCCATGTGATCATCCCGCATAATCATGCACCCAAGACCCATACCTGAATCATCACAGTAGACTACATACCCCTTACCACCCTTAGGAAAACTCAACAAAGTGGTGGTAGTCAACTCCTACTTCAGCTCCTTAAATGATGCCTGACACTCTGGGGCCCATAAAAACTTCCCCTTACCGGGTGATTGTGGTCATCAGTGAAGCAAGCCGAGAGAAATACCAAATGAATCGCAAGTAATAACCAACGAGGCCAAGGAATCACCAGATCTCAAACAAATTCTTCGGTGTGCCCAGAATCAATTTCTGAAGTTTAGATTAGGTACGTTCAGTGAACGAATGAGCGGGTTTTTCTAACTTTTGAACTGGTGCTCGGAATTGAAATTTGAGGGCACTGATGAACTCGCAGTGCCAGTTTTTTTTGTTTAAGGGGACCTTTACTGTAGTTGCGTTTTATCATATGTGGTTATTAAATTTTGGGGATATATTAAGAATAAAATTAAAATTGTTGAGTTTCAATTTTATTTTATGTGGAAGTTATTTTCTACAAAAGGAAGTTGGAGGTGGGGCCCACACCCCACCTAACTTCCCCTGGGATATAACTAAGGGTGGTGGGGCCCACACGATCCCCCAACTTATCTCCTCCCCTCAACTCCCCTCAACTCCATTGAACTCCACCATTAATGAGGTGAATTAATTCAACATTAATTCAAATCCTTTTGAATTCTTCTCTCCACTTTTAATTTATGTGTTGTCACTTTTTTGAGGCTTTTGATATTCTTTCCAACCCATGTAGAATTAATTAAGTGAACCACTTAATTAATTGTTTGTGTGGAAATATTATTATATTGGGAGCCTATTGTTTCTTTTGGATGGGAAATTATTCTTTGGGGAAGCTCTGCAAAATTAGAGATGTTATTCTCTCGACGAAGAACGCCTCCAACGAAGAACGCCTCCGACGAAGAACGTGGAGTCATTGATGATGTGACTTCTCATCTTATTCCTCCGAATCAAGGGAGGAGACACCACCATGGGGAATGTATCCAACGATGACGACTCTTCCTCCGACATCAACGGAATCGGCATAGATCTTCCGCGATGTCCGATCATCACGACGCTTGCCTCTCTTCGCGGCTTGAAGACGTGCAACGTATTTGTGAGGTAGGGGATTAATTTGAGAATGATATTATTCCCATGGTTGTTTCATTATAAAACAAAGAATGCAGATAAACTCATCATTAAGTTGGTCCGCGAATGTTTTATTTAAAATTGCGGGTTGGGAATATTGGAATGCTTCAAATTTATTTAATAAATCGTGGGATGATTTGAATCAATTTTATTTAAATAAAATTGAATATTTGTTCTTTATAAAACCCTATTTAACCTTAGTTAGTTGATAATGCCTAACACCGAGGGCACGAGCCGAATAAACACAACCCAACGATCCTCTGTAAATTGTTGTTGATTCGTCGATTGATGACGATGTTGAAACGAGACCGCAATGGCGTTTGAAAGCCATCACAGTGAAGAAAAGGTCCCAAGAGGAGCGATGGCGAAGACGGTGAGCGAAATGGACCATAGGACCGTGTCAGGTGGTCCGTAGAAGGCGACAGCGGTGTGCCTCTAGAGAAGACCGCCGCGGCTGAGCCGTGGCGGCAGGAGCTGAACCGGAACGACAAAGCCGTTCCGGATTTGGACAGCGTGGCTTTAATGCCGCACAGGTTTGTTTAATAGGGGGGAAAGGCGCCCCCCACCGCTCTGCGGCATCCGGCTGGCCCCGCGGCTGGGTCGCACCGGTCGGGCCGGGCCGTGCCCGCCGGGCCGGGCCGACCTAGGGGGTAATGGGCCGGGTCGGACCGGGCCCAAACCCCCTATTTTTGGGCGGTTTCATTAAAATGCTCATAACATGGGATACATGTCGCCGATAGATGCACCGTTAGTTGCGTCGGGATCCATGGATCAAGACGGTCGTTTCAGTATATTACACTCGATGTTTTGGCGAAGTATGGGTATGGCCGGGTTGGTTCGAATTCGAAACCAACTGGGCCCTCGGAGCGGAAACACTTATAACTTGAGCTCCGGACGTCCGATTGACGTTCCGTCGGCTTGGTTGGATTAATTTTGGTGAGATGGATATTTTGGCATACTTTACCTGAGGTTTGGATGCAGTTGGAATATAGACGGGTTGGATTGTACCCGAAATCCAACCAGGCCCTTGGAATGGAAAAGCCGGCAACTTTCAGACTGAACGTCCATTTGACAAACCGTCAGTGGCATTGGTGATCACATTGAGAAATGGTCCCTTTGAGTATACACTATGTGTGTTCAGGGTACAATTTAGATATGGTCGGGTTGGTTTGTACACAAAACCAACCGGGCCCCCGAATCGAAAAGACTAATAACTCACAGACTGGGCGTCCGATTGACGCACCGTCTATTGCGTTGATTCCCCTATGATGAGGCGGTAATTTGATATACTTTTTAATGGGACATTGTGATACTTGGAGTATCGACCAGTAGCTCGTGGAGCGGATCCTCCCGGAGATGAGCGTACGGAGTATGGAGACCTTGTAGCTGGCTGAGACCTGAAGAATGCTTGTCCGATTCGAGTCAGAGTGACTTGTATAGCTCAGTGGGGAGCACTACTGTGTTTGGGTGGAAGACCCATGGTGAGGAACACTACTGTGTTTGGGTGGCAGACCCGTGGTAATCAACAGAAGGAGTACCTCTGTAGGCTATTAGGTGGGGTGCACCACTATGTTTGGGTGGCAGACCCCGGCGGGGAGCACTACTATGTTTGGGTTGCTGACCCACGGTACTCGACTGGAGGAGTACCTTAGCAGTATTAGGTTAGTGAGTAGTGATTTTGAGTCATGACAGGATCACTGTACTCGACAGATATGGAGCTCTTCAGCAGTTGCAGTTTCGATAATGAAAATTCCTGGTTTGAGCTGAGTCAATGATCTTTTTGTTTTCCTCATGATTGAGATGGGTTACTTGATAACTTACATATATGTATGGGCATATACCTAAGTAGTGGTTATCTGTCGACTTCATATCTGTGTGATACTTCGTGGTTTAGATGGGTTACTTGATAACTTAGGTATAAGTATGGTCTTATACCTATGTAAGGGTTATCTGTTGGGAACATTATTTGTGATTATCCTTGTTGGATTTAGTGAGACCTTGAGGGTATCGGGGTCCCTAATGAGTATCGTATACTCAACCCTTCACGGGCTATGCCCACACCTCATTGTATTGGATGCAGACGGCAGACAACGCTGACTGAGATCGAGTGTACGGGGACTGGATGGTACCCGGAGGTGGACCTCACGAAAAGTCAATACCCGAAGGTGGACTTCACGATGAGACAGTACTCGGAGGAGGTTGACAGGTGAGTGCATTGAGGAGGCTATCTGTACCTACCCTTCAGGTAGGATCCAAGGTGGATGATCTTGGTGCTGCTTCTATCTTCCAGCTGTTTGTCTTTTCTGTTGTACTTTCATTCAGTTGTAGCTGTACTTCTCAGTTGGGTTTTTATTCTGGCCCATTTACTTTTCAGCACTTTCTTTTGTACTTAGTGTATTACTTCCACTTGTACTCTGGTTGGATGTGTTTATGTTTTATAAAGGCAATGCCTTCTCAGATACCGAGTTTTATGCCTTTGGTGCTAGTCGCCAGCACCTGGCCTATAGAAGGCGGGCTTGAGGTAGTCACTACACGGGCCCCGAGGACGGGTCGTGATAGGACTAAACAAATTCTACCATTATATATCACTAAATTTCCAAAACCCTCTAAATATATTTTTTATATGAATTTTAAATTCCATATCCACTCATTCATAGCTTTTTCAATGAATAGTTTCATCTCCCTTAATAGTCTATTGGCATTATATTCAATTTTTATATGGTGATGTAAAATCCATCCATAAATAAAATTTTAAGGGATCACTCCTATTTTTTATTATATAGAGGCCTATAAAAATATAAAGTATCTTATAATAGTTTGTTTTAGTCCATCATGATGGCTTTTACTAATTTTTCCACAAAGTCATTTTATTTCTATGTTAGAAAACATTTCATGAAAATTCTTTAGTGCAATATCTAGTTCTAATGGTTTATGATGAACCCAAATTTTTCAAGAATGCCTCTATCTACATGATGAAAATTTTTGTCAAATTTATGTATAATTATGAGTTTTTATTCTCTATGTTTTTGGAATATATTATATATGAAAAAAAATCATATGGAACATTATTATCATCGGCCCAAGTGTATTTTTCTTCCACCCATTTTGAATCAAAATAAAGAACTATTATTATCTAATGATTATGAAATGATATTCAGTATGATCTCATGAATTCTTGATCGCAAAAATATTATATTTCAAGAAATGTAATTTATTTTTGAAGAATTTAGTTTCATTTGAGATATTATGAAGAAAACAACATTTTATTTATTTTTTTATAGATTTCATATAATTCTATAAATAATGCCAATTTTTTTTTTCAAATTGTAAAATATTTTATGTTTTTCAATATGGTTTATAGTGGATGGTAAAATCTAATGTGTTATATAATTCAAAACCTAGTGCAATTTAATTCACTATAAATTACCTTATTATGAATCTTTCATTGTAAATTTTCCATTGGAATGGGTCGCCCGCAATATAACAACCAGAGTCAGATTTAAATTAATTATATTAATAAGAATTATGACAAAATTTTACAAGAGATGATAAGATGTAATTAACAATGATGAAATGTATGTATACTTGTCTTTCTTAGAAATATAGTTTTTTCTTGGAATCAGATCATTACATAGGATTTGACACAGAATTTCTACATTAATGGTGTGTTGACTGCATAAGACATGATTGACCACATGATTATTGGTTCCCTTTTTATCTTTTATTTCAATGTGGAACTCATGTAAATAAGAATCTATAACAAAAAACTAGGATTAGATTCATCATTATTTATTACATACATGGGAACTATGTGATTAGAGAAAATAATAAATTTAGAGTCAAGTGGATAGGATATGAGTTTATTTTGTAAAATAAAACTACTAGGAACTACCTATTAATTATTATGGGAATGATCATTATATAATCAGATTTTATTGAGGAATTTTCAATGTCTTTGTGTCTTATATCTATTATTTTGGAGAGGTATGATCCTGTGACTTAGTTTGATGCATTGCTAAAAATCTCATATGTGTAGTCCGAGTTTGGTGGTTTCATTATTATCTATGTGATCTTATATTACATTAATTCATCTTACTATTTTCAACACTAATTATCGTCATTAAATTCATATTTTTTAGTAATATTGATATCAGTAAAAAATTATTTCTTTGATCAGGGATAAATATTTCGTAAAAAAATCATGGAATAAATATGGTATCACATGGTTTAATGAAATGGGATATATAAATGAATTAATTAATTCCCCCCATTGACTTCTATAGCTTAATTACTTTATCTGATATTATGATTCTTAATAGTATTAAAATTTCAACAATGAAATGTAATTTCCAATGTTGAAAATGGAGTTTTCCTCAATTCACATTTTCAATACTTTTTTTTCAAATTCCATAAACAATGATTGAATGTATTATAGAAATTAGTAATGCCATCATGAAACACCCCATTGATGTCTTCTATATGATATGATAATGTACTTTCATATACCATTGAAATGAACCATGGAAATTGGATATCTCAAAATGCATCCTCTTGTATGTGAAAGTTTAAAAATAACACATGAAGAAAATATTCTCTTTGACATATAGGGAAATTAATACAAATAATAATTCTGAAAACCCATATAAAATGAAATAATGAGTTGTCTTTAGTAACATTTAAAGATTTGGTTCGATGCATGAGACATAAATGTGGTATTTTTGGGTAAGATGATTTATGTTTCTAAAATATATAAATCCCCCAATGGTTTTCATTCTTATAAGGATCAGTTCAAGTTTCCCAGTTTATAATATGGTAATACCAATTTTCTTTAGGAAAACATGGATACGAATAACTGACTATGAATCAAATACTAGGTAAATAATGTTGTATACATATAGGTTTTTTATCTCATTGTTATAAACCTTCATGATAGTGGTATTATATCTTTTTTAGGGTTGATAATATAGCTAGAAATATATTTCTATAATGATTCAAGGGGCTCATACATTGAAGTTAATTACAGGTTCATATCCAAAAATTCATCCAATTGCTTGATTTTTTTTACAGGGCCATTAATTTTTTTTCTTGTGTTTATATATATATTTTGGAATGTTTATTGTTTAACAAATCCCTTCCATAGTTACACATATATTGTATAACTTTTTAGTGGATTCAATTAAATTCATGGTGGTTGTTTAAGGAACGAAATTGAGATAAGTTTTCATACATCAATGTCTTGATTATCTTGAATAATGTTATTTTCATTGAGTAAATAATTATAAACTCTAAGGTAAACCCTTATTCTAAAACGAAATTGGGGTTGATTAGGCTTTGTGGGTATTTGTACCTTCAATATAGAAATTATCTCCTAACATAATTAATTCTTATATTATACCAGAATCTTTATTTTTCTATGAACACTCTAACTGGTATATTTTTTATATAGAATGATTTTAAGAAATATTATTCATTTCTTTATGAATATTGATGTGTACTACAATATATCCATGTTCTGTTGAGGGGTTTACCTCATTGATGTTGATGGTATTTTACTATCTTAAAAAATTTCCTTCCCAAAATGATGGGTGTGTATGATGATCTCTTATATATTTTTTGTTTTGTAAATAGATGACAACTAAGAATAATAGATATCTCACATTCAAAAGGAAGAAATAAATCATTGGTGGAAATTTTTTGATCTATCTTCATGCTGGACATCCAATCTATTTGGACACTTTTCTTATATCTGGAAGGTTAAAATATAGTGTGAGGAATAACCATTGTCATTAATATCAAATGATATAATTTATCAGTGAAATATAAATATAAAATGGTGTTGGGAAAAGAGAATGTCTCTAAAACAAGACATTTTTGTGGGATTAGAATGTTGCTTATGGTTGAGATACTTCTCCCTAATCTTACTAACTCATTCCTATCATATTTTCATTATTCAATGAAAATTTCCAAGGAAAATGTTTCATATAATGGTATATTTTAGATGGATTCTAGTTGTTGGATGTAGATATATATATATATCTAAATGTTCTCCTAAATCTAATTTGGAAATCAAACTTATTTTTTATTCTTTGACATAGTCATCCTAGAAGGGGATGGTGTCTAGTTCTCCTTAAATTCACTTTACTATTTCTAAAAGGTAAATTATAGACTCTATTTTACAAAAAAATTTCATACATATCCAAAATTCATGTTATGTTTTGGTTTATTTTCAAATTATGTTTTTGAATTTTAATCATTGATTTATTAAGGAGGTTGGGTCTCTTTTCAATATTTAATATTAATCGTGTTTATGCATTCCATTCAATTTAGGAATGTTTTCAATGGTAATTTTCTAGGATTCTTGTTCATAATTCTCATATGACTTCTAACATTGTTTTTGAACATTTCATTTGTTTTATCAAATCAAATTGATTTGGATTATATTGTTTTCTCATCAATTTATGGTGCATTGGTTGATGACTTCTCATAGGTCTTATTCTAGATTAGTTGGTTATTAATGGATTTCAATTAGAATATTGGTTATATAATTTTTTAATTGGTGGTGGGTTCTGGTATTTTTGTTACTATTAGAAGATATGACTGAGGAAATTTTTTAGATTTATGTATATCCCTAGGAATTATATTTTCCCATATCCTAGTCGGTCTAGTGGTTAACATGGATGATTATACTAAAAATTCTTTTTTTATTGATTGATAATCCACCTTTCAAGGGATTAGGTGTAATCCTATTACATTCCCGTAGGCCATTTTTAGGAACCAATGCCCGTAGGCACAAACATACCATACAACCCAGACAAACAACTTGGAACTTTCTCCTCCCCAGCATCTTCATCTTCGAAAACAGCTCTTCACCTCCGCATGGCTGTTTGGCTAGGCATTCCCGTGCATGCACAGGCTTGTCCCGATGGCAGGTGCCATACCCTCTCATTCTTGCAATCCGTTAGCTTCTGCTGTGGTGACAGCTCCTTTGCCCATCCTCCTTTTAGAGCTTGTTCCTTGTAGTTTTTGGTCTGGTTTTTGTATCTGCAGGTGACCCGAAGGCCATATGGATAGCCCGAAGGCTCAACTGACTCGAAGGCCTGGGTGCCCGAAGGCCAATGAAGGACTCAGGGACCAAATATGATGCCCAAAGGCCCAAACGGGGGCATATTCCCGGCTGCTACAGTGCCAAACAGTGCCTGCTACAGTACTGCTACAGTACCCCGAAAATCCTACCTCCGCCTGGTTTTGATCCCTGGTCGCTTGGATGCACCATCAGAGACCTTGCCAACCAGGCTATGGCTCATGTGCCTAAAAATTCTTTGGTTGGAAGAAAGTTACACTACTTTGAGTCCCCAACACTTCATGACATTGGTATGTAAAATTGATTGGTGAATACAATATACCAAAGGCTCGAGATTAAGCATGTTTTCCACATTAAATCACTAATTTTTTTTTATACAAACATATTTAGGACTCCACCCATGGTTTTAATTAAATTTAGCTCCTAAAATCATCATACCTCATGAATTCCTCTAGTGAATTTACCTCTAGTTTTTAATTTTAATGAATTCTATGTAATATTTTTAATTAGAACATTGGTTTCTAATAGTGATTTGTCTATATTGGAACCTCCAAGAGAGAATTCATGTAGGATGTCATCACTATCAATTCATACTTATTATAATATTACATGGAAGTGGTGGTGCAATATGGTTTGATGTGGAAAGCTGGCATAATTCTTCTTCAATACCTCTCATAACACATTGGTTGTCTCTTTGGTTGATTGGGTAATATAGTAGATTTAGTTTCTGATTATGGTACTTTAAGATATTTTAATATATATATATATATGAATTAATCATATAATTATATCATGTCAGTTGTTGGCCTCTCATTGTAATAGATTGTTCAAGCTTTCCTTTTGGACATCTTCATGTAAAAATGTGATATCCCCTCAACATAAAATACATTTCCCTGACTTATTAAGGTATAAAACTATAGAATAAATAATTGAATTTGATGAATATGATGATTCTGTTATTCACCTACTAGACCACAGAATTTTTCATGTACTTGAATCATGTTAATGCATAATTAAAATTCATTTACTAAGGTAGGAATAATAAACTATATATACTCATATGAAAACTATATAAAAGATAGGTCTCAATGAATTTGGTTAGAATTTCTCACAATTGTTTTAGATTCATAGTCATCACTCAAATATTCACATAATATTGAGAGGTTAATTTCAGAAAGAATTTTTTAATTTTATTTTTCATTAATTATGTTATCATTCATTCAATTTCTAGATCAACCTCAATTATATTGTTTTTTTAACGTCAATCCATTCAAAATTAGGGATAGTGTTTTTTTAGTTCTACCTTGTAAATGAATCAATGATTCACATAATCTTGTTATATGGTTTACGAAATGAAATTTTATTATCAAAGAATAATTTATTGGTTATCCTAGGTATGACTATGTAATAGTTGTTCACACTAAAATTGTTTCCCACTTCTGTATTTTATGGAGAAAATTGAATTTGTTTTGATTTTATAAATTTATAATTTATTCTAAAATTTAGATAAAATAAAATTATTTTATACAATTTATGAGAAGTGGTGAAGAAATTTGTCTTGGATATAGTGCATTGAAACACACTCTAGATTTTACAATATTTTCCAAATCTATTTCTACAATATGTTATGAGATAGATTTCCGGACATATTCATATCTTTTTATTAGTTACATGGTCAGGGTGATGGTATCCATAACTAAAAACTAAGGTTATTCTATCATCCTTCCTATGTGTGTGAGTGATTTAGTAGTTCATAATGATTAATTCTATAAATCATTTTAAGGGTATTATAAATCCATAATTAAAATAGTTCCATATAAAATTATGAACATTTCTCAACCGTCATTGATAGCTCCCCAACCTACCCTAGAAATTCCTGACATATACATAACAAAATTGGGTATTGTGGGGGGGGGGGGGTGGGTGGGTTACATAATTAACCAAGGAAATTGAAACTAATAAATTCCAAACCCAACACAACCAAACATGGAATTTAAAATTGGGAACTTCGAATTGTAACTAGGATTTAGAATAATGATTTGGATTAATAAATTTACAAACATAAACTCAAGACATTCAAATTGGTCCATAGTTCCATTTCATAATCAACTGAGGATATTATCCCTCCTTGTAAAAGGAAAATTAGTATATTTTGGAGGATTAAGTCATTAGAAGAATGAAATAATTAAAAACAATCAAAATAAAAATTGAGTGAAGTAGTATGTCATTATCTATAGATTCCCATCACCAATCCATCACCCTTTTTGATAAAATGTTTTCATATATATATAATCCTCTAATGTGAGGCCCCTCATAAATTGAATTAATATCACCACTAAATATAAATTGACATTGTAAATTGAAAATGTATGTCAAAAATGGTGTGTATACTATTTCCCTATTTGTAAAACATAATTAATAAATATGAATTATGATGTGAATAAATCTATCCTCTAAAACTAATTTCTTGATTAGAATAAATAATGTAAATATCTCATGTGTATGTTATAAATAAGTCATGATTCTTCTTTTTATGGTGTGATTAGGTGAACCACATTTCACTATATCTCTGACTTCTGTAGGTTTTCCACATAAAGAGTTTTTTACATCATAATATGATCATTTCCTAGATTCTACAATGTTACTATAGATCTAATCCAGTTTGAATAATCTAGTGTCATACCATGCCACTTCAAATCATTACGTGAAGTGTCTTAAACATTGTAAATGTGTATCCTTTTGTTCTTCATTAGTCAAACATTAGATGCCACGATAAATCAGAAAAATAATTAAATAATAAAAAATTCAATCAGTAAATATGAAAAAAGAATATTTTTAATAAAATTATGCATGTAACAAATTTTTCAATTATTAATCTATTTAATAATTAAAATTTAACAAATTTTAAATATATCATAAAATTGGTGTTCGTTAGATTTTACCCCCTTTACTTGAATTTCATACTCAAAATTCATTCACATTGATTTTAACATATGATGATACTTAATCCTAATCAAATCCTTATGTTCCCACAAAGATTCCTAAAATTTATGGTTTCAAAACAAAACAATGAATGAGTGGGTTTTTATGTTCCAAAAAAGATTCTCTCATTAAACATAAATATTTCCAAGTTATTCTTTATAAGATATATCTTGATCAAGTGGAACATAATTTGGTTTTTTTATATATGAATGATCATATATGTACTTTATTAGAAGATATAACTCGAACACATCATTTACAAGAGAGAGATTTGCTGGAAACACCATGGGAAAAAACCATATCGATAAGTTAATGATTTTAAAATAGACCAATATATCTACGAATCCATTTTCCATTTCATACAGATCTCATAACAATTTCCATGGAGATATTCAAAGGAATACCTTATCAGTAACATTGAACACTATATCTCTCCAACAATTGTAAACATAACTTTTCTATTGACTCTAGCTTCTATCTTGTGATCTGGAATTTCATTAAAATTATCTTTTATTTCCCCATATAACATAGGTACTAATGGCATTTTTCTATAAATTTATTCCAGAATATGTTTTTCAAGTACTTAATGTTGCCTAGGTCTTTATAAAGAGCCATCAAAATTCTCTTCTAAAAGATATTTTTGTAATAAAATATAACCAAAAATGGTGCTGAACCCTACCAATGCGAAAAACCATAGTGGAATATGTCTACATGTATTTTAGATTTATAATAGTCCTATCAAAATGAATATATGATAAAGGATTATATGTAGTACTAAAACATTACTCTATATAAAGATCATAATGATGACTTCTCTAAAACATCATGGAAAACATCATATTCGAATTAGATATGATTTATAGTGGTACATAATGCTATCATACACATTACATAATGAATAATTGAGTAATATAATAAATGGTGATATATTATTAAATAGTAATAAAATTATTTCATTTCCTAAGGAGATATACTATAATCCATATATCATTATTCCATTTAGATTCATTATAGAGTCTGATGATAAAATCCACCATAATTTTCTCCTACATCCAATCAGGTATAAGTAATAGTTAAAACTCTCCATTATAATTTTGTATCTAAGACTTATGTTTATAAATAAATATGCAACATGATACATACCGTATAGTGTTCCTTTTTATTTTATCACACTATAATTAATCTTTTAAATCCTTATACATTTTCATACTCTTATAATTAAAAATGAATGATGAATTTTATTATTTATCCAAAATATACTTCTTCATGTTTGGTATATATGAGATTGATACTCGGATCTTTAATCATATAATTCCATCAATATCATGGATGAACTTGAGAAAATTCCTTAAATTCATCCATAATTCCACATCTTATTTATTTACTATAAAAACTATCATCTGTGGATGGTTGGACATTCATATAATAATGTTTATATTTTTCCCAATGCATAATTATTTAAATATATATATTCTATACACCCAAAATATTCAATCTCATTCTATCATCACTAAAGAAAAACTAGCCACTCTGTTATTGCTCAAAGAATTGAACACATTTTACACCATCCTTGGGTGGTAATGTATTTAGTAGTAATAATAATTGATAATCACTTACCATCTTCTATATTTCATATTAAACATGTCATTTATATATATATACATATTTATTTTTTATCGGTATATGTTTCTCAGATTTCTGTATATAGATAATACCTTAATATTAACTTTGAAAAAATTATCATTTCTATCAACAAATCAGTAGTCGATTAATTTTCCTCTTGAGTTTTTAGTTGGTGAGAGGCAATAGCTTTTACCATATAATTAAACATAAGTATTCATCCTAGTACCTTTTTTAATGAATCACTACATATTTTAATTCCTTTTACATTGTACAGTGTTTTATGGTTTTGTGTAATAACCAAATTGTACATCAGCTTCTTGATATTATATTTACATTCATTTATCCACATAAATATGTCTCCCTTATAGGTCTACATGATTTGGGGATTTCATACCTACAATAAAATTACCAAAATGAAGCCATAGTATCTTTCAAACATAATATTAATATAGATATAAGTCATAAATATTAGTTTGTTTCATTGTTGAATAACTTCAAAAAAAATTGGATCCACTAATATACAGTCAAATAAAAATATACGACCCAAAAATGAGACATTATATAGATAAAATTTATGTTTTTAAATTTTGAAAAAATACTTTTCCTTCATTATTGTATGTATTATAACCATAAAACGTTCTTCGAAATATTATTTTCTCTTTATATATAGATAAATATAATCTTTTAAAAATACCAATAACTGAACAACATAATTTCTAAGGACTATATTCATTTAGTCCATGAATATATGAGAAATAATGATTTTTTTTCATCAATATGAAATTAAAAATAACATTCTTTCTATATTGGGTTGTCTTTGGTATATCCTCTTTCTTTACCTGTAAATGTGGATATGAAAATTGAATATCGGTTTTGAAAAAAATATTTAGATCCTAATAATTTCAAAATCCAATCATTGATACGGGGTTAAAGATTATTTTTATTAACAATTAACTTTCTATGTTTTCAATAATAAATAAAAATTAGAAATAGCCCCGAATTTTGTTAAAAAAGATAATGTGTACTCCATGATGATGAAATATACAAATAAATCATTTATTAAACATCTCATTGATATCATTATACAATTCTGTCAAAACCATATGGGAAATTCAATATTAATTATTTGAAACATATTTCACACATAGTATGAGTTGTAAATAACTAACCCTAATTACCATATGACCAAACATCTTAATCTATCTATCATTATCCCAAATGGAATTCTGGATCCCCATTGACTTGCGACAAGTGCATGGGAATCAAGAATAAATTATTGAGAATTATGTATCACTGCAAAAATGAACATAAATTAGGAAAAGATTAGAAATGAAAAACATAAAATGATATACAATAAAATAAAAAACAATATGAGTAAAATAGAACTGATAAAACACGGTTTATTTATGGTATAATATATAATAAATAAGATGATATAAACACTACTAAAATATCCACATGAAAGTGCAGAAAATTCCACATTCACCTCCACTATAACTCAAATATAGAGATATATAAATATATAATTCACATATAATCATGCTAATAATTTAGATATATAGGTGAAAGAAAATGTCCCAGTATGTAACCACCCATCAACCTATAGAAAAATATTTTAAAATATAATCTATATAATGATGGTTTGAAAATAATGATAAAAATTATGGTTTCCAAATTGTCATTTAAAAAAATATGAAACAAAAAACCTTCCATGAAAACCCCCATTTTCACAATTCCTATATTTTCTAAATAAAAAATTTTTTTCTCATAATTGAAGATGAAAAAATTTTAGTTTATGGAGTTTTAAAAACACATGTGAATCGAATATGAAGATAATTTATCAAATTAACAGGGGACCATATTTTGTGAAAAATACATATCTCATAATCATGATATACATTGTATTACAAAATTAATTTAGAATAGATATAACATGTTGATTTATGATATAATGTTTTGAAGATAGAAATCTATCAATAAAATAGTTATAAATAGCCCCGAAAAATTTATATACTCTATGTTAGCCTAACAGTGGGGAAATATAACCTAGTTTGACTTATGTCCCACCTAGGTAGAATATAAAGATTATAATTCTAAACTAGTGAACTTGTATAACTAGAAATATATCACTGTAAACCAAATCATACCATGTATTTTCATAATAGAGGTTATTATCTTAGAGTAATTTCATTCCATATATAATACTAGAAAATCACGTTGCAAAATTTATCATTTATCACCTTAACACGTTCAAACACCCCCATTGAAACACCCCTCTATTAAATAATTTATATTCAATAAAACATACATCAAAATACATATTACATTAATTTCATTCAAGTTAATAAATGATTTCCTCACACATAAAGGGGAATGTCTTCTAGTTTTTCAATTTAAGAATACATTAATAAAAAATTCAACATCAACTTTCCACTTCCTCTTAGAATACAAAGTGTTTCACTGAATTTATGTCCATTTATAAAACCATTTTTAAATCATTTAGCTTCAATAAATCTCCCAATTTAAAAGGATTCTCCCAAAAAGTTCAAACATCCCAAAGAATATAAACCAATACTATTCCCCTATAATATAATAAATATTTAAATAGAAAACGTCAAGGAAAACTATCAAGAGTCAATTGGGTATTTTTATTTCCAAAAAAATCATGTGTTACTTTTAAAAAGTATTCTTATCAAATTGTAAAAAAATAAATATTGAACAACTATAAAAAAAATTAAATAGGTTCATTAATGTAAAAAATATATATAAGCTGAAAATGATAGAGAAAAATAAAAAATAAAAAATGAAGCACAAGATATAGTAGATTTAATATGTGTGGGAAAAGATTGGGAAAACAACATTTGAATACACAGAATATCAATAACTGGTATGAAACCAAAAACCATAGATATGGGAGATGAAAATAAACGAGAAGGAGATCCCTAGATAAACAATTCATTATTAGGAAACATAGATCAAATGAACTACCATGGGAGACATAGCCCATGGGAAATAAGAATGTGGAGAAAAATAGGATCATGAAAAATTAGGGAGAAATAATTACTAATTGGGAACTACTATGTTGAATGGAAATTTTATCAAAAAAGAATTGATGTTGGGGATGAAAAAACCATCCATAGAGATCTCCTTAGTTTTTATATATTGATAGAAGGAAGGGGGATGTGGTATGAACAACAAAACAATGGATTCAGGTAAAAATTCATAATAACAATTACTTAGTCCAATATCAAATGATTCCACTTACTAGATGGTGGTAACAAGATGGAAGGTTGGTTCCTATACAAAAACATTGTTGCTACTAGAAACATGAGTAATATAGATATTGTCTCTCACTAAAATTCTAGTGGACCACTTTCGTTTTTTATTTTTGTATGTTATGGTCCATAACTCCCCCAGAAATCATGTACCTCCCCAGCAACATGATCATCTAAAAAACTAAAAAATCCTCCGAAATCCAAGGAAAATATAGAAATTTGAAAATTCTATCCACTAAAATAAATCCACCCCCCAAAATGCATCATAAGAAATTTTCAATAAATATAAGATTGAAAGGGACATAATGAGAATAATACAAAAAGGATATTTTATTACATCCAATCACCAAACTGAGTATAAAATCCTAACCAACATAGGTGACAATAAAATAAATTTTAAAACTAAACAAAGGGATAAACTGAAGTTAACAGACAACTGCTACAAAGATTATTCTCATTGAATCATGCCTTTATAAACTATATGATTGAACATAAACTACTCCAAAAACCAAATAATGTTGAAAAAATCATAATACATTGTTGATACCACAATGTCACTTTGCATCAAAACAACATGCATTGCATAAAAACATGATGTCCACATGGAATACCACATTGAGAATAACAATCCAAAATATCACATGAGGGATCAAAATATAACACATGGTATTTAAATAAAAAAATACATCATAAAAAAACATAATCATGCATTGGGTCATGTGAGAGTAATCTAAGAAGAAATATACAAAACATTCAATTTCATTAATTGCATTCCATACATTATATCATCAGTAAAACTTCCTCATTATCACCCAAACAATCACCCTAAAATTTCAATGTTCAACAAGAAATCATAGTAAGTGGTTTGAAATAGGACCCACATAATAAAAATAAAAGATAATATAATAAAATATTTAGTGACTAAAATTCCAAAATCAACCAATATCCAATTTAGGTTGGTAAAAAATACCACACCATAAATAATACATATAAAAATCATCTATAATGAATCATAACCAAACAAAAGGAAAACTCACCCTAAGGATCACATAATGAGATCAACCACCACCCATTTATGGTGGATTTTATAGGGAATGATTATATAACAACATCATAGAACCAAAACATACTAAATTCTCATAAACACAATGTAAAATCCCAATACTAGTCAAAGAATACCAAAATCTAGGAAAACCATTAATGATATTGTGAAAATAATATATTTATTCAATTACTAGAAATATTGTATTTTAAAATATTAATAGAACCCAAATCCCTATTCTAAATGCATAAGGACATGGAAAATATTTTCAATTAACATGAAGTTATATCCTTTCAACACATGAATTTCATTAATGGTTGTATCCCAATCATATATAAATTTATCTATAATCAATCTCCTAGAAAAATCCGATAAAATCATTGGGATTCAATCATGTGAAATAAAATAGACCATTAAAATAATCTATATTCTTATATCAGTATGATAGAATAATAATATATGTAAGCTAATGCTAAAAAAATCACAATAGGAAAGCATGTCGTAACCAAAACACAACTCCAAATATCATAAGATTAGTAAGTGTAAAAATATTACATCAAATAAAACTAAAAAAACATTTATTCTGATATCAAAATCATTGAGTTGAATCACAAGGCCTTTAGAAGGGATAAACATCCCTCAAAATTCCATTCAAATAAATTGACTATATAACTTATAAAAATCACCCTAATGAATACATGAATGAAATTACTTAGGAGGAATTTAATAAGAACTATTTACATGAACCTTTTCTCTACACTTGTATAAACTAATGTGATTATTCCCAGGGAAAGTGGACATTATCAAACATGAAAACATTTTATAACACAACTCACAAGGATTAAATTGATATACTTAAATTTTCCCTTGTATGTTATTCCACCTCCCAAATAAGGATATGATAAACCAATCAATCCCTAGTTACTCCCACCATGTTTGCTTCATCCCAAATATATTTATTCTCTAGTGCCTCATATGTGTCATGGAAAACATAAGACACAAATATTTATCATTTTATTCAAATACCCTCTCAAATCACCATGCTAGTAGGTAATCTTCCTTGTAAATAGAGGATAATAGTGAAGCAACTCAATAAAATTACATGTATACTCTAACATTGTTTTACATCCTTACTGAATATCATAAAATAATGTTGATGTTTTTTTACCTTCATTGAATTTGGAATGAAATCAATGGTTAAATTCCCCTTAAAATAATTCAAATAATATTACTTATTTGGATTGATCTATATTATAGACTTCCCTAATTTCCAAGTCATACACTCATTCAATAATTTTGATGAAATAAAATTACGAGACTATGGCATATCATATAGAATGATGATATCATAAATTATCAGTATCTAATTCACTACTTCTTGGAGTCATGAAATTCAAATAATGGATCATAACCAAGTGTATGAAACCAAATAACAAATTCTACGCAGCAGGTTATGTGAAGAAGAAAATGAATCAATGAGACACAAGCTGATAGACTATCCATTCCATGGGATTTCTAATTAACAAAAGTGACCATTAAATCATGAATGGGGAGTAAAATAAAAATAATTGACCTAAACCATTACAAATAAACTTCAAATAAAAAATTTCACTTCACAAAACATAAGTTAATAAATAGACTTAACATACAATTTAAAAGAATCATAACTACCACAATAAAATTCAAACTAACATATCTAAATGACTTATTAATAAAAAAATAAAAAAAATATCATATTTACCCTGATATATTTTTAAAAAAATACTCAAAAATTTATTTCCATTCTTTAAATAGGTGTTTATATTAACATAGAAGCATTTTTAAAAATATCACCATTATTAATATATTAAAAATCACGAATTTAAAACATTTATCATATAAACTCTTTATAATAACCTGATTTAGAATTATTTATATAACATGAAAACATATAAAATAATTGGAGCTACAATCTCTCCAAAAATAAAAAAATTTTATTTCTAAAAACTTTTCATCTTTTTAAATTCATTATATTTTAAAAATACCAAAAACTCAAAAATATGTGGAATTAAAAAATTTTCATTGGGAATATCACATTTATAAAATATCCATTATTAATATAAGAAAAATGATTTGAAAATATTTTCAAACTCATTTGAAATAAAAATAATTTTTTAAACAACCAACCATTTTGATATTAAATTTATTCTAATGAGAAAAAAATTAATCATTTTTGAAAGTAGAAACACCCAATATAGACTCGAACCAAAGGAAATATAAATGAAAATCAAACCAACTTAAGAATATTAAAAATATAATAATCTATAATGAAATAAATTTTATACACTATTTTGCTACATGGTTTAGCCGACCATGAGACAACCATGTGAAGAACAATGGAAATCAACCAGATCTAGGTATATAGTATATGAACTATTTTCTTAACCATTTATAGTATGTGTGTGGCCATTGGATTTTAAAAAAATCCCATAAAAAAGCATATCTTAATAAAATATCAAGAATTACTAATGATATAATGAAACACTTAGATAAAAATCAAAATTCCCCAAAAATATTTTTGGATTGATTTTGAGTTAATGAAAAATTAATCAAGGAAAATGTTGGAAACTAATGTGTCATCTAGGATGGTTGGTGATCATTCACACTCCCATGTACGACTATATTAATTTCTATATTCTGATGTACGAACTACAAAAAAATAATGAAAATCTTGGACATTCAACTATTTGATAAAAAATATAATAATCCAATCCAAAATTCCATTTGATACATCATCATTATTGATTTTCCACTGGCACGAAGTGAATTTACAATGCTTAATACCTACAAACTAGAACATTGGAATCATTAATAATAAATTGGTAAAGATTTAAATAAGGAAAAATAAACAAAAAAGGAATATAATTTAATGACAATCTAAAAATGGAATAAACTAAGATATCGAAAAATAAAAGAAAAAATTATTATGAAACAGACTGAAAGTCACAAGGGAGATGGGTGGTACAATTGGAAATAAGGTTAAAGATATGAAAAGTTACCCATATATCCATGGTCAAGTGAGGAAAGACCACATTAACCTCTACTATAACTTGGACCTAGATATATAATAATGTTTATTATTCTAAGAAACATTATAAACCTATAAATGTTTATGTTTAAGCTAAATTCCTTATAGGTATCCACCCAACAACAAAATGTATAACACATTAAAATATAAGCAATATAGTATAGGATTCAAAATAGGGATATGAAATAGGTTTCCAATAATATATTTCACAAAATAATTTTTAAAAATATTCCATAAAAAGCTCACATTTTCAAAAATTTAAGAAATTTTCAAGTAAAAGTTTATATTCTCATATAAAAATATTTGTAAATTATTTTTTTAAACAAATTTAATGTAAAAATGATAAAATAATTAATAATATCATTTCTAAAATTACCATGAAACTAGATTATGGAAAAAAACATATAACATTGTTATGGAATCCAAGGTTCTATGAAAATAGCCTAGAATGGATATAGCATTTCCATTATTTAAGTAATATACATGTTCAATAAAAAAATCAATTTACCCCAATGAAAATTCATTTTCATAACCTATTAATTTTCAAATATGGTGAAATAACCAATAGGGTGACTAATATCCACCTTAGGACCACTAGTTAGATAATAATTCTAAACCAGTATACATTTTTACCAATAATTCTAAACAAATTCACCAAAAAATATCATTAAATTTTGAAAGGGAGGAGGTATTTTGAAATTTATGTTATACCATATATTATACCATACCTTCATTTGTGAAAACCCATTATTTATCCCACCAACACCTAATAACAAAAAAATAAGAAGACCCACTTTCTTGGATGCATTTTTATTAAATTCAGTGCATTTCATATTTTATAAAAAAATGGATAAAACATTTTAATAATTATATAAATCTATCTAATACATCACACAAAAATTGGAATATCCTTTGTGTTTTCATTATGGTAATAAAATATCAAAATTTTATAGGGGGAATTTCCATTATTCAATAAGGAAACTAAGACCTTTAAGTTATTCAAGGACATCAATAAAACCACATAAAAATAATTTCACTTTAAAAACACCCCTTTTTAGTAGATACTTCATTGATGTGTAAAACACCACCGATCATTGAAAATATATCTTTTCCCAGTCATTTTATAAAATCAACATCACTAACAACTTCACCAGAATTTATCAATTTGAAGAGGAGGATTTGAATTTCAAAAATAATGACAAATTCTTTTATGATAGTATTTATATCAAATTGATTTACAAAACCCATTTCCCCATATTTAGGAAAAAACCATGAAATTTTATTCACTAATATATAAACTAGATATAAGTGGATGAAATTAGATGTTATTATGAATCCATAATGAATTCCCATGGAATCGTAGATTCAATTTTAAGGGACGATGATTGGGAAACCAATATCAAAATAAACTAAATCTAATTCACTATAAGGAAACCAAAAGATAGAGATATGACCATCTCAAAAAAGGGTGAAAGAGATACCTAGAGTTACAATACATTATTAGGAAACAAGGAAAAAAATTAATTCAATTTGTTTCTAGAGAATTTGGGAAAGAAGAATACAATGAAAAGCATGATCCAAAATAAATCTATTGAGATTTGAACTAATCAAGAACCAAAATGATGAAAAAACAGTGATCCTCAAGTAAATGGGGTTTTATAAGAGGAAAAATACATGTTGAACCCCAATATATGCATAGGTTGAGACAAGGCTCATGGTGGAGTTAAAAATAATAAAATGTAGGTTCAGGGTCAACATTCATAATATCCCTTTCTATGACCCACATTCAGAGACACCACTGGTTGTACGATAGGCCGATGACATGATTTTGGTTACTAGATGGAATGTTAGAGGGTGTTAGAAGAAATATTATAATATTATTATGAAACTTGTTTTCTATTGGGTATGATACAATGTCATATCAACTACCACCCTACACTAACTGCTCTGTGGCTATCACCAGCAAGTTGAAGGAACACCTATAGCTCCTATGGATTCATGTTTAGGTATACTAATTTTGAAGACCTAATATTTTTTGAAATATTTTTTTTCTTAAAATGAATATATGCATTTAGATATATTTGATTCATGAAAATGAGTTTTTCTTCTATTGTATGCAATATTGAATCTGGCCAACACTAAATGCAACCACAATAATTTGTGAATCATGGCATGCTATTTAAATATTATCAGTTAACATTATAAATAAATCAAATCCATTAGAAATGAGGCTATGAATAGGATTAATAATTTATTAAAATATAAAGTTCAAACATATAAATAAATTTAACTCTTTAGTGACGAATTAATTAGAGACAAAAAAAAAACAATTTGAAAGCAATGGGAGTATTTTTATGAAAATATATTTTTATGCTCACAAACTTGTTATAAATAATAAATAAAAAAATAAATCCTGGATAATTATTTTAATTAAATTTATATTTTATATATTCAATAAATATTTTAAATTCATTTAAATTTTTTATATTGAATTGATAATTATAAATCTCATTTTTCACTTAAAAAATTATTTTCCAAAATATTAGGTTTATCACTATTTTCAAACTTATTTTTTAAAATTATATTTTGTTACTATTTGAAAACATATTTAAAATAAATTAATTAATTTTTAAAATCCTAATACTATGGATGATTTTGTGAAATTTTTGTGAAAATATAAATTTTTAAATGAATTGTAAATATACTCATTTAATTAAGAATTTTCAATTGTTTTTAATGCCTCTTCAAACATTAAATTTGTCAAAAAAGTTTTTAAAAGACAAAATTGTACAATTATATATCTAATAATTATATTTATGAAATTTTTTCAATTATATAATAAATTTTGCAATACAATCTATACAAATTAATGAAAAAAATTCTTTAGAAAACACTATTTCCATGGTTCCTTCATGTTTAATTTTAAATTATAATTAACTACTTATGTGAATTGAATTTGGGAAAATGGATTCCCTATTTTTAATAAAAAAATATAACATCTAACATTTTAAACTAATTTTTTGACCATTATTAACAGTAATTCAGAAAACAATTAGTTCCTGTGGCTAAGGTGAAAATTGGTTTACTTGGGTTTAAACTTAAAAGACAGGGGGTAAAATAACCTAAAAAATTTACAGAAAACCATTTTATAGATGTATTTCAATAATATATATTATATTTAATATAATTTCCCATTTTTGTCTTTTTTTCCATTATAAAAACATGAGTACATATTTTTCTTTATGAAAATTAGATGTTTACCACTCACCTAACTTATAAAAGGCTACTCCTTTCCTCTCCTCTTTACACATTCGGTCAAAATATTTTTACAAAAAACAAATTAAATAACTTTATTAGATCCATCCTATCATCCAAGAATAATTTTGTTTTCAGAATGATATGCTATATATCCTTTTGGAGAAATTCATATAATGTTTTATGAATAATTGGAGGATTGAATGCCTGTGAAGGAAGTTGAGAACAATGACAAGCTGTTTTAATCTATCGTTTTTTACATCTATGATGAAAATGTCATATTCTCCATGTAATTATTTTATGTGGTGTAGAAACCTTTAAGTATTAGATTTTATTATCATTATCCTTAAAATTATGTGTATTTAAATATCTATTTGATGATCACTCCTTCATGCAGTTTATGGTAAAAAACGTTACTAGAGTGTTATGATATTGTTATCTCAATTTTCATTATTGGGGACATATGTTTAGTTATAAACCTATATTCTTCTATGATGTGTATATACACCCCATTTTACATGTTATATCATGAATAACCATATTCCCCCTGTATTTAAAGTTTAATTTTATGTAATTCATTAGTGTGTCCAATTAATTAAATTATTCAAAAGTAGAAAATATTTAATATTATAATATGATAGTTTATTGGGATTGATAATTTTATATGATGAAATATCATAATCTATCAAAAAATAAAATCATGATTATAATTCTTCTTTTTTATATTTTGTAAGAACACGTATTTCCCAATAATTACATCTATTGATGTACTCAAGAGTTCCAAATAATTTTTTTAATGAAAAACTTATTTTGTGATATCTTGGTATAGAAAATAAATTCTCATCAAAAATCATTATTTATATATGTTTTCATTTATTTATATTATCCAAATAAATTACTATAGTATATTATACCAATTTTTTCAATATATAAATTTCTTTAAATATATCATCACTTCATTTTCCAGATTATTCCATTTTGGAATTTATAGAAAATATAAAAATTAATCATTATTTAAGGTATACTCCTTGAAAATTATTTCCCACAAACATGAAAGATCAATTATTATTATTTTCCCATAAATGTTTTCAAAGTAATTTTAAAATAAACGTTTTTCCATAATATTTTGGAAATTATTTATATTATAAATAAAAAATTTCAAAGTAGAAACTTTATTTTATTCATGAAATATTCCATGTGGTCTTTCAAAATCAATTTTCACTTAGTATGTTATCTCTTGAAGTCACATATTATTTAATGGGGAGAATATTGAATGATGAATTAAATATTATTTCTCTTGATTTATAATGTTTATTATAATGAAATATCTAAGAAACCCATTTATTTTTCATTAGTTATTATTTGATTAATTAATTAAATGTTTTTGAAACTATTTTTATTTTGATTAATTATGATATGATGAATGTTTTTTGACCATGTGGAACACATATATGTTGATTATGTGATGGGTGGGACCTATATATCCCTCAAATTCATTGTGAAATGATTGATAACTATTGATTAAAAATGTTATGTATTAACCTGATTACATGTTCAAATGTTATGTGTGGACCTGATTGCATTTTCACATCATTATGTGTGATCCTAATTATATGTTCATGATGGAGTGCAAGGATCTATATCTCATGGCCATAAGGTTATGCATGGACCAATTTTTATGTCAATAATTTTACTTGAGGTCATGATTATTTGTCTATATATTAATTAATAAACATGTATTTATTTATAAATGGTTAAAATATAATATGATTCTGTTTATTCCACAAATATATGTCTTATGACAATGTTCTATTCTCATGGATCATTTTTCTTTGATTCTATTATGAATAATGTCTTATGAACTACCATGATTCATTACATGAATCATGTTTATGATCTATGATATGCAGGGTATGGTTATCAAAAGATATTTTCATGTTCTAATATACTTATTATCATTACTTGTTGATATCTATATTTTTACCCTTACTCGTCATCTTAGATCAACCTTTCTTTATTTTCTCTTATTAAGGATGTGATGAATTATATTAGGTTTTTTATTTCTAAAAATGGGTTTTATTCACGATTAACATATTGGGATATTATGTATCTCAATTATGAACTATTTGTTTACTAGTCCATGTTACAAAAGGAATTAGACATAAATTATTTTGGAATGGATTCTTATAAAATATAATGAATTTTTCTCTATTAAGATGAAATAATTATATATGAGATATTTTGGTGTTTTCAATTGATATTAGGTAAGGTTTCAGTTATATTTGAAAACATATGAAAAGAAAACATTCATGATAACCCTAGGGAAATTTGTAAGGACATTTCTTGGGAAATGTCAATGGATAAGTCTATTGATGAGCCAATTTATTATAAAATTTCCTCATATTTTTGTAAAAATATAAAGAGTGGTTCTATAAAATTTTATCACTGTTTGGATACTTCAAGTTTTTTTGTATGTGCCACAGAGGTACCAAGAGGTTATATATCTAAATAGAGAAGACTGACTTGAACTCAATCATCTCCCATTGCCAAAAAATTGTCTTTGTTGAACACGTGGATTGAAAATCCTATAAGATATGTTAAAAACATTCACAAAAACATTACGAACCATATATAATTTATTGAAAAATGACCAAGAATAACCTAGGTTAATCCTTAGGTGTCATATAATGAAAAACACGATCCTTAATTTATACATAAAATGGTGATTAATTTATAATTATATCAAATTTACACTATGACTAGTGTTTCTATCACAATTATTTCTGGTTTTAGTCAACTAATAGAACTCTAAAAAACTATGTTAATGCTGAAAAAATGGAATACTCAATGATTTTAATCTTGAGAAACTGACTGTTGTGGGACATTGAAAGAAAATATTTTATTCAATTCTCACAAAAGTTTTTCATGTTAATAATAATGTGAAAATTACAAACAAGGAATGGTTGGAACCATGTTCTATTGATTCCATCATGAGGAAATATCTACCCTCTTATAGTGGTTCCACTGATGCACTAATCACTTTGAAATGGATTAATACCATTGAAATAATATTTCCCAATCTATAGTGTTTGGATCATAAAAAATTAATTTTATATTTATATCATTTGGAATATGATGCATATCAAAGGTAAAGCCATATTAAAAATATGAGAGAAGAATATATAAAAGACTACATGGAATGATATAAGTTTAAGATGTTATGTTTTAGTATTTACATCCATCATATTATATGATAAAATATGGATAATGAATTCCTCATGCTGAGATAGAGGGATGTTGAATCTACTAGTACTTACAAATCTAATTATATATGACTTCTACAAGAGGCTTCTTGTATAATCATCAGTCCTAAAAATCAATTGATCTATTTTTTCAGAGGATTATATACAAGTCAACGAAATGAATTGGCTATAAGAGACATTACTAGATATAATGAGGTAAATTTATATGCACTAAAAGATGAAATTTTAGTTGTATATTCCAAAAATTATATTATATTTGATAAGAAAATCATGATCCGGATTTATGAGGACTCGAATGAATCACATGGTGGAATAAAATTTCAGTAACCAACATTTCATAAATGATGGAAAAATAACTCAAAATAATTTCAAAAAGTAATAATAGGGTGATCCAAGAATTGGAAGCCTATGCATTGAGAAATATAATATATAAGTGATTTGAAGAGGTAGGTAAATGAAATGAATGGTGACAGAGGCCAACATAATGAACAATCAAAACTATACTGATTGTTGTGAAATTTGTTTTAGAATTATTTGGATAAATTACCCAATACAAGGGATAATGTAGATGATGAGACATGACCCCCTCTAAAGGAAAAGTCTAAAGGGGAATCTTATTCCATAATAATATATGACATAAATCGTGATAATTAAGGAACAATATTCCCTCCTCGGTTGTTTGTAATCTGATTATTGATTTTTTTGGAATGTGTCCTATGAGAATCTTTTTGGTCATAAATTCATGAATTTTCATTTAATTATCTCACTCAACACAGATTATGGAATAATGATATCATAATTAACATTTTATTGGTAAAAATATTAATCCAAGCATATAATGAAAATGTTTTTGTATAAGATTGATGTTTAAATATGGGATAAAGGGAGAGTTATGTAACCATGTAATATCATCTTAAGAATTATGGATACCGTCATGGGTTTATTATTTTAATGATAATCATTAGTTAAATACCCTTGAAATACATTTTTAGAATTTATTGGATAATAATTCATCATGGTTAAGGATATTTTAGGAGACATATATTGCAGTACATCATTTTGATTTGTCAGATTCATTTGGGACATTGTTATTTGATTAGTAATTCCATTACACTTTGTGATCATTTGATAAAATGTACTGCATGCATTTAGGGTTTAATTTATATCTAATGTTGAGTTAATTATGGGTATTGGTCGACCACCTTAAAAATTCAACACAGTTCATTTCTAACAAATAAAAATTTTATATTGATCTCGTTGACCGAATATAAATTAATGAAGTGGTAAGGTTTTGATGAGTACCAAATTCAAATTTATCTGATAGGGATCTAGAGGTTACCTTGAATTTTTTGAGAAGTCTTCCTTCAAATATTGATATGGGCATGAGTTTCATGACTATGTATTATACTTAGATAAATGGTTAGTCTAATAGAACAACTAAAAACATATATGATATTATAAGATCATATAATATTATTTTCAAAGGATGTTGGGATCAAAACCTTCCTCTTTATTAGTCTCATTTATCAATAGAATTCACCCGAGCATTCATATTTCTCTTTTTGATGACCTCTATGGAAATAGTTAAAAACATCAATATTATGAAATAAACATGGATAATTAATGTTTTTTGGGCATGAGAAAACTAATTTAATAGTAGAAAATGTTTTATGCATTTAGAAAAACATCATCAAAACATATCATTTTTAGAAAATTTATATTGATAATTACTACTGTGATCCTAAATTTTAAATTAGTGACAAGCTATCCTCTGATTATATCCATTTAGAAGGATTCAGAGGTATGGAAATAAGGTAAATTTGATCCCCAAATACAGCAGTCCTTTTTAGAATAATTATCAAATTTGGATAGTAAATTACCATTTAGATCTTCTAAATAATCTCTCTCATGTTCATGATGTGTTCCATGTATCACTCCTCGATTTCTATATTCCTGATCCTTCATATGTACTAAACTCAAAGGATATATTAGATGAACATGCCCTTTATTAAAATCCAAAACTAGTGGAGTTTGGATTATACACATAATGTTCTTTGAAACAAGACCACTCACATGTTCAATGTTTTTTTAGAAAAACCATCAGACTGAGGTTATTCTGGATGAAACTATGGATGCAACGAAGTAGAAGTTTCCCCAATTTTTTGGTACTAATGTGATGAACTTTTAGATTGATGTTTTATATAGTTTTTCAATATTACATTGATAGATTTTGTAAATTATATATATATTTGAAATAAATATAATCTTTTATGGAATTTTTTGCTACATGTAACACATTATTTAATTTTTGTTACATGGAAAATTGTGTTTATATTTTTTTACCCAAATCATTGAGTTTCAATGAATGATGACACACTAGTATAATATTTTCATTTAATAATATATTTAACTACTTCCCATGGAATGGATGGTATGAATAAGATTTACTAAATTATGAAATTATATGATTTACATAATGTTACATCCTGAACCAAAACACCAAGTCCGACCTCGAAGGCTACATGACCTCATTTTCTCCCCCTTCATAGAAGAGTCTCCCGACATGATGGAAGGTCCCAAATATACATTTGGGAGACTGTACCCTCTGTAAAATTTCAAATAAAATGAAAATAATGAAAAAAATAAAACATTGAATATATAATTAGTGCAATAATGATGAAAATGATTAAGTGACAATGTAGCAAAAATATCTCCCAAAGTTGTAAGAAAATCCAAAGCACAATCTATAGGTAAATAGAGTACATAAAAATAAAAAAATATGTGGGGAACTCTGGTGTCCTTCTCTATCAACATCAGCTATATGATCCAATGCTCAATCACCACCATCGGGACCTCTCCCTTCACCAGCTCTCTAGTCATGAAATGTAAAAGTGCACCAAAATGCCTACGTATGGTGTGCGTAAAAGACACATTAGCACACCATAAATGAATTCACACCATATTTTCACATTATATAGAATATTTCTTATCATGAAATAAATAAATTCCCAATTAACCTGCATGTTTCGAGTAATCAAGTGATGAAAAAGCTTCAAAAAACCCATCCACACCTAATTCAGCTTATTTCCAGTAAGAATGTCCATAACACACATACCTCGATAATTGTTTTAAAGAAAACCCAACTATTCTTTGGGTTATTACACATAATTTCACACATTATTTAGGGTCTATACTTGGTCCTCCTATCCTTTATATGACCCACAACCCATGTCTAGAAGAATCCATGAATGAAATCTACCAGCAATACAAAATTATTTCCCTTAAAAAATTGTAGACATGACCATCATTACAGATTTTATAACTAAATAATGATGGGTAAATAGTGATTGGATTACATAAATCCCTCCGTCAAGGCTCTAGTTTCACAGTTTTTGAATCACCTAGTGATCCCCTATTCTTTCCCTTTGATAGGGGTAGCCATAATTTCCATTACAAATATTAGGACTACGTCAAATTTGGTAACCTCACACACTAAACTTCTAGCCTCTACCTGAGTATCTCAGTACCTTCCAGCAGGTTACCATGCTTTCCCCTTTATAGAGGTATTCACACATTCCATTAAAGATGTTTGAACTTTGTTGGGTTGGGTAATCTCATACTCCCAACCTTAAGGCTCTTCCTGAGTATCATGGTTCCTGAAACACAATTCAAGAATAAATAAGACTCACAAATAATACATACTATAATAAGCAATGATAAGCTGCATTAATATCAACATCAAGATATTCACAAATAGAAAAGTACTCCCATGGCAACTCACACACCCACATGCATCTCACAACAAGCATGAGTTAGTCCTCTATAACATAAAATTTTGATGAAATCATAAATATAAAATGTAATTAAAGATGATAGACCTCCTTCATTTAATGTTTCTGACATCCAAGGAAAAGATAAACTTCCCTATGTGGTTTTCAAGCTTCTTTGGTAACCCCAATAGTCAATGAAACATGCTCTCGAGCCATATAATAATAGTCATCATCATGTCAATGGTTGAGAATCATGAAGGGTTCCTAAAACACATAAAAAAAACTTTATGTCAAAATAATTAATATATCATATAAAATGACAAATTCTCCCCTAGATAATTTCAAAATTTTCAATCTAGGCCAACACATGCTGTCATAAAATTCTTCTTAAGAAATATTTTCATTTGAAAATTTCTATTAAATTATTCTTTTATAATAATCTCTTAATTATTTATCCTAAATTATCATTACTTAATTATATCTAATAATTCATCATAAATTGTCTTATATAGTAATCTTTGGATAATTTATTATAAATTTTCGTTTATAATTATCTTTTGATAATTTATGAGAAACTATACTTTTATAATTATTTCATGATATTTTTTACTAATTTATCCCTTGATAAACTCGGGAATACCTTTTAATAATTTAAATATAATAATTTGAGAAATAAATTTATTATCACTTTGAAATTCCATAAATTATCTTTCGATAAATCCATTTGATTAACCATAGAAAATTGTTATTCGATAAATTATCCTTTTATTATCTTGAAATTATTATTTCATAATTTTATTAACTATACTCCGAAAAAATCAAAATAATTATTTAATAATTCGATGTAATTATCATTTGATAATTATATTTTTGATAAATTGATAATATTTATTTTTTAATACTTTTTATTTACTATTCATCATTTATTTGATGTGATTTTATTTTGATAAAACTCCATAATTATATTTTTACAGATTTCCCCAAATTATCCATTAGTAGTTTCCATGAATTGTCATTGATGATCATGTGGACAATCTTTGAAAATTCCTCATGTTATTATTTTATTGAATTTGTATTAAAAATTAAATGTAATAATGATTATATAAAACATTCTAATTATACATAATAATTTCTTTAAAAAAATCAATTCAATAATTTATATAAATTATCCATTGATAATCACGTGTTATTATAATTCTATAAAATTATGCAGTTATGAAGTGATATTTTGATTTTAATTATACTTTAATATTTTTAATAATGTTTACCTAATTTCATTATTTACTTATAGATGGAGAAACATAATAGAAAGATATTGTAAAATAAAATACGATAAAATAAATAAGAATATTAGAAATCCCCTCATTCTATATAGGAACCACACATGCATAGGCAGAGAACTGATCATAGCCTGCTAGAGGAGAGTTGCCAATCGATGGAAATGTGAATGCATGGAAGAAGAATTTGTGGATCACTCAGACATAATGTAGTCGACCAACAACAAAGAAGGAATGATTCAGCTATTTAAAACCAAAAATCACTATATTTAAAACTCATACCAAACAGACCCATTTTAATTTGTGATTTAATAAAAAATTGATAGTGGGTTATTTTATATCACATATTTAACGAAATAAAAGTTATAACTGATAAAATTGTTTTATAAACCTATAGAGTCAATAATGGTGGTATATATTTTTTGGGATGAAGAAACCCATAGGAATGATTTTAAATATTTAATTTAGTAATAGTAATATAATAATAATTTTAGAAAATTTAATATGATAAGTTAGATATTGAAATTATTGGAGAACATTAATGTTTTTTTGGGACTAGAGAGGACCACATATCCTTGTCATAAACATTATCTCTGATTTCTCATATGATACACCATTTAGAAGATATTTAATTATTTTTATAAATAAATATAATAAAAATAATAAATCAGATATCCTCTCATGTGATCTTACCAGATCCCGATGCACACAAATGTATTGTACCACATTAGTTAGACCACATATCCTAGGCCTAAAAATGGTCTCAAAACTCTAATACATTGCATCATTTAAGATGCTTTAAATTATTTTTATAAAATAATATAATAAAAATATTAAAGAAGTTATCCTTGAGTGAGATATTATCAAACACCCAACACATGCAATGCTATGCCGCACCTTGGGGAATATCCTCATTCCATAGATAATGATGGACTCATATATATTATATGTAGCACCACTTGGTTCATATTCAATTATTTTGGATTAATCATGCATGTGTAATGTAATATATTTTTCATTTCTATAATATCCTTATAATAGCTATATGGGCCTCAAAATGTCACACTAACTCATATCATGACTCCAAAAATATTTGGTAGAATATTCCAAGGTATTAAATATGATTTTAGTAATATATAGAACCTTTAAATTATCTATAGATTTATTTTAATAAAATGATTACTTTTTCAGATAAAAATAGTGATACATTATTTTCAATGACTGATGTTTTTTTCTGTAAAAAATTATTGTTTGACAATTATCCCACTACATCAACTTCTCATCCATGATATGTATCTTTACCATTCTTATTTGAATAACTCAGACCACTATACTTGAAAATCCAACTCACACTCACACATATCTTACAAGATCTGTATATGTTTCCAACAAAATAGGATGAGTGGTAAAATATTTCCATATAAATAATTATCACTTATGTCTATAAGCTACACCTAAATATCCTCAAAGATGGACATGGTTCAACTAAATTTTCTCAAATTCTATAATGTGAGGATGGTGATTCATGTACCTCCAAATATGAGAAACATGGAATATATAATGCATTTCTCAATAAAAAATAGTGTAAATTGTAAGAATTATTTAACTCTACCCAACCATTCAATGATTTTAAAAGGGTCATAGAAACTTTAGTTCCATCATTCCATGTTTCATTAAATGTTAATAGAAAAATTCAAAGAGTTTATATTAACAATACTTTATCACCCACAGAGAAGTCCAACAGCCATCTCCTATTGTCAATATATAAAATTATTCTACTCTAAAAAGTGATCAATATTTTATCAATAAGATGAACTACCATAGATTACTCATAAAAAAACTAGACCCACAATTCCTACCACACATTCTTAAAAAAAGTAGTGATCTAAATCATCTCATAAAAAGTGCCTCAGAAGGGTCAGTCTAATTTGTATCTATGTAATTTTTTATTATATGATATGTCAATCAAAGTAAGATGATTATCTCACAATCCACCAAATTATAACACTCAAGTTCAAAGTATATCATCCAATATTCTTATTTTATACTTATATTGTCTATCAATGTGAGGATGGTATAATGGGATCGAAATTATTTGAGTCCATATGTATATTTCAAGGCATGAATGAAGCACGATGTAAAACATAAATCTCAATATAAAATAATGCTAATTGTAACTCCAAATAAGTGTATGATATATAGAATATAGATCATTCCCATATCCTTCAATATGTGAGGGAATATGATTAGTAAAAGGATCCCATAATTCATTATCAAATAAAAAATCTCCATGAATGCATAAAAACACCTCAAGGTTCTATGTAACCCCTTCACAAGAATATTATAATTACCCCCCCAAAATTGTGATATTTTCATCCATCGTTAGTCTCTTACTACTTGAAAAAAACTGACTTATGGTTTATCCTATACTATTGTTTCATGTCCTTGTTGACCTATAAATGCATTAGAGAATTTTTTGTTAGGGATAGAAAACACTACTGATTTGTCATTTCCATACATTTATCAAATATAGAAGAGAGACTCCAACATAAAACAAGTAAAAATATCATAGATATTTTCATGATGAAATTTCATACAGTTACGTGTTCCTCATCACTATGTCTTAGACCATGATCCACTGAATAGGGTAGGCCTGCCTCAACATTGTGACAATATCTGTGACATTATTATCTTATTATCGTAAGGAAATTTGGTACACTCTATTGGGGTGATCCAATCCCTGCCTATCCTGGCCCCTTAGAAATCATTTAATAAAAATTCAAGAAATATTTTCGAATATTACCCAAATTGATACACTAGTGGGAGTCTACCAATGGGTTCAGTTAGTGTCTCTATAATGTTACCTCAACCCACATTTGTAGCACATGTCACTCAAATATGGTACTGAAAATGAATTGATCTAACATTATTGTTTTTCGATATACTTCTAAAATCCCTCAATTCTTATTCTCCAATCATAAGAAACACCTATGTTAGTATGGTAAAACTCATCCATTGGCCCACTATGAGTTGGATGTAAGCCTAATGACATGTCATATTCAAAATCATTCAAAAATTATTGTTCCTTATAAAGAAACAATGACTATTTAATCATGAAAAATCCTTTAACCTAATTTATAAGCTCTGGTCGAATGCCTATCTAAAATTTTAGATCCTTATATGACTCCCTTCTACCCCAACATGTGGAAAAAGTGTTTAAATACAATAAAATTCACAACATATTCAATGATTTCCATATAACCTTGTCGTAACTCAGTGAATTCTTGGGTACAGCCAGACTTCATTTTTTCTAGAAACTAAAACTCAAGAAACAACTCCTTTAACTTCATTAATGTAAAAAACACATTTCTCATAGACTGGATCATGCTTTTCTACCAAATCGAAGAATGTCCTTGGAATTTAAAGGTCTCGAGAATAACTCATCCACCGTTATGAATCTCAACTAGCTCACGGATAATTTATATGATGTATAACCGATGCTCTATATCATGCAGTCCACCACTACCATTGAATTCCATAGGATGATGAAAATGAAATCCGAAGTACGGTCAATCATAATCCTTTGAGCAGCGTCACCATGAACATGCACTATGTGAAAAATTCCATGGTTGATGGGATTTGTAACCTAGACCATCAAGGCCAATATATACGAGTGTGTTGGGGGAAATCCTACTATAAAACAGGTGGTGGAATTGGGATATCCTAGGATACCTCAACTATAAGTATCATATAATATCTATGAGGTTTTAAATTCTGCAATAAAAGTAATGTAATGTATATGATCATATCCTATCCAGTTTATGGGATAACACAAAGGATTCTCTAAAATAATAACCTCAACCCAAGTTGTAACCCTCCTTTCACTAACAAATTTGTCCATCCATACACATTTTTTCACAATTAATATATTTATTTATATATATATAAACCACATTACACTAAATTAGATGAATTAAATACAAAAAATATATATCATATATCATGCTAAAAAAATCACATAGAGAATCTTCACAAAAATATAGTTCAAAATAAATCCTTTAATTAAATAAAAATTATTCATAACTATAATAGTAATATATATATATATATGTGTGTGTGTGTGTGTGAATTTTTATCATACGTTACTAGTCATGAGGAATGAAAACAACAATAATATTATAGATAACATATCAACATCATATGAATCATAAAAGGTGACTTTTATTAATATTAAGAGAAAAAACTAATTTCCCCTCATTATGGAAACATGGAGTTACACTATATACTACTGGCCAAGAACATATGTTATTCATGTACCTTAGTCACAAATATCCTATATCATGTCTAACTTTTCACACAACAAGTAAAAGATAATAAAAATTTAGTGAATACTAACCACTAATATCATTTCATAATATTCTTACACAAACCACAGGGTCCAAGATGGAAACATACATGACATCATGTACGCCACCCCATATGGAAGAGGATTCCAACTAGAAGAAAGGGTCAATGTCCAATATTGAGGAGAATTTTCACTCTATATCATGACATTAAGAAAAGAAATAATATCAAAATATAAATTAATGAATACATATTTATTGTAAAATATGTTGAAAGTGAATAAGTGACATAAATATAAAATTAACTCCTATTATGGTAAACTTGTCCAGGATATAGAAAGTAGGTAAATAAATATCATATAAATAAATAAACATATTCGGGGTACTATGGTGACTATGTTGTTCATCTCCATTGGAATGTATCTCCATTGAAACATCTACCATAGGGCCCTTTCCCTTTTCTAAATCATTGGTCATGAAATCTACAAACATATTGAAATTTTTTATTATGTTGTGAGTACAGAACACAGTGGAACACCCTGAATGAATCCTTACAAAAGCATCACAATATATATATCAATATAGGTGATTAATTATCTAATTAATCAATAAACATATATGGTTGATCCATTTTGAAATGACCAAGAATCCGTAAACCTCAGCCCCACCTACTTCCACTCATTATTGGGAAGAGTCTATAGGATACATGTACCTCCATCAAGGTCTTATAGCTGACCCCACCTTTTCAGGGGTTGTTATAGGAATACCGCAATTTAAATTAGTCATACCCTCAGTCCTATAAACATTTTAATCAGTAATAAATCAACGATATAGTAATCCATGATTGGTATCATCCATCAGGCCACTTTGATTTTCCCTTTAGATGGGTAATAATTTCCCCTTCTATGGACAATATTACTACTTTTTGATGGGTAACAATACACTAGACCATGTAACTCCATCCCTCAAGTATGCGCTTCTGTATCTCTGTATTCACTAACTATCCACTCGAATTTCCACTTTATAGGGGTAGTCATGATAACACATAAAGAAGTTAGGACCACTTCAGGTTGGGTAACCTCATACTCCCAACCTCACGGATCCACCTAATCATAGTAGTACCTTCCAACTAGTCTTTACACTTGTCCCTCTACAGGGCATGCCACACCCAACATTAAGGATACTAGGACCTTGTTGGGTTGGGTAATCTCCTACACCTTGCCTCAATTCTCCACCTGAGTATAATGGTACATGAAATACAATTACGAAATCTATGAACCACACAAACAACACATGCAGTAGTAATGAATGAAAAACCACAATAAGATCAACGCCAGGATAATCACACATAAGCAAGAACACCACTGAGTACTGAAACACCCATAAGCATCTAAGAAGAAGAATGCGTTAGTTTAGTATAAAATATCATTATGATAACATCAAAAAAATACAATGCTCTTAAATGTATGAAACTCCTAACTAAAAACAGATTGACGACAAAGGTAAAGTTAAACCACCATGCATGGTTATTATGGTATTGGGTAAACAAAAATAGTTAATAACATGTGTTCTTAAGACCTATTATTATATACAACTTCACATAAAAGATCAAAATTATTTATAGGGTCCTAGAACAACAACTTGTTACTTTATTTCAAAACCAATTAAAATATCCCATGAAATTATGCATTCAATATCCTGGATAAATTCAGAATTATTATTCTAGGCCACTGTTTACGATCAAAAACGTCTTCTTCATTTAAATTCATCATAAAATATCATATTATAATTATCTATTGATAATTTTTAATAATTTATCTTATTATAATTATATCTGATAATTTATCCAAAATATCCCATATTAATTATTTTTTGATAATTTATAATAACATATACATTAAAATTAAGTATTGGTAATTTATTAAAATTTATCCTTTTAAAATAATTTCAAGATAACATATTATAATTTACCATTTGTAAAAATCAAGATTCATTTTTATAATTTAATAATAAGTTTTTGATAATTTAATGTGATTATCATCTCCCAATTCTAGAAGTCATCCTTCAATAAATCCACGTGATTATCCTTTGATAATTTTTATTTAATAAACCATACATATCTATTTTGAAATTATTACTTGTTAATTTTATAAATTATCCTTTTTTAAATATATAAATATTCATTTCATCATTATTTTTAATTATTAATAAATAATTGTAATTCTAAAAAAATTATAATATTTTCCTTCTGATAATTTTTATAAACTATTCATCGATGGTTTCTATTATTTACCTTTTGACGAAACATCAGAACTCTATTTTGATAACATTAACTCAAAAATAAATTTTTTAATTTTTATGAATTATCTTTGATGATCGTGTAGATTATCCTAGGATAATTATATGTTACTTCAATTTATAGTTATGTATTTTTTTTAATGTACTTATCATTTGATAATTCTTTGTAATTATCCACGATAATTTCTCAATAAAAATAATTTTGATAATTTATATAATTTATCCTTCGATAAGGAAGTATTATTATCATTATGTAAAATGATGGGATTATCGAATGATGAATAATGTTTTATTTTCTTATTTTATCATTTTCCACGTAAATATAGAATAATGGAGTATACATAATAATAAAATAGATGGAGATAATAATATAAAACAAGATAAAATAAATAAATAAAAGGTAATCACCGATTTTTATAATGGATCAATAAAAAAACATATGACTAGAACTACTCCTTCCTCCCTGGAGAAAATTATCCAATTGCTTGACACCCAACCAAGTCAACGAATCATATTTGGATCACTAAGACTCAATGAAGAAGAAAAATAAAATTTCATAATTATTATTCCATTTTGAACCGAAAATCTCATAATATAAAACAACTGTTTAAAACACAAAATTTCATCATTGAATCAACTGAAAATTGATGAGAAAATGTTTTAATCAACCTTAATAATGATATTAATGTTTTAATCTATCAAACAAATTTGAACTGATAGTTTTTTATATTTAATGCATAAAAAAATGTTGGATTTGGTGTTTTGGGAAGAATAATAACATATTAATTGTTTTAATATTTATTTTTAAAATATTATAATATAAATATCAAATAGACTAAACTTATTAATGACATGACCAAACACCTGAAACACATGAAATTTGTGTCCTACACAGAGTAAACCCTATGTACTAGAGTGAAAGGTGGTACCAAATTTTACCTATGTTGCACTCTTTGAGAGATATTCAATTATTTTGAGAAAATAATATAATAAAAATGTTATATAATTCATCCTCATGTGGGATATTATATGATTTTTAAATAAATAAATTTATTTAATTCCCAATTTAAATCATTAATCGTATTCAAAATAGTGGACTGAGGATTCTCATATGACATACCATTTAGTATAAATAAAATTTTTATTGGAAAATAATATAATATAAATATTTTGTAACATTTCCTAAAATGAAATCAATAAAAATTCCCATCATTATATAATACTAGTATCCTACTCATGTATTTGCACGACATGATAATGTAATTTCAATTTTTCATGTTAATACTCAAATAAATATCATTTATACCAATTTAGTGTATCTCAGTTATTGTGAGAAGAGGAAATTGAAAGAAAATATGTCATGAGTGTTGTTGTGAAATATGTAAAGTGAGTAAATGATAGTGGAATATGCACTATATTAGAGAGGAGGAAAAATATACGTAAGAGGAGGCACTGGCCGGTGAGGTGGAGGATGCATATACAAAAGGGAAGAGGGATTATGAATATAACATTTAATTCATGATTGGTTTACTGACCAAGTCTGTTAAGATTTAATTTTCTATGGAATAAATTTCAAATAAAATGAAGATTTCATCAAGAAAATAAAATCATCTAAAAGAAAATGATGAAAATAATTTAAACTCTCTATTTCTAAGAAAAGTAACTTTTGAACCACTTATTATGATTCAAAATTATATGGACTATACTACTACAACATAAGAAATTATTAGTAGAAGCACTACATTTCATAGAAAATCTTCAACTTATAACTTCTATTAAGATAAAACCACTACAATTCCCTTTTCGATTATCAAATATGCAGTAGAACATTTCACCCAACACCTCATTGTAAGGTTTATTTTAATTTTCAAACCCACTACAATGAATATTTATTCCCTCTGCTGTTGAGTTTTTTTACTTTCAAAATCCATACAAATAATCAATAAAAATGTGATACAAAGAACTAAATGATCACACAAAGGAAGTTGCATCATGCTGGTAACTTCAATATAGTCCAATATTCAAATCAAACCCATGGATCTATAACTTGGAAATTGCCTTCATTTCCTGTTATGTCTTCATCAGCATTATTACCTACCACGTTGTTAAAGGAATACTGAAATTTGAAAAATGAAATAGTGATAATTAGGTCTCAAATAGAGTTGATGATGTGTTCAATGAAGATAATAATGATGAAAATAAATTTAAATCTTTATACTGCAGGGATGATGACTTGTTAACAGATGAAAAATTTAGACTACAGGGATGATGGATTGTTTACAGATGAACAATTCAAAGGAAATATAAACACATAAAAATATATGGTTCTTTTTCTAGGATGAATCCCCCCAACGGTTAGTGATTCAAAGAGATCAAAACATATTAACATCCATGTCAGAAGTTTTATTCAGATTATTGATGATGTAGGAGTCTCATTTAAAAAAGTACAAATATTGTAATAGATACAGGTGTTAAAATAAAATTTAGAGAAAAAATTATAGTAGATTCTGGTGACAAGATAATAGATAAAGGTGACACAATCTAGAGAAAGTGTTATAATAGGTGCATGTGAGAATAGATGCAGGAGTTAAAATTTAGAGAAACCGTAAAAATAGATGTAGGTGATAATAACCAAAATGGTTATAAAAGATACATGTGGTATGAAAAACATTATTGAAAGTGTTAGACAAACTATGTACATGAAAAAAAGATAAAACTGAAAGATAAATCACATTTAAAGGTATTCAGCAACTGCAATTATAGATTTAACTGAAATAATAGTAATTTATTTTATAAAATAGATGTTAGAAACATTGAGAATACTGAAAACCAAATGGTCATTAAGTTATATTGGGACATAGAATGCTATATGTAGAGAATAAAATTAAATTTGTTACATTTTTTAAAGAATGTAAAACCAAACATAAGACTGGTAAAATAATTTTCAGTTAGTATATAAGGCAATTGTAATACCTGAGTATCTGACAAATTCAAGGTTGAAGTATCAAATCGTGTGCCAATGTTTGAAGTCCCTAGAGAGGACCTAACATTTTTATGCTAAGTGTTCAAGATGGACATATCAAGGATATTAATGAAAAAATTAATCCAAATGGATAAATAAAAAATTTAAAATAAAAAACAATGCATTGGATATGATTAAACATCACAACAAAAGACAAATAAAAGGAGAATCATTCCAGTATTATCATTTGTAGGGTCCAAGAAACTGACATTGAACGTGCTCTCTCAACCTGTTCCTCAAAACATCGCATATCTGAAATATCTAGAGGGAGCATGATATCAGTGGAAATCCCACAGCTCATACTGAATGGATTAAAAATGGTAAAATATCAGAGAACAATAAGAGGTTTTGCTGCTTTTAAATAGGAATAAGCTAAACATCAAATATTGTTGGGAGTAGAAAACCTAAGGCTGAAATTGGTTATGAATTTTTTTTTTCTTTCTAAAAATATAGTAAATTATTTATTTGGAAGTAAATTTTTGGAAAAATAAAAAGAAAATGGGAGTTTTTTAAAAAACAAAAAAAATCATGTTTTCCTGAAAATGTTTTCATGTTTTCATTTTTTGAATATTTTTTCTTCATATCCAAAATATTTCCTATGGATGTTTTAATAAATTTTGTGGAAAATGAAAATAGGAAATGTTTTCCATAACCAAACATGTCCTATTTTTATCCCATATAAGGATTAACCACTTAAACCAATAAAAATTCAGCTAGTAGCATGCCGAATTCCTAAAACATAATAAGTATATTCTTACAGCATGGTTAGACATAAAAGTGGTTCAGTTTACTGATAAAAGTGGTTCACATAAAATTGATTCACATAATAAGTAGATTCTTACAGCTATTTGGTTAAACATAAAATTGGTTCACATAAAAGTAGATTCTTACAGCATGGTTAAATAGAAAATAGTATTTTCGTATCTATAAACAACTTACTGTTTGGGTTACTGGAAATAATAGAAGCATATAAAATATCTAAATGAGATGAACTGTTCTATCCAACTTCAGACATGATTCCACCACATCCACTACTATTGTCAACAAAGATAAAAACATCAATTATGATTATGGGAAGTAGTTTCATATTATGTTATCATACAAATAATCTCCACTCAAAACAACAAATCCATGAATGGATGTCAGCAATTAAAACCCCATCTGAGAAAGCAGTGATTACCTACTCAAAAAAAAAACATCGTGAAGGGGGAACAATCTTCCCTCAATGCTTCTTCAACACATGAATAGTCATCCCACTGTGGCCAGTGGACTTTTTATGCTACCCATGGATTGCATTGAAAAAAAGTAAGGAAAACTTTATAATGTACAAATTTTTCATCATTGAAAGGTAATATTGAATGGGCTACTAAATAAAACTGTACGAAAAAACACATAAATGGTTATTGAAAAATCATGTACTATTGACTAAAATATGTAACAAATGCCACAAAATATGCATTACCTCTAGAAGATAATGATAACTAGGGTTTTTATTTTTGAAACTAGAGTTCAAAATAATTTAAACAAAAAAAATAATATACAGGGGATGTACTAATGGAAGTAATTAATTAAAATAATGGAAATATTTAATGATTTTGTACATCAAATCTGTAAAATGGTGATTCTGAATAACAAATCTCAAATTTGGGCATAACAGGTACTGCAGTGTATATATAATGTTGGGAAAAACATAATGAATTTTGACCAATCACATGTTTTAGAAGGATTCAACCATACCTTTGAGAAGACATCAAATCCTTTGACCACAATAGTTAGTCATTATTGATGTTTCACCTTAAAAACATGATGATCGCATGTTACATATATGATATGGTGATAAGAAAACTTAATTAAAGAAGACATGTAATTACATTGGGCAACATTAAAATGAACAAGAAACATAAATAAAAAAAAACCATGTATAACATCTAATTAGGTAGCACATGCATCAAAATAAAATAACACACTACTCCAAACTATTATCTACAATTAAGCACAATCCTTTATCAGGATCCCCAGTTGGGAAAATCACTTCAATAAAAAAATAGCTATAAAAATCCATGGGTATTCCACAAATGTTCATATATTTTGAAACAATAAAAGCATTGGACTGTTCACTGCCGAGCCAAAAAATAACAGCATTATTACAGTAATGGTTGACAGAAAGGCCTCTAAACCTCCAACACCTAATGACATCCAAATCAAGATTAGTTTGTATAAAACTATAAATCCAATATGTATATATATAATGTATGTTACTACAGTAGGTTTCATCCCACTACTTCCATATTATTTTAGAATATCAGAATCTTGTGAAAGATCAATTTCACACTGCCCCATATGCCACTTATGGGTGAAAAGTTACAGAACGTGATGCTTGGGTGAAACCCCAATTTCCTAGCTTTAAAAGACATTAATTTCATCCTTGAACATTAAATTTACTTCTAGGACCTTAACTGGCTCACTGATCACAAAGTTTGACCCCTCTTTGCAACTGATCGGTTCCAATAAAATAAGAAAGATATCACACAATTCATTTATAATGAATTAAAATAGGTATATTATGAAACTGTAAAATAAAATATCATAGTGGAAAATGTAAAATGTTGATGGAAATTAAATTAAACATATTTCATATTTAAAACCATTAAATGTTGGTTTTACTAATCCAATAGAAACATCTCATGAGATCTAATTACACTGATGATGGTGAAATGTGTGTCAGATAAATATGAGTGAAGTTTATTAGAAGACTTAATATTTAAGTTAAACCTAATAAACAACATAAATACGCCTGCATATTTGATAGACATATAAGCCTGGATATTGAAATATAATCCTATATATTCAATATAATAACAAACAAATATAAGACTCCATATTCAATAATCTTTCATTTTAAATAATCCCATATAGGAAAATATAAGTCTGTATATTTAAGTTAGCATATTCAATATAAGATTACATTTTCAATATACCACTTGTGAGATGCAATGAAAGTGGTGACAGTGAATACTCTATCATAGAAATTTGAGCAAAATATATTACAAGCATGCATTTTCAAGTGACGATCATTTCAAAAGAACACACCTGTGGATGAGTGAGCCATAATTTCCTTGTGCCTTTGTAACACTAATTAATGTATAGTTGTGTATGGAATAAAAATGAGTCTTGAAGGGACATTGCATCTTCAAAAACCCGGGAAAATAAATTTTTCTTTCATAGAATCATCCAGAAATTTACCATTCTAGTTACATTAAATCATGAAAATTATGTCCTGAAGAAAAATTGATCAATTTAATAAAAAACTATGGGCTGGTGCTCTTAGAAGTTAGATTTTTTTTGTATATTTTTCCATTAAAAAGCAAACTAATATAATGACATTGAAAATATTTTTTCATAGAATATAATATATTGTTTAGAATTCAGTTGTGCGGGAGTTGAAAAACATTGTAACACTAATTAATGTATAGATGTGTATGTCATAGCCATGAGACTTGAAGGGACATTGACTCTCCAAAACCCGGGAAAATAAATTTTCCTTCATAGAATCATCCATAAATTTACCATTTATGTTACGTAAAATCATGAAAATTCCGTCCTAAGGAAAAATTGATCAATTTAATAAAAATACTATGGGCTGGTGCTCTTAGAATTTATATTTTTTTTAATTTTTTCCCTTAAAAAGTAAACTTATACAATGACATTGAAAATATTGTTTTCATAGAATATAAGATATTGTTTAGAATGTAGTTGTGCAGGAATTGAAAAACATTGTAGTAAATTCAGACCTAGTATCTGATCTTGATCACCAAAAGGGGTGAAGTTATAATCTGAGAAACATTTCCAGAAAATTCCCATGATGTTTCATCATCAAAGAGGAGCCTTGACAACATATAAAAGTGCATCGAAAGCTCCAATCCACCGGGAAAACAGAACTGTTTTCTCGGTTTTTTTCCATTAAAATGTAAACCAATACAAATTAATTGACAATATTTGTTTATAGCATATAAGATATAGTTCATAATGAAAATGTGTGGAAATTGGAAATCAGGGAAGTAAATTCATACCATGAAACAACAATAGAAGGAGACTGATGTCAACCAACTGAATTATAAAAATCAATGAATACAGAATGGATGAAACTATTTTTTTCCATGATCTCCACTACAGTTTTTATGAAATCAAAGATATATAATGGTGTAATAGAATTTGAAACCATCAATATAATTAGATAATGATGAACTGGATGGAGTTTAGAAACAAAATATTGTGACAGAATATTAATTTAATTTTTGAGGAAATTATAACATTAGGTACCATATATATGTACTTATGGACACAAGAATACCTAAAACTTTATAGTCACAGCTTCTGATTTCATATACGTTAATGGTCGAAACAAAATGATCTCAGGGAACAATATTGCCTAAAACACAAAAATAGTTGTATCATACTGGTTAATGATGTAAAATAACAATACCTAAAAAATCATAGAAGCTCCTCTCTTTTTTGAATCATCACCAACATGAAAACAGTAGTATCAGACAAGTTAATGATGTAAAATCACAATACCTAAAAAATCACAAGAGACCATCTCTATGAAATCACCACCAATTATGTACACGTGAAATGCAGCACACTTTTTAGGCAACTAACATGCTGAAAATGAAAAATACTTCAAATCAGACATGCCAAAAAATCAATAATGTCAATTCATATGATGTAATGAAAATAAAAGACAATGAAGATAAATATACTAATACCGGAGTGGAGGAAGAATTTGTAGTTTCTGTAACAAATCCTTTGTCATTGTGGAACTTGACTCCTAAACATCCACTTCTTTGATGTTCCTATAACACAGTTGTAAAATGAATAATCACTGACCCATTATTGAACAAAAAAACCTAGGATAAATCTTAAAAACAGAAATATCCCTGGAAGACACAATATCCTCAGGAGAAGTACTCATGCCCATGCTTGAAGAAGAGGGATCTCCTTCCTCTGATACAAACTCCTGAAAAAGATGGAATTGGAGATCCCTAGTGTTTTTGAGATGGATACATAGAATTAGAGATCCCTATTGTTTTGAAATGTTATAGTGGAACAAAATCTTAAAACAAGTGACTTGTTTAGGGATTACCATAATTTCAAGGAACTGAAATACTGTGACTAAAGTGGTTTTGTGGTGCGTCAATACCCCTCCCCTGTAAATGAGGGCTACAGTTCATACATGTAAAAAAAATCTTGAGCCGAAGGTGTTTTGAGGGGAGTCGATGGTAACCACAAACTGTATGAGAAGGATATGGAACTCGAGAGTGGGAGGGGTAGGGATTGGATATATAGAGGGAGGTATTACTAAGAGGAGGATTACCTGGTCACTAATGAAGTGAAAATCAGAGGCACAGAGGTAAACCAGATCGACGCAGAGTAAGTAAACAGGACTAAGGAGGAGCGGATGGAGGCAGATACGGAGAAGGCCTATGAGAGGGATGTGTCGATGCAGAAACCCTACCCGGTGTAGAAGGAGAACGTGAGTGGGAGAGTAGGGATACAGAGAGGCAGTCGTTTTTTTCCAAGGGATATAGATATGGGGAGACATGAGAACGAAATCACGGAGAAGGGATTTGTGGAGGGGAGAGGGAGATCAGATTCATGGAGGGTGGAAGACGAGAGGGTTTTGGGAACCCTAAAGCGGGGAGAGGAGTTTAGGGGATGGGAATCTGGGAGGGGGATGAAATCCTGAGGAGTGGCGGATAATTGGGGTGGATTTTTTGGTGTGGAGTGCCAGATACATATTTTAGGGTGATGTGGCTTCATGTGAAGGTGACACACAGGCAAAGAGGAAGCCTTTTTTAGTATAGATATTATATTTGATCACACAATGTGAAAAACCTTCATCCCATACTTATCTATGGTATCATATTTCTTATATGAAAGACCGTTTGAGAGATATTCAAATATTTTTTATGAATCACATGCGAGTAATCTAATATATTTAAAATTTTCATTCCTTGTTATATGAGGAGAAATGGGAATTTTAATCTCAAGAAAACTCATATTCAAACAAAAAAAATTAAAAGAGTATTCCAAGGTAATAATAGGGAATTTCACCTTACCCAAATCCTTTAAAACAAATATTGAGTGATTAGTAATTAAAAATAACATTTTCAAATTAAAATAACCAAAAATTACTGTATATAAGGGTTTTAATTATATTTTAAATAAATAAATAGTACCTAAATTTAAGTGAAATTAATTATTTGGCGTCTAAATAATTATATGTTAAAATAAAAAACTATTAAAAAATAAAGGAAATACTTCTTTGATAACCTATTTTTATGAATACAAGCATGTTTTACCTAAATAAATGAAAAAAATTCTAATTTTTGTTTGATTTAAATTAAATTTATATATTATATATTTAATAAAATATTTAGCATTCCTCAAATGTGTTTTATATACAAAATATAAGAAGAAATCCAATTTTACATTTAAAATTTATATTTCTATAAAATAATGTTTTACACATTTTGGGCTCAAATTTCTTAAAACCAATTATTGTGACTTCAAGAAAATGAAATTTAAAAATTAAATAAATTTTTTGAATCAAAATGCCAAAATTATCTTTGGTGGTCTTTTTTAGAATTTCATATGGAGGTAAAATTTCAATGAATAGTTAAAAATATGGGTTTTTATTATGTTTTTTCATTTAATTAAAATATTTTAAAAATATAAAAACTGTTTAGTGATGGTAATTAGAGAAAATTATTCAATTAAAAATCTTTTAACCCAATTTAGTACATTATTGTCATTTAAATATTTAATTTTATTATAAAAACAATTTAATGTTTGGATGGTTTTCTCTTTTGAAAATGTCTCTTTTGATGCAATGGTGGGTTTTATTTTAAATTGAAATTTTAAACTTCTATGAATTGAATATAAAAAAATATACCATATTGAAATTAAATTAATTTATATTTTATAATATGGTCAAATTAATTTTTTAACAATATTAATATCAAAATATGTAAATAAATTAATTAAAATTTTTAATGTGAAAATGGGGTTACCATGTAGTTAAACAAAAATGATAAAAATTAAAATGACATAGAAACATGTAAAAAACTATTTACCTATCAATATTTCCACCTCAACTCTTAATAGAACCTAAATAGTCCCTTTTTATACCATATTTCATGAGAAAAACGTGGTACACTCTTTTCATTTAATAAATTACAAGTGTGCAACTCACCTCACTTAATGAAGGACACCACCCCTCATATCCTCTTCCTACATCCAAAACCCATTGGTTTAGTGAATAACATCCAAAATAACCTCTATAATACCATCTTTTTATTCTAGAGGCTTTATTTTATTTCTAATAAAATCATATGAATCATTTTTTCGAACACCAATGGAATTTTTCCAAAAAATAGTAAGTTTGATTGTGTACAAAGGATTTTGGACTTATAGAAAGTGATTTTAATCTCAAATTTATATCATTAAGATAGATTCCATATTTAGAACCTCTATTTTCTATGTAGTTTATATACATAATAATTTTTTATTTTAAAAATATTCTCCTAAAAATTACAGTGATTTACATATCCATTTGAGGAACACTCTTTCATGGGGTGTACGGTTCAAATGATACCAAAATATAAAGGGTGTTTCATCTCAATTTTCCTTCATTGTGACATAAATTATGTTATACACTTAGATTCTTGTATGTTGTTTATATTCTGTATCATTAAAAAACTATATCTTAAATATCCATATTTTTATGATAGTAAGTGTTTTATTATGTTATTTTTTAATCCTACATATGATTCAAATGATACCAAAGTGGATAAGGTATAATGTTGTAATACTAATTTTTTTTAACATTTCTTATTTTTATTCTTTTTTACGTTTAAATATAATGATCAATCGTTGATAACATTCAAAAATTTTCTTAGTCTATGGTTATTTCAGGGGAATTAATGTTTCCCTTCATTTTAATTTTTTATATACTCTAGGGTTTAAAAGATTGATTTTAATTGAAACCAACATTATTTATATCCTCAAGAACAAAACCTCCCCTATCATTTTTTATAATAATTACATCAATGATGATTATTAAATTATCCAAATTATTTATTAAACACATTTTTCCAATTTTTAAAATTTTACAAATTTTTATTGAAATCGTCATTTTATTTTCCAAGAAAAGATCATTTAGATTTTACCAAAAATGAAAAAGGAATGTTTATCTTAATTTTCATGATATAAACAACATTTCCCTCCTTCTTGAACACTAGAATATTTCAGCCTCCAATTATATTTTTTCAATGTTTTTCTATAATAAATTTTTCTCTATAATATTAAGAAAAAATATAAATTTTAAATAAATAATTGAATTTGGAAAGGATTTTATTCTCTAGAAATATTTTTGGTGATATTTCAAAATAATATTCCATAAATGATGGCATAATTTGAAGATAATTATGATTTATAAGGGATATTATTGAATGATACAACACTTATTTATTTATTGGATTACAAATTTTTATGGTGATGAAATTTTTAGGAAACAAATTTATTTTTCACGGGTTTTGATATAGTGAATTACTGAAATATTTATGAAACTATTAAATTTTTAAATTGGATATTATATAATGAATTTATTATGTTATTTCAGGATATTGTTTTTTAGGTATTATTATTGGTGGAACATATATCTCTCTCAAATGAATTGGGTATTAATGGCTATCTCATTAGTAAAAATGTTATGCCAGAACCTTATTAATTTTCACAATGTTATATTTTAACTTAATGATATTATAACAATGTAATGTGTGAACTAGATTACATGTTCACAATCATATTCACGAACCTGGATTACATGTACAAATTTTTTTACATGGACCTAGTTGTATGCCCATTAGATTAAGAACGGGTTTGATTTCATGTGCATAACATGAAGAGAGAACATGTTATTTTTATATAAGTTCACAATGATATAATAATTTGTGTATTCTTAAAATATATGTATTATACCAATGTTACATTCTCATGGACCATGATATTTTATTCCATTATTAAAATTATCTTATGAAAAATTTAGATTTATTCCATGACTCATGTTTATGATTTATGATATACATGTTATATTTTTCAAATTTTATTCCCATGTTCACATTCTCTTATTCACATGATTTGTTGATATATCCTTTTTACCATTTCTGATCATCTTAGACCACCATTTATTTTATTAAATTTCACATGGTTATGATTAAATGTATCATTTATTATATTTAAATTAAGGGTGCTAGTTTTGTAAAAAAGTTGGTGATGTAATAGATTATTTTTTACATGTTATTTACATGTCTATGTTTCCATTAGAACTAGACCAAAATAATTTTCACATAGATCATTATGGTATATAATTAATATTATTAAATTAAGATATAATATATATGTTTGAATATTTTTGGTCATTAAAATCCAAATGTATAATTTTAAGAATCCCTATGACACCATGTGATGTTAGGGACAAATATAAAATCCACCCAAAGAAGCGGTAATCATTAGAAGTTAGATTACTTTTATTAAAAATTGAACATCACAGTTCTAGATAATAATTGGAATATCCTTATGAAATTTAATTACACATCTTTGAAAATAGGAACATCTTTAATGTTGAATTTCTCAATAAAAAGTTTATGTAAATGTACCGCATGAAAAAGTATTAAAAGTCAAATGATGTTATTAATTTACATTATGTGTATATTTTTATCCTTGCATTAGTAAATGATATTTTTTGGATTTAGAATATCAAATATAAAATTACTTCCTCGAAAATTAATATAGGGTATATATTTGGAGAGACAGCATGTTACTCAAGAAATATCAAAGAATACTTGACGATAAAAAATTGACTTTATAGAAGTAAAATAAAAAAATAATCAATTAGATACGACCTATTTACATGAAATGTGATCATTATACCATTAGACATTTTCACTACCATGTTAAAAAATAAACATTGAGGTGATGATGTGAGGAAGATAGAAAATTATTTATATATAAAATGGTGGGTAGAACTGATGTGAATAGAAGACTCTAAATTCCGAATAAGAAAATTATTTTATCATTCAATACTTTATTCTTCTATCCCACTTCAACTGTTGTGATTGAATAAGATTTCCCTTTTTCTCCTGTAACTTTATAGGTTTTTAGGATTATTATATTGATTAGATGTTGGATTAGGGAATTGATTCACATTATTCTCATACTACTCTATTATAATTCACTAATGTGTTGGGGTTTTATTCATATTATATTTCTCTCCATTCATTTAATTGACTATTCATTTCACATAACATTGACATTATTTTTCTCAATGGTTATTCCCTCCACACATGAAACTTCTTCTCAATCTATTTAAAAATTACCCAGGGGATCCTTCGATTAATTTTTTTCATGATACATGTGTAATCATATTATTCCCTCCATGTGAGATACCACTATATATTCCCTGAAACTCTATCTTCTATTTTTTATCAATGGAACCATTGAAACAGAGCATTCATGACTATATTTACACTTTGAGTCGAAATATACAAATATCTTCATTGATTCAAATGTATCTTATGTATAAAATAATTTAATGTATTTGTTTGAAAATGAAAAATATTCTATAAAAACTTATTTATTTTTCAATGATATTACTATAAGTCTACCTTGAAGACCTATTATTGTTTTATTCATAATTATATATTGATTTTTCATCCGTTTAAATCATGTACAGAAATTAACTCTTCCATTTTGTATATATATTACATAGATAATTCTTATTGAAAATTGACCACATAAAATATTCCAATTATATGGAGTTCATTTATCCCACATTAATTATAATATTTATAAAATTCCACCATTGATTCTCTTCTCATTCCTTGTGATAGATTGATAAGAAAACCATGTACTTGTCTAAATAATGTATAAGAAAAAGTGTATTTGATCCACAATATTCTATTGTTAAGAAACTATTTAATTACAATACCAAAATAAAGAGGGTTTAAATTATATCAAAATTAATTAAATGAAATTTTAGACCCTCCAGAGTTTATTAAGAAGATCAATATTTTCTCTATTACCACCCATACCTTGTGAAATTTGATTGAGAATAGTCAAATGATATTTCTTCGATGGTCCCTTGATAATTAATTTCTCATCAGTCCAATCATATTACTAGATCTTAATTTCATCTTTCACATGATTCCTTCCATCTATAGGAATTATAAAAATAACAAACCTATTAAAAAAATATTTCTACAATAATCATAATGAACAATCATATTTTTTAAAAAAATATTATTACTTAAATGTCAAACATTATGGCCCATTCTTATCAACCAATGGCACAATTAGTTTAATCAAGTTTATAAATGGAAATCATATATTAAAATATATATTAATTATTATTAATGAGATATATATTAGTTAAATAAAAACCTTAGAGAGTATCTAGTGAGGTATATTTTCTCAGGACCAATCATCATTCCCCGAAGACGGTTGAGTTTCTTCATAATTAATCCAAATTGTATTTTCTACCCACAAGAGAATCAATGACACAATAATGTCCACAATATAAAATCTATAAAGGAATTTTTTTACAATATAACACAAAATATATAATTTAATATAATTATAATATTTTATCCAATACATAGAATAATCCATAGGGTTTTCACTATTGTTTTCTAATCATAATCTATAAATATTACAAATATGTACTATGATACAAACTAAACTGACCCAATAATAACTATATAAATATTACATTATTTTATTATAATATAAAATAAATAAAAAATTTAATACTACCCCATAACAACAATGGTTTACTGAAATTGGAATCTAGTTATATTTATATATTATTTCATAAATTATGTTCAACATATCCTAAACAAATTCATCATTTTATTTCCATTATAAACATAGCATACATAGTACCATGTACTAAAATTATAGAACTAAAACCATTAGAAATTTTGAGATCAACAAATCCATAAGATTAAACATATAAGATAAAAGTAAATGATTATACATGACCATAAGCATGTGTAAAACGATTCATATCAAATGTATTTCATAACCAATAAATTAACTATCACAAATAATATGTTATTTCGTCATGATTTCATATAAAAAAAATAAAAAAATTCATAATCAAGATGAATCAATATTAATTAATCATAAAAGACCATTAAATTTTACAATTATAGGTATGAGGCACATGAACAAACTTATAACATTGTTACTATGCAAAAACAATATTTTTTTACTCATTATGTTATGAACTTGTCATTACGCCCATGTAAAAACTTTTGAACCTGAAGCATTTTCCACACCAAAACTTATGGACCTGAGACTAGATCTACTAATAATGTTATTGACGTGAATCCTAATCCACATGTAACATTGTGGAAACAATTTTTTTTTCATGCATAACATTGTTATCAGGTGAGTAATCTGTATTTACACAATACATTGGAGGGTTAAAATTAACCCACATGGCACATTACATTAAAACGTAGTGTTCCAAAAGATCATAAAACATTCAATAGTTCATCTTAAAATAACCCATGGAAGGGAAAATTTTTTCTAAATTTTTTTATCATAACTTATTTAATTCATAAACAAGTAATGGGTTTCCCCAAATCATCTGAAATACTTCATCCACTTAAACCATCAAAAAATAATTGGTTTGTATCGTAGGATCACATACCCATTAAACCAAGTATAATGTCATTTTATTATTTTATATGTGGGAAATTCAACTAAAATTACAATAGAATATATTTCTTATGAAAAATAACATTTCAGTGTAGAAATACATTATTTAGAATCCAAAAGATTAAAAAATATTATTAATAAAATTGAAAATAAAAATAAAAATTGTTAAATTTAATGGATTCTTAAAATAAAAGAACATTCATGAAGGAGTAATATTTTGTTTGTGTGGAATACATTAATATAAATATACTATTTACGCAGTTGGTAATAAGGATGTCATTAAAAAAAATGAAAAAATGATTATTTGTAAACATTATTATAATAATTAAAATTTGGTAAAAGATGAATCTAAATAAATATAAGAAAAATTTAAAAAATTATTTAATAAATTGTATAGAAAAAATGGATATTGATCAAAAGGATTCAATACAAAAGAGGATATAAATTGTTTTTTCACAAAAAATATTCAAAATAAAATTAAGTTCCAAGGTGATAAAATTGGTATTATTAACTAAAAACATAATTAATTACCATATGAGAATAATATATAATTATTTTATGGATATTATTATAAAAATGTACCTTCATATAAATTTGATATAGAAAAAAGGAAATGGTAACACAAACTCCATACTTGTATGGTGAGTTTTGAATAGTAACTCCCTTGAAACAATGAAATAAAATTTATAATTTATTACCATGAATATAAATATATTCAAGATTTAATAATAAAACCATGAGTATATACAAGTAATACACATTTATAGTTTAATAACATAAAAATTATCACAAAAAAATACTATTGAGATAAAGAACACTAACCTGAAGTATCACTTTTATTAATACACATTATATCCTCCAATAATAAAAATTTAAATTTTTTATAGTTTTTTTATATAACTTTAACCATATATAGAATAATATATATGACTTAAGGATGCAATATTCTCACCTATTTATCAAATTTTTGTTTAATCAAAATTAATTTTCTAGGTGATAAATGCTTCTTTTTTTCCAGAATGTTTCATTTTGGTAGTCCAATTATATACACATTGACCATGAATAAATATTTCAATAATATTAATAATTTAATTAATATCTTATTAAATTATTATATTAAATTTTTATACCTATTAATATATAGTGATAGTGGTAAATAAATTACTTAACTACTTAGAGATGTTAATATGTATTGACACGTGATTGATGTTTTTAATTGTTGATGGCTAAAACAAAATAAAAACAAAATTAATATTGACATTTATAGAAATATAATATTATACGTATAATATATATATAGTAAATATATCATTATAAACATCAATGATAATTAGGGAATAAAAATGAAATGCATCACTTCATAGAGGTAGTAGTCAACACATACAAAAGAGTGATGTCATTTTTTACTATAAGACTAGAATGAGGTGGATAATGGTGTTAAATTATCATAAATTGATTTCACCATGTTTAATATAATTGAATATTTATTTTAAAATAGATACTATATAATTATAGTTGGAAGAAGAATAAATAAAACTGAAAGTACTCAGTTAATATTTATATATCTACATTGAGAAACCATTTTACCTTACACTGTAATCATTAAAAGGATTGAATTTTAGAAATAAAATAAGATCTATGATTTAAATAAGGAAATAAGGAAGGTAATATGTGTTTAATTATTTTAGTGTGACATAAGATTTCTAATAAGAGAGGATAATATGTTCCCTTTAATAACAGAGGTAAATCACACACATAAAATTACTTAAAAGATTAATTAATACATATATATGAATTAAAATAATATGATGTGAAAACATGGAACACCAAATTAAATTATAGAACATTAAAATGTCAAAATAAACTCAAATTATTATATTAAGATAAACTTTGGATTCATTTTAGGACATAATTCATAGTTTAACAAATATAGACCCATTTTAACGATAACAACAACAACCTATTTTTTTAGCATGATAACATAATTATACTAATAAAATAAAATTATTGGTAAAAAATTACTTAGTGAAGATTCAAAATTTGTGAACCATTAATGTATGATGATAAAATTCTTCAAAATTAGTTTTTAGAAAAATAAAAAATTTAAGTGTAATAATTATTTCACATTATAACAAAGTAATATTTTTATTCTGTGAATTTTGATGGTAAAATAGTAAGAAGTTATATTTGTTATACTTTTGGATCATGAAAAAATAAATTTAATCTTCCTAGTATAAAATTAAATTCAAAGACCCAGAAATATTTTTTAATTTCAATAAAATATCACTTATGTTAATAAAATTCATTCACGGGATCCCCAAATAAATTTTTTTATTTAAAATAAACTTCTTAAATAGATGATTTTTGTCATTTTATAATCTTTTAAAATGTATTAATTAAATATAAAATTATTATTATTTCATAAAAGTGATATTAATAGAAAAATAAAAATAATCATTACTCACCCAAAAAATTAGACTATTTTATAAAAACCAGATAAATTCAACAAAAGAAAATTTTGATTTGAAAAATCTAAATATAAAATCCATTTTGTTAGAATAAAATTTTTATAAGTTATGGATATTGAATATAATATATGTTCATTAAATTATTTAAACCTCATTTTTCATGAAATTTTATTTTTTACGAGTAAAATTACACTATAGAAAATTGAGTACTTATTTATTTTTAATTAATCAATACCTTTACATTAAAATAATAATATATATGTATATGTGTATATATATATTAGTTTTATTAATCATATTCATATTTCCAATTTTAATGGCTAAGATATAATTGTCGCAATTAATTAATTATATTTTTAAATAATACAGCTATTATCTTAAAACATGGTGTTGTGTGTTAAAAATCTATTGAAAACCTAAAATTTTGATAAAAAGAATTTTTTCAGAAAATATAAAGGAATTATAGTACTATTATATATATCTCAATAGAACATGGTTGTGATATTTTTATTTACATTGTTCTCGGGCTACATATTTATCCCTCTTTATGAGATTCTTGATCATATCATGATGTTTTCTTATTACTTAGCACTTCCAATAAACCTGTAGTATGTTAATGATATGTTCAATGAATTTATTTTTAGTTTTTAAATTAATTATTATTCACATTTAATTAATATATAATTCATAACACTAGATCTATATAATAATTTCTAGGAACAATTGGTAAAAATCCTAGAATTTATAGATAAAGTGAATTGGAACAAGAGTAACCCCTCTTCAACGTTATATCAAGGAATCATAAATTAGAGTAATATACATGGGATGTAAAAGAATAATTATTTATTTTTATTTTGGTAATGCAATTTCAAGGTAAAATTCTTATGAAGTGGTAGAATGTAATACACTTATTTTTTAGAATACATTGCTCTATAAAAAATTTGATGTGTTCGATAGCATGTGATTCATTAAACACTTTACCTAAGTCCACAATGATTTGTTAAAAATTGAAACAAATTGATGAAATTAATTTTTAATTACATGTAATTGAAAAAAATCATTCAATAACATGAAGTGGTGGGATTAAATAAATTATTTACATGTGATAATGTTTGTTATTTTAGTAAATCATAGCTAAACAGATTTTTCTACATTTATTTTTATCTAACATTTTTTTATGAAAATTGTTAATTTAATTAATTTTATGGGTTAATTTTTTTATTATTTTATCTAGATATAAAAAAATAAATTACAAAAAATTATTGAATTGATAATTGGTAAAAAATTAATATAAACTAATTCGATTATAAGTAGCGATAATTTAGTAAAAATTATTTTTATGCGAGAAATGTGTGATTTATTAATAAATGTAATCGACCATAGTTATGAATTATTTTTATGGAATTATTATTTAATATATTAAATAAAAAATTGTCAAAAATTTAATCATATTTACTAATTAAGGATTAGAAATAAAAATAATTATTTTATAAAAAAAATTCACCTAAAAATGTTTTTACATGTTTTGTTCAAGGATAATAGATAAATTTCAACTACTTGAATGAATTAAATATGGAATAAATAGATTATATTTTTGGAATAATCATAATAAATAATTGGTAAAGAGCTTATGTTTTATTTTGTCTATAATGAATAGTTACGATACAAAAAAATATTGTGACAACTATAAAGTTTAAAAGGGTTAATGAGGGGTTAAACTATGACATAAGGCTATAAATATCTCTAAAACAAGATTTTTTTGGATTTTGGTATTTTTTCATTACATGATCTTATATTTGAATGTTGGGCCATCTGATTACACCCTCCCAGGAAAATGAATCTGTATTAATTTAAAATAATGTATCATAATAAGGGTTTTACACCCCTAATTTATAAAATTCCACTACCTCTCCTTAAATATTGTGAGATATTTATCAAAATATATTTCCATATCCCTACAAAATAATTTTTGAAATTTCCCCTACATATTATTATGGTAATCATCTAACCAAAACACCATCTATGAAAATTTAAATATGTAAGACAAATGATGATTCTAAATTATGATCCCATCAACTTAAGCATGATCATTCAGGATAATTTATTCTTCGATATATATCCAATATGTTGTATATTTGAAAATAAAATTACATAATTATAGAGAAAATAATGAAATATTATTGTCATATTGAAACACATGTAATTTATTTCTCAACCTTAAAATAGAAAATGAACATGTCACATGTGAGTTTGTATGAAGTATCCTTTCTATGAAGTAGCATTTTTCATTTTTTACCCCTAATGGATCATGATGGTTATATTGACGAATATAGTGAATATATATAATATTTATGACACAATTATAATTCTATTAAGATTTATTATTATATAAGACATTTTATAATAAATCATTAATAAATGAAATTATCTTTACTGTGTACATGTTGAGAAACTCCTCTATAAATATTTTAATCCATAATTTATCACGACCCTTAATTGATGGTTCTAAAAGTGTATGTAAATAAAATATAGGATATTTATGACATTATTATAATTTTGTAATCAATAATAATTTGAATGGAATATATATCTTTATCTGAAACTTTCATGGAATATATAATGGGTAACACCCATTTAAAAAATTTAATGAGGAATTGTTTATAAATGTGTGAATTGGTATTATATGGAATTTATTTATATCATTATGAGTGTGATTTTGTATTGTATAATTATTTATAATAAATATAAATTTAATTTAATGAATGTTAGGACATGTAAGAATAACGATGAGACTTGAGGTAAGCATTCATGTTTCGTCCTAATTTTTAATTCGGATTGTTAATATTTAAATTTCCATTTTTTAAATTTTATTATATATTTCTATTAACCCCATGTTTCCCAACCCCATTATTTATTTATAAAGTATTCATGTATTCTTTCAATTTTTTCTTCTATGGTACACAAAAAGAATTAAAAAAATATATTTATGGAAAACCTGCAGTGTTTATCATTTTGGGCCAGGAATATTATGATTTCATATCCAAGTGATTTAAAATGATTCAATAATGTTATTTTCAATAATAAAATGATTTTTTAAATTTATTTTGAACCATATTTTACTTTTATTGAAATATTTTAATAATTACCATTATATTATTATATATATGATATATATTTTTATTTTAATAAAAGAATAGAAAAAATGTCTTTTAATTTTGAATGAATTGATATATTTTCCCACCATCAGGATAAATATATATTTAAAATATTCCATTATATTATTTCATTTTTATAAAGAGGATAATATTTTAATTTCAATAGTGAATTTTGGTTACTAAAAATTACTAAAATAAAATTATGTTTTCTCTTCTTTTAAATTCATATAAATAATATTTTAAAAAATGTGTTTTTTATCAATACAAATACATTTTGTCGAATATAATGATTTATAAGGATTATGATCTAAGGATATCATCGATATTATTTTTTTGGATAAATGTTTATTACGTGATGTAGAATATTTTCAAAACTAGTTTCTTTTCAACCATTTTTCCTACAATGAAATTATAAAAATTTCATGATATTTTAGTATATATAATTATTATTCCATAAAACAGTGGGTGTTACTAGAATTATATATCCCAAAAATGAATTGTGTAATAATTTACATATCACCAGATTATCTAACATCGAATGGGGAGTACGCCCAATTTAGTATGTCAAACTGTTAACCATGAAGGTAAAGAGAAATGGGAGTGAACCCAACATGGTAAGAGTCACATTCCAAAATGTTATGTTTGTGTTGTTAGTGAGACTTAAATAATGAAATTTGTTTCTGGCGATATGACTGTTAATAAGTCATATGGACTTTTCTAATGTATAATATATTTTCTCATTACATATATTGTATTTTTGATGATACCACACACTTATGACTCATGTATTTTTTTTATGACAATGGTTTTTTCAATGAAACGTCATTTATTATAGATGACTGATAGGGTATTAATTTCATATGTTATGATCATGTTCTCATATAAATATACTTATCTTATACTTACAGATGATATTTCATTGATGTATCAAATTTCTACCCCAACTCAAGATCCTTGGTCCATCTTTATAATGTTTAAATTTTCCCCACCATATTATAAATTTTATTCACATGTATATTTCTATGAATAGTTCAATTTGACAATTAAATTATAGATAATTTCAAAAATCATTAATTATATAAAATTATTATACATCTTGTATATAAATACAATAAAACCATATTATTCTAATGCATGAATTATTGTGTAACATGTTAACTGATAAAATAAAATATTTAAATTACTATGTACTTTATGATCGGGTAGATTAAACTCCAACATAATATTTAGAGAAGAGAAAGTATGATAAAAAACTATAATGGGATCTTTTTGTCATTGATAATATTGGGATAGGATTCCCATATGAAGCGTGGAGTAATAATGTGTTTTTACATGAATTTTTTTCACCCTTCGACTTCCACCCACAATATTAAGTGATTTATATTATAATTTATTGAAATAAAATGATCCACAAAATATATAGAAATATGTTAATTTTAGAGACCACTGGATTAATTTTACACCACATGATCTATCTTTACACACTGACTAACATAATCACATTGGATTTTATAAACGTCATGACCATTGAATGTAATGTTTTGAATATTATTAATTATGATGTTCATCTTATTATAGGAAAATATTTATATTATATATATATCTTAGGTAATGTTTTCCTATGTCCTAGACCCTTATGTACCATATAATGGAAAGAAATAAATGTTAAATAATAAGTGGGATACATATTATATATTTTTATATTTTTAATGTTACCTTTTAATATATAATGGAATTCTATAATTTCTCTCATGTGGTGAAGGAAATGATTTTTACATATGTGGTGCATCAATCGTAACCTTTACATATTCCCCAAAATTACATTTTAATTATATGGTCTCAACCAAAAGACCCATAAACATGTTATAACTCTCTTAAATTAACCATTATACATTATAACAGTCATTTATGATTCAATAATGTGTACTATTAAATATAATATTGGTGACTTATAACTAAGAGGTACTATTTTAAGTTTCATATAACTACATATAAATGACTGTGGTTTTTTTGAATTTAAAATATACATATTTTAGGAATTTATAAACTATATTCCATTAACTATATTCTAGAACAACCAACTTTCAAGATTCACATTTCAAATGTAATCTTTTGATATTCCACTTATTTTAGTTAAATTTTTCTATCATGCTTAGGATAATCCTTCACTATTATCAGTTAAATAAAAAACATCTCAATGTTTCTTGATATATTTCTAACATCCTAATATTTAACTATAATAAATAAATTTATGCCGATATTAATAATAAAATAACAATTAAATTATATAAAACAAAAACTTAACCCACCTTAATCGTAATGATCAATTTATCGATAGAGAACAGAAATAGGTAAATTTGAAATAAAATATAAAAGATGATGTAATTAATTAATCAAAATAAAATGTAAAAATTTATTATAATATATTTTATATAATCAAATAATAACTCTTATTTTTGAATTTATCTTGATCTAATTCAACTATATTATATAAATTATTCATTTTCTAATTTTCCTTCTCCAAATTAACATTATTATAGATATGATACTTCATATAAATCATCAATATGAACTCCTTTTTAGATTTATATAACTCATTATTACACCTTCATGAAATGTATTTTTATTTATTTATGACTTCTTACTTCTTGACTACATGGAATACATAGTATAAATGAATTTATTTTCAACCTCTACAATATAAAAAAAGTAAAATTTCATTTCTATACCTTGATGTTTTATAATTCCTGTATAAATGACTCCCATATATGGTAAATTATAAATTTATTCAAAAGGTACATTATAAAAAGTTACACCTTTGGATAACCATTGAAATATTCCTCAATGATTTATGAATTATATCCTCTTTGTATTCATTTTCATCATGACTCATCGTTGGACCATTATTTAAAAAAATCCCCCATAGATAAAAAATAATTAATTATGATATAAAGTATGTTCTAGATTACAATATAGTCTTTAAGACTAATTTTAAAACTTATAATGGTGTTCCCCACCAAATTAAGCCTTATTCGGTATCCTAATAGAATTTACATTCATTTTATTAGTTCCAAAAACTATTAGAAACACCCTTTCTTAAATTGAGGTTATCATCAAATTTATTCCAATACCATCAATCATTAAATTCATTCTGATATCATAATTTTACATGGAACCTTGTATAATATATTTAAAAGCATTAAACATAGTTTATAGTACCTTCTTGTCTAAAAAATTTAGAATAAAATTTTATAACATTATAAACATTTTGAATTTATAATTTATAATGGGAAATAAATTTTTGTTTAATGAATTTAAACAATCCAAAATGGATACATAATATGAGATTACAATATTATAGTACAAAAAATAGTAAAAACGAAATAATGAAGAAACCCGATAAAAAAATTTGTTGAAAAAACATAAACTATGTTCAACAACATTAAAACAAAGAACATCATATATCTCAATCATTGGAAGATTTCCTAAACACACTTATACCACCAGTGATATCTCTAATGTATAGTGTTAATTCATTTGAGGGTGAATAAGAATATAATATATTGTTTTATATTTCATAATATATTTCAAAATGATCCTTAATTGATTTTTTGAGTGAGAAATTTAATTATTATACTAATCCCACACAAAATAATGAAAACAAACAAATAACACTTCACATACATGATTTACAACTCAAAATGAGTAGCTAGATCAATGTACTAATCTAAACAAACATGCGACATGATAGTCCTATCGAATCAACATTTATGATATCACGAGAGGCATATATTGATGAACTCATGTAACATGAATGAAAATAAATAGTCTCTGAATATAAAAAGAAAAAATTCCTCCCTAAAAAATAATGTTAGTGAAATTTTCCTATAATCACCATTGTAGGGATTACAATTTATCCCATAGATATTATGTCACAATATTGTATACTACGCTTGAGATTCTTCTTGTTATTGAACAAGAATGAACCTCTTGTTTCCTCTGCACAAAAAACATGTATGTTGATCTAACAAATACCATTGGTATACACATTATATTATCTATATTTAGAGTTCCGACTAGTTCATAATTCATAAAAGTCCTCCAATCACATCAACTAAAAAAAATCAAGACTCTTTTTAATGTTCAAATATATATTTCAAATTACTATTTGATATCATAACATCATATAACTTATCTCTCACTTACACCACATCATTTGAGCCATAAAATTCATGAATTCCTCTTAGTATCTATTTATTTGTGAATGTGGAATTAGATATCAAGTATGAGTATCCCATGAGTCATTATATAATTGGCACTATCATATTCCTTCATAATATATAATTCTTCATATACCATAGAATTTTAATTTTCACTATGGACTGTTATAGATTGTTTCAATTTAATAAAATTGAAATTATTTTCAATGAATTCCAAAGAACCCTATGACATGGAATATTTTCTTCAAATTATATGAAATAGATATTTTCTTCTCACACTATGGAATGTTAAACGACATATGACATCCAATTTTTGAACCAATGAAAATATCTCTTAAACTGAAAACTATTTCACTTCCCTCTGTATAATCCTCCATGAAATTATAGTGGAATCATAATATTTATAGAATAGTGTGACCACAATATAGAAAATTTTATTTTTCTCTAGAAATAACTAGTCGACATTTTCACAGATTTTCCTTTATCCACGTCATTTTTCTATTCCCACATAAAAATTCATTAGAAACAACATTTCACCTAGTAAAATCATATGCAATCCACAATAACATATCTCATCCTTCAAATAAAAATTATATGAGCCACCACATCATTTACTATGACATATATGATGATTACACTGTTTCAGACAAAAAACATTCAATATAAACACCTTCTATAGAACCATGATTCAAGGATTATCTCCCCATTGAACATGATAGAGAATGAAATTCATTGAATTTTCTTGTAATTGTTTTATCTTAATTATACCATGAAATACTAAAATACCCATTTTTAGAAAATTCAGGACATTTAGATTATTAAACTAGAACCATTCCCTTTTTATAATGCACCATAGGGTACTGAGGTCACATAAACGTTATACAGCTTCAATGAATAAACTTCAAATGAAAACTACTTCCATGTTATTACAATCACTCTAGGACCATAGAAACAAATTAACATCTTATAAAACACCCTAAAATAATTAATTATGATGATGATATATTAGTTGAAAACAAAAGAAAACATAAGAAACAAAACATATTCATCTCCCTTGAAAACCATGTTGTTTTTGGCTAATTTTATTTTAACATTATATCATAGCAAACACCCCTTAAGATAAAAATATAAAACCGAGGTCACAAGAACTAAACATAATAATATCAACATTAATAATCCATTTCACTAAAAAATAAAATTATAATTCAGGATATCATGTTGTTATTCTTGGAAATAAATGTATATTTTATATTTTTACAAGTAATGGGATGCAGAAATTTTAAAAAGATATTAATAATTTTATGAAACAAATTTATTTAGCCCCCAACAAAATTCCACAAGAAGGTGGGAGGGTGAATAAATGGTCTTATTTTGGTATTTTTTTAATTAATTCGACCTATTGAAATTTTTAATGATCTCTATCTAATAAATTATAGATCATATCCTTTCCTTATAAGAATAAATAATAATAGAAAACAAAACACATGATATTTACATGGTTTGCTATAAATCCCATCTAATTACCATATAATTCTGATTCCCCATCATGGATTATTAACAAAAAACATATTTTTGAATATAACGGTTTAGAATTAAAATATGTATAGACCCAAATATTTGATCCTCTAGTTTATCTCATTTGTAATACATGACAACCAATAATTATACCTCATTTTAATAGACACCACAACCATATTTTATCCTCTTTTTATTGATTAGTTATACACATAAATCATCATCTCTTACATGTGTTGATGTATATATTTAATTATATAATGAATCTACCATTTAATTCAACTTCAAAATATTGTTGACATTCTTATATAATTGTATAGGATTTGGTCTATTCGTGCACAAATTCAATAATATTCTTCTGGTAAATGTCAAAACATTAACTTCTGACTTCCTAAATCTTCAATATCACTAAACAACCAAATTCTTTCCCCATATATAGTTCTAAAACATAAAATTCTCATCTTATTCATATCTTCGATCATTAGTCTATTCTCACTTATTTTTATATTGGTCTTTCGGTATCTTCAGTATTCTTCAATTCAAACAACTCATATTCTTCATTAAATCATGGTTATTTCAGAATATTCTATTCTTCATGTTTTATGAATCAAATTTGAGTTCTTCATTAAATAAACCATATAATTTGATAAATTATTTCTATGAACATCACATTATTATAACATAACATGTATTTGAAATGGTTTAATATTTTATTTCATTCTTCATGCTTCATATTAAAAAATAAGTTAAATGATTTTTTTGTATGCAACCATATATTTATAAAATTATAGGAAACTATAACTCTCATAATATATTACCAATATATAAATTCACATTAAATAACACACAATTGACAATGAAAATTATTATATTATCAAAATGTCATCTTTTGTGATAATAAAACATTATTTTATGGGACCCAAACTAATTTAATTAGAACCACAACACTTAATAATAACTTCACTCTAAATTTAAAATCACAAAAAAATTGAATTTTAGTCATGAATTTATACGAAAAAAATACAATAATAATTTACACATTATAATACTACAGAATATAGTAATCTAATAAAATATATTTGATTCTAAAAAATTCATTTACACTCTTCGAAAATGAAATTACATTATAAATTTTGCTTCACATGGTATTTATTTCATCATTTTCATTGAGAAATATTAGGGTTAATTACATGAACTGGAATCTTGATAGATACTATATCATTATCCTTGTGAATTATTAGTGACAAAAACTAAATATCATTATCACATGAAAAAAACATCAGAATTTTTTTCATATTGTTTAACATCAAAAAATTTCATCTCTCTATTCCAATGGAATTCATATTTTCATACCAGAACATTGAACCCCATAAAAGCTTCAAAATATACAATATATATTTCAAATACACATACATAGCTAATTTTTTAACTTCCATCAATCTTCTTTTAATGTTGCATTGCTTTTGATATTATACATGGTCATGTAACAAATAGAACTCTTAGATAGAAAGATCTCCTAATCTATGGAGGTTGATGGTAATGAGTGAATTGATATGATGAAATAAATTCAATGCATTAAATGGTTTTTGATATATGTGTATGTTTTTACCTTATGAAAATTTCCATACATAGAACTCATCCTGTATAAAGAAAGTTGATTCCAAAAAATAAGAAAACACACTCCCTTAACTACTCAGTTTTGAGTATTCGGATATTCTTCCAACATCCACTAGTTCTGACTCATTCTAAAACCTCCTTCACTTGGCCATCAAGAAGAATAATCCCTTCCTCATATCCTCATTCTTGACTATCAGTTGGCTAACTTCTTCCACTACTTCAAATACATGTGATGATTTCTACATCATCAAACATTCTCCCACATGTTTTTGAAAAAAATCTACTTGAGTGGTTGAAGATGGATTAATATCATATTTAAAGGAAAACCAATATATATATTAAATAAAAAAATAATAAATGTTTCCAAAAGAAACACAATCCATAATCTCATGGATTATTTTAATTTTATTTTTTATAATGACCTCAACAGTTTATTCATTCAACCCCATTCAAAATCATAATTTTTTACATGAACTATAAATATTTATAGACACATAACTTCAAAAAATATTCATTAAACTAAATATTCTCATTGATTTACATAAAAAATAACATTACAAAATAAAAAATTTGAACTTATTCAAATTCAATATTCAATTTTCAATACTCTTTAAAAATTATTCAAAAACCATCTAAATATTTATTATCACTATATCAAAGAATATATCTATATAGATTATTCATGATACTCGCATCAAAATTAAATTTTCATTGACCATAGTATTACATCAATAATCCTATTTATGTATATTGAAACATTTATAATCATTACATTAAATTCTTCTATAAGAATAACCAAACAATCATTTGAGGATTTATCATCCATTGAAATTATTATATAAAGATAATAAATAAAATATGTATTCATTAATCATTCACATATACTCTTCATCTTCCCCTATTGTATTAGTTATCTTTAATTATTGAATTTATAATGTAAATATTCATATACCTATTAATAATAACAAATATAAAGTTCAAATAAGCATCGTATCACCTCATCATTATCTTTATTCCATCTCGATATCCTCTTCCCCTTAGTTATTTTAGGGCATCAATGTTAGAAACTAGTGTGAGAAGGTTGAAATTGCATGATTTTCTAATGTAAAGAGTCATTGTTTAGAAAATTCTAATTCTGAATGAGAAAATACTTTGTTAAAAAATTTGTGTAACCAAAGAGTTAAATTTTGTCCATAAATTATCCATAATGTGATACAAAAATCATATAACATCCTCAAAATATTATATGGATATTTATGAATGATCACGCAAGAAATAACCTATACCATTCACATATCTCCCAACACATAACAAAACAATCATAGTGAAAAAGGCATTTCCCCCATTATTTCCCCATTATCAACCCCTGGATAATAACTATCAAATATTACATATTTGGTGTATTTGAGTTACAATGTTAAATTATCTTCCAATTATAAAAAGTAATTAAAAAAACTACATTCACTATGTAGTAAATATTAAACATTTTATCCAATCGATGCATCCCCTCAATGATAGTTCTATCTCTTCACATTCACTGAATGTTTTCATAAATCTTTATAGATATGTGAGTACAGAGGGACCTATTTATTCATCAAAAAAACATCACACACGATGAGAGTTATTTATCATCGATAAAATCTTTTATCTTACATTATCAATAGTTATTCACCAATAAATATTATTAAGACATTTCATGCTCATATTTTCCATGGAAATAATTATTTGTGTCAATCAAAATTATACACATTAGGATACGTTACATTTTTTTATATTCTACTTGAATAATACATTTAAATCAATCTTCTTGGTCTATTGGTACTGACTAACTATTATTTATCCCATATATAGTTCTTCCAAACCAATCATATAGTTTCTTTTGAATATTTAGTCCACCACTTGAATAATATTCCTCATTTATTTTATGATCATCATTTGATGATAATATATAATAATAATTCACTTCATCAGGCATAACAACTTGATTTAATTTAGATTTACTATATATTTCTTATTTCTACATTCTCTTATAATTGTTCTTATAATCTTTTCATATCCCTAAAAACCATTCTTTACCATATCAAAATATTTTGATGTATAATATGTCCTTTTGAAATGGATAATATTGAATACATCCTCATATTTAGATTTATGAATATTCACAAATTTTTTAAATAGAAATTATATCATATATTTCTAGAAATAAATTTCATATATGTGTGTCCATTTTAACAAAATAATACCAAAGTCACCTCTAGTCATTTAAAAAAATATTTCAGTTTATTGTATATTTTTTCCAAAGAATTAATTTAATAGAGAACATGTTGTCATACACTCACAATGATTCCCCCTTGATTCATGAATCATCTATTTTGGTTTAATCTTATCCACAAAATGGTATGATTTTACACAATACCTTACATAACACCATCAAACTACTCTTAACTATGATCATCTACAAATGTATGTATTCTTCTCATACATGTGTAGTTTCAATAAATTTTCAAAAAGTACAATCGTAAGTGATTTTATTAATATACTTATACCTCCATATGATGTCAGAAATAATCTATCACATTTAATATTGTCTTAAGTAGTTTCAAATTTATTGTTTTTACATACACAGTTAGAAATAATAGTTCTTATTTAAGAAGCAATAAATATAGATTTTTCTTTTCGGTTTAAACCCTTTGTCTCAAAAATTATAGAAGGTTATAGTTTAACTAAAGTAGAAATGGTAAAATCTTATATATTCAGTTTTATCTTATTAATTTCCGACTTAAAAACTTTTTCATATGGGTTGATAATATCCCCTTATTTTTTCTTGTTTGAATCAGTAGGTTTATTTTTTTTTGAAATATGTCTCTTCTATTTTATCCTCCAGATATACTTAGTTTCTTCTTCATTTTCATTATCCATTAGAATAACATATATTTTAATTCATTCACATTTCCTCCTCATTTCTAGTTTACTTCTTTTAATAACATGAATTTTCATGTTATTCTAAAATTAAAATTACTTATTAAAAAACATAGAATAACACAAATATAGATTTTGGAAAATAATATCTTATTTTTTATGTAGTCTCTCTATATATTACTGGATGAGCTACATAATAATTTTTATTAAAACCCCAAATCATTCAGAAACATTTAGAGAAAAATAGTTCATATTTTATCCCATATCCACCTTCAATTATATGGATTGTTTTTCTTTTTTTTTTCACCCTTTATATTTTCTATAAATAATATTGGAAAGATACACAAAAAAGTTAGAAAAACCTAGTACATAATACTATTTTTAGGACATGTGATTCCATATATCCTGAAGATGTTTCCATTTTATTAAAGGATGATCTCGTGATTTAATTTTAGTATCAACTCTAAAAAAACATGCGTTTTTGAATCTCTTTTTTTGTAGAAATATTAGTTATATATTTTTTTGGTGATTCCTAACTATTCAATACCACCTACAATTCAAAACACTTCATGTTCAGGGAGTTATTCTCATCCAACATTGATCTAATCATGTCTTGTCAATTCTCTGTCAACTTATTTATATTTTCCTTATTCAATTTTCCTAATTTATTAAATGAATTATTCTATTCTTTAATTATCTTATTATTGACCTATAATTAATAATCATTAATATCTATATATTTTTGGTTCAATTTTTCATACGAATAATTTTTAAAAAAAAATAATGAATTAGATAAATACTTCTTATAGACATACCATTGAAATTATTAATCAATATGGAGATACCTTATATTAGAATGTATTAATGATATCTCTATGTCTCCAACTCGAACTATGAGGGAAATAATCATTTGAATCATATTACTTATAGAATCCACTATCCCATTAAATTATTCTTATAGTACAAAATTATATGAATGAAGTCACATGATATTAATAAAAATAGAGTATAAAAAAAATTTGTGAATAATATTCAGATGAGAAATTAATTTTGAATGATGATCACTAAGTGATGAATCATCATCAAATTTTGTATATGAATCAATATAAGAATCATAGTTAGAAACATGTAGAATCATATTCAACTCCGAATACCTTTAATTATTGGTGTTTCTCAATTTAATTATTTATTCAACTTCATCATTCTTCCCTATTTTTTAATCTTACTTTTACATTTCTTTAAATAAATGTCTTGATCTATATCATTAAGAGTGAATTAAATTTTTATCCATCCATGTAAACTCAAAATCATCCACAAATATACACTTATTTCTAGAAAATAAAATCATTTGGGAAAAACATGAATCTTTTATCGGAAAATTTTCTCTAATACAACATGTAGTGCCAATGGATAGATTACATTGTGGGTTACATGTGAATAATTGGTAATATATTTTCAATTTTTTTCTTTCATCCAATATCTAAATGATTTTATGGTTTTAGATCCAGTAAATGATGTCTTACAACCTCAGCTAGTATGATTAAATAACAAGAGAGACCATGACACATGATGTTTAAAAGTATTTTTACCTATACTAACTCAATAATATGTAGAGTATACACCCCAACAAGGATTATAAAATTTATTCATTTAATTTAATACAATTTTATAAGTCACCAATTGAAATACAGCCCATAAGTAAATCCTCTAGTTGATACTATTTATATACCTTAATAGAAAATACATATTCTTCGATTGGAAAGACACCCCAACCACATTATTTAACATTATGTTCGATTTGTTATAAAACCAAATTGACTAATAATCATAGTGATAATCCTTAAAAAGAGAGAACTATTATAGATCCTGATTCATTCTTCACTAACTTATACTGGTCTTTCTCAATTTGTTTACATGATCTAGTACACATGTATTTATCATTAATTGTATACATCACGTATTCTTTAGAACATTAATTTATAACATTCTCAGGGAATCATATGATGACATAATAATAATCCACTCAACTCACTTAATATTAAAAAATAATAGACTACCATATAGGTATCTCATATTCTAAACCTCTTTCATCTTCTCGACAGAGTGGTGTATCAGTGCCATCGATATTATTTAATTCAAAACACTCATATTATTCATGAAATCATGATAATTTCATTGAATTCTCATTTGGGATATTTTAAAAAATATTTAATATAACCACTACATATCTCATATAGTACATGAAATTATTCAAATTAACATCATTTGATTTTATCATAGAATATAGGTAAAAATTTGTATAGTTTCTTTTCCTTCATAATTTTTCTCAAAACATATTCTTCAACAACAAGTTTAGTGTTTTTAAATAGTACATGTAAATATCATTATGAATCAACATAAAATTTCAATTCAAATATCACTAATTCCATAAAACACATAACTTTTCATACCACATTCTTCACCTGACACATACTTAAATTCTAAAAATATTATCTTTTTATAAAATTGGTGTCATGCTTTGTGAGACTAATGTAGAGAAAACATGTTCTTCTACTGTTGATAAATACATCTCAAAAAATTATTACAAACTCATATTTTAATGGTATATAATTATTTTTAAGTAACATAACACATTATGAACACATGATAATCCATCAAGAAATTTAATTCCATCAAATAGTTTCTAACACTAAATAATATTTTTCCTATCTTGAAAATTTCTACACATTTCTAGACTAAATTTCTAATTGTATTTCTTCATGAAACATAAATTTCAATATCAATGTTGATAACATGAATTTAAAACATTATAGAACACCTAAAATTATAAAAATTCATTATTATAGACAAACACCACATAACATTCTTATAGTCAATTGGAATCCCTGACCTACATCACATATCATTTAACATTGCAAATATTATACCTCAATTTTCATATATTGAATATTAACATTATAGAACTCTGAAACATATCATTTCATCACAGATAACATTATTGTCTGTGAAATTCTATACAAATTAGTTATCATAACTCATGATGTGTTCATATAAATCTCGTGAGGAATTTGAGATTTTACATTTCCATAATGAATGAAAACCCTTAGACACCAAGATCTCAAAATTTATGGAGGTAAAAAATGATGAGTGAATTGATTGGGAGAACAAGATTAGATGGATTAGATGACCAATATTATTTCCTTAAATTTAAGATAAATGAATTGTGCTGCACATATATATCCCATCCCACATCGAAAATAAATTTTTTTCCCTCAACATAAAAAATAAAACATACTCCCTAATTCCCATAGTTATGAGTGTACGATTCCACCATATGATTTAGCCGGTATCATCATAGTTCATAAATTCCCCTTCTTACCACACTACAACATTACCCCGTCATCATATGCTTCTGACTACCTGTCGGCATGCCTCCTTCTATAAAAATATTCCATGCTTCTATAGGCTTCTATATGGTCACGACTTCTAACAAATGAAGGTAAGATATCCCTCTATTGTGGGTGGGGGTGGGCCAAAATATTCAATTAAATTAAAACTCAAATATTTCTAGTAATATGAATTCAAATTCCAAGAATCTGAATTTTCTTGAAAAGAATCCAAAGACAAAATCTCAATAAATCTTATACTTATTATTCTTATAATGACCTAAATAAATTATTTAACCATCCTTATGGAAAAATAAATAATTTTTTCTTGGAATTAAAATATTGTTTGAAAATAGTATTATAACATAACTTTAATAAAAAATTATATCCTTCACCTTTAATAATATCTCGTCAATGTAACCGATAATCCCCACATCAAATTTTATTTCTATATTCCAATAGAATTTAGAATCAGTTTAACATTCACCAAAATAAGTTTTCTATAATGTATATAACTTCTCTAGGAAACTTCTTCATTCTAGTATCCCCATGTATCCATTTCCATTTACTATAGTGGTACATCAATAATAATAAGGAAGTACAAGGATACAGTAAGAAGAATGAAATAAAATTCATCACCCAAAAATATATATTATCACCTTAGAATTCCCCATCCATTTTATTTATGATTTGATGAATAAAAATAAGATATTCTTTCTTTAACCATTCACAAGTTCTCTTGTTTTTTAAATGATTCTTTTCATCAGTTAGAATAAGAATACATTTTACACTTGAATAATAAATGGAAGAAATAAATTAGGATTGAGGGATGTTGATATTCATCATTATAATTCATATTGGGAATTTTTTTCTTTTTATTTTCCTTTGATTTATCACAGTATTTTAGGAAAATGTAATTTCTAAATCTTATATTCTTCATTATAAATAATTATGTATGATGTATGACCACAACCAATAAAAAACATTTCCATGTACATTTGATAATCAATGATGTAATCCCTGTAATTATATTTTGTCAAGTGAAATATCTATTATGAGTTTATCTATGATTGAAATCAATTGATTTATTATTTTAAGATTATGTAATTTAAATCATATAATTAAATTTATATGGTTACTAGAAATATATTATTTTACAATGATTTAATCCCTCTCATATTATTTTTCCTAATTTGAATTTCTTTTGGGTGCTGCACATGATTCATTTAATATCCACTTACAGTATATCCTCATGAACATAATAAATTTCAACACTACATTAAATTATATACATATAATACTATTAAAAAATATATAAAATCATATACTTCATTATCTAAAATTTATTTCAAATAAGATTACATTATTTTATAAATGTCTTATATAAACACAATATAATTGAATTATGAATCTTTAAAATAATAAATATGTGTCCCCCTATATGATATTTCTAATAATAATCACAAATATAAATTTCATAGTCTATATATAAATAAAAGGTTTTATATGAAACCAATCATAAATATTATTTAATATATAATTTGTTCTAGTCTGATCTCCAACAAAAACAATTATTTTTATAGATATTTCAACTTGATATGATTAATTTATAATTAATAATAGAGAAATCATTTCCAAATATACATTAAGTGGAAATGAGTCATGGATTATATAAATTACCTTTAGATATATTCATAAATTAATAATTCATTAATCAAATACTGAATATAATAATATAATGAACACATCTCATGTTATTCATCAACATTGATGTGTGCGTCACATTTCACCCTTCCAAATAGATGTTATCGACACATGTAACCTCTCTAATATAGACAATAAACCTATTTTTCTTTACTTAATCGGGTTCACAAATGTTCAAGCATCTATAATAGAAAAAAATTATAATATTGATAGATAAAAATCCATCACAGGAATAATAAAATAAGAAACAAACACCTGTTTAGCATCGACAATATTTTGGTTCAAATAATATATAAAATTATGATGGTCTAATTGGAAATTAAAATTTTCATATAATTTAAGATGGATTAATAAGAAACATACACCCATAATATACAAATTATTTTATTTTTTGATTTCTATTTTTTATATAATGTGAGTGATTAAAAATAATTATCGTTTTCTATGTCTTATGAATTGAAATAATAATCTCTACACATGCCTAGTGGATTATTAATCATAAAGTACCATCTGAACCAGTACATATAAAAGAATACCAAAGAGTACAAATATACTTATGTCTTCCAATGATGGGTTTATTATAATTTTTCTCCATAAAATATTAATCCCATATATTTTTTAAAAAAAAAATTGTTTCATTTTCAATGACGTTATATATTTCTTATAACCCTATAATAAAATTAGAATAGTTAGAAAACTGCACTAAAATAACAATATTTTAATTATCCATTGTGATATATTCAAAAATTCTAAATTATTTATTCCCATATTAGTAATTTTAAATATTTCACATCCTATAACAATAATTAACAATTTCTACAACACAATTTTACTATATGATTGAATATTCCAAAAAAATTCCAAAAGTGACAAAATATGTACAATAAATCCCATATTAATCTTAGTAAGACTAAAATTCCACATAAATGTTATCAAAATTAACATTATGTTTAATAACATTTTTATTAATAACCTAATGTTATTTTTTCATTGAATTATTTTTCATAAACACAGTAAAACCCCTAATAATTTACTATAATTATTTTGATAATATTTATAGAAAATAAAAAGAAATTCATTTAGATGATTTAAAAAAAGATTTAAATAATATACTATATTATCATATTTAACTCTAGTAATATATAATAAATCAATTAATCATTTTACCTGATATTTAATTTGAATTAGATTCATATAATAATTTAAATATTTTTATTTTATCTTGCCTAATTTAGTTATAACCTCACAATGTTATTACAAGTTCTATTTTCCAAAAATGTAATATTATGGCACTAAGGTAACATGTATAATTAAAATAAAAGATATTATCTTTATGGATAATAATTAATAAATAAATATTTTATATCCAAATATAATACTTAATTTACTATTTTAGAGAAATATCCTTAAAAATATAATCCTTATTCATTAAATTTCATCATTAAATGGTGTAAATAATTCATACTTTCGTATTATAAGAAATGAATTATATAAAAACATAACCACTCACCTAAATAACATGTATAAAATGAGTAAGATAAGAAACCATGTGTCATTCAACTATTTTCTTATTTATTTATTAATTAATACATTATAAAAATAAATTTCTATAATCTCGCATGAGAACAACATGGGGAAAAATTCGTCTCTTATGATATTAAATCTATAATGATTTATTTAATACATTTCATTATATTTATCTATATTATTAAATCATTGTTAATTAATATGGAATCAAAATAAATTATCATTTATCAATCATTATATAATTGTATTCTTTATATAAATATTGAAAACTATAATATATTGTACAGTAGATATCATATACACTTCAAACCATAAGAATTGGAATTTTAGAAATCTAAGTATATAATCATTGACATTTAATGAAACTTTTTACAACCACTAATGTATTCTTTCAATTCATTATTAATGAAATATATAAATATAATTAAATCATTTTCATTTATTTAGAAAACTTAATTTAGGAATAAATAACCCATGAAGAATATTAGACAACATATAATTTTAATCATCTTCTTTATTAAATTTTTATTCCACTATATTTTAGTCACTCAAATGATATTATACCCCTAGGTAATTATTTACTATCATTTACATAAACATTATAATTAGTAAAAAAATTATAGACCTAAATAATATATTAGTTCAAAAATAATATCAGTGGCCTTTTGAAAATGATTATATAATAAAGTCCATGGATAGATCAAGAATGTGTTAAGACCCCACCATCTATAACTATGTAATGTACACTATCATATTTATTCCATTTTCATATAATATATATCATAGTTTCGTTTTAAATATAAATAATTTTTTAAACCTTCACATCTCTCCTGACTTTTTTATTCTCGATATATCATCATTAGGTTGGCTATCACGTTGACTTCATCAGCATTATTTTATCTATATTCTACATAGGATCCATCGATACAAATAATATTATTGATAAACCAAGTTAATACTAATTATTATTTACTTACCTATATTGTATTGATAAATATATGTACACTTCAAATTATTTACAACAAATTTCAATAATATAGTTTTTTTTCATTATTCTTAATAACGAATATTATAATTTTTAAATTTAAAAAAATATCAACCATTAATTATACACTCTTATAATATTTATTTCAGATATATGGTTGATAATGATTCAATATAATATAATAAATAATATTTAACCAAATTATTATAATATTTTTTAATAATTTCATAAGGACACCTATTAAATTTGACCCCACTCATATAATAACCAATTTGTTTTACATTAATAATCTTACTCTAACACACAAGAATTATATCTTACAATTATTTTTTAATTTATCTAATGGAAAATATATTTGGAAATATTTTTAATAATATCATATATTACTCATGAACTATTGTGTGAGAAACTACATTATAAATTCATCTATATATTATTGAAATTCAATTTATTTTGAAAAAAACATAAAAGTGTGCAACACTGTACATTTATATCTAATTAAAATTATGATTATGTTGTATCACATTCAATAAAGAAGTAAGATCAATGCCAACATTTTTTATTGAGAAAAATATTATAATAATAGATCAAAATTAAAATATAATTATAATTAAATATAAAATATCATTATAAAAATTACAAGATGAATAAAACCACGAGTTAATTAAAATGTAATGAACATGAAATATTCCTACTGATTGATTCCATAATGATCACATCATTAATTCTAAATGTCAATGGAAGGGTGAAAATTTGAAATATTATTGAAATATTTGGATATGTAAATGAATATGATTAATTACTCTAATGAAGAATGTAAGATCATAGGTTGGAATATAATATCACCATTATATATATGTTCATTGGTTATATGATCATTATATATATTTCAAATAGATATATGATAATGACAATTTTTTTATTGGGTATACTCATATCAGATATGTAAATTTTTTATTTCATCGATCAAGTAAATATTATGTTTCACCCAAAATATTTGATTGGTAATAAACAAATATAATAAAGGAAAAAAGTAAAACAATACTAGCTTATTTTTAGAAAGTATCTACTATATTAGAGATATTTTTTAAGGAACATAATTTTTTAATTATATTATTATATTTAAATGTTTCGTATAAATAAATATTGTGAAAAATAAAATATTATCTATAATTGTATAACTAATAACAAATATATTGTTAAGATGTTAATATTATAAGAATAGAGTGATTCGTGGTTAATATAAAATATATTATTTAAAAATATTTTTTATATGATATAAAATTTTATTTAAAAGATAAATTTTTAAATTTTATATTAAAATATTTAGCTGAATATATGTTTCATATATTGAATCAAATAAATTAACATTAATATAATTATTATTTTACTTCAATGGATAATTATAAAGTCACTTTGGTTTATAACAAAAAGTCTACAAACTATTTTTTTAAACGTGTTTTGTATTTTATTTAAAAGTAATTATAATCAGTTTTATATAATAAATAAATAAAGTTTATTTGAAATAGGGAATTAAAACAATATAATTGTTTTACGATCAATTATGATGAAAACATGTTATTTAAGTAAAAATGAGTATCTAATAAGGATAAATTATGGATGATCGGATAAATCAAGTGTTGAATGCCTAAAAATATCTAAACTTATATAATATATATTTTAATTAGTAGATTCTAGACCAATAAGTAATAATTTTTATTCATTTTTCTATATGATTGGAATTATGATAACAATATTGCATTGGGAACAACTATTTGTGGAAATACCACTCATAAGTCACCTTTAAATGCCACAAACTGTAACCATTTTAAACAAGTTTATATATTGGGTTTCCTCCTAAATACCTACCAAAATTACCCAACCTAAACAGTTAGTATAAATATTTTATCCTCTAGTTAAAATAAAAATGATTAAACACTTAATTTTGAAGGAACCAGTTTTGAGATGGAGAGAATTCATCAATGTTTTTATCTTTTTTACATCATTTTCAATTACCTTTTCCTATATATTGATTCAAAATCTCAGAAAACATATATTAATGATATATTAACATCATTAAATTTCAATTATGATGTTATTAAAGAAATATAAATATATGCACTTGCTCGTTTCTTATATTGAAATGTTATTGTTTTGGATTATCAAAACTCCTTTGCTAACGATGCTACAATATATTTACTATTTACAATATGAATATGTATATAGACATTAATAATGTAAATAAATGATATAAATAAGTAAATTATTCTATTTTTTTTTACTAAGGATGAATAAAAATTGGTCTTATAAATTCAATTATTCTTCCATTTAAAATACCCAAAATATACTCACCATGGATTCCATTGTCACAAAAGATACCCACACTATCCATCATAATAAAAATTTCTAATATAAATCATTAAATTTATTTATTATTCTACCATGAATAATATTTTAATTATTTATAATGTATCAATGAAATATAACCATTCTTTACTTATAAACTTCAACATAAAAAAAATTTATTATCTAATAATGAAAATAAACAAAATATAAATGATATATATGTCATAAATGAGTATAATTATATGGAATAAAATGAAATAAAACAATTAAATTTAATAAATAGGTGTTTATGATGGATATTTTAATTATATATGACAATAATCCACTATCATAGATATTTAGAGAAATATTTATTGTTTGTTTTACCATGTCACTTTCAAATGTAGATTGTATATATCAAAATTTCCACCTTATAAATTTATCGGTTCCATGACACTAAAGGAATATCTTTTTTTACATTTATGATTATTTATTCACAGAAATTATCTAAATTTCCCACTCTATTTGGTTATAATTCACTCAAAATGATTGAAGAAAGTCAAAACATCCTTACCAGCACTTTTCAATGAGGAATATTTTTTATTACATATCCATGTTTTTAGAAAATAATCTTATGGATGTACATATACATAATTCAATGATTTATTAAGAATATTTTACATTAAAGTGGTCTAATTTTACAAAATCCAAAATGGAAACATTTTTAACATTATATTAATATTGTTTTTTCCAAATATTTTCATTTGTTTCCCTTATGAAAATTAATTTGCATGATTTCATGGTTATCAATTGTAATATTTATTCAATTCCAAATTTTTTATAAAATAATTTTTTTATATTATTACCTTTTATAATTTATGATATCAAAAATTAAATGATATTTATACCTATTTTTAATGAAATTTATATTGGTTTTTCATTTATGTAAATACCCTTAAATATATCTTATAGACCCTTAGAGAGGTACTCTAATAATACCATCCAAATTATTTCTCTTAATATATAATGATTAGTTCGTATGGAATTTCTTTAAAAATAAATATCTTTTTAATGATATAATTATTAAACAATGGAATAGTGAATGTAATTATGTTCATTGGGCACACATATTTAATGTTTTTCATTCTGAAGTTGGTGGGTGAAAATATTTTTTTTCAATGTATTGGTCAATGATTTATATACCATGGGATTCCATTTACGGTATTGGGTAGTAAACCTAATCAATGATTACTTCATAATTTTGACTGAACCCAATCAATTATATTTTTTATTTTATAAATAATGTGATGATGGTATTGGAATCGAATAATCCAGTCAAAAATTAAGAATTTTTCATTGATTATATATATATTTTCTGTTACTTTCATATGATTTTGAATAAATGGATTTTATTTGAACTTATATTTTGTAGTTTAATTTTTAATAGGATATATATTTTTTATTTTTTTATTTAATCATTTTTGAATAAAATTCATCCAATCTAGTCTTATTACATTATTTTTAAAAAATATCAATTAATTTTTAGAAATAGGGATAAATAGAGCTGTTAAAATTCTAGATGATAGATATATTAGGAGTAATCATTATGAGAGACATGGAAGAGTAATATCATGCATAAAAAACTAAGTTAAAGAATTTACACATAAATGACTAATACATTAAATTTAAAATCAATACAATAAATTCTTCACTTATCCACTAAAAATATAGAAATATGAGTAAAATATATTATAAAGGGTAAAAAATATTTAGTTAATCTAATGTTAATATGTAAGAGATATATTAATATTTCATAAATATAATAAAAATATACATGAGGGAAAATATAAATGTAATGATTCTTATGATATTTAAGTAAGATTTCTTTTAATAATGTAAGAGTTTTTTTATTTTGAATATTAAAATTTTGATAGGTCCTTAGATATATAACATTAACTCTTAGAGGATAGATTAAAACATTCAAAATCTCTAAGAGAACTAGCATGTGATAAATAATAAATTAAATTATGAATAATTACATTACAATGACACTCCTTATATGTGATGAAATGCAATATTACCTGGGGGAGCTCAAGATGTAAAAGAGTCTTTTATTAGTATAAAATATTGTCTTTTGAGTACCATTGATTTGTTAAGAGTCATCCAATTATAAATATCATCCTATTAAATAAGAATGAAATTTAATGTCCATATTCATGGGAGAATTATTTTCTCATCCTCACTCACAATAGTATCAATGTTACATGATAGTTGATATCATCTATAGACCACATGGGAATCACCCTAGGAAAATGTAGATCAATGAATGATTACATTTTTATTTATCGATGAAAAAAGAAGGATTATATTTAAAATATTAATATTTTGATGTTCCAATATAAGAATTAATTATATATATTATTTGGAGAAAAACATTTTACCACTCATGTGGAAAGATATTATGCCATCTATGTGGGGTGATAATGATGGAAAAGTGCCTAATGTCCCTATGAGAAATGATGATTCCAAAATATTTATAATTACAATATTTATTATGATAGAAGTAAATATATATTTGATTTATTTTTATGACTATTTTTTCTATTCTTTTGTTATTTATTTTTAATATGCTAGTTATGGACCATATCAATGATTTTGGTTCCTAAATAGAGACTTCTCTCACCCCATTTTAATGTATTACACATTTATTTCCAGAACTTTTATATTGAATCTTCATATGTGGTGGTCATATTTATTATATCAAATTTCATATTCAATATTCTTATTATAGTTTAATTCTTCATTTGATCATATAATTTTTAACACACATGTCTCATATATATTCTAATTTTCCCCTTTTGAATTTTGTAAGTAGGGATTAATTGTGGAACAATTAAATAGTGTTTATATTTTTAATAAGAAAGATAATGTACTATAATGATTTATTTAAATCACTGTATAGGATGAGCATTATTAGGTGAGGATTAGATATGATAGTTCTATTTTAGTGAATTATTATTTGATAGTTTACGTAGAGAAATTAATGAGGTGAGAGAAAAATTTTAAAAATGATTTCAAATGGAATTTTATATACATTCATTCACTAATTTCAATGATTTTTAAATGTTTTATAAAAATATCTAAACCCATACATTCATATTAATAATAAATTGGAAATTATTCCTCTCTATAAACAAACGTAGTTAGAATAACCACATTTATCATAAGTCTATAATTCTATCTCTATGATGTTTGTCACAACCACTTGATCAACCTAGAAATTTTAATTTCTATGGAAGAAATCTATTTTCTTTCATTTTGAATTTTTCTTTTTGTAAATGTTTCTTTAATATATCACATTCTTATAACATCATCTATTTTTATGAATATGTTTAATGAAATTTGATGTAAAAGACATGAAATATGTAAATTATTGATCAAGTGGATATGGAATTTTAAACTATTTTATATATTGATTTTGTATCCTCTTACTATTACACTTTATATAAAGATTTTTAATGTTAGTATAATAATGAAGAAAATGATTTATAGTTAAATTGAAAAATTAGATAACTATATATACTGAATTGTAGTTATTATTAAAATAAAATTTTACAATATTGTAATCAAAAAAAATTTGATGTCACACATGCATTAATTAAATTACAATTTTTTTTTTATAGAATATAAAATGAGGAGAACAGAATATGTATATGAATGTGTTTGGTGTTCCATGCGACATTATTAAAATAATACGAATATTAGAATACTTATTTTTTAATATAATTTATTATCTCCCAGGAATAGTTAGAAAATGTATAGATATGAAACTTATAGCCTACCAAGAATAAAAAATGGAAGGGCATTAAGTGTTCCTTTATCCAGAAGAGTTTCCTCATTTGAAGAAGTACATAACTAATGAAATTGTTCTATTGGATAAGAAAATATAAAGGATGGACATAATACATGTTTTTTTGAATGTATCAATAACTGACCATTGATTGAACATATCACCCCTTTATAGATCACCAATTATGAATTATTTCTGTTAATGATTACATAATAATGACCAAATTTCATAAATTATTATTTCGAGGAATCCCTAAATTGAAAATATACATTTGATCATAAAGGGATCATATGGAGTATCTTATATAACTCCTATTAGTTTAGTACTAGAACCACCACATATGGTGTTCAAGAGTAAATTTTTCCCCACTATACTTTTCCTAAAACATGAAATGATGAGATGAACTCTCTTTTGAGATCGCTAATACTAATTAATTTGAATAAGGCACCTTCTACACCCTAAGAGTCTTACAATTATGAAATTTTTTCTATATCATTGTAAATATTTTTTCATTGGATTAAAAAATCATGGTAGTTTGATGTTGTATATTGGAGGACATACCAACCACTAATAATGAATAGTGAATTCAATGGATTATTTCCTTCCAATTTATATTTTTATAAAAGAGATCAGTTTGAGGGAATGTGATAAATGCCAACTGATTACAAGCCATACACATGTAAAACCTCATAAGAGGTTATCGAACTGTTCTAAAAAAACATGAAAAGTTTTGAATAAAACACCATATGTAATCTCCCTGAGATAGATGTTACCATTGTATCTGAGTTATCATTATGAAATCCTTAATATGGCCATCCATCCTATCCCAAGTCTAGATATATTCAACCAGATGTATTTTTTTATCATTGATTTCATGAGTCAAAATCTGGTATTGCTTTCCAATACAATAATCTATTCATTATTAATATCAACTTGCAATAATCTACCATAAATTCAACCAACTTATACCATTGGAATATTGATAGTTAAATGATTATCTGCTAACAATTCCTCATAATGGAGAAGAAGCTTTAGGTTAGAATTATCCTTCCTTTCCTTATTATAGGCATCATCCAATTCCAACATATCTATCAACAGATTTGGATCCTCATGCCTACCACCTTTAGGCTCTGCAACCTTATCATATAAGGACGTTTGGCCGGGCTCTCTAAAATGTATACCCATTCAAGATAATCATGTAGTCATCAGTATTGGATGGTACGAGTAATCTCTCCAAGTATTGGCCTTCCTCCTGGTAAAAGCCAAATAGTCCCCAACATCAATGAGCTTTCGATTCCCTTTTAACATACTATCATAAGAGAGCCTCTTGTGTTTATCATACTCTTCAGACTCTTGGGGATATTTGGGGTTCATATAAGGGTGCTTCTTTACCTTAAGGATGATCAATAGAGTATGGACCCTTATTATTTCCTTTTCTATGTGTCACCTTAGTCTATCCCCCTTTATCCTTGCCCCCATCCACACCATGAGTAAAAAAATGGTTGGAGGATAGAAAGAGAGACCTTATTCCAAGCCATAGAGAAGATTATCTAGTAACTCCTAGATTATACCATGAGGTTCCATTCACATTCATTGGGGATGAGATGGTGTGGCCACAATTAGAAATAGCATCGTCCAAACTTCTACATAATGGTGGAGATAATTCAGGTGCACTGTAACATCCCCAACCTGGAAGGCACTAAACCAGTGCTCCGAGCCGGGTAGTTACATAACCTTAAGTGTGCCTCCCCGTACGCCAAAGGCTACCGACTAGCAGCGGGGGCCTTTCTGGTAAAGTGGGGAGACTATACCCCTTTTTTATTAGAGTAATCCACAACTGAAATAAATCAAAAGTGGAAAGAATAATAAATAAACAAGGAACATGTATAACAACCATTTCCAACAAAAAATATGCCATGTCCTACTATAAGTGAAAAAGTTAACAAAATTACAAAATAACGACAACGACCAAAATCACCCAAATGGTCCCAAATCCATTTTCGGATCCTCCACCAAGTTCTACCCAGGTCCACTCAACTATCTAGAAAGGAAACTTTCCCTCCACCTGAACTGCAACCATGAAGTCTTCTCGGGTACCCAACAGCGGCTCGAGAAGGGTGTGAGTACAACTCAGTAGGCCACCACCAATGTTGTCTAAAAAATATCCAGTATAAAAAGATAGAGCATGCAAAGGAATATGAATGATAATTTCCAAGTAATTATTTAAGGTTCCATTATCCAGTTCATAGCCAAAGCCATTGCCACTTCCATTAACATTCATTTCACACCAATCATTATCACTTTTCCATGGGTTAATCACATACAATATGTTACATGGGTCTAAGGCCAACAATCACATGTAAGAGGGTAAAAACCGTGTTATCCTATCTCATTAGGATTAAATCTCAAATAGAAACCATATGCTCACCTGAAAGTCTCAGTCCAGGTGGATGCAATATCCTCACCACGAAGCATCAGTCCGAGTGGATGTAACTGTTTGGAGAATATAGCCTCAGTCCTCATTCTAAACCCATGCATTTAGGGTGGAGTTTAGAGCATTATTCTTCAATCAACCCATGGGGGTAGATCCTAAATTCATACCCTACTCTACCAAGCCATGTGCACATGCTTATATTTATAAGTAACCATTTACCCACCATACCATGTCCCCTTGGCAAACACCATTCACAACAAACCACACATGAATTCACATTATTCCTTTACCCATTAACACATTACCATTTCACATCATTTAACCATTCACCCAATTCCCATGTGTTATGCCTATCTCACTAAGCATTCAACACTAGACCAAAAACCTATCCTGTTATGGTCTATAATCAGTTTACACATTATCTCATTTAACCCGTTAATCATTTCCATGAGTCAACCATTCAACCCATTTTAAATAACCCTTAGGTTATTTCCATGTCTAGGTGCATCACCTAACTTCTATTCCAAGTTCAACCAATCATGCCAACATATTCGTCAAGGGCTCTACCATTTATCACAACAATATCACTTGTTCAATAACAATCCCTAAGCCCGGGGGAAGCTTGCACATCCCATGGATGGCCCCAATTTGGTCAAGTCATTCTCAAAACATCCCATGGGGTTTGTGAGGGTTCCCATATACCATTTTAAGCATCTGTTATGCCAAATGCATCCAGGTTGTTCACAGCTCATTAAAAGAAAACCATGACCAAATCCACACATGCATAAATCCACCATAAACTATGGGATAATTTTTTTAGACCACCAACTCGAAACCACAGTTGAACATACACTCAATCAAGTTCTTAAAACTCAATCCGATCATACATTGAAGATTCAACCTAGAACTCACCCAAAAGATAGGGTTTTAGAACTTCAGAACAAGAGGGAGAGAAGATACAAACCCTAATCCAAAAAGAGAAGAAAGTATGGGATTAGCCTTACCCGGAGCTTCGATATGCATCCAACTGAACAAAAAATGCCCTAAAAATGTGGGAGATCGTCCTCTTGGAGCTCTTGGGTGATTTGTTTCGTCCCTAGAGTGAAGAGGGATGAATAGAGAGGGAATCCCGAATGGGTTCTTAAAATCCTAGGGTTGAAATTTCATAATTTTCCCTACTTTAAGAGGCCGCACAGTATAACCACACAGTTTGATAGACCGTGCGCAAACCGTGCGCTTGATACTGTCTAGAGGAGGAGGGGTCACACAGTTTACCTGGGCATGCCATAGGGTTTACCCTGGCAGTGCGCAGGCCGTGCGCCCTGGCTTGTCTTGCCCAGCATTCCTTTCTTTTCTTCCCCAAGCCCCCGAAACATCCCCAAGACCTCTCATGTTTTTAGAAGACATCCTTTGAATCCCGAAACAGGGGATTCAACCAAAACATAACGAAAACACACCCTTCCAAAAACCGGGATCTTACAACCTCCCCACCTTATAATGGCTCGTCCTCGAGCCAAGTTTCCAAGCCTCATTGATCAACCTAAGAGAAGAGTTCAGGCAACTGGGCCCGAATATCCGATTCCCACTCCCAAAATTCCCCCTAAAATTTCCCATGCTGCCGTAGTACTCACACTAACGGAAAGAACATTACTCAGAAGACCTTTTCACTATGATCCACCACACGAACCAGATGCTCCTCAACGGGTACATCTTCCTCAAGCTCCACACCCTCCACATCAACCACATGATATGGGTCAGGGTGATACTGTCGAAGCTGCGATACATGAAACACATCATGCATCCCACCATACCGTTTTGGAAGATCCAATTGGTAAGCCATTGGTCTAATCCTATCTACAATCTCAAAAGGTCCCACATACCTGGGTGCGAAATTACCATGCTTTCTAATCTAATGGTGACCCAACCTTGGTGACACCCGAAGGAACACTTTATCACCCACCGAAAAACTCAAGAGGTCTACGCCTCTGATCTGCATATGACATCAACCTTCTCTGAGTCGTATCCATCTTCTTCCGGATCAACTTAACTCTCTCTGAAGTCTCCTGCACAAGAATTGTCCCCAAGAACTCAAAATCCCCAGCCTCTATCCAATAAAATGGAGATCTACATGGCCTCCCATAGAGTTCCTCAAACGGTGCCATCTGAATTGTATCCTGAAAACTCTTGTTGTAGAAAAAATCAGCTAATAATAGGTGCCTCTTCCAAGAACCCCAATTGTCCATGACACAAGTTCTTAACATGTCTTCCAACACTTGGATCATACACTCTGATTGCCCGTCCATCTGCGGGTGGAAAGCCATACTCAAAAACACCTGCGTACCAAGCACCTTCTGCATCCCTTTCTAGAAACACGATGTCAAATGCGGAACTTGGTCTAAAACTATAGTCTGTAGGACACCATGCAACTGCACTATTTCCCGAACATATAGCTCACCCAACTGGTCGACTGTAAAGGTCTCCTGAATCGGTAAGAAATGAGCCACATTCATTAACCGATCCACAACCACCCAGATTGTATCATTATTCTGCTGTGTCCTCGGTAGACCCATGACAAAATCCATTGTTACATCATCCCACTTCGTTCTAGAATGGTAAATTGATTCAACAAACCACCTGGGCATTGATGCTCATCCTTCACCTGCAGACAGGTAAGGCACCGTGCCACAAAACCCACAACTTCTTTCTTCACTCTAGGCCACCAAAACAGCCTTTGGAGATTCCAGTACATCTTGGTCAAACCAAGATGCACTGCCAACTTTGATGCATGGAACTCACACATCAACTCTTCCCGCACACACTTTGGTACAACCACATGATCACGAACACAAACAACATGATCCACACTGACGGTCCAACCAGAAGATAGCTCCCCCCTTTAAGATTTTCCTTCATGATCAAACACTCAGGATCATTGTGATGACCTACTTTAAATCGACTAAAAATTGTCGAATCCATCGTTAAGGAAGCAATAGTGACCTGACCACTCTCCTCCTGCACCTCCAGGTGCATCTTTGCAAACAAGGCCACCACCTTCCACTCGGTGATGGACTCCTGAACCACCTAATCTTGAATCATCCTGCTCAGAGCATCAGCAACATTGTTTCCCTCCCCCAACATGTACACCTAATCCTGAATCATCCTGCTCTGAGCCTCCCTCCCCCATGTGCTCTCCTGGAGGTCCCCATCCTACCAATGAACGCGCACCAGATTTATCGACTGTCCACAAAGGACCAAATTCTTTTGATACTCAATCTCCACTTGAACCTCTGTAAAAGTCATCCCATATTTAACATCCAACATCCCATGGTCGATGATGTGAGAAGGGTCGTGCACGTATCTCCTTAGCTGGGATATGTGGAAGACTTCATGCACCCGGTGAAACTGAGGTGGAAGAGCTATGTGGTAATCCACCTCACCTACTCTACTGAGGACATGGAAAGGTCAAATTAAACTCGTAGATAACTTGCCACCTCAGCTAAATCTCTATAAAACTCATTGATTTGAGTCCCGTAGAAAGACGTGGTCACCATCATCAAACTCTAGAGGTCTCTATCTCCTATCATCAAATGACTTCTGTTTGATCTGTGCAGTCTTTATCTACTCCTAGATGATCTGCACCTTCTATGTGGTAGCTCGTACCATCTCTAGTCCCAAAAGTGCAGACTCCCCTGGGTCTGTCCAGTATAGTGTTGATCTACAAGGTCGACCATATGAGGCCTCAAATGGTGCCATCCCGATGGTGGAGTGATATATGTTGTTGTATGAAAACTCCACCAATGGTATGTGATCCTTACATTTGTGCCCAAAGTCGAGGATACCATCACGAAATATGTCCTTGAGGGTCTAAATGGTCCACTCAGTCTGACTATTTGTATGAGGATGGAAGGTGGTGCTCAGACGAAGCTGCATCCTGAAAGACTCCTACAACCCCTTCCATATCTAGGAATTAAATCGTGTGTCACGATTAGAGACAATAGAAGATGTTACTCAATGCATCCTCACAATCTCCTGCATGTTGAGGCATACCATGGTCTCTACTGAACCCTACTATCTCATCGGTAGGAAGTGAGATGACTTGGTGAGTCGATCAACGATCACCCAAATCGAGTAATGTCCTCTATATGGACGTGGAAGGCCTGTCACATTGTCCCTGGATATCCCATCCCACTTCCACTATGGACATCTAAAGGTTGAACCAGGCATTCTGGTACCTGGTGCTCCACTTTCACATGCTGACAAGTGAGGCATCGAGAGATAAAATATTGTACTTCCTTCTTCATACCTAGCCAATAGTGCTGTAGTTGATGGTCCTTCTACATTTTCGCCACTCCTCGATGCACCGTTAAAAAGGATGTGTGAGGCTCCCTCAACAATTCCTCTTGAAGTGACAATGGTACCACAATAATTCCTCTAAAGATGATGACGTGCTCCCAACCTTTATAAAATACATAAGGTGCCTGCCCTGTGTATTTTTGAGCACGTCGTGTCTTGCAATCAGCATACCCATGTTGTGCCTCCCTGACTCGCTTAAGAAGTAGTGGAGTCACTATAAGGGACTGAAGGAAAGATGCTCCATATCTATCCACAAAGGATATCTGCAAAGTGGCTAGCTTCTCTATCGCCTCACCTAGTAGATGTATACCAGATCTCTTGCTGAGTGCATCTACTACAACGTTCCCCTTTCTAAGAGTATAGACTATCTCCAAGTCATAGTCCTAGATGAACTGAAGCCATCACTGCTGTCTCAGGTTCAGGTCCTTCTATGAGAAGATATACCTGAGAATACGGTGGTCATAGTAGACTGTGAAACTCTCTCCCATCATATAGTGTATCCACTTCTTGAAGGCGAAGACCACTACTGCTAACTCCAAGTCATGGGTGGTTTAGTTCTTCTCATGATGCCTCAACTAACGAGATCCATAAGCAATCAATGCTCTCTCCTGCATCAAGACACACCCGTGTCCGGTACCTAATACGTCGCAGTAAACTACGTACCCTACGCCTTCCTCTGGAATCCTCAAGATGTGGAACTAGTTAGCCTCTGCCTCAAATCTTGAAAGCTATACTGGGATCTATCCGACCACATGAAGGCCTTCCCCTTCTTCGTCAAGGCTGATAGTGGTGTTGCAACTCTGGAGAAGTCTGGTACAAACCTCCGGTATACCCAGCCAAACCTAGGAATCATTGTACCTCCGTCACACTTCTGGGTGGCTCCAAAGCAAGTACCACCTCAATATTCACTGGATCTACTGCAACTCCAGCCTTCAAGATGACATGTACCAAAAATTGAACCTCATGTCTCCAAAACTGGAACTTCGGGAGCTTACCATAAAGCTGGTGCCCTCGGAGTGTGTCCATTACTACCCAAAAATGGTAGGCATGCTCCTCCTCAGCAGTCGAGTAGATCAGAATTTCATCGATGAAGACTACGACAAACCGATCAAGGTATGGATGGAAGATCCAGTTCATGAGTCCCATGAACACTGCTAGATCATTGGTTACACCGAATGGCATAACCAAGAACTCGTTGTGTTCGTATCGACATCTGAAGGTCATCTTGTACACAACCTCATCTCGAACTCGGAGCTGGTGATAGCCTGATCTGAGGTCTATCTTCGAGTACCACCATGCACCCTTCAGCTGATCAAAGTGGTTGTGAAAACTCGAGAGTGGGTACTTGTTCTTCACGACCACTTGGTTCATGAGACGGTAGTCGACATAGTTCCTCAAGGTTCCATCCGCCTTATTGGAAAATAGAATCAGGGATACCTCAGGAGAAACATTGTGCCAGATGAATCCCTTCCCCTGAAAGTCCTCATGATGTACCTGTAGCTCTTGAAGCTTTGCGTGAGCCATACGATATGATTTTTTATATATCGGCACCATCCTGAGGTACAAGTCAATGTAGAAATCCACCTATCTGCGAGGAGGTAGTCTTGGAACATAGTGAGGGAAAACATATGCGTACTGGTCCACAACTACAGGATAGCTCAGAATCTCCAGTCCACTTCTCTAAGGGTATGACATGCCAACTGATGAGTGACTGGATGCACCCTCTTCTGAGTAAGTCTGTCCTATGCTGCAAAGGCTCCCTTTTCACCGGTGAAGGTGAACCTGGTCCCATCCGTGCAGACACACCACACTTTGTTCCTAATACAGTCGATCTGAGCATGAAATTTAGATAACCATTTCATACCCAAGATGACATCGTAAGGGTTCGACGCCACAATGAGGAGATCCCAGTCGAAGATCTCGCCTCCTAGAGTAAGCTCACACTGCTGGAACCAATGTGTGATCGTCGAGTCTTCTCCTATCTGAGTCTCTAGCCTTAAGGATTGATCCAATAGCTCTATCAGAATCTCTGAGCTCCGAACGAGGGTAGTGGAAATGGAAGAGTGAATGGAAACTATGTCTATAAGAAATAAAACCTTGTTAGAGTAGACACAGGTCGTACCTCAAATCATCTCCAGAGCGCTGTGATCGTAAGCCTTAGCTTCCTAGAGCTTAGCTCTCCCCTGTCCACCTTCTCCCTGCAGTCGGGGTGGACCTCCTAGTGTTGGTGGTGGTAAAACCTCGTAATGCCATCCACTAACAGCTGCACAACAAGCTCTACTGCCACATCCTCATGTGACCTACAGATCTCCTCAATTTAACCTCTGCCTTTACCTGGGAGGTCCCTCAACTGTCTGCTGATCATCTGAATGACAGTTTGGACAGTCACGAGCCATGTGACCCTGCCCACCACTTGCGAAACACATCATGTTCCTCGAATGATTGGCTCATTATTGTGTGACTCTTATAACTAAAACTGTGTCCTAAGGTCATCCACCAGATGGTCTAGTCTTCTTGGACCTCTGCGACATCTGTCTTCTACCTGCTGTTGAAGACTCGGCTACGTGACACCTGGTGGAGGGTCTCTCTACTGGTGAATACTCACCAAGAAAACTCTCCACTATGAGGGATTTCCCCAGCATCCTCACTAGCATTGGGATGCTGAGGGAGATCATCAAAGCCCTAATATCTCGCTTGAGCCCCCTACTCGAAGGTCTGAGCCCTAATGAATGGGTCATGCACCATATCTGTAGAGTAGAAAAAGAGGTTGGAGAACCTCACTAAGTACTAAGATACCATCATGCTACCCTACTGTAGATGCAGTAACTCATGTATCCACACCACACGTAGGGTGGATTGGACAAACTCCACCCGAATCAGGCTCTCAAAGTCTTCTCAGAGAAGCATCGCCTCTTCATGCACCAAGAGCATCAGGATCCACCATCTTCCTACTACTGCATGGTGGATACTCACGAAAAGGATCACCAAATGTTCTGTTGATGTCCTTAATAGTATGAAAACTATCACCACAGCCTCCAACCAATCCTCAATTTCCTATGAGTCCGTCTTACCCTTGTACCTAGGCGTCCTATGGCGCTGGAACTTGTGTAACACGCTCAGGTGGCATGCACTCTCTACTGATGGGGCTGGTGGCACCGGTGGCCTAATGAGTAGTGGTACCACTGGTGTTTTCGATTTGATAGGGCCATACACCGAGGCCTCGTCTCTCGGTGGGATTCCATCTCATACAAATCCTGGAACTCTGGCTGGCTGTATGCGTGGGGCTATCCTGAAAAGTAACAGCTGTTCCACGGTTAATAAGTTATACGGTGTGAGATGACTCAAAGTGATCACTAAGAGAACTCTTCAAAACATACACACAATCAATTTTTTCATTCACTGAGTCGGAAATCAGAAGTCAGGGTCTTTGTGTATGGATATGTCAGACGCCACACCAAAACTGGACTCCCTGAATAGAAAACCATATTGACTACACTCAACATGATTGCTTCACAGAAAAAAAAATCAGAGTCCTATGTTCTGAGGTAGAACCGACTCATTTGATACCAATTTATCACGACCCGTCTCTCGGGGCCCGTGCCGTGACTACCCCAAACCCTCCTTCCATAGGGTAGGGGTTGGGGACTAGAACCAAAGGCGTAAATCCCTAAACTAGGAAGGTATTGCCTTTATAACTGAAAACACACACACAACAGAGTACACAGCTGAATACAAAACAGTAAGCCAAACTGTATAACAAGAGAGTGCTATAAAGTAATGGGGCCGAAAATACAAGCCCAACTATAAAGTACAAGTACAATTGAAAAGGAAAAAACAACTGAAAGGTGAAAAGAATTTTATACATCGTCCACCACGGATCCTACATGATGTGTAGGTGTATATAGCCTCTTCACCATTCCACGTCCTTCAGTCTCCTCTGGGTACCGACTCGTCGTGAGGTCCACCTCTAGGCACCATCCAGTCCTAGTACACTTAGCCTCAGTCAGCGCTGTCTGTAGTCTACTTTTAACACATCGAGGTGCGGGCATAGCCCGTGCAGGGGTGAGTATAACAATTAGTAGAGACCCTGAGACCCTGAAAGTATCTGAAAATCCACCAAGGATAAACCACAGAGTATGAAATCATTAGATAACCATCACATAGGTATATTCCCATATATATACCAAAGTTATCAAGTAACCCATCTCAATCATGAGGAAAACACAGAAGTCACTGACTAAGATCACACAAGTATAAAACTTTTGTAGAGAGATAGAGATGATCAGATGTAGCCACTGAATCAACTATTCTGTCGAACCCACACAGGATCCAAGAACATAATTCAGAACTATCGAACCCACACAACATCTATGAACAGTAAAGAGAGCTGTCAAACCCACACAAGATCCAAAAATAGTCCTCGAACCTATCTAACCCACACAGGATCGAGGACTAGTCTTCAGTGAAATCGAACCCACACAGGTTTCATGAATAGTTGTCAGTGCTATCGAACCCACACAGGATTCAGGTACAGTCGTCAGTGCACTGCCAACCACAGGGTTTCGTACGAAGGATGCTTGGATTGGTGATGGTCCTCCCTCAAGATGAGTGTTGATAGATCAACTACCATGATGTCCCAAGAGGATGTATCTAAAAGGTCCGCCTCATTATAGGGGTCTCAACGCAATAGATGGCGTGTCAATCAGACGCCCGGTCTGAGAGTTATTAGCCATTTAGTCTCAGGGCCTGGTTGGATTCGTGTACAATCCAATATGAACTTATCTCAGCTAAACCTCAAACTCTTGTGGGTTTTACTGAAGGGAAGGCTACACACCATGTTTTCCTACACCACTTAAGGATCGTCAAATGGATGTTCGGTGCCAAAGATATGGCCCAAGAAATTAAAGGGTCGGTAGTGGGTACGAGTCTGGTCCAACCCGGTCAGACCTACCTGGTTCGACCCAGGGTCTGGCCCGACCAATTGGGGGGGGGAAGAATTTTCTGTTTTGCCCGGCTGGCGGGGCCTAGCCCTGTGGGAAACAAGGGCAGTTCAGATAGGGCTTAGGGCCAGTTCGGCCTGGAGCATCGTGATGGCGCAGCTCAGCGCGTCTCATCCTAGAAGGAGCGGCTGGGGCAGTTCGGATATGGCGCCATGAGGGGGACCACAGACTGGTTTGGAAAGCCATGCAGTTAGGATGCGGCCGGGCATGGCACAACCAGGTGGGCGGGTAGGTGGCCGGTTCGGTTAGGGAGCGGCCAGCGCGGACCGACGCAGATCAGACAGGGTGTGACTAGGAGGGCGGGTTTGGCAGCGCTGGAGGTGCACGACCTGAAAGATCGGCGGCCAGGAGGCACCCGGCCAAGTAGTGCGGCATCTGGGAGGAGCACGACTAGGTGGGCTGGCGGGTGGCTGGGAGACTGGGATGCCGGTGGGGATAGGGAGCCGGGTGGTGGGGGCCGGCAGCGGTGCAGTAGGGGTGGCTTGGCAGGAGGACCGCGGTTCGGCCCAGAGCACTGGAGCGCCGTGAGAACAACGCAGTTCACGGAGGCTGCGGGTTGCGTGGCCTTTGTCGTCGCCGCCTTCGTCACCTCATTGCTAATCACCACGCCGAAAAAAATATCGACAGAGCGGTCGGGCCATGTTGGTTTGGCCCGCACCCTTCGCATTTATGGTGGTATCAATTAGTTCATAAAAGATGTACGATGTACAAAAATTATTTTACAACCACGCAAAGAGTTATTTCTATCTGAAAATGAGAAGTGGAAAAAGAAATAAAACTCAAAAGTAAACCCATACCTTTGATCGCCATTCATCGTTCTTTGACGGAGTTGCGGGAAGTAGACGAATAAGTTCGTCGTTCGTCGCGTCTGTAGAATGCTTCCAATCCCGAGCTGTGTAGGCTTATGGATGGAACTCCACGTCGGTATGTGTATGAGGAAGAATTTAAAAGAGGATCGAAATTCTTTATCAATGGAGCATTCTTTGTTCTTCGTTGGGATATTTTCTCCCTAGCTTTCATCTTCGTAAGTTCCACCAAATGAAAAATGTTAACCAAAAGAAATATGTCCCCGAAAAATAATAGATTGTCTATTATTTTAAAATGTTGGATTTAAAATTAAAAATGAAGTATTAATTAATTTTCTCCAACCAATTAATGGGGAGGATTTTGGAAAGTTGGCACAAATTAATTAAAGGGGAGATTAAGAGGCTCCCCTCAATTAATTTGGAACTTGAGAGTTTCTCCACATTAATGGGGATTTTCAAGGGGTTAAAAGCCAGGGTGGTCCCCAACACAATTTACATGAATAGAAGGTTGGGTTTAGGTGGGCCCCACCACCATAACCTCTCATGGGAGGTTATGGTTTGGTGGTCCCAAATCCAACTTCAATGAGGAGGTTTTATCCACCAAACACTCTCATGGTGGCTCAAATAAAATAATGTCTAGCTCACATTATTTTATTATTTTTCCCATGAAAACTCAAAGAACAACTTTTATTCTTGACCAAATGCCATCGAGCTGAATGTCTTCTTAAGCGAATTTCAGCACTGTGAGTACAACAGTGCCCTCAGATTTCAATTTCGTGCACTGTTTCAAAAGATATAAATTCCTGGTCATACGTTTACTGAACGTACCCAAAAAATACTTCAGAAATTGATTCCGGGCACACCGGGCCTTAGAATCACACGCCGTCAGTTTTCGCGGACTCGTAAAATTCCCATGTATTTACGAAAACTAAATTTCCACAGAAATTCTGGGTCGTTACAGACATTTTCTTTCTTTTTCCAAATTTTGTGTTCCAGAACAGTGTCTAATAGTGAGGTTCATGAACAGTGTCTAATGGTGAGGTTCATGAACAGCATCTAAAGGTGAGGATCATGAACAGTTTCAAACGGTGAGGTCCATGAATAGTGTTTTTTGATGAAGTTCATGAACTGTGTCTGATGGTGAGGTTCATGAATAGTGTGTAATGGTGAGGTTCATGAATAGTGTCTAATGATGTGGTTCATGAACATTGTTTTTCCTTTTTCGAATTTTGAGTTCGTGAATAGTGTTTCCAGCTTCCTACAGTTTCACCCCTTAGGTTTTTACTTTGACGTAAAATGCATTTAAGGACTTATTTTAAGGACACTAAGGTAGATTCAAAGGAAATAAATCATATATTAATTATTCCTAAGGCTTGGGATGTTTTTACATGGTCAAACCACTTGGTTTAATGCGATCCACTTTTAATGGGAAATTAAGTGTATCTTAAACCATCAATCCGTTAAATCATCTAATGAGATACAATATCTTCCTCTATAATTCTTCCTCTTTATTCTTGGCTATGAGATGCTAAGTCCATTCATTCTATTCCATAGGTGTTTCATAATCAAACATTCCTCCTTGGATTGGTTCTGCTCTATTTTGATGCAACCAAGCTGTATCGATCAATCTTCCATATAATGTATGTTTTATCGTTTTTTTGGGGTTTGTTTTCTTATGTTCGCCCTTCCATTTTTTAACATGTGATCTCCATGCTTCTAATGGAGTTTTCTTAGGGTTTGGTTGGTGTGGCCTTACTGTGGAATCCTCGGGTGGATGCAGTTGTAGTAAGATGAGGATCGTGACCCATTGTGTGGGCTATTCTCGTATAAAGAACATCAATAATTGTTTGAGGTAGGGGATTAATTTCATTTCATTTCTTATATGTGAAACTCTATAGTTACAATGGTTTATTCCATTGGATTATAATGTAATTGACATAATAAATATTTGAACTGGATAGATAAATTGATATCAATCGTATGTTTTTGCATCTTGATTTTTTATAGATAGTGTGATATACATGATTGATCTATTAAGCTGTTCGTTCCTGATTTAAATTGGAAAAGAACGTAAAGATACAAATAAATTGATAGTTTTTTTTCAAAAGACAAAGAGGCATGAAATGAATTTGGTTATTCTTGTAGTAATTTCATGTTAATCAAATTGGTATAATAAGCATGTTTATTTATTTATGATAGCTCACTGGTTAGGTTTCCTGAATTTGGAACACAAAAATAATAATTTTTTAATCCAATATGGATTAAAGAACTGGTAGATCGATAAAGGATGATTCCTTGTAGGGTTCTGAGTTACCCTCTAACTTGTTAAAGGGACAAGAGACCAATTGTTAAGATGGTTGTTTTCTAGCTGCTTGTGTTGTGATGTGATCCTGGATGAGTGTTGTGATATGTGGGGGCATGGAGTCCTTTTTGTTGTTGCATAAAATGATTCCTAGGATGGCGGGATGCATCATTTTATACATATGGGTGCTATGGAGGACACAAGGAATAATGGAATGTGATAGATGTGTTTGTTGGATGCTTGCTGTTTTTTTTGGTTGATTATCTGTTTTAATTTTCCCCACTCCCTAAGGTAGCTGGTCTTGCTGACCCTTCTTCTGAAAGAGGCGAAGATTCGCGGGGTATTCCATGTGCTTTCAGTGTTTAGCTTCTCATTGGAGGATGCTTCTACGCTTTTGTTATAGGTGACAAAGACTTGATGGGTAGTACATCTACTCACTCTGTTGAGCCCCCTTGTGTATAGTAGCATAGGATACTTTTCTAGAATTCTTGGGAATTTGGGAAAGTAATTATACAATGAATATTTGAATAAATGGTGTTATCCATAAGGCTGGAGATTTCTTGGACATAATGATGAGGTTGTAATTTTAAAGGGATGGTGGACTTTGGTTGTGATGATAATGAAATTTAATGTTGAATTTTCATTGGTTAATTAATGTTTAAAGATTCAATTAACGTAATGTGAGACTAATAAAAAGGTAATGAAGTAATTTATTAAAGCAATTTATGTCGCACCCCGAACCGTGCTTTTATTTTATTTTATGATTTCTTTGGTATTAAATTATTTTTCTCTGGTTTGCGATCAGTTTCAGATTAGATTTTTGAGTCTTCGATAAAAAACGCATATTTGGGTTCGACAACGTTGGACGCGTGGGCGGAGCGCGATGCCGCGCGGCTTTGCCCATGCAATTACATGGACTTTCGTTAATTTTAATATTATTAAAGATGATATAAATTCAATTATTATTTTTATTTTATTATTAGTGTTTACTTTTATTATTATTATTAAACTTTTCCACAAATTTCTTTTATATAAGTTTTATTAGTATTATTGTTATTAATGAGGTTTATAATAATGATTATTGTTATTAATAATAGTACTAAATTTTTATTATTACAATTAGAATTTATTGAGGTTTTTATGGAGGTATATTAATGCTTTATTTATTTATTTATTCATTATTATTATTTTTCTTTTCATTTCATTTATGTTTTGTTTTTTTTCTATTCTATTTTCCCCCTAACCCTAGCGGCCCACCCCTTTTTATTATTTTTTCTTCTCCCCCACCGCATCCCTCCTAATTTCCGCCTGCTACCCATCTCTCCCCCTACTCGGCTTCTTCCTAGCAGGCTGTCCGCACCCCGCAAGCCCCAGCACCCGGCCAACCTCCTGCATCCAGCTCCCGTGCCCCACTGCTCACCTCTGCCTATGCCCGCTCTCCACCCGCCAGGAGACCTCCACTCCCGGTGCTCGCTGCCCCTAGCTCTGTCTCGCCCCCTGCATGCGCTGAACCTCCTCTCCTCCAGCAGCCGTGGCACCTGGTTCCCCTCCCTCCTCTGTCCGCCACCGCACAACAGCCCAACCGCAACACCCTCCTCTCCGCCATCGACCTACACAGCGCCAGCCCGGACCTGCTCCCTACTCTTGGACGCGCTCCAGCCTCCTGTAGCCACGCCTCACTCCCCTTTACCTGCTACGCAACAGCCACCGGACCACCCCTACTCCTGCTCGGTCCGGCGTACCCCTCCTCTCATAGCCGCAACTCCGTTTCCTCCCTCCTGCTTTCCGTTTCAGCACACCCAGCCTCATCTCTCCCTCTACCTGCAAGCGTCGGCCTCCTCTGCTCCCTGTCCACCGCCACACAACCAGCACAGCAGCCGCGCCCGACCAGCTCCTTCGGGGCGCCACACCCCTGCCCTGTTTGCTCCGCCGCACCGCCTCACCCCTTCAAAGGTTTCCTTGATTTTTTTTAATTCTTATTCTTCTTATATTTGTTATTATCATTATTTATATCATTAATGTTATTATTAATAATTTTATTATTGTTATTACTATTATTATTATTTATTATTTATTATTATTATTATTGTTGTTATTATTATTATTATTATTATTGTTATTATTATTCTTATTATTCTTATTATTATTATTCTTATTATTATTATTTATTATTATTATTATTATTGTTATTATTATTATTATTATTATTATTATTATTATTTGTTATTTGTTATTTCTTATTATTATTAATATTAATAATAATATTATTATTATTTTATTATTATTATTATTATTATTATTATTATTAGTGTTAATAATATTAATATTATTCTGTTATTATATTATTATTATTATTATTATTATTAATGTTAATATTATTAATATTAATATTAATATTATTGTTATTATTATTATTATTATTATTATTATTGTTTTTATTATTATTATTATTATAAATCTTATTATTATTGTTGTTGTTATTATTATTATTATTATTAATATTGTTATTTTTTTTATTATTATTATTAATCTTATTATTGTTGTTATTGTTATTTTTGTTGTTATTTTTATTTTATATTATTATTAATCTTATTGTTATTGTTCTTCTTCTTCTTCTTATTATTATTATTAGTATTCCTGCTTTGGCCTTTTATTTGTTAGAGGGTTATCAACTTATGTTTGTTTTTGGTTGATTTAGGATTTTTAGGACCAGCGCAGGGCGTTTTGGGGCGAGCGTCGTCATCGTGCCTTGCGTCTGAAGTTCCGTTGTCATCGCCCTACAGTTTTGAGGTGAGTGTTTCTCCCCGTCTCTTTGTTTCGTGTGTTCTAGTGAGTTTTTTTATTGGTTTCTGAGTCCTTGATATTGATTATACAGAGTGTTGGAATTTATCATGTGGTTTCGGACACACATTGTGTCATCGCGCCTTAGTTCTGAGGTTGTTTTGTCGTCGCGCTTGATCTTGAGGTAGGTTCCCTTTGCAATGCTTTAAAAATTTAAGTTATATTATTTCATGCTGCTTGCGCACCATAATTGTTTAAAATAAATATTTTATTAATTTTAATAAATATGAGATAATATACGATAATTAATTTTTATTATAAGATAGTTAATTTTTAAATGGTAATTTAGTGTAAAAAGGAGCCGTTTATTTTATGCACAACACATGAAACATCCTTTTGACGAGCGGACACCCAATAATGAAATAATGCCTGTTTGGATTTTGAACATAATTTACGGAATATAAAATAAAGTTCTGGTTTAATGAGAAATGATTTCTTTTGAAGGGTGAACAAGTACTTTGGTTCTTTTAAGAAGTTGTCTGGTTGGATTTTAAAGGTTATTTGGAAAAAATAAAATGTTTTGTTTTGGGTTCGGTTTATAAAAATATTGTCAGCCTGTGCCGTAGTTTTTTTGGGGTTCTTTAAATGGTTTTAAACTGGGTTTTGTCTTATAAAGAAGTTGTACCTTCACTTGAGTAGTGATTGTAAAATGTATTTAATGCCCATTTGGCACTTTATGAAAAGCGATGAAATGTTTTGATAAAAACTCTCTTAGGACGACTCTCATGCCTTGGTTGCAATTGATTGTTTGGGAGGCCGTGCTTGGAGGCTCCCAGGTACTTGAGTAGTTAAAGGCAAGAGGTTTTTCTATGGAGTGGCTCGGGGTGATGCCTGTTGTGCTTTATATATAGATATATCTGATTGGATGCTCGGCTGGCATCGGTTGGCTCACCCCCTCTTTCCAAACACTTGAGACATGGGAATCTGGCATATTGAGAGAATATTCAAAGAATGATTACTGCACTGGTAGGTTATGGTACTGACCAGTGGCCCATAGTAGGTGGATATATTGGGTTTATTACTATGGGATTTTCCCTCGACCTGCCCGAGAGTGGATGGTTGAGCGTATTGTGCGTTTTGATTTCATCGTGACATGTCGATAAGGATGATTTCTCACGTATTGGTGTCTTCTAGTTTATTCTCGATCTCCTAGTTTAACCCATGTCTATTAAGCTTTTATTGCTCACATGTATACCTACATTGCCCTTGCTCTATGTTTTACTTTGTGCATTCTGGTGTATTTTTTTCCTTGGAAAGTGATAAATTGATTTTGATTAGGTTTCTAAAAATTGTTTTCAAATGGAAGTGTTTAATCCCCTTTGTACAAATTGAAAATTTAAAACATCACTCTACCCTTTCCTGAAATGTCACTAACACTAATGAAATGAACCCGAATTTGGAAATGGCTAAGGGCAATGGTTCGTACTTTGTTTTTTAAGTAGAATATTTAGAAAAAAACATATTTTTATAAATTTTAGTTCAAACTTGAAATGATGTTTCTTTTATTTTAAAGGTAGTGCATTGGGAATAGATATCGGGCTAGCCTACTGAGTTTTAATACTCACGCCTATAGTTCTTTTATGTTTTTAGTGTTTGTGCAGGCTATAGCTTGAGTGTGCTCGCCTAGGGAGAAACATCATCATTGAGTCGGAGAGTGACCCGCGAGGTCGCATGGAGTTTGTTCGGACGTCGTGTTTGGTTAGTTTTATTTTTCTCCTATTCCTGTTTAGTCACTTTATTTGGTTTGTCTCTTCTACGCTGCTCTGTATTTTTTTCACTGTCTTATTTATTTATATTGGGCGAAATCGTTCCCACAGCCTCTATTGATGTCCTGGCGCTTGTCGCCAGCCTGGGAGGACCGAGAACGCCTCTCGGGCCATGTCGCGGACCAGCTCGGGTGACCAGTTCAGGGTCGACCCGGGTTGGTTCGTGACCAAATGGTATCAGAGGAGGTCATCTATTAGCAGACCTCACTTTTTCAGAGTTCCCTTTGTTATTTGGGATGTCAAGGTAGATGGAGTAGTATTGTCGGGACTTGAGGGGTAGGTGCGAGAAGAGCATCGCGAAATCTTGCCCGTACCGATCCTCAGGTTTCCAGGGGAAGTCCAGTTTAATTTGTTTTTTTTTGGGGTTTTATGGAAATGTTTCGCGATTGGGGTGCGAAAAAGGGAGTTTGGGCCATTAGTCCTCCTAACTCACACGGCCTGGAAAGCCATGCAGAGCTAGGGGCATGGTCCAAGGAGGCTCTCTGTGTCAGTGACGTGTTTGGCATATGGCTGCCAACCATATGGTCAAGCCACCCACTGACACTAGTCCCCTGTTTGAGTTGTTTTGGGTTCCCCATGATTTTTGAAAGTGGTTTGAATTAGAAAAGTTGGTTTTGAAAAAAAAATGTTGTTTGAAATGACATTTTTAATTATTAGATTGTTTTAAAAGAAGTGGTAT